>CANSNZ010001069.1:1200000-1912500 GCA_947646795.1 Beta lomatogona
TTTCAAAATCATTTCCCATTTCCATTTCCCAATTCAATTTTTCATTTCTCATTTCTCATTTTCCACTTCTCCATTCCTCATTTCCATTTCTCATTTCAAAATTCATTTCTTAAAATTTACGAGGTCCGTTCGATTTCTGTTCAGGACAGGTCGTGAGATTATAACTTGAGAACGTCCGGTAGAGAGGATATAAGGTCAACCTACTCCCAGACTCGTCAAACGAGTTCTCACCTTTTTAGACGAGTCTTCCGAAATTTCTGAATCATCATCCGAGATGGGAGACACTTCTGAACACTCAATGCAATCATGGCTCAGCTCCAACTGATGAACTCTCGTCTTGAGGGACAAGACAAAGAGATTAAGGGGCGAGAGAAAAGCTGATAACTGAGGAAGAAGAGCATGATGATACTCCACCACCACCACCTCCTATCAAGTCCAAGACAGATTTGAGGTTTGAAAATCGAGCAATTGATCCAGTCAATTTCTGCCCTCGAGAGTCACGCTCGTGGCCATGACATCATTAATCCTGAACTGAGGGAAAAGCTTCCTAAAAGGGTTGCATTAGGTGACCTCCCAAAATTCAAGGGGGTCGAAGACCCAGATGATCATTTGAGAGCTTTCTATATTTCTATGGCTCTCAAAGGCATGAGCAAGGACTTGTTTGCTTATGTCTTTCCCTTGACCTTGGATGCACATCCATCCAAGTGGTTCAGATCACTGAATAAAACAAAGCTGGATGACTGGGACTACATCAAAGAAGAGTTCTGTAAACAGTACATATACAACACTCAACTTCCGATTGGTCTTCGTGAGTTGGAATTAACTAAACAGATTTCCAACGAAGATTTTATCACCTTCCTTAACCGATGGAGGGAAAAGGCCGCACAAATGACTAATAAGCCATCTAAAGAGGACCAAGTCCGAGTGGTGATCCTTAATCTACAGTCTAAATACGGAGAACATCTTAAATTCCAACCTATAGAGTCTTTCACGAAGCTCTACAAAGTTCGTCTACTGATTGATGAAGAGGTGCAAGCCAATAAGAACAAGGGTTATAATAATAGCAACTCTTTTAAGAAGAGTACTAACAACCCTTCTATCTCCAAAAGAAACGACGTCAATGCCCTAACTACTAAAAAGAGAGGTTATCAAAAGCCTTAAAGAACATTCACTTCTTTAGGCATGTCTCTAGAAGAAGCCTTCACTATGTAAAAGGAGCACTTCAGCCTCTCGCCCTACTTCATATATTGCTCCTGAGAATAGATCCAAGAAATGGAATCATAATGCCTACTGCAAGTACCACCAAGGAAACGGGCATGCGACATCACATTGCTGAACTTTGAAGCACGCCCTACAGAAAATGGTTGAAGATGGTAGACTACCAGTTGCGCCTGCAGCAAAAGTCAGCAACAACAGCAACCCCTTGGGCAGTGCTTAAATAATGTCGGGGCATAGTCATTTAACGCTGGTTTTCTAGGTTGTGTCGGAGAGTCCCTCCCCTAGCTTCTTCATTTCCTTTCCTGTCGAGTCTATGTCATTTAGGACTTAATATTTGTAAGCCTTGTTCCACTTTATTTCTAATCAATAAAATAATTGCATTTTCTTTTCATTTTCATTGGCCTTCCATCAATTTATGCTTCTAATTTAATGATGAAACTTAAATCACCTAATGATCTTGACTAATTAAACAAAAAAAATTTATGAAGATAAAAAAAAAAGAAAAAAAATGCAAAAAAGAAAAAGGCAAAGGCAAAAAAAAAAGTCAACATAGGGGGCTTGCACATAAGTTCTACCCCTCATTCAAAATCCATCAAAAACTTTACCCGTATAATCCAAATCCATGATCCTTACCTTAGCCCAGTCAATCAAACCTTCATCACCACCTAAAAACTCAACCTTTCAACCTTCCATATTCAACCCTAACTCCTTTTTCAAGTTATGTCCAAGCCCGCTAGGTTGAAAACCCGAAAGGGCGGCCTAGGCAAAAGTTAGGGCACAAAAAAAAGAAATCAGATCCAGAACTACGAATGGTCTGATTCCGCAAGGATACGTAGGAATCCTCATCTCGAGGTCCGATCGCTTCAATAAAAAAAATTAATCAAGGTCTAATGATTTGACTTTCTAGAATTCAGGAGCATATTCTTTCTAGATCCGGACATAGACTCGAGTCTGAACCTAGCTACGTTAAAGCCTTTTTCCCACCTATATCTATTTGAGTCATAAATTAAACCTATCTTCTTTTTCAATCCCAAGCTCTCCTTTTCCCTGAAGTACTCCGACAATTCCATGATTTCTGGTGATATTCGACTTTGCCTGTGTCAACTCTCCAAAGAAGAATCCCCAGCAAAGAACTCTGAGTGCTCAAGACAGATCAACTACATTTCAATCAAGGCTCAAGCCTAATTCAAGACAAGCTTACCCAAAGTGGGGGCCTCCTATATATATGGTGGTTCCTCCAAATCAAATCAAACTCCCGAAATGTTGTAATATGCGGACCTCATTTACGAACCCATATTATTTACTAAAAGCAGTTTTCGAAAATCATTCTATCTATATCTGTTCATTCCATCTCTCTACATATCCAGATCTTATAACTTTGCAAAACCCTGACCTTGCATTGCATTACATACATCATATTCTTGCATAACCCGGACCTTGCATAACGTGTCATCTTCCTTAGCTTTGCATAACCTTAATCCTTGCATAGCGTCTCTCATGCATCCTTAGAGAGTTTAAGTTTGCATTTTTGCATCATTATGTGTTTTATGTGACTTGTTTGCACCTATCTGCTAACATATAACCTGCTGGTAATCAAATTGCTTGTAGTTATTGTCCTGCATACTAACTTTGTTTTGCAGAGACCGGCATATATAGATTAGTTCTAAACTGCAGAGCGTTTAGAATCGTTTTCCGTCTCGACACCGTGTACTTTGACTATTGGTTTCCTGAATCTCAGTCAAAGTGGGGGCTTCTGTAGACACATAATCGTGTCTCCCCATTTAAGTGCCCAATGATGAAACATATCGTGGTCTTAATTGGTCCGCCCAAAGGGCAGAGCAGTCCGAAGAACCAAAACTATAAAAGTGTTAAAGTTTAATTTTATGATCCAAAATCGTATTTTAAAGTACAATTAATAATTATTAATATTTTGAGCCCAACTCTTTGAAAAAGCCCAATTAATTGTTTAATAATAATTAATTGTTTAATTTAAATAAAGTAAATATTTTCAAAGATATTTTTATAATTAAAATCGAATTCTATCCCGTAAAATCAGATTTCCGGATTTAAAAGATAAAAGAAAATCGTTCATATAAAAAAACTGTCAAAACGTGTCAAAAGCAATGTGCGCCTGACACGTGGCCCTGTGAGTCACATAGAGTCGTGCGCTTGGCGCACTCCTCTGTTTAACACGCAGGTTGTCAATTCTATCTTTTTAAAGCGTATGCCACATGGGCGCAACTGATTGGTCAAGGTGTGTCAAGCGCACCAGTGTGCGCCTGACACGTGTAATTGTGCTTCACACAGAGACGTGCACTTGGCGCACTCTCTGCGTGACGCGCAGTTTTCAGTTTCTTATAAATAAGTGTAATTTTCCGAATTAAATAGAACGGGATTTTCCATATAATTTTCATACGATTTTACATTTCGAACTCTACGATTATACTTACGAATTCTCTCTACAAAACTCATACTTTTCAAATCTACAAACACACAAAAACAAAAACATTCAAACCTACATACACATTCATATTTTCAGGCTTCATGATTGCTCGTCCCGAAGGTTGTCAATCTCTCATACCCAAGCCACGGTATAATCTTGAGGGTCCTTGAATAAATTTATTATTTTTATATTGAAGTTACTAACTATTTCTTTCCTGATGTAGATCTTTGATATAAAAATCGTTCATTTGTACATTCTAATCCGCTTTCCTTCTTTGTAATTATTTTATTATTATATACATTGCTATGATTGTCCTACTTGCCTTTTCATCACACACATGTTATTATTGCTAATCAAAGACCTAAAGAACTATTCTAACATTAATGAGATAATTTGGACAACCTGTTAGGTACCCTGTAATTTTGATTGCTTAATAACGTATCACTAAAACATAGTCTTTTATGTGTTTCCTGAACCAACATAGACTAAATTATCTTTAGGGTGCATGAAAATATTATTTGGTTATTCTATTGCATAAAAATTGACATGAATCGATATTTAGTAGAGGCCAGCAATGGGCGAATGTGGTTCATTATGACTGTGTTCATACGCTCAACCCGAACTCAATCTATGGTTCATTGACCATCTATGGAGTCAGGATGGGGAAATCTACATTGGATAAGTCCCTAATATGTCCCTACGATTTCCGAATATCCAATTAGGTTTACGTAGGGATGCAACTGGGGCGGGGCGGGGAGGATTTTGGCATTCTCATCCCCATCCCCACCTCACTTTTTCATCCCCATCCCCATCCCCATCCCCGCGGTGGGTCCGAAACTCATCCCCATCCCCGCCCCGCCATGTACACAATTAAAACCATCCCCGCCCCATCACCCACTTGAGTATCCATCCCCACCAAATCCCCACCTTCCCCGCCCCACCATCTACTTAATCCTTATTTGAAACTCACTAAATAAACTCATATACCATATATAATTTCAAATACTAATAACAAAAAATATATATACCTAGAAAAACTATTAAAGAGTGTTATAGACTTGTAATTTGTTGAAAATTTAATATTTTAAGTGGGTAAGATGTAGTGTGAGTGGGGATGGGGCGGAGCGGGGTGGGGATGGGGCGGAGCGGGGCGGGGATGGGATGGGGCGGGTACAACTTAAAATCCACCCCCGCCCCATCACCCATGGCGGGTATAACTTTCATCCCCATCCCCACCCTACTACCCACCAAACTAGGATCCATCCCCGCCCCAATGGGGCGGGGATGGAGCGGGTCTCCTACTTGACCCGCCCCACTTGCATCCCTAGGTTTACGAGTCTTCCTTTAAAGACTTGTTGGCGACTTCAAAACGTTTTCAATACAATCTCTACAATGAGATAGTCAAATACGCGCTCACACCGCATAGGCGAAATAAAAACACGCCTACACATACATATTTCAATGTTGACTTAAGCGTCGGAGCAATTGCCACGGAGACCCACCCCAGAATCCAAATTCACTTTGCAGACACATCTTGGAATCAAAATTAAACACTTATTTGGTCAACTATCCTCCAGAGAATACAAGGTATCCTTTATTCCATATGAAAACAGGTAATTTTTCTCTCTCATCTCTAAAGGGTCCTTCCCAAACCAAAATTATCGTACCTCCCAATTACGGCGGTGTAGAAAAGGATGCCGGTTGTGAAACAACTCCAATCATAGGCAGATCCATGATTTTAAACTTGGTGGGGAAGCAAAATCAACCGATCCAAATAAACCTCCCATACAACTACATAATGTATCTACATATGAGTAATTCTACAAAGTGCTCTTTGTACACTTATATTTCGGGATCCTATTTGTTAGATAAGAACAAAAATTAACCAAATATATAATTAGCCTTATATACAAATTCAATGAATTCAGCATACGTCCAGGTGTATAGTGTGCATAATACACTAATACCATTTTATGCTCATTCGTTTATCTGCTCATTTGGAGTCTGGTCTCCAAATAAAAATAAAAAACCTTTAGTATGTGAGAAGATTGTGTTTTGGAGTCAAAAGTTTTGCCTTCTCATTCATGATTTGTGAATAAATATATGTTACATGAAATAGGAAACTAAGTATATAAGGAACTCTATACAAAAGGAAACATATCATACATAATATTGCCATAATATTGCCTATCACCCCCCCCCCTCAAGGTGGGCATGGGAAGGATCATGAATGCCCAACTTGGACACCAACAAATCAAATTGACTCTTGCCAAGAGCCTTGGTGAAAATATCCGCAAGCTGAGTCTTGCTAGAAACATAAGATGGAAGAATAAGACCATCATTAACTGCATCACGCACAAAGTGGCAATCAACCTCAATATGCTTCGTGCGTTCATGAAAGACGGGATTCTTAGCAATATGAAGAGCAGACTGACTGTCACAAAACAAAGGAATGGCCTTGGGATGATTAACCCCCAAGCTCAATAACAAAGCCTTTAGCCACTTTAACTCACAAGTAATGGAGGCCATAGAACGATACTCGGCCTCGGCAGAAGAGCGAGAGACAGTAGGCTGTTTCTTGGTCTTCCAAGAAATAGGGGAATGACCCAAGAAAACAAGCCAACCAGATAATGAACGACGAGTGATGGGACAAGCAGCCCAATCAGAATCACACCAGCCTTGTAAAGAGAGATCACTATCAGCTCGTAATAGAATACCCTGCCCAGGAGTACCCTTCAAATATCGAATCACACGCAAAGCAGCATCCCAGTGCTCAACACGTGGCTCTTGCATAAACTGAGATAAAACATGAACTGAATAGGCCAAATCAGGACGGGTTACAGATAAATAAATCAAGCGGCCCACAAGACGGCGATAAGCAGCAGGATCAGAGAACAATGAACCAGAAGCATGCGCGAGACGATGATTCTGTTCAATAAGAAAACCACTGGGTTTAGAACCCAACAAACCAGCCTCAGAAATGATATCAAGAGTGTATTTCCTTTGACAGAGGAAAATACCAGAGGCACTGCGAGCAACCTCAATGCCAAGAAAATATTTCAGAGAACCCAAATCCTTCATCTTAAAGCAATCACTCAAATAAGCTTTGAAAGAAGCAAGAGCAGCGGAATCGTTACCAGAGATGATAAGGTCATCAACATACACCAAGACATTTATCTGAACAGATTGTCGAGTGAAAGTAAATAAGGAGTACTCGGAGAAAGATTGAAGAAAACCATACTCTTTCAAGGCTGTGACCAATTTGGCAAACCAACATCGGGGAGCTTGTTTCAAGCCATATAAAGATTTGCGCAGACGGCAAACAAGATTAGGATTTGAACACTCAAACCCAGGAGGAAGCTTCATGTAAACCTCTTCTTCCAAATCACCATGAAGAAATGCATTATGGACATCCATCTGATGCAGCTCCCAATTCTTGGAAGCGGCAATAGCAAGAAAAGTATGTACAGTGGTCATCTTAGCAACTGGAGCAAAAGTCTCTGTATAATCAATACCTGCCTCCTGATGATTGCCGAGAACCACTAAACGAGATTTGAGTCGCTCAACATCTCCATTGGACAAATACTTGGTGCGATACACCCACTGACTACCCAATGCACGCTTCCCAGGGGGAAGCTCTTCCAAAGTCCATGTACCATTAGCCTCCAAGGCCTGAATTTCATCCTGCATAGAAGCCTTCCATCTATCACACCACATAGCCTCCTTAAAAGACTTTGGTTCCGTAGTTGACACAACTGCTGCAATAAACTTCAAATAATTTGCAGAAAAATTTGCACAATTTATATAATGAGCTATAGGATAAGGAGTACCTGAAGAAGATGACGGAGAGGAAGTAGAAACAGATGGACCGTCAAAGATAACAATGTGTGTGACAAAATCCTTCAACAAAATGGAGGGAACTTTTTCCCTCATACCACGGCCCAAAATAAGAGGGGGCGAAGAAACAAACCTCGGTTCATTAACCGGCCCAGACTGACCGAGAGCAGACCCCGGTTCATTAACTGGCCCAGATGGACCAAGAGCAGGCCCGAGTTCAGTGGAAACGGGAGAAGAGCCACAAGTTTGGGTTGTGTTAAGAGGAGCTGAAGTTGGGCGCGTTGGGCTGACAGGAAAAGAGGAGTTGTGGGGCGCTGAAACAGAAGGAGATGGGCCCAAAGTGGTTGGGCTTGGAGAGACATGCGGTAGATCATCAGCGTTGGGAGAAGAAGTGGTGGGCTGATTTGTGGTGCTGGGTATAGTAGTGGAGGAAATATTTTGTGGGTTTTGATTATTAGGAGGAGGAGAATTTGGAGGAGGTAAGGAATGGGTTTCCACGAAATCATCCGCAAAATCATAATGAACGAACTCATCACATGGCACCAAATTTTGAGCATCAATATTAACATCATCCGGAGACACAAAAGGGTAGACATCCTCAAAAAACTTGACATCACGTGAGACAAAATATTCTTTTGTATCAAGATCAGACAAGCGCCACCCCTTCTTCCCAAAAGGATAACCAACAAAAACACACTTCCTACTACGACTTGCAAACTTATCCCCTTTAGTCTTATGATTGTAAGCAAAGCAAAGACAACCAAAAGTGCGAATAGTTTCATAAGTCGGAGAGAAACCAAAGAGAATATCAAAAGGATATTTATTATGCAAGAGAGGAGAGGGGGTGCGATTTATCAAATGAGCTGCAGCTAGAATACTTTCACCCCAAAAATAGATTGGAAGATAAGCTTGAAACCTTAAGGCACGCCAACATTCAAAATATGTTGATGTTTTCTTTCTACCCTCCCATTTTGTTGTGGAGTAGCAGCACAAGAAGTTTGAAATATGATGCCAGAAGCAGAAAAATATTCAAGCAAGCAATTGAATTCAGGTTCATTGTCACTTTGAACAACTTTAATAGTTTGGGAGAATTGTCTATCAATCATGGCTACAAAACTCATAAACATGGCAAACACCTCTGTTTTATCCTCCATTAAATAAGTCCAAACAACTCTAGAAAAATCATCAACAATAGTTAAAAAATAACGAGCCCCACAAGATGACACATGTCTGTAGGGACCCCACAAGTCACAATGAACTTTCTCAAAAATCCTACTAGCCTTATTATCACTCAAAGGGAACTTATCTCTAGTATGCTTAGCACGAAAACAAATTTCACATGCTTTATTCGACAAACGACCCTGATGACCAGAAAGAGGAGGAAGTAACTTCACCACTTTTTCCGAATGATGACCCATACGACGATGCCATAAATCAAACTCCGTAGAAGCTCCATTCACAGAAACCAGTTGCACACTATCACCTCCGTTGAAGTAGTAAAGTCCATCCATTCTACGACCCGTTCCAATCAGCTCCTTCATGTGGTCCTGTATAGCACACATAGAAGAGTTAAATTGTACAAAGCAATGCAAATCATTAGTCAGTTGAGCAACAGAAAGTAAACTACAACTGAACTCAGGAACCAGAAGAACATTGATGAGAGTAATAGTATCAGACAACCGCACAGACCCTTTTTGAGTGGCCACAACTGTACTTCCATTAGGAAGACCAACAAGACAAGGAGGAATAGTAATCAAATCAAACATGCCAGAGATCTCACCAGTAACATGATGCGTAGCACCACTATCAATGATCCAAGAAGAGGAGAGAAACGTACCACTTAAACGTTCATCAGAAACTTTAGATGAACCAAAAATGCCGGCAAGTGCTTTCCACTGCTCAGGAGTAAAAAGAGCAGGAGAAGCACTAGTAGAAGGAGCCGAAGAAGCCGAAGATGCAGGAGCACCAACCACGACGTTGGTAGTGGCTTTGGCAGGGCCACGACCACGACCTGCGGGTGGTTTAGAGCCATGGGGCTTAGAGTCCGAACCTTCGGGATACCCAACCAAATCATAGCAATTATTCATCTCATGCCCATGCTTTTTGCAATGAGCACACACCAACAAAGACCAACAACGGGACACATCATGTCCGAGCTTGTGACAGTGAGAACACGTGGGGCGGTCCGTAGACCCACGCCCATGACCTGCTGGCCCGCGAACAGCGAACCCAAGTACAGCGGGTGCGGCTTCCTCGGGGGCAGCCTTGACTGTGCGTACACGCTCTTCTTGGACCACTAATTGGTACACACGGTCAAGGGTTGGCATGGGATCAGTAGACAAGATTTGGGTACGCAAACGACCATAATATTCAGAATACAAGCCCATTAAAAAATCATGTAATTTCTGCGTTTCGCGACGAGATTCATGCATAGCCCCCGCAAGACATTTGGAACAACATGTGCATGAAATTAACGGTTCATGTTTGGCTAATTCCTCCCATAACACATTCAGTTTGCCATAGTAAGTTGAAACACTCATAGTCTTTGTTTGTTCACATTTAGCAATACTGGATTTTATTTGATGAATTCGGGGACCATTAACGGTTGCGAAACGCGTTTTAAGGTGAGTCCACAATTTATGAGCCTCTCGAAATTTAGTGAGCGTACCTTTAACTTCAGGGTCTATGGTATTCATCATCCATGAGACAAGCATCGTATTGACAGTTAGCCAATCCGATTCGGTGTAAGGAGCAACTGGACCCGTGATCGTGTCGTCGAGGAAGGCCATCTTGCGCCGTGCTTGGAGAGCAAGTTGAAGATCCCCAGCCCAGTCATCGTAGTTATCGGGACGAAGACGGGTTGGAGTGATGTAGTCGCCAGGTCTATCACCTTGGCCGAGAAAAAACGGACTGGTTATGTCGATTTTGGAAGAAGATGGCTCAATGGTGGACGAGTCTTGATCGCCTGCCATGAGGAAACTTTTGGGCGAAAAAAAAACTAGGGCTCCGATACCATGAGAAGATTGTGTTTTGGAGTCAAAAGCCTTGCCTTCTCATTCATGATTTGTGAATAAATATATGTTACATGAAATAGGAAACTAAGTATATAAGGGACTCTATACAAAAGGAAACATATCATACATAATATTGCCATAATATTGCCTATCAGTATGCCATATGCACATACGATACAATCAGGTGTACTCCCTCTGTATTTTTATATATTTCTCACTTGGAATTTTGACACTATTCACAATTAGAGAGAAACATCTTAATTCTTCTCAATATGTAGGAAAAAATATAGTCATGTGGGGTCTTGTTTGATTCGTCTCAATGAGTAGTTTATTAATATCTAATTGTTTCGGGTGAAAAACTAGGATATGATATTTGGGGAGTCGTCTCGAGCTGTGTCCCCGTCCATTTCGAGCAGGCCTCGTTTGGTCAGCTATAATCCTGCAAAATAAGGAAACCTACCCCGGGGATGCCCCAGGAACGCCCCTCCGACGCTCAAGTCAGTAAATAACTTTGTGGAGGGAGAAAGTAGTGAGAGAAGTTCTCAAGTGGCCGAGATTAGATACCTGAGTTATGGGGATCCCTTCCCTATTTATAGGGAGCTGTGATTTATACTGCCAACAGGGGTATTTTCGTCCCTTCAGTGATTATGGGCCTGGCAAGGCAATGGACTAATATATGAGACTTAGTTCCCGGTGAGGGCATTTTCTTCTTGTCACATGTTATTGGGCTCGCCATATTTTGGGCCCAAACACTAATCATTATAATTTTTAATAGTATGTAATGAAAGATATATAAGGTTGAAAAAGTGCATTGACAAACGCACACAGTCAAAGTACGAAAGATAAAAAAAATACAGAGGGAGTATACTAGAAATTCTAAATTAAGCAACAATTTGATGACGTAATTGATGGTGAGAAATTGAATGACAAATTCAAACTTTATAATTAGAGTAGAGTATTTTATATTTAAAATAATATCCTGGTAGTTGGTATCTTATATAACAGACTAGTGGTTGGATCGCGCGCGTTGCGCGCGTTAGGCTAGCAGTAGCTAGATTGATGTAGATGTTGGTAAAATAGCATACACGTATTTACACTAATGACATGTTTATGGCTTGCTATATTAGCATTTTTATTTATGCAACCTGTTATGGACAAATCAGGTAATACGTAAAAAAGTGATTCCTTATGTTACCCCAAGATATTGTAGTCAAAGTATCTTGATGAAGATAATTGTATTACGATAATAATCTAGTGAATATAGTAACATGATTAATGTAAGGCAAGCGCAATATTCAAGGTCGAACTGCAACCATTAATTTCGTACTCTGAATTCAAGTTGACAAAAAATAAGAAGAAAATAATAATACTATAGCAATTTTCAAGATGAAACTAATGGCATAATTTTTATAATTTTTACTTAAATATAAGTGATATTTGTAGTCAAAGTAAATTTTTGTAAAGCGTTAATATACTATGAAGTATTTTGAAACGAATATTTTTGTAAAGCGTAAATGTATTATATTTTGAAACAAATGGTGTAATTAATGTAATTTGATTTTGCAACCAGGATACGAATAGCATTGGTTTTGGACATGCCTTATCGTTGAATAAGTCTTTGCATAATGATCCAGTGAATGTAGCAACATAATTTTGTTGAAGTTTCCTATTTTTAGCTAGCTAGTGAATATAATTTGAGTTCGTAGTTCAAGAATTAGTTTAGTTGCAAAAAAAGATACATATAGCACAAATTTGGGATATGCCTTACGGTTTATTAAGTGTTTAAGTCTCTCCTTAGAAATAGATAAGAGATAGCGAAGGGATAGACATAAGTTCATGTTTATACATTTCTTAAAAGATTTATACAACCATTTCAGCTATAGTAACCTCTTAAAAAAATTAGCGTGCAGTTACCATTAAATGTAGAAGATTTAACCAAACATTTTATTAGATATAACTTTGCAAGGAAATTTGGCTCAAAATTACACTAAGCCTTTCTACACAACATTATTGTTGCTCATCCTCTGTTAAACCTCTGCTAGTCTACTTTTAACAACCACAACTGACTAAAACTTTTTTTAGAGTGTGGTTTGTTTTCGGTAAGAATTTTCGTCACTTTCTCTTTCCTTAAAAGTAATTATAATTAATTTGTTAAATCTTTTTTAACCCCCTATACTTTTTTCAAATATTGCAAAATATTTGCTTTAGCTGGAAATATTTGAAACTCGCAAGACGGGAGTCTAGCTAGATGTGCTGATTTTGGTTGAAGCAATCAGAGAGGTGGGTTCTTATTTATGTTTTCTTGAATTCAACTATTTTTAGTTTTATTTTATGGATTTTCAGTTTAAGTTTTGTGAGATCTACTTTTCTATGCACAATCGTGTTGAGAGTAAAATTTGCTATTGTTTATTAGAGTTTCACGTTGAAAGGTGAATTGTTGGTGTGGAGGAAGGTAATGTAGCCCCAAAAAAAGAAAGTGGGAAGTCAAAAAAACATAAGTTTAATTTAGCTCTTTCCCTCATGTAATTACTTTTTTTTCCCTTTGAGATTTTTTTTGCCCTTTTGCAATCAGATATTGTTAAATATTATGCTCTTTTGAATTTGGTATGACAAAAGCCATGGATTGAACCTAAGCGTCTATTTGACTTTAAATAATCTTGCATTGGCATAAAAATGTTGTACCATCACAAAATATATACAAAAAGAAGATATGTTGTACATCTTAAATCCGAATTTATCTTCTTTATACAAAAATGATTTTTTAAAGAATCGCGTCACTTCCTCTCCTTAGAATCACCCTAAATTTTGCTTTTAAAGTTATTTGCTTACATAATCCTCCCCTATTATTCCCAATATGAACACAGTACTCATTATAAAGACGAAATGGTGAGATCAAACCCACATGAACATTTTTTTTTCTTTATACACATCCTCCTATGCTTTCCCAAATAGGGAAAAAGAAAAGAAAACTATCCTGAATAACCTGTAATTAGGAATGAATCTAATTCAATCATTTTTTTATGAGAGCATTTGTAGGATAGTTGAACCAGGTGACGATGTCTTGAATTTGAGCTACAAATAGTCACTCCATGCAAAAAATTTGTATAGCCAATGAAACTCAATTTTCCATTAGAACTCCTAATTCAATCTCTTACAATTGAATGAGCAGTAGGTCCATAATTCAATTCCTGCAAGTTTTATCAGAGGTTTAACAAACAAGCATATATTTGTGATTGATATTGGGAAATTATCAATGGTAACAACTTTGCACTTTCAACAGTTTTCCAAAATAACCCTATTCAAGAAGATCTCTCCAGGGTTAATATAGATAATTTTCTAAATATTAAGGTCATTTCATTAATTGCCATGTTTGCAAAATGTCTATAACATAAGGTTGCTCTGTATAATTTCCTATTGTTTTTTGGTAAAACAATACATACCCTAGCAAGCTCCTCAACAATGATAATACGATTGCCTTCCAGCTCAAAATGCTCAAAGGTAGTAGTTGCAATGTGATCCCAACCTTCACGACCTTCCAGTTGGTGTGTGCTGATTGCAAGTGCACATAACTCATCAAAATCCATCTTTGTGTAACAAAAAATTTGCACCAGAAGCAAAGCACAATGTAAATAGGTAGAAGATGCAATTTCATGTTTTCTAGATTTCAAACAATAGATGCATTACTGAATCTAGGATATCAGGAACTCTAGATTCCTTCATTGCATCCATTGCAGTACTCGCAAGAGCCTGTAAGGGAAAAAAATTTGATGGTAAAGACAAGTTCTAGGAAAAAAATGAATATCATGGCGTAGTAAAAAAAGGTTACCATGCGGAAGTTCTCAATTGAAACACTGGCGTCTTTGTTTGGCTCTAAAAGTGCAAACTCTACCCGTAAGTATAACAACTCATCATCTATAAGAGCTTTTAAGACAGCTCAAAAAAGAAAAGAGCAGAGGAAGTCGGAAAAGTTTGATACTTAGTATCAAGTCATGTGCTGAGGTCAGCATAAGTATTTAAGTCAGATGTGCAATAGCTATAATATTCTAAAGCGCTTTGATGTTGTAGCAATCAAGTCAGTAAATTATAACCAAACCAGATTATCGGAGCATCATGTTCAACATGCATTCAAGTTTAAACTAACCAAAAAATCCAATGATCATGCATGGAGCATGCCACAACTATGAGATTCTCCTGTTCTGATGATTAGATGTAATATAGAATGACAATTCATAGTCTTGGTGATAAATCAAGCAATAAATTATTTAACAAATTATTGAGGTTTCAAACTTTCAATAGCAAATGTATTGCACATGAGACCAGATTCCTACAAATCAACTATGTGACAATTAGAGGTGTAAAGAATAGTCTAGATGGTAATCACCTATCAACAATTCTATGTCAAAAAAACACCGGGTCAAATGAAAGTCTTTCTTCTGCATTTAGAACAAAGATGCTCTGTATAAGTTGTCTTCTGGTGAGAAGCAAAAACTGTGTTCTTAATGGGAATAACAGGGGAGGATTATGCAAGCAAATAACTACGATCATAAAACGAGCTCCAAATAGCTTTAGCTTCAAGTTAGATAGACCATACCAGGAACAAGCCGACCAGAACCAAGATCAAATCCATAATCTAGGAAGATTGCACCTTCAAACATTTTGCTCTGCAGACAAAAGGGAGGATTTTCAGGACTATGCCAAAAGTAATGTTAGAAAACAGGCTCTTGGAATATGCATATGTCCGAGAAAAAAAATCCATTATAATGCTTCAAGCATGTATATTATTCCATAAATCTTCTAGACAGTACCTAATTTTACTCCTCAAAGACAATAATAAATAGTGCAAACAATAAAATCTTACATAGTTACATATGATGAGAAAAGCAGTGGAAAAGAAGTTTGGAGTCTTTCTCCTTAATATACATCCTTACAACATTCAAAAGAACATGGAGGAAAGCATTAAGGCCAAAATAGTTCACAAATCATGCTCCTCGATCATGTCTATCATAGGTGACTCCAACATCCCCTTTGCTATTGATGGTAAAAACATTTCAAGCAGCAGCAATTTTTGCCTTTTTGGGAGGCTCAGACATTGACTTGGACACATAACTTACCTTATACCGATACACATCTGGTAACTTGATTTGTGCACTTGGTAATAATTTAGGGGTCGTCTGGTTGATCATAGGAAGTAACACTCCCTGGAGGTCGTTTTTCCCATGGAGCTCCAATTCTTAGGTAGTGGATAAAGCCATAAATTAAGGTGTTTGTTGATCATGGGAAGTAATTCTTAAACACATTGTTCCTAGGAAGTTCCACTTAATTAGGGGACTATGTAAGCAACTTTCTCTTCAGGAAGATAACTCCAATGTTCTCAACTTCCCAACCCCTAGGTTCTTCTACATCCGATGTTTTGATGTCACAAAAAGAACACTTAGTCTAGAGCATGTTTCAAATAGGAAAAGCTCCTTTCATGTCGAATTGTCTATATACAGCACCATTTGAGCTCCAAAAAGATTTAGCCATGTAAAAGAAAATTAGGTCTTTCGTAAATGAAACCCAATTCCTACAAACAATTACATGAAAAGTAACTCCACAATGTTTTTTAAATAAAAGATTTGATATGCCATTCATGATTTCATTCCATCTACTGGCATCATTCAAATCCAAGGTAGGGACATGAAGTGACTACAAGGATGATAAATTACAACATTATGGGACATGAAGTCCCACCAAAGTACGAGGACCAAACATCAAGAGTAAGCAATGAGGGAAAAAATAAAGGTGCAATAGCATTATCTCACAACCAAATACATCTTGCCAGAAATAGGTTTTAAAAAGTTTAAAATCCTAAGCTAAACAATTACCATATTTACAGTAGCTATAAGGAAAAATAAGAAAGTAGAGTTACATGATTCCAATCCAAAATTTTAAACAAATATAAAATCAATCTGTTAATTTCAATCCCTACATGAAAAAAAGGAGATTTAGAGAGAGAAAACCTAACCTCTTGCTTAGAGAAAGGAGCTTCCACAGTTGCACTACATAATTTGTGCGATCTGTTGGAGGGTTTAAGAAAACAGCGGAGGAGTGAGCAAAGCAATCAAAGGGCAGCTTAAAAGCACATGGAGAAAAATTCAAAATAAGATAAACCTGAAGAAAAATGAAAACGAACTATGATGATTTGAAGAGGAACTATTACCTGACCTCACGAATTCGGAATCAGAATTGGGAGAACAGTCGATTCTGCGTGATCTGCCATAGCGAAAACCCTAAATTTTTTAGATCTGGAAAAGATGATGGAGAAAGAGAAAGAGATACGTGTATCAGTACAGCCAAAGGAGAAGGGAGAAAATAAATCGTGCGGTTTAGAGGTAGTAGGATGGAAGGCTCAAATTTGCCCATTCTTATGAACAGTGAACTTCATGCTTTTATCACCCAAATCACTATTTTAGTGAATAGTTGGAACTTCCTACTTTTAAAAGGGTTGGAAGTGATTTATAGAAAAGTATTATAAAAAATTTATATGTAAAGTCAAACATAAGAACGAAAAAAATGAGATCAAGAGATTGAGTAAAAATAGGAGGAGAAAAAACAACAAGGCATGAATTCAGTTGGAAATTAACCGATAAGATTGCGCTTCGTTAGATGCATTAATTAATAAGGATGAAAACCCTTTTAAAGAGGAGCAAATTAATAAAGATGGAGGATGGAGACGCCGAAGGCTTCAAGGCTGTTTTGTAGCATTGCTTCGCCAACTTTTGGTCGCCTTTTATTTCTTGCACTCCCCATTTGGTGGGGAACTTGATGGTTTGGTGATAGGTGAAGGGCACCGCCTTCATATCATGGATCCATGGCCTGCCAACAATGACATTGTAGGATGACAATCAATCAATAACTAGGAATTTTACCTGGACATTGTAAAGTGATTTCGCCAAGTGTATGTTTAGCCTCGCCAATAAGTAAAGTAAACATTAGAAGCCTTGTTGACTTGTTGTGGCTCGAATTGCGGTAAAAAAGCTTCAGCTTGGGAATGCTTAATTAACTTTACCCTTGCAGAAGAGTATTCACTCACAAATACAACTGCATACAAATAACAATTTCAATGGAATTGGGATAAGAGAATGTTTTACCTTAATGAAAGTGTTAGAGATCAAAAAATTTGTCTATGTTTTTATAGTTACATATAATTATAAGACTTTATGATGTTTTACTTTGAAACATTAAGGGGCGTTTGGTTAGAGGTTTTCAGGAAAGGGTAAGGGAATCAAGGGAGCTGATTTCCTAACTTGTTGTTTGTTTTGTCAATTCAATGATTCCCTTTACCCTACCCTTACCCCTCAAACTCCTCCATATCCATTCCCCATCCCACCCCAAGGTTTCACTTACCTTTTCCTTGAAATAACATTATTATTATTATTATTATTATTATTATTATTATTATTATTATTATTATTATTATTATTATTATTGTTGTTGTTGTTGTTGTTGTTGTTGTTGTTGTTGTTGTTGTTGTTGTTGTTGTTGTAGCCTAATATCTACGGCTCCCTTAACGACACATGGGTTCATCAGAGCCGTACACGTGTCACCCTATTTAAAATGAAAAGAAGGCTTAATCTCTGGGCCATACTCAGTTGGGGTAAAAGGATTGAATTTCTGGCCCAACAGTTAGAATCCAGTACTACCAGGTGGCTGAAGGAGAGTGGTTAATAGACTTTCACCAGCCTTGGTCTGCCACGTGTCATGATCTGATTCCCCAGCCAATCAGAAGCCACTATTCTAGGGCAGATTTTAAGGATAGCTGTCAACTTGCTATCACTATAAATACCCCTGAAAACAAGAGAAACATTCATTCAATGCAAACAGTGCAAAGTTACTCTGAAAAAATACTCTCTCACTTTCTCTCTTTATCTCTACTTTCTCTTACAACTCCTGATATCTGACTTAAGCTTCGGAGGGGGAACCACCACCCAAACCTCCAAGGTGGGTCCCTTTCTTGCAGGTTCGGGAACGAATCCCAGGCCAAGGACTAAGCGGATTCAGACATCGTTGCACAAGTCTCCAGCTGAAGAACACTCAAGATACTAATTTTTCTTGCTCGGCAAGGAAGCTAAGCCTACAGCTTACTTGTTGGACAAGTGGATAAAACATTTATTATTATTATTATTATTATTATTATTATTATTATTATTATTATTATTATTATTATTATTATTATTATTATTATTATTTATTATTTATTATTATTTATTATTATTATAATATTATTATTAATTATTATTATTGGGGTGTGCTATATATAGCACAAAAAAATGCACCCTATCATGTTTAGTATGATCATGACCTCCCATGAGTGGTAGGTTAGTCTTTTACTCTTTTTTGCTATATTTAGCCTTTTTTTGATGTATATAACACTTATGTTATTATTATTTAGGAAAAATTGACAATAGAGTCTGAACTTTGAGCGATAATTTTTAAAAGGTTTGAACTATTGATTAACCTGTGTAGGTCCCAACTTTAGGGGGTCTTAACTTTTAGCGGGCCTCGGTGACTTAGAACTGACAATTTTTTTAAAAATCTCACCTAGTTCCTATTCCCCTCCCTCAATTAACCCTTCTGGTGTGACCCAAGTTTTACAAGTTATGACCTATTAAGCCAGTTTCAAGTCACTAAGGCCCGTTAAAAGTTAAGACCCCCTAAAGTTAGGACCTACACAGGTTAATCAATAGTTCAGATCTTTTAAAAATTATCATCCAAAGTTGAGACCTCTATTGTCAATTTTTCCTATTATTTATTATTGTTATTATATTATTATTAATTAATATTTTTATTTTTATTATTTATTATTTATTATTATTATTAATTTATGATATTATTATTATTAATTTATGATATTATTATTATTATTATTTTATTATTTTATTATTATTATTATTTTATTATTATTATTATTATTGTTATATATTATTATTATTATTATTATTATTATTATTATTATTATTATTATTATTATTATTATTAATATGACCGATACCCTAAATATTTGAAACAAACAATTCTACTAAATCTAAGGGTTTGGCTTTCCATTCACCTAATTTCCCTTTCTTAAACCTTTTCCCTTTCCCCTTGGTGAGCCAAACACCCCCTAAATATTGAAATTGTAGTGGATTGGTAGTTAAACTCTCACCTTTTATTTCAAAGGTCATATGTAATCCCCCATAATTTTAAAGGATTTTATAAATATATTTTATCATTTATATATTTATATTTTAGTTCAAATGATTTTTATTATTAAAGTAGGTTGACTATTTTTGAAAGTCAAATGAAATTATTTTAAGGATTTAAGGAAATTGAAAATATTTTAATTAATCATGCTTTGAAAAAGGTTTGAAATATGAATTTGATTTAGAAAAGAAGTCTAATGGACTTGAGGAACCCAAATTCTAAGTAGATTAGGAAAGAGGAGTTATATTGATACTAGGAGTCCTCATTCATCAATCCTAGTTATCATCGAATCCTATTTGAACTTAAATTCCTTTTTCCTAAGCCCAAAAGGAAACCCTAACTATAAATACCCTAAGCCCAATTATTTTACCCTACACAAATTATTTTTCTTCACTCATTCTCTCAAAATTTCGGCTCTCTCTCTCTCTCCTCTTCCACGTAATTTTTGTTTCTTTTTCCTCTCAAGCTTTTGTTTCTTCTTCTTCAAGTAACGCTTTCTTCTTCGCTAAGAAACGTCACCGCCGCCGCCGTTGACCACCGTGGACCGCTGCTGCTACCACCAAGACCCTTCCTTGGCCGGCGCATCCTCCCTTTCATCTTGAGTTGGTTTAATTCTTTCCTTTTCCTGAAGTTTTCCATTAAAGACTATGTTTTTATGCTTTATTTTAATGTTAATCATGATTATCAATGTTAATTTACTGTTTTAATGAATAATCTTGATTCATATATATATTATATTATAAGCATAAAAATTCAGATTTGTTTATTATTGTTAGATTTAAGTTTTAATAATTAAAGCATGTATTTTTAGGGTGTTAATGATTAGAAAACCATAGTAGCATATTAAATACTATGAGATTAATTTAAATTATGATTTTAAACATGTTTAAGAGGGTTTAAAGAAGGTTTTATGATTTTATAAGTTGCTGGAATTTCAGAAAGCGTTTTATTTAGGGAATTTTAAGAATTTTAATTACTAGTATGGTAGTACTATGCTAGGAATTAAAAGTAATGGAAGTTTTGATAGTAAAATCAACTTTTGAATATGTTTAAAGGGGGTTTTAAATATTTTTAAGTTGCTGTCTTTTTATTTAAGAGTATTGAATTTAGTTATATTTGAATTCTAGGCGGAGAATATTCCGTAGGAGATTTCTAAAGGGGCTAAAGTGGCCAGTCATCTAGTTTACACAAGGTACGTACATACCTATGTGATGATTGAGATAGCATCATGATTTTATAAAGGAGAATTATATAGTACCATGTATAGGAACTATGTTGAGTTCGTGTATGATATTTATTATGATGGATTTTGCATGTTTTATGCCTGTGTGCAAACATGTTGATTATAATATTTGATTATGAGTAGAATATCATGTTTGTATGGAATATTGATGCGAGCATGTTAATTGGATTGGGAACTTTATTTATTAATTCACATGGGGGAATTAATATATTTATTAGTATTGGATCATGTTTGATCGTTGTTCCCTTTTTGTATTCACTACTTTATGAGGACCGTGGGCCTTATTTGGTAAGTTGACAAGTTATGCCTTTGAAAGGTAAGATTGATTGTTGGCTAGGTTCAACAAAGTAAGAAAGGTTGGAATTAAAGAAAGTAATCTTGGATTGTAAGTTGTGTGATCACTTATTTAATCCTAAGATAAAAGAAGTTTAATTGTGAATGTTGAATTATATTATGTGTTGCTTGTATGTGTGTCATAACAAGTAATAAATTGTAAATCACGTAAAGTGTAACTTGGATAGTAATAAACTTTAGACTTGTGCACGTCTGAAGTTGGACAATCAGGAGTTGGGGTACATGGTGAGCGAGCCATGGCTTTTTCTGGGAATTGGATTGATCACCATTCCTCTTTTTATTTAAAGGTTCCTCGATATCGTAGGTCATTATGGAATACGGAGTCGCGCCCGTATTTCGTCTTCCTAGGTGAAGACTGGTTTTTAGTTAGACAACTCGGTCCAATAACTATTCCATTTAATATAATAAAAGTTGATTAAAGTTTAGTTCAAGAGGAAGTTATCTCGAGAATGTTATATTGTTGTATTATTATTTAACTCTGTTATTATTCCTTAGTATCATGATTATGATTGTTTTATGTATTGATATGTAGTACTCAGCTTTGCTGATTACGTGCTTTGTTGTGTGTGTTGATCATGGCTTTGCCTTATTGATCCTGTGATGACCCAATTTTGGTGAGCAGATTCTCTAAAGCATTGACATTTACAGGTTCGCAGATGTAGCATCATTGGGAATCTGGGAATGGAGAACTTGTGTAAATTTAGTTTGGTTATCTTGATCTGCATTAGTCAGATAATGTTATTATTAAGTTGGTTGATAGACTTTCATAAAGTGGTTTGTTTTTGAAGTACTTAATTTATTATTTACAAAGTTAGTTGATTGTTTTCCGCTGCAAAATTCTGAATAAGCCGATACGTTATCACACGGGCGATAATACTTGGGTAATTCTCTAAGTTTTGTGTTATAAAGGTATTTCTGAAAAGAGAGAATTATCGGGGTGTTACATCATAGGTTCGATTCCTAGTAGCTACACATTGTCAATATCTTTAATGAGATAATGAACATGTAGCACATACGTTGGAGAGTGTCATGTGTCACTGTTCCTTTGATAGGAACGCCTTTTAATATATTTGTATAGATCTTAATATTAAATCTTATAAGTTTTAGGGTGACTTCTCATTTAAATTCTCTTGGAATTATCTGGACGTATCAGTTATTATTAAAACTTAAAGTTCATTTTATAAGGTGTTAAACTAATTTGAACTTAATAAACTTGTCTTATCTGAACTTAATAAAACTTATCTGAACTTATTTAGACTTGAAACTTTTTTTAAAAAAAGTGAAGAAAAAGCATCTTTATGGAAACTAATTATAAAAAAGTTTAATATAAATAACATGTTTAAGTAGTGTTTTTAATAAAATTAGCAAATCTTTTTTAACCCTCTCAAAAAAAAAAAAAGCAAATCTTTTTTAATAATACAATTAACATTTTATTACCTCTTATAATACTATATGATTATTTAGGATAATACTATAATGTTTTTTAAGATTTACAATACAATTGTAAGTTTAACCCATATATATGTACAATGGGTTTGGAACTAGTTACTATTACCAAAGGATAAACAATAAGAGTTGGGGTATTACAGCCTCACAACGATAGTGATTCTTTCTCTTGATTCTTGTCACACTTAGATTGTGGTTGGACATCTTGCAACTGAACAGAGAGTAGCAGCCTAGCAGAATACCACAACTAAACTGGATCAATTAGTAATTTACGTTGAGGTTCCCATGTCCACCCTACAAACATGCGGTTAAAAACAGAGGCTCTCAGCTCTGGCCTATACCTTCCAAACCTTTTTATCGGGCCAATATCTTTCGCGGGAACCTCACGAGGCGGTTACACTACACTTAACAGAAAATGCTCAATCACCACCTCAAAAACGACGTCGTATCAACCTTTGTCGTCTGATTTTTGCCTTGTGTTCATGAATAGGTGGTCCCACATGAAAATTTTCTCGTGAAATACCCACAAAAAGTTCACCATCAAAGTGCTGACAAAATCACGTCTTTCTCTCTCCTCCCCTGCAAAAACCCTCAATTATTTACTTCTTCAAGTTCAAGTAGGGTTTTTGTAGGGTTTTATCTCTTCAAATTTTCAGAAAATCAACCCATCTTTTTTGAATTTTTGGGATTTTTCTGAAATGGGTTCTTTGGAATATGGAGAGGAGAGAGAAAACGAAGAAGAATTTGGGGATGAAGATGAACCCATTTTAATGGAAAATTCTCAGAGGTTTTGTATGTTCCCTGTTCGTTATAATCAACTCTGGGAGATGTACAAAAAGGCAGAGGCTAGTTTTTGGACTGGTTTGTTTTTATATTCTATGTTTATAATATGTCATTCATTTGAATTTTTGTCTGGAAAAATATTCTGAAAATTTGGTGGATGAATTATTTGTTATAAATGGTAATGATTAATTTGGTTGACTTTATTGCCACTTTGTAGTTTTTTTGTAAGCTTTTGTACAAGATACTATAATTTTTGTAGGTTTTCGTGCAAGTTGCAAATTGGGGTGGGAATGTTTTTTTTGCTTGTTGATGATTTGATCAATATTCGGGGAATTTTTATGCTTGGCTATTTTTACATCAACAAAAGTGCGAGTTCTTAGGTGCTCCGAAGAGCTCGTAGAACTACATGTTCAAGCAATTCTTTTTTGCACTTGAGCATACCGGAAATGTCCAAATGTAAAATGTGCAAAAAATGTTAGAGGGATCACCTAGTTCTAGGTGTTTCCGGGAGCACTATGGAGGCTTTGAAACAAAAGTTATGTGAGACAGACTTACTGTAAGGGATTATAACTTATTGTAAGGGATTATAAGTTGTCTCGACCCAAACCTACAATAAATAGTTGCAAGTACGCCTCATATAAGAACTTGTGCTCTTACATTTGGATGCTACTAGGACTTGCTATTGATGGGGATTTGGTCTGCAAAATTTTCTTGCTTGCATTAAAACTAATGGAAAGGGCCATCGAAATTGTTTTCTTAAGGACATACGACGATTCTTTGTTGAGGGTGTGTTTGGTTAGCAATCATAGAGGTAGGAGGGGGTGGAAGGATCAATTGAAGGGTTTGGTTCATTAAAAGAGGAAGGAAAATGGGTTTGTTCATATCCCATTCCATTCCTTTGCCTATCCGATATTCTAATTAGGAATAATGTATCCTTCAATCCCCATGCCCTCCCATTCCCTTCAAATTCTTACATCTAAACACACTGTTAAGCTATTGCAGCTATTTGTTAAAAAATGCAGATGAATAGTGAAGTTGGATGTTTATTCTATTTAGATAAGTTAGCGTCTGGTTTGCCTCTGCCTTTTGTTCGAGTTAGGCTTTACTTTTGGTAATATAGGAAGTTTTCAATGGAGATTAAAATCGTATACTGAAAGTATAAGAAGGAAGATTATGTTTCTAATGTTTGGGACCACTTTGTAGTTTGGATAGTTTATGTACTAAAAATACACAGATCCTTAGTTTCAGAATCTTTTGTCTTGATGCTGCAAAAGAACTTTGTGCAAAATGACGCAGTAAACTCAATAAATATATAATGATGCACTAAGAAGGTACTTCCATCTACCAATGTTTGGATTTGATTACTGGGGGTGATAGATGTTTCATTAAGACTGTTCTTTCCTTCCTGAAGTCTCAATCTGATTGTCCTAGTATCTAGTTAGATAGAATATTACATAACTTGTTTGAGTGGATCACAGTTCATCCCATAAAGTACTGAAACCTCTAATCAATGCTTCAATTCTTGAAGCTTCTTCAGCTGTCTGCCTATTTCTTGGAACAGCAGATTCAGTATAGACTATAGAAGATGGTCTATTCGTTTATCAAGTTTGTTGGTTCAGATGTTTTTTATCTGCTTTAGCTTGGTAATTGCCAAAAAAAGTTACACATGGTTTTCTCATATATCCATCTATAATGCTCTTATGATGTCAGATATTCATTGGCACTGTTCAATAGCACTTCTAATTCTGTAATCTTAGACAAGTATGGCCAAGTATGCAACCGTGCAACGTAGCAAGTCTTTCCAGTATTTGGGTTTTTTTGGTGTTAGGTCTTTCTCTTTCACCTTAAATTTTTTTTCGGGAAATTCAGTTTAAATTAGTTAAAGAGTATTAAGTTTATTTTGCAGGTGAGCTATTGAAGCATGTGAACATTTTGGATATTTCAGTCGCTATTCTGTTTAATTCATCGAGATAAACAGAGC
The DNA here is from genome assembly GCA_947646795.1 of Beta lomatogona. Taxonomy (NCBI): domain Eukaryota; kingdom Viridiplantae; phylum Streptophyta; class Magnoliopsida; order Caryophyllales; family Amaranthaceae; genus Beta; species Beta lomatogona. Next base: position 1,225,542 of record CANSNZ010001069.1, read on the forward strand.
TTATCCAGTTAGGAAAAAGTGGAACATCAATTAATCCACGAGAAATATATATGTAAATTGGCCTGATTAAATTTGGTGCAGTAATAAAAGTAATTCATGTAATGATGAAATTCAAATGAGGTCAAGTAGGGAAAGGAACGAAGCCTTATTGTAGATACTTGTACCTTTCTTTTCTTCTCTTGTCATACTTTTTTTTTTTTTCCTTTTGTGGGAAGTTATGAATCATACTTGTGCTTTTTTGCTTATTACAGCTGAGGAGGTTGATCTTTCCAATGATGTGCAGCAGTGGGATGCTCTATCAGATTCAGAAAAATATTTTGTAACTCATGTACTGGCCTTTTTTGCTGCATCTGATGGGATTGTTCTGGAGAATCTTGCTGCAAGATTTTTGAATGATGTCAAAGTTGCAGAGGTGACATTATTAAATCAAATTAATCAGCCAGATACCGTGATAGAGAAACTTGGGTGTCAATTTATGCTCTGTTGAATGTAATGTTAGCATTATGTTACTCGGACTCGGGTACTTATGTCGGACACGGGTATGTGTCCAAATGTACATTTTGGCTACTTCATGAAAGTTCTCCATGATCTTGGCCCAAAATGAAGTGTCAAAGTGTCCATACCCGTGTTGGAGTGTCGAGAATCAAACATGGATACTTGTGGTAAAGTGAAGAGTCCGAGCTAGTAACATAGGTTATCGCAATAATTTTATGTTAAGTTAGTTGTAATATTACTACCATGTTTATAATGCTATTGCTTTCATGTATATGTAGATACTATCCATTAAATTCCCACCTGTTTGCCTGAAAAGTTTAGACTCCTTTGAAGTTTCTCTCTGTGAGACAAGTATCCAGGACAAAGAAAAGGAAAAAAGGGGTTTATTTGAGCTCTGTGTATCCTCTTGTTATGGTGTGATTTTCTATCCATGCTTTATTGATATGATATGATACTTTCATATTTTTGACTGCCATTTTCTTTTTACTCATCAAGGCTCGAGCTTTCTATGGATTTCAAATTGCAATGGAGAACATACATTCTGGTAAGGTTTTAGACTCTTTGTAGTGTTTATATGCATGTTTCATATTGCTAATAGTTGTTTGCACTTCTGCCTGCCTATTCACAGAGATGTACAGCTTGTTGTTGGAGACATATATTAGGGACTCAAAAGAGAAGACCCACTTGTTCAATGCTATCGAGACAATTCCATGTATAACAAAGAAGGCCAACTGGGCTTTAAAATGGATTATGAGGTAGCATTTGATCTTGGTCTTGGATATTGCTACTCACTTTTCTAATTTATAAAGCAAAAGACTCTTCATAAGTCCATCTAATAGGTTTATAGGCGATATTAGCATAAAATAATACTTCCTCCGTTCTTACGTTGAGTGAATGGACACTATCCACCGACTAATATTGAATCTTTTTTCTCGCTATTATATAAGAAATACATAGTCAAGTGAGATCTTGCTAGATTCGTCTCAATATATACTTTTAAAATATCAACTTTTGATAATTTTTACTTGTGTGTAATTAAAAATATTAATGATCAAAGAACGCATTGGGTTACATGAAAAGGTAAATGTAATACTTATTTAGGAATGCAGGAAGTATTTTTTTATAGAAATTGTGATAGACAAGACTTTTAAATGAGCAATGCAAATACCTATGAAGTTCATGCTGTATGAGCTATTGACTAGTCTCAGGTAGTTATGTGCTTCTTGTATTTGGTTGTTGGTGTAAGTTCCTTGCTTAGCGTGTATATTTTTTTTTTTTTGGCAAAAGATCCAATCTGGTCTAATTACAATTTTCACTCACCATGTCATCTGGATTTTAATCTTTTGGTGGATTAAGCTATTGTATAAGCTGCATATAGAAAAGGGCACTGCCTAGAAAGTATTTATATTACTATATGATGTGTCATGTAACTGACTAATTGATACTCCAAATTATCTCTTACACTTTGTTTGGATAAGAGGAATTGGAGAGAAGGGGGGGAGGGGGAAGGTAAGGGAGGGGAACTGGTTCCCTTGTTTGGAAAAGAGATTGGGAAAGGAAGGAGAGGGGGAGAGAGGGATCCATTTTCCCTCCCTCTTTAATGAACACCATCCCTTCAAAATTGGTGAGAATTGGAGGAAAGATGTAGCTTTCTTTTCCTCCCCTTTTCCTCCTATTTCCCTCCCTTTCCTTTCCCTTCTATGTTGCTATCCAAACAAAGTGTTAGTGATTTCATGGCCGTTAATGCTTAAACTACATTTTTTCTTGCTTTCTTGTACTATGAAATAATAGTAAACCTGTATGGAATATTCTCCATGTGTGCCTGTTGTGCAGTTCAAATTCTTTTGCAGAAAGACTTGTTGCATTTGCTTGCGTTGAAGGGATCTTTTTCTCTGGAAGGTGATTTTTCTGCATGGCTTCATGCTGTTTGTTTATTCATTGTGAAATTCACACTATGGCTCATAGTTTGGTGTGTCATATTCCTCAGCTTTTGTGCCATATTTTGGCTTAAAAAGAGAGGCTTGATGCCTGGTTTGACATATTCAAATGAGCTTATCTCGAGGGATGAAGGCCTCCACTGTGACTTTGCCTGTCTTCTCTACAGGTTTCTCTTCTCGATCTTGCATATCTAATCTATTGTTGCTGAGCTTCTTAACCTTTTTTTTTCCTTATGCAGTTTATGTTTCCCTTTTGAAATTTATTTGTTGCTCTGTTTAATGGTTCTGTATATTACAAGTTTGATAGTTCAAATTCCAAGCACCTACGATTGTTTCTTTTTATTTTTCCCTATTGTCCTGTGCTCAGTAAAATTACAAATTGCAGTTTGTTGCGTAAAAAACTGCTGCCAGAAACAGTTGAAAAAATTGTGCATGAAGCTGTTGAAATTGAGATAGAGTTTGTATGTGAAGCACTCTCGTGTAATCTGATTGGCATGAATGCTGTGCTGATGGAGCAATACATAAAATTTGTCGCAGATCGGCTTCTGGTACAGTTGATGTCATATAAACTTGGTTTTAGAGTTTCCTCTTTTATTTATTTCCTCAGCCTCCCCCACCCCCTTCCCCGGGGGGAGTTGCCCTTTCCCCATACAGATGAGGATGCTGATTATTGATATTGCTTAACTTTCTCCTTTCAGGTTGCTTTGGGAAACCAAAAGAAATACAATGCAGAAAACCCTTTCGATTGGATGGAGTTCATATCACTGACGTGAGTATAATGAGCTGTTATAATGAATTTGTTGTTGCAAATTAGAATTAGAGCCTGTGAAAGCATGACAATATAACCAAAGCATGATAATATAGTCGAAGCTAAGCATGTCATTTTTAGAGCTGACAACATGAGTTCGAGGAGCTACAAGTTATCTTTTCCAGAGATTGGTCTCTTTTAGTAGCTGAACTCTTGCTTGAATGATTCGTATAAATGAGTATAGACAAAACTGGTCTTTATCTATATATGTCGTTAGAGCTAGAAAAGGGGTCGGGTCGGGCCAGGTTGTGTCGGGTTCAGCTGTTTACTAAATGGTCAACAACCCTCAACTTTGATCCAACCTCTTTACTAAATGGTCAACAACCCTCGACCCGAACCTGACTCGTGTATTAAAAGGCCAACAACTCTCAACTCTCAACTCTTCGCCAACCCGTTATTAAATGGATCATATGTCTCATTTTATATCCTATCCTATCCTGTTTCACTTCTGGTTTTGACGCATTGGTAACTCAAATTAGATCATTCTATTTTATTAGTGAATGCGGATGATGTGGCAGCATAAGAGATAATGGGACAAAGGTGCTGATAAAGTGATGATTGTGGGGCAATTATATAACCACAAATCCATTTAAAGACCTGGACAAGCACAAATTATGGTCATGGAATATAGTTTTTTAATCTGTGGTACCCTTATTCTGTGGACCTGTTTTATGTTGTAACTTAGAATCTTTATTGGAAAAATTTGCAGGGGAAAGGCAAACTTCTTTGAGAGAAGAGTGGGTGAGTATCAGAAGGCTTCTGTCATGTCTAATCTAAAGGATGGTAACAAGAACTATGTCTTCAAGCTGGATGAAGATTTTTAGGTGCATTTCAGTGTTAGATTTGTCAACAATTGCGTTTATTTTGGGAAGAGGGATCCAATTTTATAGGGTATTATTCTTTTTGTTTATAGTAGTAGTAGAAAGTAGCAAGTAGAAACTATATCTATGTTGCTAGTGGAGTTAAACCAAGCTGTCTACTATATTTATTCGGATGTGTAAACCTTTTGGGTATTTTATAGATGTACATACCAGTGTGGCAGTGCAGCAGTACTTTGGCTTGAGCAGTTGAGCTTAGCTTGGAATATTACGGATAAGAAAAAAATTATACTTCCTTCATTCTGGGATAAGTGAAACACTTCTCTCTTTGATGTGAGAGCTTTTTGTGAGAAGTGTTTCACTTATTTTGGAGGAAGTATATGTTGTTATCAGGGTTGAATTTGAATAGTCAAATTATAATCTCTGTAACTAATAAATTCTTAACCGTTAACAATGGGTTACAAAGAGATGGAGCCCCCCCCTCTCTAGTGTAGAAGATTTATTTTCTTCAACAAAGAGAATATGTTACAAATGATTTTGGGGGGGGGTAAATTAGAGATTGAAAATGTGTCATACTTGATTATTGTTTTCATAACAAATAAATTAAGATATTATACTCTTTCCTTTCCTATTTGTTCTTCCTACTTAATATCTTTTTAAGAGAGGAAATATGTCAAAAGAAGAACACATAGGAATGGGTGGAGTAATTAGGATGTCTGGACAATACATTATATCATTTGTGAGCCTGAGCCATGGCCATGGGGCATCCTCACTCTTTCAATGTGTATCACTTCATAACTTAAATTACATTGACTAATCCACCAATCTACTATAACCTTATTGCATAAAAAAAGTATATTATTGGCCTTTAATGCTACACAAGTGTTTCACCTATAATGATAAATGCAATATAAATTATTAAATAAAAAGACATTATGACATGAATTATCCCCTCTTTTTACTAGAAATTGATTATAATAATTGTCTTTACTAGCCAAATGTAGGAAAATACCAATTCAAAGTGTAATCCAAGCCACTTTACTATCGATGCCACAAAACTTGTGTAAATTTTTTTAGAAAGGTAAGTTAAAGTGTCTTGCAAACACGGGGAGAATTTGAAAATCCCATACTCGATCCCAAGCCTCTAGTATTAGAGGTGATGTCAACACCAAACTTTCTTGACGTTCTACAAGACTCAAATATAAAACACAAATTGATTATAATAATCCAGCTGTTTTAAGATGCTGGTTTTTACCTGCACTAAGTGTACCTACAGACTACAAGCATACTAGATTCCCGAACGCACATACACCCAAATGCCACTTTCAAGGGTTTGATTTACAAAGGCTAAACTAAGTCCAACCACAAAATATCAGGTGGAATTTAGATCATAATAGTCTTCTTATCTACCTGTATAAATATAATGCTTCATATACTCCCAAGTGCAAGCAAGTCAGCTTTTTTTCTCAACGTTGGTGGGTAAGGTATAGTATTGCTATCACCCAAAAAGAGCACTAGTATATATCATGCTCATAAATAATTTATTATCCCTAATTGCGTACCTGACTTAATAAATATGTTAGTGACTTATCCATTTAACTTAGAATGATAAAAAGGATAGCTTAGACTTATGCAACCTACTCTCTACTAGTAATAATCCATTTTCAAGATTAATGATGAAAACCCTAACAGAATCAACCACTAGTGCTCACCTACCGAAAAGTGATGAAAACAGAAAAGGCAAATTATATACTTCTAAATGGGAATAAAGTAGCCTCAAAAAGTTGCAGTTTGAGAAGAGAAAGGATAAGCTGAACTTTCCCCTCACACCTAATGAAACCAAAACATCATTACAACTTACAAGTCACCCTTCACAAATGGGTGCTCTGATGGGGATCTGAACCAAATGTCATTTTCTTTACCTACCCTTAACCACTACTGTTTGGCTGTTTGGGTGGGTAATGAGTTATTATATATAGCTCATTTCAATTTACTACTACTAACTACTCTTTTAATTTGTTACCAACTTACCATCTTAAGTTTTTAACTTGAAAAAATAAAAAATATGATGCCTTTTATAATTAATATTTTATAATATTGTGATTATTATTAACTTCTTTAGACTGATGAGAGCGTTGTCGAGACTTGGGTAAAAAAATATGTCTTATACAAATAAGTGCAAGCAAAGAACGAGATCTAAGATGCAAAGTCATACGGATCAAGACGTGGACCAATTACAGTAAAGGAATTCGATTCTATAATGTTGTGATTAAATGTCAATTTATTTAGATCAATGAGAGCATTGTCAAAACTTGGGCAATGATGTATCATATCTCTATTATATAAGCCAAGGGGGGAGCTATAGTGTCCCCCCTATTAAAAGACTTTTTAACCCTTAATTCAACAATAAATATTACCTATTAAGATTTTCCTAGATCATAACCATTCCTAATTTAAAATATGCATATCAAAAGAAGTTCAAAGTTGCTAAAATAAACTGTCATAAGAATATGTGTAGTGAAAGGAAAAGTTTATGATTGAAGAATAAATTAACATAACTAAAGCAATTATCAAATCAATTACAAAACCAAAGACATAAATTTTGATTCTACCTAAAGTTTTAAATGCAATAACAATACCAACAACCATTAACAAGTTAAGTCCTCTCCCTTCTCTCCCTTCTCTCCCTTTCTCTCCTAAACCCTAGCCTCCATTAGTGAATTTCAAAGGGGCTTCCATCAATTTTATCGGTGGATAGCCCCGCCTTAATTTTAATTTTCACTGTTGTTTAGCATTGTTTATGTTCGTTCTTGTTTGAATAATACTTCCCCCTTTAAAGAGAGGATCATTTCTCCCTTTAAAGAAAGGGTTTATCCTCTTCTCCTTGGGAGAGACTTTAGTTTACTCCTTTGTTTCTAGATGAATTATCGTAATTTTGGATCATTGATGAAGCATTATGCGGTGTCGAAGCAGATTTCAGATCTACAATTACAATCAATGGTATCAGATTTAATTCTATTTCAAAATTACAGCATATCAAAAGACCCCCTCGTTAAAGGTTGTATCAAACATCGATGTGGAAGAGGGTATGCGGAATTGTTAGATCTACTACACAACTATCGTGGTTTTGCAAATTCTGAATTTTATTTGTTCAAAATTGTTATGTATTTGTTATTCCTGATTTCTATTGTAGATGTCATATGACTCCTTTATTAATGAATTAATTTTACTTTAAGAAAAAAATTGAAGTCATAAAAATACCGAGAAAAAAAGAGGATAATCTTATCTTTTTCATTTCCGAGGGTCAAAAATTGTCGTGTGTGTCAGTTAGTATAATTTGTCCTTTTATCTTTTTGGGAATGGTAGTTCTCATGTGTGTCAGTTAAGTAATCTTATCATTTTATTTTTTAGAAGAAATATGTAATGATTATTTTTTAAAAAAACTCATCTCTATTAAGATAAAACAGGTGTATGGGGTGTTTACTTAAAATTACAGTAATAAAAACCTTCACATAAACTTTTACATAAAGAACAAATTAAAATAATAGATCAAACAAAAGAAAAATCTTTCAGAAATTTGATTTGACAATCGAACTTGACATCTACATGCGCATCACAATTTCTGTGCACTAAATACAATCTTCTTTCTTTGCTTTCCTATTGAAACAACTTCTTCATCAAGTAATTTTTATTTTTTGTATTTATACAACATGATAGTTTATTAATTAGTACTAATGATGATTACAAATTACATCCTTCAAAATTACATTTAGAGGAAATTTAAGAATAATCGCCAAAATCATCCACGCACGCATCGCGTGCATAGAAGACTAGTACAAATGAGTGCAAGCGAATAACCAAGTTTCAGATGCAAAGTCATAGGCACAGTAAAGGAATTCAGTGATAGTGCTGCATGGAACATCTTGGATTAGATTTGTTTGCTTAATACTTCTTATTTTGTTTATTGCAGGAAACTCCTATAGAATTTTTTGTATGTGATATTGATATATTACGATTGTTATCTTGGTAGAGAGGGAAAGTACTATAAATTTAGTTGAAGATGGTATTACTACTTTGGCGGACCTTGATTTAATTTAATTTAATTTCATCAATTTCCCTAAAAAAAAAAAAGTTTAGCTTGTAAAAGAGGGTTAGGCCTAATAAGATTTTGTGGAAGGAACCATCAAGAGAGAGAGATTATATTATTTGCTGGATTTCAATAATACAAATTTTGGGAGGAAATTAAAATTTTCTCATGAACACTTGTATGAGTTGTAATGTTGTATCTTATTTGAGGGAACTCTTGTATCTTATTTTTTTTCTATGTTTTTGTATTGTGATTCTAGATTCAGGCATAAGGAGTACAGTAATACTTAATAGTATATACTTCATCTCATTTTTTTTACTTGCAACATTGAAGTAATTCCTCCACTTTTTTATTAACATTTTTTCTTAAATGGTTGCTTTTTTTAACTTGCTATATTGTTTAAATTTTCCTTATCTTGAGTACTTGACCCACCAAAAAGTAATAATAATTATTTTGTTATGTATTTTTCCAAGCAATTAAGGGTTTTTTTGCTACTTTTCGCATCAAAAAGTAAGGCTCCTCCATCTCATTTAATGTTAAAGGGGTTAAAAAGTACACCAAAAAAGTTGAAAAGGACATCACCTAAAAACTAGTGAAAACAACAATGTAGCAAAAAAAAGCGGAGGGAGTATATCACAAGAATTTAGAAGAGGAGAGAGATAGAAAGAAAAAAAGGACCCCCAGGCCCATGTGATATGATAGAGAAAAAAAGAATATATTGCCAAAAATGTTAATGCTGCAAGTAATATGTAACTTCCTAAAATATAAAATGTTGCAAGTAAAGAAAAATCGAAGGAAGTATATTTTCTTATTATTATTTTGAAAAGGTAAAATTAAAAATTATGAGACCCTTCTCTCAAGGAAGAATCATAATATATACTCATTCTAAAATGTGTAAAATAATACTCCCTCCGTTTTCTTTTGTTCTTCCTATTTGGAATCTTTTTGTGAGAGAAAATTGGTCAAAGTAGGAAGAACTTTCAGAAGCGGAGAGAGTAATAGTTTAATTTCATAAATTACTTCTGTTGAATATAATAAATATCACGCTTTAGGTTTGACATGGAATTCGAGTCAAATGTGAATATGTAAATCATAAATCAAAGACTAGCCTCAACTTATAGTTGGTCTTGTAATCTTTTGGCTCGCGCGATACCTTGAGTCAATCACATTAAACAAATATGTTACTATTCAAAATTAAAATTTCATAATTCATTTATTATTTTTTGTATTTTTTTCTGTCCAGTGAGAAATTAAAAAATTGACTTTATGACGTGATAAGTAAAAAGAATCTTAAAGGTTTGAGTTTGAAAATAATTGCTTAAAAGGATTTGGGGTAAGAGAATATGTCATCAACAGTCTCTTAGTAGTACACTAGTACCGTACTAAGAGTGTTAGAGATTTAAATACTTGTTTAAGTCTTTCTAGTTAAATATAATGATTGTAGGACTTTATCATATTTTATTTGAAACATTAAACAATAAAGTTATAATGTATTGACGGGCTAAACTTTCACTATTAGTTTCAATAGTCACGTGTTCGATACCTTGCAGTTACGCAATATATATTTATATTTTTTTAATTGAGTAGTTCACATGGACATAAAACATGTGCATGTAGGGGCGAAATCGGTTGGACTGGCAAACCGGTATTCAAGGTTTCCTTGGACCGGAGACTATATCAAGCCCGAATTTTCAGGTCCGGTACGGTTTTGGACAAGTTCGTGATTTACAACTTTAAAAATTAAATTTTCTAAATTTTTTATTTAAATTAAATTGTATATATATATGCATATCACATAATATAAGCACATAATAAAATTTATATTGTATGAAACATATTTAAAAATAAAATTTTAATAAAAATATGCATAGATAAAAAAAAAAAATTTAACGTAAATGTGGTTAAAAAAATAATTATTTTTAAAAAGAACTGTTCGCCGGTCTGGATCGGAATTCTTTCGAGTTTCCACCCGATCGAACCGGAAGTTTGGAATTGTGATTTTCATGACCCGAAATAGGAATTTATGGTTCAATGCGGTCCGGTTCCGCTTCGAATTCTGATCTCGGTCCAAATTTGCACGCCCCTATTTGCATTAGAAGCTTGAGGAGATTGCAACGTGGCATATAGGCTTCTTTAGGTATACCTTTTAATATATTTGTATAGATAGATTGGGCATAGCTCAAACCCAATATTAAGAAGAGAACACACACCATTTTGAATACAGTGACTAGTTTAATCCATTCAGTTTTCAGCTTCTTTAATCCATTTAATGACTAGTTAACTCCATTTAGTGACTAGATTAATCCATTCGGTAAGACTATCGGGTTATTTTTTAAATTGTCTGCTATAGTTCGAGACTCAAAAAGAAACAAAGAAAGGAGAAGAGAAGGGGTGCTAGATTGGTACGAGATGTCTTAGGATAGTGTTGGGTTAGAGTGAGATGATATGAGCTTGTTGGGAGAATGTGTGCTTGGATGTGTCTAATTTTATATAGGTTAAAATTAATCCATCTATTCTAATAATTTGTGCTGAACCTATATAAATTCTATTAAAAATAGGAAAATTTGTCAGAAGCCACCTTTTAAAATCACTTTTTTGTGAGAAACCACATTTTAATTTTTTTTGGTTAAGTAAACACCTTTTTGACTTTTTTTTTGTTGAAAGCCACCTGATGACGAAACATGGGCATTGACTAACGTTTTTCAGTGTTGACCATCACGTGCATGGCACGTGATGTCATAACACCCCTTCTTCCTTCCTTTTTTCCACGATTTCCCCCCCAAACCCATCATCTTCCTTCATCTCTCTCTCTCTTCCTTCATTTCATATGTGCATTTGAAATTCTCGATTCTCCCTTCATCTCACTCTCTCTCTTTGAATTAAATTGCTTCACATTAAATTTCTAGCAGAACAACTGATTTTGTGCTGTAAATTTTGTACACAATACCCTATACTATATACTCTATTGCTAGGTAATAATGGCTCCATAGGCAATGTGATTAAACAACTAAAGAGGTATGTAATGACGCACCTATTTCACTTCAATCTCAATTCACTTTAATACTTTGAGTAAAAAAAAAATTCCTTATTTGGAACTGCCATGGCTGCTACAGGAAGTTCGAAAAATGCAGGGAAAGCAGTTGGGGGGGACCAATTTCATAATTGAACAAGTACCCAGATGAGTGCCCTTTGTAATTGATTAAAAAATCATACTTTACTGCTTTCATGTTTGTTCAATTAGGGTTTCTGCATAATTAAAGTGCAATTGGTGGGATTATATGAATTAAATAATATCCCAAGAATTATGTGCATAGAGGTTAGCTAATTTGAGCTTGTTCATGTGCAAATGGGTTCTTAGTTACAAAATTTTGTAATTTTGTAATTGATTTAAAAATCATGCTAGTGTAATATGTATTTTCAATAGGTTTTGTGTTATGATTTAAGTGCTTATTAGTGTTGCTTGGGGTTCATTATTGCTTTTGATCAGGTTTAATGGTAAGATAAATGTGCTGTGGCCTATTTATAAAACTATGAAGAAGATCAACATTAGGTTATACCATGGTGGGGAATTTGTGACAAAAAACCAGAAGACATCCTATGAATAAAGGGTGGACAGTGCCAAATCAGGGCTAGTTTTGAAACCTAATGTGGATGAAGTAGCTTATTTTGAGTTTGTGTATTGGATTAAGGATGAGTTAGGATATGAGGATGTGGGTCAAATATGGTTTAGGAAACATGGATGTAGCTTGTATAATGGAAGGAAAGAGCTAAAGAGTGATGCAGAGATTCCTAAGTTTCTGATGTCAAAGGAGAAAGATGGATGGTACCATCTTTATGTTACACATGGGAGGGAATTTGATGGGGCAGGGGGTAAAAATTTGGATAGGAGAGATATGGGTGAGTCAACAAACAAAGTTGGTGGAAGAGAAGAAAATAGGGGCCCACAAAAGAAAGATTCCCAAACTTTGACCTCCACTGACCCTATTCTTATTACTAAATCTGAGTTTCTTCATTCCCAACCTTTAAACACTCCCCCAACTGCCTATTCCCATCCTTTAAACACTCCATCCACTGCCTATTCCCAACCCTTAAACACTTAACCCACTCCCTCTTCCCAACCTGTAATAAATCACCCCACTCCCTCTTCCCAACCAGTAATTACTCACCCCACTCCTTCTTCCCAACCAGTAAACACTCATCCTAGTTCCTCAGAACCCAAAAGAAGAGAAAAACTTGCTACATTTTCTTCCAAAAAGAAAAGGTATGTGATTGAGGAAACTGAGCACCTAGCTGAGGATCAGGTACTGCAACCTGAACATGTTGAGGAGGTGGGCAATCCAGATGCATTTGATGAAGAATTAGGAACTGATTCTGATGACCCTGATGTGTTACTGAGTGATGAGGACTATGAAGATAGGAGTGATGATGATATTTTTTGCAGAGAATATAGATTTTGAAATAAGTGAAAGGGTGACAAGAAGCTTAGGAGGGGGGGGGTTTAATGAACAAGAGAATGATGGGTACAATGATGAAGAAACTGGTGGTCTTGGGTTGAATAGTGATGTGGGCGTTGAATGATTCTGATGATGAGTTGCTGAGCATAGTTGGATCTGATGATGAGGGACCTAGTTACCCTATTTTCAATCCTGATGTGGACTTCAAACAGAAAGTTGAGTTATTTGTAGGCTTGAAGTTCCCATTAAACAAGATTTTTAAAAAGGCTTTACTGCATCATGCTGTAGAGAAGGATTAAGATTTTTACTACTTGCACAACACAAGTAAGAGGATCTCAGTGTACTGTGCAAATAGGTGTAGTTGTCCATGGTCTCATGCTAGGATTAGCAGCTGCAAGTGTAAGAGCAAAAGGAAGTGCAGGTTTAAGGTCCACTGTAGAAAATTGAAAGGTGAATAGACTTTCCAGATTAAAAGTGCAAGGTTTGAGCATGTTTGTGGGCATCAACATGTGAATCCAAAGTGTACATCACAATACTTAGCTGAGAGGTATTTGGAAGATTTCATAGATGATCCAAGAATGAGGATTGAGCCATTTATGAAAAGGGCAAGAAGGGAGGTTGAGTGTGAGAATAGCTACTACAAAGCTTACTACGCAAAAGTGAGGGCACTGAAGATAATTTTTGGAGATGCTTCTACTGAGTACAAGAGGGTTTGAGACTATGCCCAAGCAATTAGGACTTATTACCCAGGGTCCACTGCAGTTGTGAAAGTGGAGGGCATAGATAACCCCCCCATTTGTTTCAGAGGCTTTACATTTGCTTACAGCCCTGCAAGGAGGGCTTTTTGGCAGGATGCAAGCCAATCTTAGGTGTTGATGTGGCACACCTAAGGGGTCCATACCCAGGTATACTATTGATTGTAGTTGGTAAAGATGGAAATAACAATATATTTCCAGTTACTTGGGCTGTGGTTGAAACAGAAAACTCTTAAACATGGACTTGGTTTTTGGATTTCCTTGTCAAGGATTAAGATTATGTGGCAGCTTCTGTGACATGGGTTCATGAGAAGGATGATGAAACAGTCACTTACATATCTGATAGACAAAAGGTAAAACCCCTTTTCATGTTTTTTTTCCATGGCTTGTATATGTATGCTAGGATTTAATGCTTTCATGGCTTGTGTCACAGGGTTTGCTTGATGCTTTCAAGGTGGTGATGCCAAATGCAGAAATAAGGTTCTGCTGTAGGCATATTTGGTCAAATTTCAAGAACAAATTCCTAGGAGAAGTGTATAGAGTACACTTCTGGAAGGCAGCAAGAAGTTCAACAAAGGTACATATCTGAAAGTGTTTGATGTGGTGCATAGTGTTTATTGATGTGATATGAACCTAATGCATTTTGATTTCTATATTTCAGCATCACTTTATGCAGCATATGGAAGAGATAAAGAAGTTGAATGTGGAGGCATACAACTACCTGCAGGCAATACCAATTTGCAATTGGTCAAGGCATGCTTTTGGGACATCATCTAAAAGTGGTATGCTGCTCAATAACTGTTGTGAGAGTTTCAATAATGTACTTAGAGAAGCTAGAACAAAACCTATATTGTCTTTAATGGAGTGGATAAGGAGATATATAATGGGCAGGTGTTGTTCAAAGAGGGAGGGTTTGAAATTTTTTGATGGACTTATTATGCCATCTGCTACAAAGATGATTGAAAAGGGATTGAAGTTGATTAGTGGTTTGAGAATCATGCAAGCTGATTTGCATGAGTTTGAGGTGGATGATGATGGGGACACATTTGTAGTGAACCTAGACACAAGGAGTGTGGATGTTATAGGTGGAGTCTAATGGGGATCCCTTGTACACATGCTCTTGGGTGTATAGTAAAGAGGAGGTTGGAGTATGAGGATTTTGTTCACCAAGCATACCATGTGAGCACTTATGTTGCCACATATGCCCCAACTTTGGAGCCATGCCAGGGCAAGCAAAGTGGGAGAAAACAACACATCCTGAGCCACTACCACCACCTTATAGGAAGATGCCTGGAAGACCAAGTAAGAAGAAAAGAGTGAAAGAACAAGGAGAAGATGAAGAGAGAAAGAGCAAGCTTGTCAAGAGGGCAAAGAAACAAAATTGTTGCTTTAAGTGTGGGGTTGCTGGCCATCAAAAGAATAAATGTAACAAAGCTGTTGTGGATCCTCCAACCAAGAAGAGTGGTGGAAGACCTGGAGCTAGTGCTGAGCCAACCAAGAATGCTGGTGCATCAACCCAGCAAGCAGCAACACAACCAACATCACAACCAACTGTGAGACTGTCTAGAGCTCCTAAGGCATTAGCCAAAGCAGCAGCTCCAAAGGCATCAGCCAAAGCAGAAGCTGCAGCCACTTTTAAAGGGTCCAAGCAAGGAGCTTCCAAGGCTGGAAATAGCAAAGGTGCTAGCAGTTCTAAGGGGTCCCAGCCAGGAGCTTCCAAGGCAACTATTCCGAGGGCTACAAGATCAATAACCCTCAGCATGTCACAAGCTTCAAGCTTCAAGCTCTACAGATGCAGTCTTCTCTTCTCAGTTGACTCAAGAATAGCTTCAAGCTAAATTTTTTTGTATGAAATGAATATTTAGCACTATCCAGCTTTTGGATTGCATCCAATTAACTTTATATTTTGGTGATTTTGTGACAATTAAGCTATGATTGATTACATACTTTTGTGTGTAATGTGCACAATTAATTATCTATGAAAAGTGCTTTTGGTTAATTGTTGGTAACAATGAGATATGCTGTCAAAGCTTTTCATTCATCATAATTAGCCAATAGGCTTTGAAGAGGTTACACATTGCAAGAGGTTACAATTACCCAACAACTTTGACAACAACTACACTAATAACTACAAACAACATCACAAGACCTCCTAAGACTTATCCTAAACCAACATAGCCACTGCCACCACCTTGTTGCTTACATCCACTGCCACAACCCTTTCTCTTCTCATTCTTCTTCTTCATCCTCTCCATCTCATCAGTCAATCTCTTCTTCTCATGATCAATAAGAGCAACCCTGCCCCTGAGTTTACTAAGATATGTTGCCAACCTATGCTTCTCAGCAATAAGTGTGTTAATGACATCCCTTTGCCATTCCAGAGGGTCTTCATCTAACCACTCAAAAAATTGACATCCCTGTGTCCAGTGTCATGGTTGTAAAGCTTGCAAGCTACAAATTTCCTGCCAAGTTTTCATTAGTCCATGAAGTCCTCACAACTACTTCAAACCCACATTTGCACTTCCTTTTCTTCAACATCATAACTACGCAATTCAAAACCAAAAAAAAATTGATTTTTAACCCTAATTTCAAAACACACTAGTCAATTATAAACCCTAATTCTAAACTAGACAAAAGAACAAAATAAAAGGAGTTCATAAATATTTATGCTTACCTCAATTCAAATGGAAATGAACCCCGTTTGCAAGTTTGAGAATCATACAAGCAGATGAGTTGAACGAAGAGAGAGACAGAGATGAATGGAATGGTTTTGGGGGGGAAATCGGGGAAAAACGAAGGAAGAAGGGGTGTTATGACATCACGTGCCATGCACGTGATGGTCAACGCCGAAAAACGTTAGTCAATGCCCATTAGGGATGGGCAAGGGTCGGGTCTGGGTCGGGTCCAGCCGGACCCTAGACCCGGACCCTACATTTTTCCGCAGACCCAGACCCAGATCCGGACCCTAAGGGTCTGGAAAAATTGGACCCTGACCCAGACCCTTAGGGTCTAGAGGGTCTGGAGGGTCTAGAGGGTCCAAGCCTAAATTCTTTAATTTTGCCAAATAATAACATAAATATGCTCAAAATTCAAACAAATAAACTGAAAAAAATTAAAGAGAAAATACAAAGAAAATTCGAAACTGAAAAATGAAACGTAAAAATGAAAAATACCCAGAAAATGAAAAAATACCCAAAAAATAAAGCGAAAATACCCAGAAAATGGAAAAAAAAACCCAAAAAAAGAAAGAGAAAAAAAACCCAGAAAATGAAAAAAATACCTAGCGTAGTGGCGTGACTCGGTGAGGCGATGAAAGACACAAAAAATGAAACTGAAAAAATGAAACGAAGAAATTAGGCAATGAACGATGAATTCATGAAACGATGAAAGATCGAAGGAATTCCGGCGATGAAAGATACCTGGTGTGACTGCGTGAGGCGTCGCCGTGAAGTCGGCGCTGTAGAAGTGTAGAGACTGGAGTGGTGACTGGTGACTGGCGCTGTAGAAGTGAAGTCTCTCACTCTCTCTCACAAAAACGGCTATGTTTTCAATGTGAAGGGCTGAAGGCCCAGAAGGGTGTTTTGGTGTTTTAGTGTTTTAGTTCTGGTTTTAGTCTTTTAAAAAATCAGTTTGTTAAAAAAAAAAATCAGTTTATTAAAAAAAAAAAAAGTTAAAATTTATATATTAAATAAGTTTAGGGTCTACGGGTCGGGTCTGGGTCGGGTCTGGGTCTAAAATATCAAGACCGGACCCTAAAAAATTTGTTTGTACCCAGACCCAGACCCGGACCCTCAGGGTCTGAAAAACTTGGACCCATACCCTTAAATTAGGGTCGGGTCCAGCAGGGTCTGGGTCCCTAATGCCCATGTTCCATCATCAGGTGGCTTTCACAAAAAAAAAAAAAGTCAAAAAGGTGGCTATTTAACCAAAAAAAATTTAAAAGGTGGTTTCTCATAAAAAAGTGATTTTAAAAGGTGGTTTTTGACAAATTTTTCTTAAAAATAAAATGAAATTCAACAAAATCTCAATATTCTCCGTAAAAAAAATCAATATTACAATATGGGAGATGAGAAGTCATAAATAATTAATAGTCGGTCTCTTACAAGACCAACTAAAAAAAAAAAACTAATTGATATATCAAAAACTTTGAAGATGAATATCAAGCATACTATTTCAAAGAATTTAACACTCTCGTTTGAAACAAATTAGAATCTACGAAAACTCTCCATATGATATTATTTTAAGATCCCATAAAATATCCTAGTGTCCTACACTTAATTAATTCAGTAATAATTAATTACTACTCCCATCAATTAAACCAAAGTTACTTTTGACTTCCACCAAAATTTCCAATCCAATTATGATAATTATGACCTTCCCTCCCACTCCCACACGTACAAAAGATCCAAAAACAGCCTAACAAACACAACAAACTTCTTCCCTTCTTTTGGGGTCCCTCTCCCTCCAAACTATATAAACTTCACTCCACGTTTTCTCTCTCTTCCTCTTCAATGGCAATAACAATGGAGAAAAGTGTTTGGGACAGTGTAATTGACCTTACAAAAACTGCCCAAGAAAAGGGTAGTGACCCTTTTTTTTGGGCAATCCAAATTTCATCCAATTTGAGCTCTGCAAATGTTTCTTTACCTTCTATTGAACTTGCTCATACATTAGTGTCCCACATTTGTTGGGAAAATAACTTACCTTCTACATGGAAGTTTCTTGAAAGAGCCCTTATGTTGAATATGGTTCCTCCCTTGCTTGTTCTTGCTCTTCTTTCTACTAGGTTTGTTATTTCTCTTATTGGGTCATTTTAATCTTGCTTCTTTTTTGTGTTTTATGATTGTTTTTATTGGTATGATCTCAGTTTTTGATTTATTTGTCTTTAGATCTTGTGGGTTTTACATGTGCATAACCTTAAGTGCCAAATATGCATCAAGCTTGGTTCTTTCTAGTTTTGTTGTTGCACTTTTTAGTTGTTGCTACATGTTTATGATTGTTTTTGTTCTTTTTTTTATGATTGATCTGAATATTTGCATTAGCATAATCTTAGTTGGCAAATTTGGATCAAATTTGGGTTATTGTAATTTAGTTGTTTCATAGTTTTAGTTGTTTTTGCATGTTTTATGATTATTTTTGTTTGCTTTTATTGATATGATCTGAGTTTTGGATTAATTTATCTTTTCATCTAGTGGGTTTTTGCACTAGCATAAGTGCATAACCTTAATTGGCAAATTTGGATCAAATTGGGGTCACTCTATTATAAATCCTGCATTATTTTAGTTGTTTTTACACGTTTTATAATTGTTTTTTAATGATATGATATGAGTTATGGATTAATTTGTCTTTTTATCTTTGTGGGATTTTGCATTAGCATAACCTTAATTGGCAAATTTGGATCAATTTAGATTTCTTATTCTTTTTTCTTCTTTGAAACAATATCATGGGAAAGCGATGGATATGAATGATAGTGATGGGTAGCCGAAGAGGGAACCCATTGTTTTGAATACTTTTTTTATTGGGGATGTATTCTGCTCACATTGGAGAATTTGTTCTTTTGTTTAATGACTTCGTCGAGATTTATGTGTCATTGTCTTAGATCGTTCTCAGTGTTTGAATTGTACGACATTTTCTGCTTCTTGATTGTAAAAATTTAATCTTGTATTTTTGTATTAATTTATCTTTGACTATTCCATTCGTTTTTGCTAAAAATTCTCCAGCGCGTTTTTCTGTTCTCCTCTTATTCTCACCCCTATGTTTGATTAATTTTAAGCCCTGCTTCAGTTTCTTAGTGATAATTCCTGGGTTCTACAAAACTTTGCTGCAAAATTAAACTTTTGAGATAGTTGAAAAGTTTGGAGTTATGGGTTGGTTAGATACATGCGTTTTGAGGCGCGCTGCGGAAAGTATATTGAGTTTTACGTATGTGTAAGGGAAGTGAATGTGGATTGGAATCAGATGAATTGTTTCGAGAGGGGGTTAGAGAAGCAATGAAAGGATATTGTTTTTTTGTTAAGCTGTTGAACTAAAGATCTTCCGTTGGGCTTCTACTTAAGTGAATGGTTAAAGTTTAGATAGAATACTTGTCCTATTCTTCCCTCAAAAACAAAAAAAATAAGGAATACTTGTCCTAACACTTCTATACCAATTATGGATATGTAATGCCATTTTATGCTAAAATGGTATGTATTTACTCTTAAAAAGCATATGCGTCCTTTAATAGCGCCCCTTTCTACTGGCTGATTCTACCACGGAAGCCAACTATAGACAATAAATAACCCCCCCAAACACAGATTACAACTTTCATCGTACAATGCTCTCCAAAGAGCAACTCCTATCAAAATCTACAAAAAAAAGGTGATAAGTTGGAATCAAATTTGAACCAAGGATTCTTGTGGTTGCAAAAGATCTAGCTGCCATTTTTTGTCATGCGGAAGGTTAAGCTTCACTTTGAAGGCACAATTACAAATAATTTATATCTAGATTCTAGCTTTTAATGTGCAATGTAAGTGCGCTATCCATAGAATGATGATTGGGGTAGCTTCAATTTTATTTTGCACCCTTGCAGCCTTAGTATCCTGGACTTTGTCTATGCTGATCTTTGACATTGCCCTAGGCTGAAGATTATCGACATTGAAGCATGCTGAATTTGTTTCACACTTATCCTTGGTGCATTAGTGAACTACTTTCTTTGTTCACAGGGTCATTCCATGCCGGCATTTTCAGCCTGCTGGATATAGGCTCTACATGGAACTTTTGAAGAGTTATGTTTTTAAGTTGAATTCTCAGATCAGTGCGCCTAATTTTGGAAAGTAAGTTATGAAAATCTAAGCCTTAAGAGGCTAATTTCCTGTATCATTTATTACTTTTGTCATCAAATCATGATCTAGTAATATGCTGCATCTGTTTTATGTTTTATGGAAATTGTGAGGAAAGTGTGCAAAAGGATATTGAGTAATTATTTGGTTATATTCCAAAAAGTTTGCTGGAAGCAAGCGGAGGGTGTTTATAGTGCTACCAGGTATCAATGGTAATACATGATGTTAAACAAAATTGTGATTAGCTAACTTGTTTAGTGGACATACTTAGCTCTATGTTCATGTATCAATTTATCTGCTACTTTTGTCCATTAAATTATGCGTGTTGCTGAAGATAGGCAACATTAGCTTATTGTTACTTGGAAAGATCCTGTTAGCCACTGGATTATTGCTTGGCAAGGTATTTTGAACAAAATTCATACAAGCATTTCTTGTGCTGTTTAATCACTCTGGTATCGTTGGGAGCTCTAAGTGATAAATTGATTGTTTAATGCTCAATGTGGGAGCTCTAAGTGATAAGTTGATTATTTAATGCTCAATGTGGGAGCTCCTTTAGAGTTTGATGAAAGTATGGAACCCGTTAAACATACCAGGCCTATTGGAGGTTGCTTTCTATAGGTATTTCAGATGTCAATATTACGAGCTTATTGGAAGTATCCTATATTCCTATCTATTTGAGAAGTGTGAGCCTGTAAGTGGTAGTTGCTATGGCTTGACAGTATAGATTCTGTTGAACTAACTTGCTTATGCTGGCATTATCTTCGTTGCTGGTAGTATTAGCTTTGTTTATTCTTTCTCTACCTTTGTTCTAATTGAGGTAAGGGATTTATTAGGTTAGTATGCATAATTTTTTATTAGCAACACCAAATGATGTGGGGTGATATCGATTGCAGACCTTGTCCAGAAGGCCAAGAGTTTTAACACCTTAATGCTTTTTTTCTTAAAGAATGTATTATCACTTCTTGTATGTTGCTCATTTATTTGCCCCCTTCCTCTCACAAGCAAATCCTTGTGCTGAATGATGTGAAGGGCTGTATGAGAAGAAACTAGTGACATAGCAGGAATAGCATAATAGCACATCTTTATTATGATGAATACTGGATAGGTATCTTCCAATAGATTTAGATGTGCAGCACTTGGAACCCGATTAGTGTAATATTGCTTATTATTCTCTTTTAGTTGTTTTCAGTTCTTCCAATACGATGACCATATTTAAGCCTACTTTTTGGTTCAATTTTACATTTGGTGCACATTATACAAATCCTTTTAATCTTCTTTTTGCTTTTCTTTCTAATATTTCCCCCTTTAAGTGATTATGCGTTTCTGCGTGGTTAACTTTTGTGTCCCATATTATAGATCTGACCAAAATATAGGCTTGGTTGAGAATAAAAGGCTAGTGAAATCTTCCTTCATTCCATAGTAGTTTGAATATTTTCATTTTTCATCTTTTTCAGAATAGTACGAACACTTCCTTTTTGGAATGGTCCCAGCAGTTCTGTATAATAATATCTTACCATTTTAGTTCAACACACTACTGCTTTTCACTTTTATCTTTTATTGAATTAAAATACAAATGTTCCATTATCTTATTTTACATTTACCTGTTTCATTCAAATTAACAATAAATAGAGCAACTACAACCACTCTTCAAAAATTATTTGCACTAGTAAGTGTGTATTCTGGGATGGAGCAAGTATCAGAAAAGGCAAGTGAACAATATGTTGTCCATTTTTTAAAATTCGATTAGAAAGTAGGCTTTAATGTCACTACTCGCTCGCTGCGTTTTTATATACCCAACTGACCCAAGTGTCACCATCAAAACTAGCAGAAGAGTGCGTGTTTTATACTAAATGACCCTAAATTACATCCTCCTATTTGAGCCGTTGTTTTTATTTGCTAAATACATTATATGTGAAGCTTTTTCTCTGTACCTTTTTTCCAAAGTTAGACCCCACGTCTACCCACACAATTTTTTCTACACCTTTTCACTCTCATAATTATGTTAAAGTTCAGGAGGCAAATAAATTGGGAATAGAGGGAATGTTTATCTATTTTTCAAAATAAGATGTGTTTTACATGTAAGTTTGCTTTCTCTTACTTTGTCTTTGTTGTGTTTAATTGTGATGATTATTTACTATTGTGTCACCTTTCATGTTTTTAAAAAATCATTCTTCTTCTTGCAGAGTTATGACATCAATTGAGCATGTCCTTTGTCTTTCTCAGATATTTGGCTCACAAGAAAGTGAACCAGGACTTCTTTTAGTTGAACTTGTGTTTACAATTGTGTGCCAGCTGCTCGATGCATTGCTAGAGGACGAAGGGTTGCTGGAACTTACCACAGAAAAGAAATATTTTTGGGCCATTAATACTCAAGAAATGGACATTGATTCCTATCATAACTATGATGAGAAGAAGTTGGAACTGCTTGACAAATTGAGAAGCATGAATACTGAGTTAGCTGTTGAGATTATTGGACAATTTTTTCAAAATGGAGTTACTTCTAGAATGATTTGCTTGGTATACCATAACATGTAAGGCCTTAATCACTGTTTAGATTTCTGTGTGTTTGTTAAAACCTTAAAGCAAAGCTCCTCTTGTCCCTTTTGACCAGCTAGACTACTGCTATGAATGAATATTATGGAGAGGGGCACTTTGGGTAGTAGAATTATTGTTAACTTGCTAGATGGGTAGTTGGTTAGAGGAGAAGCACTATATATAGGGCATTTTAGGGAGAGAGAAAGTATGTTGAATATTGCTGAGTGTTTGGTTGAACTTTTAAGAGCTCATTGGGAGAGAATCAAGCCTCTCGAAAGCTTGAATGTCCTTTAGTATTGCTTTATTTTTCCACTTTTTGTAATGAAAATCATCATCATCTTCCATTAATTTATAGTCTCAGATTTCAGTTCATTACAACTACACACAAAGTGTTAATAATGACAGGCACCAAGATTATATACAATAGCTAAAGTGATCACTCTAACAGTCCAACTACTACACACGTTTTTTTTTTCCCTTGTTTCTCACTGCATATGCAACTAGTTGATGAGTGGACTGCAAGAGCACTGGATATCAGATGTTTGTGGTACATAGAAGGAAACTCAGCTTATGAAAAATGAGAATCTTAAATGAGTAAAATTTTCTTCGAACTGCCTATGATGATTTGGTCTGTCTGCCTCATGCTTCTATGTTGGATTTGTATTTTGGTGTATAGTCATGTAAACAACGAACCCATAACACTTGTTCATATAAGTTTTCTGTGCGTTATCCATGCTAACGCTACTCAACACCTTTCTTTTTCTTCTGCTTCAGGCCGAAACAATGGGCAGCCTTTACTGAGAGACTAGATCTTCTTGCAACAAACTCATCAACGTTAAGAAACCCAAAGATTCTAAGTCCCAAAGAGCTTTTAAAACTGACTTCTGATGCTCGCAAAGTATCACTCTGGGAGTACAAAAAGTTTTCAGCCGAATTGGCTTTTGGATCATTGGCTACTCCTGCTCATTATCAAGAGACTAGTCATTCAAGTTTGTGGCTTCCTTTAGATGTTGTTCTGGAGGATGTCATGGATGGATCTCAAGTTACAGCAACAAGTGCAGTTGAGATCATTACTGGTATAGGCAATATCTATCATTGCAAAAGATGTTTTATGCAGAGTGTAGCAATGAGGATGCCAAGTTAATGAATTTGTTTCAACAGGTTTGGTGAAGTCCCTTCAAGCAATTACCAATACCAACTGGCATGATACCTTTTTAGCCTTGTGGATTGCTGCTCTCCGTTTCGTTCAAAGAGTAAGAACATCTAGCCGTCTGCTTCCTTACACCTTCCAGTCTTCTTGCACTAGTTGGATGTTTTCTTTGTCGGATTTTGCTATATATAACACTGAGGGGCAATTTATAAGTATCAAATACTTTTCCTAGAATAGTAGTCCCTTTGAAGCCTTTTATTTTACCCATTTGGAAAATTCATGCGGAAGTTATGATTCATATGCAAGAGAAAATAATCAAGTGGATGTTGTTGGATTCATTTGAATGTGTATTTTCTACATAATGTTTTACCTATATGTAATTATAGATTCTAATGGTCAAAGATGTGCTTGGTGACTGGCAAACCTAAACAAGTAAGACAAAATATTCAGAGGGAGAATCAATATGAACGCGTTGATTAGTGTTGTTAATGCTTCTTAATGCTTAAATATATATACTTTCAGTTTACACCATCTTCCTTATCTAC
Source organism: Beta lomatogona (assembly GCA_947646795.1). Classification (NCBI taxonomy): domain Eukaryota; kingdom Viridiplantae; phylum Streptophyta; class Magnoliopsida; order Caryophyllales; family Amaranthaceae; genus Beta; species Beta lomatogona. The sequence goes on from CANSNZ010001069.1 coordinate 1,249,944, forward strand.
TATTTAGTTACCTCATTATCAATATGATCCTAAAAGTCTCTAGAAGGGGCTCCCCCAGTGAGGGGTTTGGAGAGTCGCGGCCTTACTCTTGCAGTAATAGACAGGTTTTTCCATTTAAATCTCAATCTAATTCATGAACCATCTTCTTCATTAATAAATAAGGAACACTGAGTGCTTAATGTGCTGTCGTAATAAAATCTCTCACAAACTGAAACCAAAGAATGGTGAACCTTTTGACTCTCGAAAATAAATTTATATATTTACTTGTTTCTCTCATTTTTCAACTTTCTTCTAGCTATGCTGACTGCTAAGTGAATTCCTTGTAGTTGAGACCTGTATCTAGTTCTGAGAATTTGCTTATGAGCTGAGGTCCTTTTGAGCCGTTGGGGAGTTAGATATTTTCTTGCTATTAGAGATCTTCCAATTCCATTATGGATTTCACATAGGGGATATTTACTTTCTAAATATTCAGCTGCTGGTTGAGAAGTCCAACTACTTTATGCAAGACAAATATGTAGGCTGACACTTTTATATGATGATTTTTGTTATTACAAATTTTTGTGAAGAACAGACTTCTTGAAGTATCTGTGTGTAATCCTATTCTTTTTATTGTTACCCCTGTTATGGTTATACAATATACTAATGATCTCACATCCATGATTTGTCCTAAATTTCCTAGGAAAGGGATCCAATGGAGGGGCCAGTTCCTCGCCTTGATACTCGAATGTGCGTTTTGTTGTCTATCATTACCCTAGTGGTTGCTGATCTCATTGATGAAGAAGAAAATCCACTTGGTGAATCAGAAAGTGGCTCTACTAATAACTGGATAAAAAGATATGATCCCTATACACGTCGCAAATATTTGGTCTCCTGCCTGCAGATACTAGGCGAATATCAATCCTTGCTGACCCCACCTCAATCTATTGTTTCTGCTGCCAATGTTGCTGCCGCAAAAGCGATGATGTTTGTTTCAGGCATCGATGTCACAAGTGGATATTTAGAGTGCATTCATGTGAACGATCTACCAATTAACTGTTGTAAGTTTTTATCAGGAATTTATTTCACTTTTTGAAAATTTCCATTCAAGATATTTGAGAAGACTATGCACTATGCTTGATATCTTCTGTTATAAGGGGAACTGCCAAGGTCTTGTGCCGAATATCCTGTTCTTCCGTGTTATCCTTTTTCATATGCATCTTAAGTTTTCTGAAGGCCTTGCACTCCAATTTCAGTCTTTTAAGCTTTTTTGAGCATTTATTCAGCGTCATCTTTTAGGTCATGAGGTTTCCTCTCAGCTTTGGCCTGTCCACTTTCCTCAACTTCTTGATAAATTTATCATGCAGTTGTGTTGTATCTCGAATGCACTGTCTCCTATCCATCTGTTGAATGACAATAAAAAAAAAAGAGCAATTCCAGCGTTTAAACTTTAAATTGTTTGGCCATGGAGCACTGAGTGTTATCAGCTTTGCTGCGGCCATCAAAAATCAAAAAATATTGCTGCTCTTCTCTGAAACAGATGGTACTGGGAAAGCTGATGACAAGTTTATAGTATCCAACTAGTTTATACTTTATACTCCATCCGTTTCATTTTAATCTACACACTTTCCTTTTTTGTCTGTTTCTTTTTAATCTACACACTGTTGCTTTTTCCATTTTAGGTAACATGTCACATCTACTTTTTCATCTTTTTTCACCTATGTCATCCACTTTTTAATATTTTAACCCACTTTTTACTTTTTCTCTCTCACTTTTCAGTTTTTCTCTCCACCTTTTCAGTTTATCTCTCATACTTTTGTACTTATTCCTTGGTTCTCCCCCAAAGTGAAGTGAGTAAATTAAAATGAAATAGAGGGAGTACTAGATAATCAGGAGTCTGAGGGGGACAAAACCTGCACCCCCATCTCCAACTCCGTCAACTTCGAAATGTTTGACTTTGGAGCAGTGGATACTCAATAATTTCAACTATTTGACTTTGCTGCTTTTCTCTGTGAAAGATAGGGAGGGACAAAGGTAAGTATTTTATAGTATCCAATTAGTTGTAAAGTTAAGGTTTTCTTGTGTATTTTTTTTTTTTAGAATTTTTTTTTGGCCTTCTTGTAGTATTTTGTCGAATAAACAACTCTTGGCTACCTGAGAGGCCAAACATAATTGTTATGGGTGTCTGACTTTTATAGTAAATCAGATTCAAATTTGTTACTGTCAGCACCACAAAAAGTGAAAAAGTAGATTAGTTAATTTGTGCATATGCTTTCCTGATGGCACATGTGAAATTTTAGATGATTGATTGCTGAGCGGTTCATACTACCAGTTTATAATCTGTTTACTATTCTCACTTGCAGCTGGAAACATGCGTCACTTAATAGTTGAAGCTTGCATTTCAAGGAATCTACTGGATACATCAGCATATTTTTGGCCAGGCTATGTGAGAGATCAAATCAATCAGTTCCCTGGTCGTATTCCTTCTCAAGTGCCTGGTTGGACATCATTTATGCAGGGAGCTCCACTTAGACCTTTGATGATCAATTCTATGGTTGCAGCTCCTGCTTCAAGGTATACTCAAGACTTCTCTGAGAAGTCTTCCTCTTGCTATATTATAATCTTCTGTGGATCTTGATCTGTCTGACTTTCTCTATCGTTATCTGTGCAGTTTTTTGTTTTGTATTTTGTGATATTGCTGTAAATTTTATGCATCTGGTTAACGTGTGTGAATGATGGGATAGAGATATGAATGTCCCAAAGGTTTGCCGATCCTTTCTTTTCGGGTGATCATTAGTTCTAGTGCCAGACTGCCAGATCTTTGGTCATGGGAAAATCCCAAAATCTTTATTCTAAAAAAATCTTTTTATCATCTTCATATAGCCTTTTAAGCTCTAATTTTAATTTTTCCTGCCTTAATATAATTGTACATTTTTCTGGAGTTACACTCCGGACTATCTTAGACACGTGCAAGATTCATATTGCATGCACATGAATAGAGTTCAAATATTTATATGGGGTAACTATCTAGTCCAAAGTAAAGAAAGAAAAAATTAAGCTATTGGTTAGGGTTTTACGAACAACATGCTCCTTATACTAACACTGTTCAAGATGGTCTCGGAAACCTGTAATTCAATTGAAATCTAGTACTCCCTCTATTTGTATATAGATGTTTCATTTCTTTTTGGCATACAATTTAAGAGTGAAAAATTAGATGTTAATGGTAGTGTGATCCATGTGATAAGTTGCAAAAGTAACAAAGAGTCATTTAAGAGGATGAAATTACCTTGTATAGAAACGTAGGAAAGTGGAACATCTATTTTCAAACACAAGGAAAACCATTGCTCTCCTCAAATGTAGAATCTTTTTTGGCTTCTACTTGAATTTGTTTAATAAATTAGATAAGACTTTGCTTGATGGTTCTTATAAATATGCTGAGAGTGATGTTGGAACTTAGAATTTGGAACTTTGCATGCAAGGACTGTTAAAGATGTGCAGTGTGTTAATAGTTTTCAGTCCTAGTTTTCAGCTTTCTCTATGTCGTTTGATAGCTCCTGTTGGTAAAGATGGAATTAACTGTTAAACAACAGGAAAATATTGGATTCTTTGGGAGACTTCCTCATTTATAATTACTTCACCAAATATTTTCAAAAGTCATATTTCAAGTATTATTTGGGGACCCCTCAGAGAAGTATTATCTGGAGAGAATCTTGAGGATATCGTCTTGTTTAAATATCTCTAATATCCCCTTTTGTTCAAGGCTTGTTCTCTCTTCAGCTTAAAGCCTCACATAATTTAGTCATCAAGTATGATTATTGCTTCTTCTGTCCCACAACTAACTCCGTACTCCACTATATAAGGTCAAAATTCATCAACTTTGACCGTATATTTTTGATAATGTTGTTATACATGATTTAGGAGAATTTTATCAGTACTTAATTACAGATAGTAATGGTAAAAAATTGGTTTTGGAGACTGTGAATTGGCAAGTGTGAAGTTAATCTAGAGATAAAGGTTGTATATTTTCTTATAGCAAAGGGGTACTGTTTCTTTGAATAGCGGGAGCTTAATGTACTGAATTGAGGTAATACAAGATGTTTCTGGCTGGCAGAATGCAATTGTTGTAGAGTTGAGTAGTATGTGATCTTCATTGTGATCTCCACTCATTTAAGTTACTGATGCATGTTTCCTTTTCTCAGTCATTTTTCACTGCTTGGTTTTTTCTTTTGTGTATACTTGAGGGATGCAAAATAAGATTCCTTTCCATTATTGTTCAGACTTGGCCTCTTGTGACATATTTTCTATCTGAAGTCAGTTAGTTAATTAACTGAGGGTTAAGGAACTAAATTTAAGCTCATGCCCTTGATGGAAGTTTAGCAGAGCTGGAAAAAGTATTTGAACTTGCAGTAAGCGGGTCGGAGGATGAGAAGATATATGCAGCCACAATACTTTGTGGAGCATCCTTAATTCGGGGCTGGAATGTGCAGGTAATACACTTGAAATTCGAACTGTGAACTACTGTCATCGCTTAATGAGTGAACTTAGAGATGTTGGTACATCTGATGCCTTGTCTTGCAGGAGCATAGTGTGTATTTTATAACTAGGTTACTATCCCCACAAGCTCCTGCTGATTATGTGGGTGATGATAGCTACCTTATAGCACATGCACCGATGCTTTTTGTAATTCTGGTTGGAATTGCACCAGTTGACTCGGTCCAGATCTTCTCATTGCATGGCTTGGTATGCTCAGCTTTTACTATATGTCATATTGCTGTAGCCCTATTCTGTTTATGTCATATTGCTGTAGCCCTATTCTGTTTATGTCATACCTTCTCTGTCTTTATTTGTTGCTTTGTTAGGATGTCTTAATTACTTTTGTGACTCTAAGCTCAGACCATTAAACAACTTTTCTTTACCATTATACCTATTGAGCATAAGTTAGAATGACATTAGGTAGGTATCAGAAAGGGAATAAGGGCACACTAAAAAGGCAACAACATTTGTATATACTTCTATATTTTATTAGATATGTAAATAAAGGTGATTATCTGTAAATATTAGTCTTTTGGAAAAACATTTCATTCTGTTTTGTCAACTGCAAAAAAGTTATTTAGAATTTTATGCTCGACTAGATACAAAGTTCTTCAAATAGGAACTAATTTTGTGAAGCAGTGTTTGCTATAAGCAGTTTCTCTTCTTCTTTTTTTCTCTGGAGATTGACATGTATGCCTTATCTATCTCTACCCCTTCTTCTAAAAGAGGTGAAATTAGAGAATTTGTTTGTCATACATCTATTCTAAATTTCTACCCCTATTTACAGGTTCCTCAACTTGCTGCGTCATTAATGACAATCTGTGAAGTTTTTGGATCTTGTGTACCTAATGTTTCATGGACAGTCAATGGGGAAGAAATTTCTGCTCATGCTGTTTTCTCAAATGCATTTGCTCTTCTTCTGAAGCTTTGGCGGTTCAATCATCCGCCTCTTGAATATGGTGTTGGAGATGTCCCTCCAGTAGGGTCTCAACTTACCCCGGAGTATCTCCTGTTAGTACGAAATTCTCTCCTTGCATCTTCAGGAAATGTCCTAAAAGATCGTAACAGAATAAGACTTTCAGCTGTTGTTACTGCATCATGCCCAAAACCCATATTTGTTGATTCATTTCCAAAATTGAAAGTTTGGTATCGTCAGCACCAAGCATGCATTGCTGCTCCTCTCTCTGGTCTAATTCCTGAAAGTTCGGTGCATCAGATTGTTGAAGTACTTCTAACTATGATATTCAGAAAGATCAATAAAGGAGTACAGTCTTCTGCAACTTCTGGAAGTAGTAGCTCTTCTGGGCCTGCTAGTGAAGATAGCCTTTTAAGACCCCAGTTGTCTGCTTGGGATATTCTGGAAGCTGTTCCCTACGTTGTTGATGCAGCCTTAAGTGCTTGTGCTCATGGACAGGTCACTCCTCGTGAACTAGCGACAGGTGTGTCTTGTTAAAATGAATATCTGACTCTCCGTGGTTCTGGTGAATGTCTCTGTACTTTGACATGTGATATCAGTCTGCTGAAATTTTGTTTTTTGAGAAATCATCCTTTTAAGTAATTTTGTGGTGGTTTTGTTTGATCTTAGCATAACTTGATATATTATCTCACTGTAGGGCTTAAAGATCTTGCCGATTTTCTTCCTGCATCTTTAGCGACGATAGTTAGTTACTTCTCAGCTGAAGTGACTCGGGGAATTTGGAAACCAGCTCTTATGAATGGAACAGATTGGCCAAGCCCTGCTGCAAATCTATCCAATGTTGAGCAACATATCACGAAAATACTTGCTGCAACTGGGGTTAATGTTCCCAGCCTTGCTGCAGGTAATTCATAGCTTTCTCATCCTTGGCAATTCATAAGTTTTTGAGTGTTAGTTTGTGTTGAATGTAGCATCGAATTATGACTCCTGACTTTCAAGCTAATTAAGGTTGTGAACATTTCAGTCAAAATTGGGAGGGCTTGGTTGGGTACTTGGTGATGTGTGGCAAGAAACTTTGAAATCTACAGATTGGGTGTGTATATACACTGAAAAGTAATTGGAAATCCTTGTACTATAATCGCCAATTGTCACATATGAATTTCCCCAGTTTGGTGATTGTAAAGGTATATATGATCTATAGAATATACTTAAGAGTAGCAATGATGCACTTAAATATTCAGCATGAAAAATTTAAACCTTTTGTTGTTCATTGTCCACATTTAGCATCCCTTGACAAATCTGTTATTGTCCTTCAGCTTTTTATCATTCATACTGAGTCATTCATGTCAGCCAATTTGCTAATTTAGTGCTGAGCAACTCCAATCTATAGTCATCTCGAAGCTTGGTCAAAATTGCTGGATTATAATTATTCGTATCTTTCTCCACTTTTGGAGTCTAATGTCACTTATGTCACAATTATGATCTTATTTTCACGTAAATCGTCATTGTCATACTGTACAATTTTTTCCATGACAAATGTCTGGCTTTGTAACTGCAGTGAACTCTCCAGCTACTCTTCCTCTACCATTGGCTGCATTTTTGAGCCTCACTATAACTTATAAACTTGACAAAGTATCTCAGCGTTTCCTCAATCTTGCTGGACCAGCTCTTGAATCCCTTGCAGCCGACTGTCCATGGCCTTGCATGCCTATTGTGGCTTCTTTATGGACACAAAAGGCAAAGCGTTGGAGTGACTTTCTTGTCTTCTCAGCATCACGTACTGTCTTCCTCCATGACAACAATGCAGTGGTTCAGCTCCTCAGGAGTTGCTTCACAGCCACACTTGGCCTGAACACCAACCTCACTACAAGTAGGGGTGGGGTTGCTGGCCTTCTTGGCCATGGATTTGGTTCTCATGTTAATGGGGGAATATCTCCTGTTGCTCCAGGAATCCTCTACTTACGTGTATATCGTTCTGTTCGAGAGATCATGTTTTTGGCAGAGGAGATAATCTCTCTCTTAATGCAGTCTGTTCGAGAGATAGTAAGTGCTGGGATATCCAAGCAAACAAGAGGCAAACTTAGGAAGACAAGAATAGGACCAATATATGGGCAGATATCACTTGATACAGCAATGACTAAAGTGAAACTTGCAGCTTCTCTTGCTGCCACTCTTCTTTGGTTATCTGGTGGGCAGTGTTTGGTTCAGTGTCTGCTAAATGAAACTCTACCTTCTTGGTTCATATCTGCTGAGAGATCTGCACTAGAAAAAGAATCAGAAGAAATAGTTTCAGCATTCAGAGGTTATGCATTAGCATATTTTGCAGTCTCATGTGGAGCCTTTGCTTGGGGTGTTGACTCGTCGTCACCAGCATCTAAACGGCGCCCTAGAATTCTTGGGCAATACTTGGATTTTATAGCGAGTGCTTTGGATGGTAAGATTTCTCTAGGTTGTGATTCAGTCGTTTGGCAAGCTTATGTTTCAAGGTTCATAAGCCTAATGGTGGGATGCGCACCAAATTGGGTGGTGGAGATGGATGTAGATGTACTGCTGAGATTGAGCAAAGGATTGGTGCAGTGGAGTGAGGGGGACCTCGCTTTAGTGTTGCTTACGACTGGTGGGATGAATACCATAGGTGCAGCTGCCGAGCTCATAATAGAAAGTGAGAGATGACATGCATCTCTCCTTTCTCTGCACCTGATGTTTCTCAAACGTTGCTGCGGATTTCCGGAATTGTATATGACTTTCATGTAGGATATTTTTTCAGCTATGACCACATTGTAAGATAGGACATGTTTAGTCACAACGAGTTTTGCTTGAAAGTAGCTGATCTCGGTACCGCAGGTTTCCATTTTGTTCTTCTGTAGGTTCTTTTTTTCTTGGGGGGACGGGGGAATTGTTGAGTATAGCTGTATAGGTGATATTTGACCTCATAGGTCATCTATTTTTGTAAATATCCATTGTAAAATTATAAGCTGATATAATCCTCAATGTACGAAAGGGTGATACATCTTCGATTGGAGTTGAACCGTTTGGCAAGTCTTCCATTTGGTTCTTATTTTTGTTTTTGGAAGTTTCACCTCTTAATACAAAGTTGCAGTGTTTTCCATATCAATCCTGGTTAATAATTTCACTTTATTTAATAATCCAAAATTTGCCGAATCCTTTTTATTTTTGTTCCAAGTGACCAATTTATACTAATATATTAAAAGGTGTTCCTAAACAAGGAATGGTGTGGCACTCTCTGTAATGGTATTTCACTCCATTTAATCCACATACAATAAAAAAAATTAGAAATTGCATAATATAAGGTTTGATCCCGTGATTTGAAGTTTATATACTAAAGTCTTAGCCACTAGACCAAGTAATATTTAGTGTTATCATTTTAAAGTATAATATTAATAAAATAAAAATGAAAATTACCCGGGGCATAGTCCGGACCTAATAACTAGTTATCTATTATAACATGTTAAGTTTTTAGTCTAAATTCTCAATTTTCTCCTCTCCTTCTCACCCCCCATGGTCGATTAGAGGATGACATGTGGCTATTTTGCTACTTGTTCAAATAGTCAACACCTCTAAATTTGGGATTTATGATGTTACCTTTTTCCACGAGGAAGAGTTGGTAACTCAGCAAAGTACCACAACAAATTGCAGGGCATTGCCTAAAATTTGAATCCCTATCCCAGCAATAAGTTGGGCTAGTAGCCTAACAGGAGTTGGTTTTCGGGCCAATATTCTATCCTAATAAAAAAAAATGATACTAACTTTCCTTTTTTTCTAATAGATTGATCGGGAATTAAAAAAAAAAAAAAAGGGAAATTCCATTTGGTACCATCGTACTTTGGCTTTTCCATTTGATACCAAAATTATTTTTTGGATTCTACATAGTACCACTATAGTTTGAACTTATTCTCTACCATAACATTTCATTAAATAAAACATTAGTTTTGGATTAAATAGGGTTAGTAATTTGCCTCGTTTATATGCCTTATGCATCAAGAATTGTGCAGCTAAGTTTGGGAGTCATTTTGGCTCTTATGAGTCAAAATTGAAGTCGAAATTGGAGAAGAACGACTAGAATCTCGTTTTATATGTCAGGAAATGCCTACTTGTTTTTTTAACCAAATTGGACCTTAAATTTGGTCGTATAAGGACAAAAATGACTCCCAAAACCTTAATTAAGCAAAATTAGACAAACCCCCAACCTATTTAACCCCCCAAACTAATGTTTTGTTTAACATAATGTTACGTTAGAAAATAAGTTCAAACTAGAGTGGTACCATATAAAATCCAAAAAAAAATCGATATCAAATGGAAAAACCCAAATTATAGTGGTACCAACTACCAAGTGAAATTTCCCTAAAAAAATTATGTTAATTTTTCCTTCTTTTTCTTATGGATTGATCGGGGAATCATTTAGTTTTGAAATTACTCAACACACTGAGAATTGTCCTTCTCTAATCTAAGCAAATCATTTCTAAATCAGTTCCAGAACTGGTTGAATCTCCATAGCTGGCTAATTCAAGTTGTATTTATGAACAAGTGGACGAAAACTCTTTTATGAAAATAATTCAAATACTCATTTGGAAGATTGAGATATTCACCCAAAATGTTATACTCAAGAGCTAAAACATAAAATCAAATCTACGAAAGCAACTGAGCCTTCTCTAAAAATAGGCAGACTGATTGACTGAATGTTGTACAGAAGAATTACAAGAGCGAAACAGGATTGACTATCACGAGCACCTCCATTCTCTGTGTGCTGTGGTTCCACTTTCACGGTGTATTGCAGCAGCCTATCCAATTTCATCTAAGCAGAGTACTATTATGCAAAACTAGTACCAGGCAACCTTATTATCGGCTGACCTTGCATCGCTTTCCTAACCCCTAGCGCGTCATTCCACCTACCAGCATCTGCATAAAGGTTGGAGAGCAAAACCCTGCTTGCCCCATGAGATATATCCAAGCTCCGTAGTCTCTTGGCTGCTCTCTCTCCTACCTCTACATCACCATGTGTTCTACAAGCTGCCAACAATGTACCCCATATGACTACATCTGCTTCCATTGGCATGCTCCCTACAATTGCCTCGGCTTCTTGTAATCTCCCCGCTCTACCTAGGAGATCCACCATACAACCATAATGCTTAATGTTTGGATCTATCTTATAGACATCCTTCATGCTCTCAAAAAAGTTTTCCCCTGCTTCCACCAGTCCAGCATGGCAACAAGCTGTCAGAACGCCAATAAACGTAATTGAGTTTGGTTGAATGCCACTTTTTTCCAAGTCTTCAAATATTCTAAGTGACAGAGTAGCATGCCCATGCATCGCCAATCCACATATAATTGCATTCCATGGTGAGATAGAAGTGACTTTTAGTCGAACTGGATTGAATACATCTAAGGCATTGCTGATGCTCCCACATTTGGCGTAAACATCGATAAGCGCTGCAGTTAAATTGTCATTGAGAGGGATAGAATTATTTCTGATATAATTGTGGGCCCACTTGGCTTCATTCAATAGACCCAATGATGCAATGGCAGAAAGAACACTCACCATAGTGATCTCATTTGGCTGATTACCAGTGGCCACCATTTCGCGGAACAAGTTCAAAGCCATTCTAGCCTGTCCATCCTGTGAATAACCAGAAATCATGGTGCTCCAACTAAAAACATCTCTTTCAGACATTTTGTCAAAGAGTTCTTGAGCCTTCTGAATCATTCCATTTCTTATAAACCCTGATATAAGGGCATTCCAGGATGCAAGATGGGATTTACAGGAGACCTCAAATTGCAAGCAAGCAAGATTAGTCTTTTCACAAGCTGAGTAAAAGTGAATAATTGTAGATTGAATAAAATCATAGCAGCTGAGACCAGTCTTTACTATTGTGGCATGTAATTGCTGACCCTCACCAATTGCCGTTGCTCGCCCACATCCGGAAACTAAATTCACAATCATAACATCGTTGGGCCTCAATCCTGTGCTTAGCATGGCACGATATAACACCAAAGCTTCAACTAACCTATCTAACTGTATATATGCATCAACAATTGTACCCCATGAAACCACATCCTTTTGAGGGATCTTATCAAACAAATCCCAAGCCAAATCGACAAACCTTGCTTTCGAATATCCATTCAACATAACGTTCCAAGAAACTGAATTCTTTTCCGGCATTTCACTAAACAAGCTCCTAGCATCCTCTAAACTAGAATAAACACAGTACATATGCAATAAATTAGTTGAAACAAGCACAAAATCTTTAAGTCCAAGCTTGGAAGTCAATCCCTGGATAGCCCTACCATCCGAAATTCTACCAACACGAGTATACGATGAGATAACATTAGCCATCGTCACCTCATTTGGACCAACATCCGCACGTCTCATACCCTTAAAAACTTCAATCGCTCGACCCCATCTATCACTCTGGGCCAAACCCATTATCATGGTAGTGTAAGCAACACATCCTCTGTCAGGCATTACATCAAACAGTTGAAGGGCATCATCCAACATTTTAGATTTCACATAAGCACAGAGCATAATATTACAAGATACGGAATCTAACCGCGAACACGAATCAAACAACATTTTAGCAACACCAATCTGGTGACACTTAACATACAAACTAATCAAACTATTCTGGATAAAAATATTGGAATCAAGACCTGATTTCAAAACAATGGAATGAATTTGCTGTCCTTGAAACACTGCTTGCAGCGAAGAACAGGACTTCAGTACAGAAACTAATTCCAGTTCATGATCAGAATTTTCTTTGTTTGATTTTTGGCTTCCACTTTGAATGTTCATTGAATTGAAGAAATTTGCGAGATGGGTTTTCGCTTCCCATAAAATTTGAGGGGATTTTGTGGAGAATTGAGATATCCATATCGAAATTGATGGAGAAAGAGAAGGAATTAGGGTTGATAATGGGAGAACTGATTTGGGTGAGAGAGGTAGGTACATGAGACGTGATCATGGAAGAACTGTTATGTTGGCTTTCTTGGGATCTGCGTTGTTTTGGAGGGAAAGCACACTCTACAGTCTACTCTCTAATCTCTAATCTCTACTCTCTAATCTCTCTACTCTCTACTCTCTACTCTCTACTCTCTACTCTCTCCTCTCTCCTCTCTCCTCTCTAGAGGGGGTAAAAAGTGACATGACTAATTAGCTCGACCTGAAACTGATATAAAATTATAAAATTAGTGGTTTTGGTTAAGGTTTTCAACCCGTTTAAGTAAATGAGTTGAGCCGACACGACCTGTTTATTGAATGGTTTGGGTTAGGATTGAACTTTCTAACTTGAATTGGACATTATGACCCGTTTAATACTTGTATTTCCATGCTAAGATCAATATTATTTAATAAACGGGTTGGTTTAGGGTCGAGATTTAACCCATTTATTGGTGAACCCGATACGAATTTGACACGCACCGACTAATTTACCAGCTCTATCTACAATACACTGAATAGAGTTTGATACTGATTGGTAATAAAATTTTACGAAGAAAATTACAAGTTTGGAGTGGATAAACATTTTTATATGCCAAATGGGATGTAGGGCTATTATTTAAATTTTATCAGATTGAAGGAGTATATGGTAAATTAGTTAAGCAAAAAATAGTAAATGTCATAATAAACAAGAAATATGTTGAATAGTTAAAAATCCAACTACTTTTATTCTCTATATTTCGTAACCTTTTACTACTTCTTACGCAACTACTTTGACGGTTTGACCTAAGAATTTCGGATTTTCGAGTCTATGGTGTATCTAATCGAATTTCTAGAACATATGGTGATAATTCCCTTCAATATTTTTCTTTGCCGAGTTCTTAAGCTTAAAATACATACTAGTATGCTTCGGGGCCGATATTATATAGTAGTAATAGTAATGGTAGTAATGAATTTATATGTAACTTTGGAAAGAAATTATGATAATGCAAACTTTATGCTAAGATGTATCTAATAAGATCCTACACAAGTCATGACTATGTTTTTTCCTTAGGTATAAATCACAAATAATAGTTAAAATGAGTTGATTAATAAGAAACAAATGTGTAGTACTCCCTCCGTTTCATTTTAATCTACACACTTTGACATTTTACACTATTCACAAATTTCACTTTGACAATCATTTGTGATTTATACGCGGATGAAAATATAGTCGTGTGGGATCTTGTTAGATTCATCATAACATGTATTTGATTAATATGTACTTTTTATAATTTTTACAAATACAAAACTAAAGATATATGTCATCAAAGTTTTGCATTGGCATGCGTGAAAAGTGTAAGTGTGTAGATTAAAATGAAACGGAGGGAGTATATGTGAAATGGATAATCATCGTCATAGGATCCATATTGGACTTTGTTCACATATTTACCAATGAGCCCATTTTATTTACAACATATTACAACCTACAAATTGAGCTATTAGTCTCATAATATCAGATGATCCTCTGCTTCTAAAATATTGGAAATATTAACAAAGACGACTCAATTATAACCAATTAAATTTAAAAGGTCTTAACCTTCAATTAATTTAGAATAATCCCAACTATAAAAAAAATTCTCACGTATTGGTCTCGTGTAATTTATGATGTGCCAAATAGGGGTGTAAATGAGACGAGCAACTTGCGAGCTACTCGAGATCGACTCGGTCAAAACTCGGTCATTGCTCGACTCGAGATGTTGGCGAGTCGAGTTGAGCAACTCGAAAACTCGTGAGAAGCTCGAATAGATAATTATCTATAGCAAGATACATAAATTCGACATATTTTCTACCCTATGATTGCTTTTAACCCGAGACACTTGCAAGCTACTCGAGATCTACTCGGTCAAAACTCGACCCGACTAAAGCTCGACTCGTTCAAAATTCGACTCAAGTGAGCTCGACTCGAAATGCTAACGAGTCGAGTCGAGCTAGCCCAAACTCGAACTCGAACTCGACTCGCATCATTTACACCCCTAGTGCCAAACGAGTAAACACAAAAAAAATTGAAATTTGAGATGAAATTTGCTCAAATAGTAAATGGTAGATGACAAGAAATATGGTCCTGGACACCAGTTTATGATTTGTTATTCCTTGTGATAATATTTGCTCCATCCGTTTCTTTTTAATATTACATTTTCCTTAAATGGTTGTTTCGTTTACAGTTGGTCTTGTAAGAGACTGCCTAAATTTAGTTTACATTTAGGCAACGACCCAAACCCAATATTAAGAAGAGAACGGACCACCTTTTTTAATATAGTGACTAGTTAATTTATTTAGTGATAGGTTTAATCTGTTTAGTGACCAATCTAATTTATTCAATTTTCACATTCTTTGATCCATTCAGTGACTAATTTAATCCATTTAGTGACTAGTTTAATCCATTCGGTAACAGGCTGTCGGGTTATTTTTACAATTGTCTATCGTAGTTTGAGATTCAGAGGTAAACAAAGGAATGAGAATAGAAAGGACGACTAGATTGATGCAACATGTTTAGGGATAGAGTTATGTTTGGATGAGATGGAATGAGATTGTTAGGAGAATGTAGGTTTTGGTTTGCCTAATTTTATGATAAAATTAGACCGCCTATTCTAATAATTTGTGTTCTTTTAATTGCTACATTGTTAAAACTTTCCTTATTTAGACTACTTGGCCCATCAAAAAGTTATAATATTTTTTTTTGCTTTTTATTTTTTCTACCGGAAAATACTCATTTTTCACTTTACCCCTAATTTTATATTAAATGGGTCAAGCTTGAAAGTGACATTGTCTAAAATCTTGTGCAAAACACAATATAATAATTAGGGAGTATATTAATAATCGAGTTCAAGGTATGCAGAACTTTTTGAAAAAAAGAACATGGTAATGAAACTAGGCTAGCCTCTCAATAGATGAGAGCAAATCCTTACGAAAAGAAAACCAATAAAACATTGCGGGCTGGATATGACCATAGTCATCTAAAAAACAATTGGTCTTGTAAGAGACCGCCTACTTTTAATTTAAAATTAGGCAATGGCCCAAGCCCAATAGTAAAAAGATATCAGACTATCTTTGTGACTATAGTGACTAGTTTAATCTATTTGGTGACCAGTTTAATCTATTTAGTGACCAGTTTAATCCATTTAGTTTTCACATTCTTTAATCCATTTAGTGAGTTTAATCTCTTTAGTAACTAGTTTCATCCATTTGGTAAGATTGCCGGATTTATTTATAAAATTATTCATTGTAGTTCGAGATTCAAAGGGAAACAAAAGAAGGAGAAGAGAAGGGACGATTAAGTTGGCACAAAATGTCTAGAGATAGCGTTGAGTTAGAGTGAGATGAATAGGCTTATTAAAAAAATGTAGGCTTGAATTTGTCTAATTTTATGTTAAAATTAAACCGCCTATTCTAATAATTTGTGTCGAAAAAATCAGCTGCATGATTTGCCTTGCTAATCTCATAACTGAAGGAACAATACTTCTCAACTGCGGAGTATCTTTTCATTCTTATTAGTTGAAATTCTTATAATTATTTTGGACATCTCTTGGTAACCAACCAAAAACATAGTTACAACTAACCAATCCAAAATAACATCGAACAAAATTTAAGAGTATTAATCCTTCTAGTTTTAAAGAATGATCCTACAGAAAATGCAATTTAGATGGAAGGTCGTGGCGTGCCAGTTTGCAATAGGATGTCTGGAGCTTCAAAAACAGCCAATTTTTATCCAAATGGAATATCAGCTGATTAGTAACACGAAAAGATTAATTCAATCCATTTAGTATCAGCACCACAACTCTCTTCATCGGATTAGCCACCAGCGATCACCGCCATTGGCCGTCGCATTTGATAAAGCCCTGCAAGCAAAACCACACATTAGAGAAATGTAATCACGTTATTATGAATTATTGCAGAAAGAAAAGGCTTCTAATCACTTATATATTCAATATGTTTCAACTAATATAAGCAATACATTCCCTCCTTCCGTTAACCAGTGTTAAAATTACAATACCTGTTTGGGATGTCCAACATCAAGTGTATAGTACTAATTTCAGTAAGCTTTTCATCTATACTTTTATCTACTAAAGTTGATCCCACACCGCCACACCCATCACTTTTCTTTTCTCTACTTCGCCACTCTCTTTAATCTCTGTGCTGTGTGTACATGACTATATGCGTACATCATTTAAGCAGAAATGCTGGAGGAAATTCCAACTCCATGAGCAAGTGAAGATTAAATATGTTTTCGTAACAATAGTAAATGCAGCATCAATGATTGAGCAGCTGCTCATATAGGGTCTTAATTCTTAAATGCTCACTAAGTGAAGAGATCACACCAGATGCCATAACTTGTCAGATATATTCACTCTGTATTAACCACTCATTCTCACTATATTCTCTCTTAAATGATTACCCGTCTATTATCTAACCCTTCACAACACACACACACACACACAAGAAACAGAGGACAGCACCACCATCACCGCCACCAATTGTGCTGCTAGCTCGCTACAGGCGGAAGAACTGGTTATAGTCTGTCAGGTGCAGAAAATACCAGTCTCCTTAACTTTGGTGGCCACTTGATCTACCTCTTCCAAGACATCGTTGGTATACAAAATTCCTTCCTCAAACAATTCAACACCTGCCCATTAATTTGGGGGGAGGGGTCCAAATTGAAACTCTGACATATCAATACCAAGCCGAACAGAGCCACAGATTAGCAAGCAGTGATTGTCAAATGGCCTTCATGCCTGACCCTCACAGCGAATCAGAGAGGGGGCGTTCAGATTGCCAAGGGTTTGCAGTTTCAGAGGAGAATCTGTGGTTCCCCATTTGGCTACATAAACTCCATCCTCCTAGAATGTGAAATTGCGAACCACTTCCTTTAATCTAACTAGGCAATAATTACACATCATGGATATCCAGCAACTCTGATCACATCTGACACAAGTAACATTCAAATTACCATTCCAATCAGTGGTGTGATATATGCCTTGACATATACGGGTAAAAGGTGTCTCCAGCATCAGAAGAGCCTTTCCCATTACACTAGCTCCTCATTTAACAGTTCAACCAGCTGATAGCTCATGATGGTTTACAGCACCGCACATTAAAGCAAGATGTCTACCATACTAACAAATACTCAATGATTAGTTTATCTTTCATCTGACAGTCAACTTGACACGCTTACAACAGTATACAGTAAGATGCATCAATATATTTCTGATCTGATAAGCCAAAGGAGAAAAGCAATTGTTCTTCACATATTGTGAAAGAACATATTCTTTTCATCCAGGAAGGGAACACTTTATCCAGCAAAGGGGTAAAGAACAACTTTCCACCCACCAACGAAGGGGTAAAGAACGACTCTCAACCCACCAACAAAGGAGGACAAGAAAACCATACACATACAGCCATAGAAGCTATAAAGAGATGAATGTAAATAACAGATGGCAGAAAGGGAAGCTATTGTGCATTTGCTGGGCCAAGTATTGGTACGATCCCTCGCACCAGTCCTTTACTCTCTTCTCCCCCTTCAAGGCCCTCTATGGTAGGGATCCACCACATTTGATCCGGTTTTCACCAGGCAGCACTGCAGTCAATTCACTTAGAGAACAAATGGCAGAGAGGGAAGCTATTGTGGATGACTTGAAGGCCAATCTTCCAAAGGCACAACAGCACATGAAACTTCAAGAAGATGCTTCCCAAAGGGATGTCAGTTTTCAGGTGAGGGAAATGGTGTATCTCATATTTCAGTCTTATAGGCAACACACTGTAGCTCGATGAGTGAATGAGAAGTTGGCTCCTAGATATTATGGGCCCTTTGAGATCTTGCAAAAAGTGAGAATCCTGGACTACAAATTTCAACTCCCCACCAACTCCTATCACATTACTTTCAAATAAAATAACAGTTGACTACACTATAACTTATCACCTCATATTACGTGTCCCAACAAGTCCGGATCTTTCTGGGACATAGGGAGTAGCTAATTCCTATCACAAATGACTGGAATAAAGCACTATCAGTGTAAACATAGCATATGAAGTCTCTTATCTGTTACTAGATTGCGTACAAATTGAAAAGAGATTAGACCCCTTGTTAGATCCTCCCTTAGATGTGAATATTGTAGGTGGATCTAGAAATATCACTAGAGGAAAAAATGCCAAGTGCTCCAGTTGAAAGGAGCTTATTTGCTCCGTTTTTTAATTGGAGCACTTGGCATAGGAGCCGATGGGAAAAGTTATTGGCTCTGATTTTGCTGAAAATCAAAATCAGAGCCAATGTGGCCCAAAATTTTTTTTTTTTTTTTTTTTTTGGGCATCTTTTAGTCCTAAATGATCCCCAAATTGTTACATATATATAAAAGTACATTTTTATTGCAAATTATGTTATTTATACAAATATAGAGAAAATATTGACTGAAATACATTTTTGTGTCAAAAGTAGTGTCAAATAGTGACTGAACTTCTACTTTCATTCTAATGCTGTACAAAAAGGAGAAAGAGGCCACCAGTTCCTGCACCTAAGAAGAAACTAATCCTGTTCGCCCTCTGCCTCGCAATCCTTCAGAAGGCATCTATGATTAGGAACTCTAGGCTTCATCTGGGCAACTGTGGTTCTTCTTGGTGGGTTTGCAAATTGCAATCACTTTAGACAAAACAGATTTTTGGGTCATAACAATCATACTTCTGATAGAAAGTTCAAAGATTTTTAGTAGAAGTCACGAACTTGAGTGGCAACGCCAGTCCACTTGCACTCTGACAGATGCCGGGATCAACACTTTTCGGCTTCTGAAGATAAGTTTGAGTAATGTTTGGACCATTCTGAAGTCCTTGTTCAGAAAACCGGGTCTAAATGGTAGAAGTATAAATGCAAGCAGAGAAGAAAGACAGAGAAAATGGGAAGAAAACATCTTCCAACTCGAAGATGGGTGAGTTCAGATGTGCCTATATTACCTTATTTTTCTTGGTAATTTCTGTCAAGAAACGTAAGCAAGGTTCTTCAATGTCTAAAGATTTTAGCTGCAATGGCGTGTGTAGCTCTTTCATTAATGAAGCTCATACGACGTGACTTTGGTGAGATTGCAAAAGGTGACTCTGACAAAAGAAACAGAAAGAGTGCTTTGATCATTGTTTTTACTAGACAAAAGTTTACTGGGAATGGAAGGTATACTGTAAAATATTGGAAAAAGTGAGTGAAGAGTGCGAATTTGGACCTTCTATTGTTTCAGTTAGGAGATTTTTCTATGATGCTTATTCAAGATGTGTAGATGGAAGTGTTTTTGATGGGTTGAAGATGGATATGGTGTGTTATTCCATGGAACTTCTAGCTAAATTCACCAGATGAACAGCTAATGGGTGCTCGGATTCTTCGAAGTTTTTCAACGAGTAAGCGATTTTCTGATGAAACTCCACAGAAAATTGGAGCAACTTTTTCAGCAGTTGAAAGACTAGTAGAGATGTTGAACTGGGAAGACCCAGAAGAAGAGGAAATCAGACAATCAGGAGCAGAAATTTTGTCAAAAATAGCAGGGAAGAAACAGCATTCTCTTCGAGTTGCAGAAATTCCCGGTTCTTTAGAATCAATTTCATCTCTTCTTTATGTTAACAAGACATCAAATTCAACAATTGATGAGATTTGTAAGAATAATATCATTCGTTGCTGATCATGAGCATTATGGGTTCTGGACATTCAATCATCTTGGACTAAGTCTTCTAAAGAAGCTCGCTCGAGATCATGATAACTGTGGAAAAATAAGGGAACACAAGAGCTCTCCTACCGAAAATTATATA
Source organism: Beta lomatogona (assembly GCA_947646795.1). Lineage (NCBI taxonomy): Eukaryota > Viridiplantae > Streptophyta > Magnoliopsida > Caryophyllales > Amaranthaceae > Beta > Beta lomatogona. The sequence continues at coordinate 1,270,133 of CANSNZ010001069.1, forward strand.
ATTCACATGTGCATGAAAGAGGTTACCGAAGGATGATAATGTTGCGACATCACATATTCAAACAGTGAAAAAATCCCTGCAATTTATAAAATGCTAGCGAGCACGACAGGGTGGTACAGGAAAACAGCTTCATAAAGAGATATCAGATATTATTTCACATTCAGCAATATCAGATATATATTAAGGTACGGAGAGAAACACCCGAAACTGCAGAAGTTTGGGATTGAGATACTGACTAGTTTAGCAATGGAAGATGACACGACAGCGAGAATCGGAGGTACAGGTGGGATTATTAAAGAGTTGCTGAATATCTTTTTCAGGGAAGAGATGCCATCAGATCAAGTGCATGTTAGAACTGCAGCTGGTGAAGCATTAGTCATGCTTGCATGAGAGAGCAAGCAGAACTATAACTGTATCTTGAAACTAGGAGGAAAAGAGAAGCTTGTGAAAGCATTAGCAGATCCACAAGTTCGTTTTAATGCTGCAAGGATATTCAGAAATTTGTGCACCTATAGTTCAGAGGATTGCTTCATGGAGCAAAGGAGAGTTACTGCAGCAGGACCCATGGTAAGTTCTATAGATTCATGAGAGATTATGTTAGAATGATTAATTGTGCATGTTCGTTATCATTATCATTTTTGTTTTTGGTTTTCACTTTCTCTTTTTTTGGAAAACAAAAAGTAGAAAGAGTTTCCAATTAGTAGTTGTCTGTGTTCAAAATGAGCCTGATTAGTATTACCGATGACTTAACCTTAAGTATCATATGACTTTAAAAATGTTAGAACCAAATACTAAGTACTTTTTAATAATGAATAAGGCTTTAAACTTAACCGAATAACATATTTTTGTCGATATTGACTTATTTTTGCTAAAAGTTATTCTAATAAGCTGAGAAGGACAGAGACTAAGCTTGACTACTATATAAACTAGGCCATATGAAGTTTGAAAACTGAAGATGGCGTGACTGTAAGTATGCCTATTCATCTTTTAACCTGAAAATAACTTATTTAAAGTTATTTAACCTGTGAATCGAAATTGAGTAGGCATTATTTGAGAAAAATTTTCCTATGCAAACTTTCATAAGGTGAAAAGATCATTCAATGGCAAAGGCCGATGGGTTCTCTTTTATGTAATGCAGGTTCTTAAGGGAATCATTACAGACGAAGACAAACTACAGGAAGTAACAGTTGGATAAGCAGCAAGAGCTTTCAAGTTCATCACTTCCTCCGAATCGAGTACCACGTTCTAGCAAGCTGGAATGAAAGAAAGTCAGATAGCAAATGTACTAGTACAGATTCTGAAGAAACACATACCCACCTGCTAAATTCGTAGGATACGCAGGTTTACCATTGAACTTGCAATTTGGATGATGCAAGACAAGGAAACTAACGTTCGAATTTTCAAAAATCTAGGACTACAAAATCAGTTGGAGAATTTTTTAGAAACAATGTCAGAGCTTGAGAGCTTTAACATATTTTCAGGTACAGCGGAATTAAGCAGGTTCAAGACATCAATGCACTCATTGGTTGAAAGTGCACAGAATTTACTCTCAAATAAGTGAAAGCAGGGGATTTCAGATTTTTCTCTCTTTTTCTTGTCCTTCTATTTATGTATATATTCCTATCGGGTGCTCAAAGATTTATGCATTTTTTTTTTGGTTCAGTCTTGCCAAATAAGTAGGTTAATTGAGTTCCCCTTTTCGTGAGTAATAATAATTACTGATGTACAGACATATAATCATATAAGTAATTCATTTACGTATTTATTTATAAGCATTGCTTTAGTGCAAGATGACACAATTTCGATCATTTTATTAGAAGATTTGCATCTTAACCCTTAACAGACAACTGTGAAATATACAAATAGCCCATGCCAAACCCTTGAATTGAAACTACAAAATTTAACAGATCAACATATCTATTTTAAGCATGACAAACTTAGAAATATCTAAAGGCTATCTTGCTTGTGAAATACCACAACATATTTTTCACTTTCCATAAACGAAACACAACTAATGTTCCAACCTTCTAGCTTTTCCAGAAGACCAATGTACAAAAACATATTTCGCCCCCTAACAATGGCCACAATGAATAAAAATTAACAACAAACTAATCGACATCTTCAAATCAAGAACATTAATTTAGCACGTTATAAGAGTTAAAGAACTGTAGGACCAATCGTTACTCTAAAAAAAAATTGCAGTAAATAAAAATATCAAACATCCATAAAATATTCAATATCCAATAAAAACTCACCTAATTCTACCTTTTGCCATTGTGATCAACTACCTCATTCCATGACAACTTTAGCTCCAACAGCTTTCAACTTCTCAATAATCTGCTCAGCTTCATCCTTAGGCACACCCCTCTTAAAAGTCGACGGCGTCTTCTCCACTAAATCCTTAGCTTCCTTCAACCCAAGATCAGTAAAGGACCTTATCTCCTTAATAACTTTAAGCTTCAAAGCCGCTTCAAACGACTCCAATTTCAACTCAAACACACTCTTCTCTTCCTTCTTCTCCTCCTGGGCATCACCAGCAGCCGGTTTCGCCGCCATTTGAGCTAACCCTGCTACTGCCCCAGGATTCAATACCCCCATTACAGGAGGTTCATCTTCATTCACCCCCATTTTCTTCATCAAAATTGACCCTAAATCAGCTGCTTCTGCTAATGTTAGAGATGAAACTTCATCAACTAGCCTAAAAACTCTCTCACTTGGAGGACTACGGTGAGCCGTTGGATCAAAATTTGATGGGTCATAATCTGCTGGGAGTTTTCTGGGATCAATTTCTACTTCTTCTACCTCTTCTTGTAGTGCAGATTGAGCATATGTGCGATAAATCAAATTAGGGTTTAGGGTTTTGGAAGTGATTATGGAAGAAAGATTGGGTTTTGGGAGGAACCCAGTTGGGAATTGTTGCCTCAATCTCAAAATTAAACTCATTCCTTGAAATCGAATAGTAAGATTTGATGAACCCTAATTTGTAATTTTGCGAAAGGAGAGATATAAATCGGCAGCAGGTGGCCGGAATTATGAAAACATAAACATAAACATTTGTCCTAATGATGTGTTCGCCCACTTTTTCCCCTATTTTTTTTTTTTTTCTGAAAACATACACAGTAATTTTTTTGGGGTTATACTAGAAAGTGTTGATGCATAAAATGCAGATTTTTTTGCGGGGATATACCAAGGTAATAGGGCATTTTGTGGGGATATACCTCACTAAATTTTTTTTGTGGGGATATACCAACCTAAATTTAAGTTTTGTTAAAAGGTACCAAAAACACTATTTCCGGCGAGAAAGTCAAATTTCCGGCCTCTGACTTGCTCAATTACTCTCTTTGTATAGTGCGTGATACTCAGTTGCTTCTATGACAATTCATTTCCCTCCAACTTCCTCACTGTCACCTTTCTCTTCTTTCTCTCTCTTCAGTTTCACTCTTTTCATCTTCTTTCTACTGTAAAAATCAATTTTTACAGCAAAATTGGATGCACTTTACCAGAATTACCTCGAAGAACTTCTTAAGGTTAGTTAATTATTTCTTATTTTTGAGTCTTAATCCCATTATCTTCATCCTCTTATCTTCAAATCAGGGTCATAGAACTTGCATGCTCTGAACCTTCTACCTGGATTATCTTCAGACCAACTTCGTACTATGGCCACTGGAACACCACACTTGCAGTGTGTAGGGTTCCTCAGTTTAGCACTAGAAGAAGACATCACCTACGTAAATAGAATGTCATTTCAGCAGCAAATTAAGGGGAAAAAAAGAACTTTAGAAACCCTTAAGTACAATTGCATAAATTAAAACCACATAGTATAATTGAAGAACACAAGAAGTAAATTAAATTGAGAATACCCTATACCTTGCAATTGATGAAGTTGGTAGAGGAGAGAGAAAGAAAGAGAAGAATTGCAAGTGAGGGAAATATTAAGGGATCTTAAAAAAAAATTGTTACAAAAAATTTCAATAGTATGCGCGTGGTTGAAGAGGGTTTTGTGGCTCACTCGCGTGTTCCTACTAAGTCAGAGACCGGAAATTTGACTTTCTCGCCGGAAATAGTGTTTTTGGTACCTTTTAACAAAACTTAAATTTAGGTTGGTATATCCCCACAAAAAAAATTTAGTGAGGTATATCCCCACAAAATGCCCTATTACCTTGGTATATCCCCGCAAAAAACTCTAAAATGCAGTTGTTGAATAATAAAGTTATTGTATGATTATTGTATGTTTTCTTTTTCTTAAAAAAAAAAAAAAAAAAAAGAGTATCATTTGTGTAAGAGCACCTAATATTGGCAGTGGGGCAGGTCAAATAGGAGACCCGCCTCATCCCCACCAAACCACTTGGGCGGGGATGGGGCGGGAATGGGGATTAAAATCGTACCAGCAATGGGTGGTGGAGCGGGTATGGATTTTATGCTATACCCTCCCTATCCCCGCCTGCCTCGCCCCGCCCCGCATATTTATTATTAAAATTCTATTTATATATTTATGTTATTAATAATTTTATCTTGCAAAATATAAATTTGTGGGTATGATGCTGGTACGAAGCGGGTGCGGGTGGTGGGGCGGGGATGAAGCGGGTACAACGCGGGTACGAAGCGTATGCGTGTACCCATGCGGGTGGTAGGGCGGGGATGAGTTCAAAACGTACCTGGTGGGGCGGGGATGGGTCTTGAATTTTCCCCCACAATGGGTGGTGGGGCGGGGATGGGGATGAGAATTTTATGTGGGTGTGGGTGTGGGTGTGGAGGTACCATCCTCCGCACCCGCCCCATCCAATTGCCATCCCTACCTAATAATAAACTAAGGCCCGGGTGATGCCTCGGGTCAGTTACAATAAACAAATATGTTATTATTCTTAAATTTCATAATTTATTTTGCCACTTTTCGTATTTTTTGTCCATTAAGAAATTGAAAAGTTTACATCATGACATGATAAGTAAAAAAAATCTGAAAGATTTAAGTTTGAAAATAATAGCTTAAAAGGAATTGTGGTAAGAGAATATGACATTAATAGTCTCTTGTTAGTTACGCAATAAGAGTGTTAGAGATGTATATACTTGTTTAAGTTATTTTAGTCAAATATATTTATTATAAGACTTTATCGTATTTAATTTCAAACATTAGACAATAAAGTCATAGTGTATTGATGGTTAAACTCTTACTTTTCATTTCAAAGGTTAGGTGTTCGAGACCTTGCAATTACACAATATTTTTTTTTATTGAGGAGTATACATGGACATAAGTAGGGGTGCTAATGAGCCAGGGTGGATTGCAAACTATTCGAGTTCGGCTCGGTCAAAGCTCGGCTCGAGTGGGCTCGACTCAAGTTCGGGTTCGGCTCGAGACCCTAACGAGTCGAGCCTGAGCTACCTTAAGCTCGACTCGAAAGCTCGCGAACAGGCTCGATAGTTTTTGAATTACGAAAAATATTTCATTAATTTTTAATACTATAAGATAAAAAAATTTAACGGTTATTTTACCAAATACCCCTGACAAAAAACTTTATTCACCAAATACCCCAACTTTTTTCAAAATTCACCAGATACCCCCTGACCGTTAAAAAAATTCACCAGATACCACTGACCTTTAAAAAAATTACCCAAAATGCCCATTTGGCTAACGGACGTTAGTGTTCCGTTAACTAATTAACTAATTAACCTAAAAAAACTCTAATTAAACCTAACTAAATCTTAAGTAAACCTTAACACTCTCTCTCCCTAACCCAACCCCACCCCCCAACCCTAGACCCACCGGCCCCACCACCCAACCCCAGCCCCACCCCCTCTCCCGCAGCAGCCCACGCGAGCCCCCCCCCATCCCCCTCCCCCCCCCGGCGGCCCCACTACATACCCCCTCCCCGGCGGCCCCCACGCAGCCCCCTCCCCTCGACCTCCCTCGCGCCTCCCCTCCCCCCTCCCCCTCCCTCCCGCGCGCCAGTTCAACACCACTCCCCCTCCCCTCACGTCGGTTCGCGTCGAGTTCAACACCAGTCCCCCTCCCTCACTCACTCGATCTCGTCGGTTCGGGGGCGATTCGTGTTCTACTTTTCGGTTTACCCCGAATTTGATGCGGGTTGGGGGTAATGGGATCGGGATTCGAAGGGGTGGGGTGGTGGGCTAGGGATTCGAAGGGGGGCGCGGCTGCGGCGGTGTAGGAGGGGAGGCTGAGGAGGGAGGGGGGCCTGGTGGGCTGGGGTTGTTAGGGGGCTAGTGGGGGCTGAGGTTGGTTTTTGGGGGGGGGGGAGCTGGTGGGTTAGGGGAGAAAGAGGGTTAGGGTTAGTTAGGATTAATTAGGTTGACTTATGGCTAATTAGGTTGACTTAGGGTAAACTTGTAAATAAAAGCTATCTGAGGACTAACGTCCGTCAACAAAAGGGCATTTGGTGATTTTTTTTTAAAGGTCAGGGGTATCTGGTGAATTTTGAAAAAAGTGGGGGTATTTGGTGAATAATTTTTTTTGTCAGGGGGTATTTGGTGAAATAACCGAAAAATTAATTAATAATTATGGTTAAAAGCAACCATGTTAGTAGTCATAATATTTTCAAAGTCGTGATTTTTAGCTTTAATAACAAAGTTGAGATAGCCGCTAAAAGCTCACTTGTATACTTTTCCACTTCATGGTTTGGGACAACTAGGGGTTGAAGCGGATCCAAGACTTTAAGTTTGAGGGTCTTGAACAAACCATCTAATAAGAACATATTAATTAAAATGAGAAATTGAACAATAATTTTATGATACACATATCGGCAATGAGAACCAAGTCAAGCTCAAATTTTGTATTTTTCATGTCAGCTATTAGAAAATGCTTTCATTGTATTCTTTTTCATACACCATAATCTTTTCGATATATGTAGCACTTTGACTTTTTTTTTTTTAAAAAAAAAAATTAACTTTAATACCTCAAACACACAATTTTGCCCATCAATTTCTTAATTACTTATTTATCAACAAAAATGTATAAGGAGTTGATAATTAGATAGTATACATAGAGATTAACAAGTAGTTCAACATACTACATAGTTATTCTTTTACTTGGTCAAATTTAGTACTACATATAAAAAGTGAATGTAGTCAAATTATCACATTTATTTGGGAGAAAGTAATTAATTGTTAGAAATGAATGATCTAAAAATCACTTGTTAAAGACTTGGAGCACATAAAAACAAATGAATTTATAGTCCTTAAATTCGTTTTAAAAAATGGACAAAGAAGAAAAAGGAAAAGAAATACTAGAAATCAATTACTACTCTTTTTTTTCCCATTGGAAAAGTTCATCCAACGAAAAGCAAAGCAAACTCCAAATAAGTCAATCATTATCATACACAAGAAACTAACATAACCATCCAGAATTTTACAAAGCACTAAATGTATTTACAGTATGGCTGCTGTCCATAAGGTGTGGAGGCAGGTGGTGCACCATAGAAAAAGAAATAGCAAAGCTGTATAACAAATAGAAAAAGAAAGAGCAACATTCACCTTGAAAAACAAAAATTTCGGTAGATGCACATCCCACATCGGTGGGATAGCTTGAGGAAATGCTTACAAGCTGTTATAAAAGAAAGCCTTCACCTCCTAGTTCCCTATAGCAGGCTGGCTATTTGCTTGGGCTTTGCTAACAACTGTTTAGACATTGGGCCATTAAATTATCAAATGTTTGGGCTCATAAAATCAAACCTTGGTTGAAAGTGTATTGCGAGCTTCTCGAGCCTTTCGAACTCGAGCCGAGCTGTAAGTTTTGGACTCGAGCTCGAGCTCGAGCCTAATATTTCAAGCTCGATGAGCTTCGAGCTCGAGCCGAGCCTAATAAAATACGTTTTCGAGGGGAGCCTAGTCAGGTTCGGTCTTGGTTTGGCTCGTTAACACCCTTAGACATAAAGCATTTGCATTAGAAGTGTGAGTATAGTGCCACGTGGCACATAGACTTCCTTAGGCACGACTTTTAATATATTTGTACAGATAAAGTTACTAGTGTGTAGCTCGGGCGACGCCCCAGATTTTTACTTTGAATAATACTTATATGTTTTGAGCTTATATTTATTTTAGATTAGTTTATTATATGTATTGATGTTCCAAGTTATATATATTTATGTGGAGTAAAGATCATATCTAATAGTTGGTTGAGATGGTAAGATGTCTGCTATACAACTTATTGGTTGCATGTTCGAATCTTACTACACGAAGTTTTGTAGTACATATTCCTTGTTAAGCATATGGTATTGCATGTTCGAATCTTACTACACAAAGTTTTGTAGTACATATCCTTCACTTGTTTGTTTTGTCAATTCAATGATTCCCTTTACCCTACCCTTACCCCCAAACTCCTCTACATCCATTCCCCATCCCAACCCAGGGTTTCACTTACCCTTTCCTTGGAACATTATTATTATTATTATTATTATTATTATTATTATTATTATTATTATTATTATTATTATTATTATTATGACTGATACCCTAGATATTTTGAAACAAACAACCTACTAATTCTAAGGGTTTGGCTTTCCATTCACCTTATTTCCCTTTCTTAAACCCTTTCTCTTTCCCCTTGGTGAACCAAACACCCCCTTAGTATATATAGATTGTAACTTGTAAGGCTATGTACGTATTTTTTTTCCTTCAAAACAGAAAAAGGATTATTGCATTTTTTGCTTGAAAATGGTTAATTTTTAGGTTATATAGGTCACTTGTTAAGTTGAATAGGTCATTCTCGTAAAAAAAGTTGAATAAGTCATTTTTTTGATAATGATAACATTTTACCTTAAATTGATCATTTCTATTAAAAGTGGTCCATTTATATAAAAAGTTAACTCCATCTTACAATGAATTATTATACGATTGTATATGAGATTTTATATTTGATTTTAGAATTTCGATTTCAGTGATTATCAATTTGTCGAAAATAATTCATCATATTAATAACAACACATTGCATATCCCATAATCACGTGGTGTTAGCAGTAGACATTACCTCTTGTCACAATCACAGTAATTTCTCGAGTTGATCAAAGGTAGCCCAGTTCGAAACATGTCCTGGCTTGGGCAGATTTTTTGGACTTGGTTTCAGGTCCGACCCGATTTTTTTTGGTTTGGAACGGGATTTAGGCAACCCAAAATGATTTTTTAGTCTAAATTTTGGCCCGGTCCAATTTTACCTCGAAAAGCATACTATTTTTGGCCCAAAAAGCGGGTTTTGGGCAACAAAAATCGGCCCGAAATTGGCTCGGCCCGTTGTGCGGGCCGATTTTTAAGTGTGGTGGCCCAGCCCGTGTTTTGATAACCTCTAGTAATTCCTGATGGGCGGAGGAAGTCATAATATTCTTTCCTTTTTTTAATCTAGTCAAGAATTGTGAGATTAATCTATGTTTAGTGTTTAATCTTTAGACCTTTATATTTTATTACAAATTAAGATATACTTATGTTAAGAATCATGTGGGAGCCCAATGGTTGGAGCTCCCACCTCCCAACCTCATGGTCGGGTGTTCGACTCTCATCAACCCCAATTTGGGGAGTTTGTGTAAATATTTGCTTCTGGGTATAAATCCCCAGTTTCCAGTCTCTGGAAGTTTGCTTGTGGGTTGGGATCCCCCTTCTTACCCCCTAACTCATGAGGGCTGACCCTGTTTGGGCCAGTTAATTACCGAAAAAAAAATATACTTATTGTTAATTACGGTAAGTTTATAGTTATATTATATCTAGATTAAGCATATTTTTGTCAAATGTCCATAGTTATACATCATAATAAGTCAAAGTCTTTGTGTATGTCGTCATGACCTAGGAAAAATAGGTTTGTCCATAATATCAGTTATAAAGTCCTTGATCCGGAGAAAAAGAGAAGCATAGCATATTTGGTCCTTAATCATGTTTTATAAGTCATAAGAAGGTCCATATTCAGTAATTTGCAAGTTTTATTTCGTTTTGCATGTAAACTTAGTGTGGTAAGTAAGGGTATTTGATATTCATTTCATTATTAGCAAGTAAATACATATTTAATTTAGCTTCTTTATTAACCCAAAAGTAATAGCACATTTATAATTCCAAAAGCAAAATTAGGTAGTTTATTAAGTGAAGGTTCATAATGTAAGTTGGGTTATTAGTTAGCAAGCAAAACATATTTACTCACTTTGTCCCTTATTAATAGTCTGACCATTCTTTTTGTTTGTTCCAAATCAATTTCAACACCTCCTGTTTGGAATGGAGCCACTATTATTACATTAATCTTCTTATACTCTTGTGGCCCACACTCTATCTACATCTATCAATAAAATACCCAACATTCTCTCTCCTTCAGTATAAAAAATATATCACCAACTCCCATCACATTATCACCTTCGATAAAGTTGGCAAAGGAACACTAACTTTTCTCTCTCAAAATCTTCTGTGCGCCGAAACCTAAAAACCCAAGAACCCCAGGTAACCCTAGGGGCTCGACCGCTGCGTAAGCCACCTCGGGCTCCTCACGACGACAGTCAAGCCCCTCACACCTCTTCCTTGTTTCGATGAATTGCATCGTTCTCCCCCATCCCCACCGTCGTGTCATTTCCTTCCCCTCCCCGTAGTCCCGGCGTCCCCTCCCCCTTCCCCAATGTCACGTCGTTCCCTCCCCCTTTCCGGCAGTCGTGTTTCTTGTGTTTTGTAGTGGTTTAGTTTAGGTTTGAGGTTTTTGCCTCGCCACCGCGCTGAGCACACGTCGTCCCCCCTCCCTGGTTGTGTCGTGTCTCCCCTCCCCCTTCCCCTGTTTTATGGTATTGATTCCCCATCCTCATCCCCTGTTTGTTTTGTTCGAGTTTCCCTTCCCCTTCCCCCTTCCCCTTCCCCCTCCCTAGTTCGTGTATCGCCTGCGTGCTAGTATAATTTTAGTACTCGGGTTTTTAGTTTGTTTAATATTTGGTTTATGTTTTAGCCTTAGTTCAGTTCCTTCCAGATCCAAAAACCCTTGCTTTTTTGTGTATGTCTGTGCTTGGGTGTTAGTTAGTAGTGATGAGTGGGCATTAGAAGGTTCTTGATTTCCTATGACAAAGAAAGATCTAGGAAACCTGGTTAATAGAGCCAATGATCCTGGAGTTGGCTATGGGGATTATGCCGCTTTAAGAATTCAAGTGTTCGGTAAGATGAGATGAGGTTTTCAATTTAAATCTATTGTGCGTCGTTCTTCTTGGTTCGGGATTGCGAGGTTGGATCTTCGGATCCGTCAGTTGGGCGAATTCCATCAATCTAATTCGCCCCTAGTTCTCGTGATGGCTTTAAGCGTCATGACACTTAAAAATAAGGACGTGACTTCATTGTTCGTTGAATCAGTAGAATCCCAGGAAGATATTTCTCTTCAAGGACCTTGGGATTCAGCGTCGAGTAGACATTGGGGTCTACTAGATGTCATGTGGCAGTCTCTATCTGAAGATCGTCAGGGTTTTGTATCTCAACAGGTTCCCTCTCATGTCAGGTCTTTTTCATCAAGACATATAACCCAACCTCACTCACCATCGCTCAAGACAAGCTTCCTTTGGACTGGACACGTAATAGTTGTTTTTTCTTCAAAAAGTATATACGAGCAAATGAAGCTCATGTGTAGTTTTAAGTTTGTTTTTGTTTGGTTGTATTAGCATTAGGATGTACTTCCGTTTTTAATTAATACAAGTTTTCTCAATGTGAAAAAAAACTCTCCTATCACATTTACTTTTAAATGAAATAACATTTGATAACCACACTATAACTTATCACCTTAAATTACATGTACCAACAAGTGTCTAGATCTTTCTAGGACTGAGGGAGTAGTTTCCATCACAAATGACTGGAATAAAGTACTACTAGTGTAAACATTACATATAAAGTCTCTTATATGTTAATCAACTGCATACAAATTGAAAAAAAGGGTTTTTCTATGATATACCCCTGTGTTTTTTAAAATTCTATAATGTACCCCTAATGTTTTTTTTATTCTACATTGTACCCCTATGTTTTTTAAGTTTTCTACATAGTACCCCTACGTTAAATGAACGTAACGTTTACCGTTATCTCTTTGCATTTCTGGGCTTCTCTCTCAACCCTCCCACCTGCCAGCCCCCCTAGCCCAACCCCCACCCCCTCCCCTCCACCGTAGCAACCACCATGACCGCCGCAACCACCAATGTTGTTATAAAAATCAACCCAGATTCAACGGGGGGAGGGAATGGGGGCAACGGGAAATCGAAGGGGAGGGGGTGGGGGCAACGGTAAATCGAAGGGGAGGGGTAGGGGCTGCGGGAAATCGAAAGGGAGGGGGTGGGGGTGTGAGAAATCGAAGGGGAAGGGGTGGGGGCTGCGGAAATCGGAGGGGAGGGGGGGGGGTGGGTTGGCAGGGGGGGGGTGGGGTGGAGGAGATGGGGAGGGGGTCCGGGCTGGCGGGGGAGGGGGTTGGGAGGCTGCGGCGATGAAGGGGAGGGGAAGGGGGCTGGGGTGGAGGGGATGGGGAAGTTTGGATGGGAATTCAAAAATGTTTAACGTCCATTTTCATTTATACACACTAGGGGTACTATGTAGAAAACTTAAAAAACACAGGGGTACAGTGTAGAATAAAAAACATTAGGGGTACATTATAGAATTTTAAAAAACACAGGGGTATATCATAGAAAAACCCAAATAGACCCGCCCATAGATGTGAATATTTCACTAGGTTTAGTAATATCACCAGAGGAAAAAATATCAAGTGGTTTTGTCATAAGGGGCTTATTTTCTCCGTTTTTTAACCGGAGCACTTGGCATTGGAGCCATCAGGAAAAGTTATTTCCGGTTTTCAGCAAAATTGGAGCCCGTAGCCATGTTATTATTGGCTCCTGTTTTGCTGAAAATCGGAGCCAATGTGGCCCAAATTTTAATTTTTTTTGCCATCTTTTAGTCTTGAATGATCCGCAAATAGTTACATATATATAAAGGTATCACTTTTCATTGTAAATTATGTTATTTATACAAATATAGAGAAAATAGTGACTGAAATACATTTTTGTGTCAAAGTAGTGTCAAATATTGACTTAACTTCTACATTCATTCTAATGTTGTACAAAAAGGAGAAAGAAATACAACGATATAATATCAAAGCAGATCATTGTAGCTCCGAGGAATCATCAGCACCAGCCGCCAGTGCCCATTGGCAGGGGACAATGATCACAGCTATGGTGTCACATAGTCGCGTCACCAAAAGGCTGCGGCAGCAGCAATAGCACACAAACAACTAAACAAGAGCAGCACATAAAAAGTTACAGACAATGGATCACCATATACATAAGCCAATAGTTAAGATATATTTGCAGCAAATAAAGAGAAAAGAAGCAACATTCAGCAGCTTAGTGTTTTGAGTGAAAATTTGCTCTAAGGCAATGTCGATCGGAGGGGCGACGACAACTAGATTATGCGATGAACTAGTGAGATGGACGAAGGGGAAAACAGGGAAGGAACACAAGGAAATGTTGACGCGGAAAAACCGCAATGAAGATGGGTAAAAAACCGCGGGTGGCTATGAGTCCACTAATCCACTAATGCAACTATCGTTAATGATGTACGACAGTCAATACAAATCTATCACTAACAATTGTAAATGAATAAACTTCAAGAATGCAAGTCCAATTCGCTTAAAGTAAAAACAATGTATGCTTGCGAGTGTTCTCTCAGTAATTTGGTGTAGAAAAGAATATCGTAGATTCCTGCCCCCTTAGGTTAGACTTCCTTTTATACTCTTGACCGCACATCTTGGTAGTTCCGTTCATAGGGGCGAGATCCATGGGAAAATCCCAACAGCTCTTAGACTTCATTTGAACTTTATTCTGCTCCCATTTCCACGTTTCTCCTTGTTGACTTAGTCTTCCACAATTATAGGTCATCAGGTATAAGCTTAGTCTAGACAATCCACATAGTAGTCATATGGTCTAGACGAACTGAAAGTCGCTACCTTGGTCTAGACCTGCATAGAAAATTGACCATAACAGTTTACCCCCAATTATCAAGCGGGGATGTCAGCATACTCATGAGACATTTGAACTTGTTCGTACATCAAACAAAAACAATCATTAGCAATTAACATGAGATAACCTAAGAGACAAAAGATAAAATTTCAAAAACATCCGAATAATTATCATTTAAAGCTCAGTTTTCTATCTGTTAGAGGCATAAAATAATGATGACATTGTGGAACGAGCCCATATAAAAGCAACGTTATTTCCTTTCCTTCTCCATTCTCTCACGCAATTCTCCAATTTCGGAAATTCTCGAAGCAACCAAGGGTTTCAACAAATCCGCTAAGGAGCTCCGGTGACCCAGGTAACTTTCCGGCCGATCTTTTCAATAATTTGTCTTTACTACTTCCGAATTATGCCTCCCCGTCGCCGTAGCACTAGGGTAGCCACTGGGCCGGTGAACGACAGAGAAAAAACAAGAAAAGAAATAGTATAAACAGAGCCCATTATAATTGAACAAACCCTCAGATGTTAAATCTTCAATTATTGAAAGGGAATTGGGAAAATTCTTAGAAATTGTTGGTCTTCTAATTAACACCATAGTTAGAAAATAGTAGGAGAAGATGAACTCCCCGAGAATTGCCCCAAAGATTGGGTCGTACAATACAACTACCCTTTTAAGATAGGTTTTAGGTCACCCTTCTCTCCTCTAGTGAGAGATTTTTTGAGAATTTACGATGTCAGTCTGGGACAACTATTGCCCCAAGTCTGGAGGGTGCTAAGCGTGGTCGAAAGAGCGATTGCGGCATGGGATGACCTGATCTCCCTTAAGACTTGATGTATAACTATAACGTCAAGGTGAAGAACAATAAATTATCCTTGTATGTTAGACTGTCATGACTATGCTTGTGGAAGGGACCAATGTGAATGACAGGCTGGAAAAGTCGATATGTCTTCGTAGAGAAGGCGTCACTGGGCGGATTAGGAAATTTCCTCAGAGGAGGATGGAATTCGGGAGGTCCATTCTATTTTACCTTTATCGTTTTGTCGGGCTTTGCGTCATTAACTTGGTGCTCACACCTTTGTCTTTGCATGTACCAAAACTGACCTTTTAGACTACTACGAAAGTTCTAGGAGTAAAATTGACACGTTCGTCTTAATAGATGTTCAAGAATGTAGCTTCAAGAAGATTGTCGTTGCTGACCAAGGGAGTTGTTCGTCAATGGCATAAGGTATGCATACTTTATTTTTCTTCTCGTCGTACTCCATCGTCTGTTACTCATGACATCACTTCTTTCTTTGAACAGTTGGATCTAGCCAATCACGTCAAAGAGGGTCTATGGACCTGGCCACACTGTCGGCCGTTGGTCCAAAAGGAAGAGACCAAATGAAGAAAAAGGGAAAGAAAAAGATGTACCCTTACTGTCTCCTGCGACTTCAGTCCATCAAGGGGGTACTAAGATCACTGCTAGGGCTCAAGGTGACCAATCCACCATCCAACCGAGCAAAATAACAAAGGTAACTACACCCTTCAAAGAGCCATCAACTTTGACACACACACTTGTCGTGCCCAAGGACTTGTTGGACCCTCACATGAAGATGTGGCCCAAGGCTGAAGGTCTCCTCTTTCCGGCAGCTGAACGTCGCTTTAAAACCAATATCTTCCCAGCATTATGATGTAAGGGATAAAGTTAGTGATCCAGGTATTCGTCTTAAAACCTTAATGGTTCTTCTGTCATAGTATCTTACTCGGTTTAACTGTCGCTAATATATGTTGACATGCGACGCAACACTTTCTGATGGTCAAGAAAGGGATAGACGGGATGGTTAAAGGCCACCAAGCCTTAACAAAAAGGTTGGAGCAGTCCGACGAATTGTTGAAGAAAAAGGACGAAGAGGTTCAAGGCTGGAAAGAGAAGGTGACGCCGCTGGAAGAGTTTGCAGTTTGCACTGAGTCAGGAACAAAGAATTGTCGATGCGAATGCGGAGGTCGACACTGTTAAGGCTCCAATGGTGCAATGAGATGACGAAGTAAAATTGTTGACGAACAAGATCGGCAGGCTGGAGCGAGAATTAGACTTGGTCGAAGCTGAGACGACGGCGAGGGTTAGGGCCAAGCTCATGCATCAAATCCTGATGAAGCAGACGGGCCAATGGAGGCCTTCAGTCGACATTGATTTCTATCTCCAACACATAGGTCCAATTTCAGATCTCCAAGGAGATGATGGAATGAAGACGACTGTTGAGTCATATCCTCCTAAGGTCCAAGATGAGACGACAGTAGTTGACGAAGTTGATGTCAGGGGGAAGAGACCGACGTGACTATGAATTCTGTCGCAGCGTCTGGTGATGCGTCTGTCGGTGCTTAATTTAGCCGTTTCTATGTTTTAAACTATGTCTTTTGGAACTTTGTCGTTAAGTTTTAAGTGCTTTGGATACTTAGTATTTGCAACGTTATGTTTTTGAATAACTTTGTTTTGGGTCTCCTATGGGGGAGACCACATCTTATGATTTCTATAACTCTGTTGAAAATTATCATATGTCTATGGTTTCTGCCGTTTTCTGGCGTTCATAAATCGTCTGTTAGTCCATCATTAGGTTTAGCACCAAAGCGTCGTGAGTGTCGTGCGCTCTAGCCAATAAGAAAATAAATATAAACATCAATGAAACTTAATTACTTGTGTAGGGATCATATATGTAACACTCCGTCCTTTGGTAAAACGAAATAGAGAAAATGAAGACATTTTTATTAAAGAAAAGACGATAGCAGAAATATCGTCAGGACGAAGATGTCACTCTACTGTTCAAAATAAACTAATGAAACTTGAAATATAAATCCCAAATTAAATTAAACAAAAAATATGCAAATTGAGGCAAAACAACCTCATAAACCCAATTTAACAAAAATAAGAAATAAAATATAATGTCTTATAAGCCTAATAAGTCTTTCCCTCACAACACACAACATGATAAAAAGAGCTACTTTTCATTTTCTTTACCGGCAAAATATAACAACATCCACAATCAGTGGGGAATAACTAACAACTCTCCCAGCCCAATTACGATCCATATAAGAGTTATAAAAGTTTTAATAATCAAGTCATACAAAACATCTTAAAATAAAACACTTCATATAATCAAATAAACAGATAGATAAAATACATATGAACTCAAGGGTAAATAATATAAACCTTCAAATCTAAAAGAAATAAAAATATGAACGATATAAACAATAATGATAATGCTTCGAAAATAATCTTCTTATCACGTTTGAGTAGGAACTGAACTTAAGTGGATCGCAACCCATTGTTCCTACTTGTTATAGTATTAGGACTCTGCTCACCTATGTCTAGTATGGCCACACCCTGATGTGAGATAGTACCCTGCTCAGTACTTTTCAACCTCTCAGACGACAACTAATAACCAAGACGGACCTACATACCCTGCTCAGTATGTAAGTATAAACTATGTACCCTGCTCAATACACAGTGACTGTTCATTCCTAGGAGACCATGCCGCCTCACAAGTCATCAACAAGAACAAATAATAAATAGTATATATAATTTCACTGTATGCAAAATGCCATTCAAGGTCTTACATCAAATTGTAAGAATTTAGGGCTTTAACCCATAAATTCCAAACTGCAAGAATTTTAGGGATTCAACCCATCAATTCCATTTACATCAAACTGCAAGAATTTAGGGTCTCGACCCATCAATTCTATATGCATCAAACAAATTTCTCGTTCTTCTCAGAAATACTAACATTAATATTACTATCTCCCAAAATATAAACTAGCTTGTCTTAAAACCAGAAAATATTATAAACCATTATAATAGCCTGAAAGATACGCCAAGAATACAAAATATATATGTATGTATATATATATATGTATGTATATATATATATGTATGTATATATATATATGTATGTATATAAAATACCCCACACTATAACCGTTCCAAAACCATGACAACAACTTAACAAATATGCCAACTCTAGCATAACTTATCTTCGTAAAACAAAATTCATGACTTAGTTATTTGTTATTGTGAAAACTCACCATTGTACAACAACCAAAAAGACAAGGAAACCCACTTCACATACTAGATACGTAATTTCAAAACCAACAAGGAGGAAAATAAAAGAAGCCAAATGAGATGCAACAAGCCCACCATTGCAGCACATAACGCCAGCATATATACAACACTGATCATCATCTTTACTCACAGCAAACAAGTATGAAAGGATCAAGCCATTATATATCAAAACTCGTGAACCAAAGTAAGGAGAAATAACAGCCCAACAGGGCTGGTCGCACACGATGCGACCGCCACGGCGAGGTACAACCAAAAGACGAGCTGCAAAGATGAACCAGAAGCACTTTCTTCAACTAATCTAAAAATAATCCTCAACTCCATATGTACTTAACATGATCACGCAACATTTACGAGGTATACTTCATACTAGAACTTATAATAGCAATAATAATAACTCAAACTTTCTGCAATGCAAATCATATAATTCACAAGAACATGAACTCTACTTGAATATCGAACTATAACATATACTTAAACCACACAGAACTTAAAATAATCATATAATCACATACTTAAGAAAAGCTCATGACAATAAACATATAACAGGAAATTTTTCCCCGCACTTGAATTTCTAAAATCATACTAAACCAACTTAAATGTTAAAACTAAAATAATTCCTATGCAAATTCTAACCGTTCTAAAAAAACAGTTAATTACCTGGGCCAACTGGAGGAGTGAAACAAAAAGTCTAGGACCCTTCCTCGTGCGTGGGATCGTTCTCTAAATGGTCACCGCCTAATAATCCAAATGAGTGTTTAGAATTCCCAAGATAAAAGTAAAGAAAATGCGAGTATTTTGATGTGAAAATGAAGGAAAAATGATGAGTTCTTTTTGTGAAGAAACAAAGAAATCTTTTACTCTCTTTCTTTCGTCTGAAATGGAGTGACGAATGGGGGAGGAAACCAGTCAAAATACAACAACAAATTTAGGTTGAAGAAGGGGGTTACAAAGACTAAATGATGGGTTTTAAGTGGGGAAATTAAGGTGGGGGTTACAAGAGGTTACAAGGGCTTTAAACATTATGAAAATATCTTCTAGAAATCTGGAATTTCAGCCAGCAGTGAATAAACTTATGGCCGGTCCACCTTTCGTTACGCAAATGGTCTAAACGGGCTAAAATATCGATTAATTATAATACGTATCCTAAACACGTTTTTTTTACTACTAGAAAATATATAACTACTAATTAAATAAATATGATATAATATAAAGTTGACAAAAATATATATTTATACGATATAAAAGTTTTACGAGAAAAAAAAAATATTCCAATAACAATCAAGGGACGATAACGCGAAAAATTAGGAGTGCAAATTTTGGGGTGTTACAATCAATCCCCCTTAAGAAAGTTTCGTCCTTGAAACTTGGATTAACGAGAAATACCTGCAGTATTACTAGAACTCCTTTTCTTAGGACACTCAAACGCCTTATGTCCAACTTCACGATAATTGTAACAAATTATGGTGGTACCGTCACAGTTCTTTCCCGGGTGCCACGACTTCTTGCAATTGCGGCATAGAGACGAATCATAAGCTTGCTGGGATTTGTCACTGGAATTTTTGGCTTCATATTTTTAGGCTTCTTTGTTGCACTTTGAACTGGTGCCTGAACTGATTTCAAGTGCTTGACATTAGCAGCTTCTTCCTCTTGAATTGAAGCGTAGATAGTAAGAGCTCTCTCATAGGCCCCCTGGAAGGTAGCCACTCTAGAACTGAGTACATGAGTCCTTACTCTAGGTTCCATTCTCTTGATGTACCTCTTCAATCTCTCAGTTTTGGTAGGGATGACGGTAGTAGCAAACCTGGACAATTCGGTGAACTTGTCCGTATACTTCTGAATCGACAAAGACCCCTGAGACAGCATAAGAAATTCCTCTTGCTTCTGCCATCGAAGCTCATCAGGATAAAACCTCTCTTTAAACTTCTGAGTAAACTGAGTCCAACCAAACCCTCGAGTAGCAAGACAGCTATCTTTCACTGTACTTCACCAATTATTAGCCTCCATCTTCAAGTAATAGGTACCAATGGGCACCATCTCCCCAGCAAGACAACTAGTAGCAGCAAATAAGTTTTCCATCTCACGGAGCCAACTCTCTAGAATGACGGGATCTGCTGCGCCCTCATACGTCGGCGGCCGATGACGGTTAAATCGATCAAACACAGACTGCCCACTAGGAGGAGCAGTGCCACGGGTAGCCAAAGAAATGATGGCATTTTCCAATGCCTGACGCCTATGACGCAAAGCTTCCTTGCGAGCGCTAATGCTACGATAGGGTGGCATATACTGCAAGGAAGAACAGTGTTAGTTCTATAAGCACACATCTGAAAAGCACATAGCATGTTTGTTAATAAAATAGTTCCCAGGGATTTCTTCCTACCCAAGTAACTCTCACTAAGTACTTTTCTTGAAGCCTAAGGTACTAATAGTCTTGGTTACAACTACACATTTCACTTGGAATATGTAGCAACTCAATGAGAGTTTTTGGATCATTTGCTCTGATACCAACTGTAACACTCCGTCTTTTGGTAAGACTAGGGATGGCAACGGGTCGGATCTGGACCGGGTCATTATGGACCCGGATCCAGACCCGTTTTCAAAGTCTGGACCCGGATCCGCCCCGGATCCAACGGGTCTGAAAAAGTAGGACCCGGATCCAGATATTGCGGATCTTACGGATCCGTCTAAAATATCACAAATTTAGATCAAGAACTTACGACAATTTTAATAAAAAAAATTACCATAACATTTATTAACAAATTACCACAAATTCAACTACAAAATTCATCAACAAAAACTAAAAATCTTCGGAGTAAATTCAAGAGATAAGCCACGGTGGTCTTAGGCCTTATGGCTGGTGGTGTGAATGGTGCTTGAAAATCGTGGGCCTCACTTATGGTGATGTAGATGCTGCCTGGTGGCCGTGGGCACGAATAACGAGAGAGGGAGAAATGAAGTGACGAACTGACGAATGAGGGTGAAGGTGGCGGGTGCGATGGGCGGGAGAAGTGAAGTGACGAATGGTGCCTGGTGGTCGGGGCTGGTGCGTCGCAGCTTTCCTGGTGGTGGGGGGATCTTGATTCGTGGCTGGTGGTGGCTGGCGAGAGAGAAGAATAAGTGAAAGTGCGTAGCGTTTTGTTGGTGGTGGACTGGTGGTGTTGGTTGGAGTGCTTCTCTGCCTCGCTTGTTGTGATTTGTGAGCATTAGCATTTAGCACCGTCAATGGTAGATGGAATAGAGAAAGAGAGAAGGAGGGTGAGGGAGATGGAGTGTTAGGGTTCAGCTCACAAAACGTAAAAAAAGAATGAAATGAAAAAGGTCAGAAGAGGCTTAGAACATTAGAAGTGGAGAGGAGGCCTAGCGCCCAGCCCAACTTGGTTTTAAAAAAAAAAGGATATGCGGATCCGGGTCCGGGTCTACTAGACAGATCCGGACCCGAATCCGCAATCTGACCAGTGGCCCCGGATCCGATCTGGATCTAACGAGTCCAAAATTTTAGGATCCAGACCCGGAAAACGGATCCGGGTCCACGGATCTGGGCCGGATCCACGGATCCATTGCCATCCCTAGGTAAGACGAAATAGAGAAAATGAAGACATTTTTATTAAAGAAAAGACGATAGCAGAAATATCGTCAGGACGGAGACGTCATTCTACGGTTCAAAATAAACTAATGAAATTTGAAATATAAATCCCAAATTAAATTAAACCAAAAATATCCAAAAGGAGGCAAAACAACCTCATAAACCCAATTTAACAAAAATAAGAGATAAAATATAATGTCTTATAAGCCTAATAAGTCTTTCCCTCACAACACACAACATAATAAAAGAGCTACTCTTCATTTTCTTTACCTGCAAAATATAACAACAACATCCACAATCAGTGGGGAATAACTAATAACTCTCCCATCCCAATTAGGATCCATATAAGAGTTATAAAAGTTTTACTAATTAAGTCATACACAACATCTTAAAAGAAAACACTTCATATAATCAAATAAACAGATAGATAAATACAGAAAATATTATAAACCATTATAATAACCTGAAAGACATGCCAAGAATACAAAAAAAAAATATAAAATACCCTAAATTATAACCGTTCCCAAACCATGACAACAATTTAACAAATATGCCAACTCTAACATAACTTATCTTCGTAAAACAAAATTCATGACTTAGTATTATTACAACAACAAAAAAGACAAGGAAACCCACTTCACATACTAGATACGTAATTTCAAAACCAACGAGGAAAATAAAAGAAGCCAAATGAGATACAACAAGCCCACCATTGCAGCACATAACGCCATCATATATACAACATTGTTCATCATCTTTACTCACAGCAAACAGGTATGAAAGGATGAAGCCATTACGTATCAAAACTCGTGAACCAGAGTAAGGAGAAACAACAACCCAACAGGGCTGGTCGCACACGATGCGACCGCCACGGCGAGGTACGACGTCACGCAGCCAAAAGACGAGCCTCAAAGATGAACCAGAAGCCAGCCCGTGCCTTGGTCGCGGGTCGTCACTAATGTCACTGCACATGACTTTAACCCAAACCACTTTCTCCAACTAATCTAAAAATAATCCTCAACTCCATATTTACTTAACATGATCGTGCAACATTTACAAGGTATACTTCATACTAGAACTTATAATAACAATAATAATAACTCAAACTTTCCACAATGCAAAGCATATAATTCACAAGAACATGAACTCTACTTAAATATCGAACTATAACATATACTCAAACCACACAAAAATTAAAATAATCTTATAATCACATACTTAAGAAAAGCTCATGACAATAAACATATAACAGGAAATTTTTCCCCGCACCTGAATTTCTAAAATCATACTAAACCAACTTAAATTTTAAAACTAAAACAATTCCTATGCAAATTCTAACCATTCTAAGATAACCGTTAGTTACCTAGGCCAACTGGAGGAGTGAATCAAATCGTCTAGGCCGCTTCCATGTGCATGGAATCGTTCTCCAATTGGTCACCTCCTAATAATCCAAATGAGTGCTTAGAATTCCCAAGATAAAAGTGAAGAAAATGCGAGTATTTTGATGTGAAAATGAAGGAAAAATGATGAGTTCTTTTTGTGAAGAAACAAAGGAATCTTTTACTCTCTTTCTTTCGTCTGAAATGGAGTGACGAATGGGGGAGGAAACGATTCAAAATGCAACAGCAAATTTAGGTTGAAGAAGGGGGTTACAAAGACTAAATGATGGGTTTTAAGTGGGGAAATCAAGGTGGGGGTTACAAGAGGTTACAAGGGATTTAAACATTCTGAAAATATCTTCTAGAAATCTGGAATTTCAGCCAGCATGAATAACCTTATGGTCGGTCCACCTTTTGTTACGCAAACGGTCTAAACGCGCTAAAATATCGATAAATTATAATACGTATTCTAAACGCGTATTTTTTTAACTACTAGAAAATATATAACTACTAATTAAATAAATATGATATAATATAAACTTGACAAAAATATATATTTATGCGATATAAATTTTTACGAGGAAAAATTTATATATTCTAATTTGACGGAAAATAACAATCAAGGGACGATAACGCGAAAAATTAGGAGTGCAAATTTTGGGGTGTTACAATGAGTATCATGCGCACAAACTAAAACACATGTAGAATATATAAAACTTGCACATCAGTAAAGAGAGGTAAAACAAAAGAACATCAAGTTCATCCCAATGAACATGGTATTGTAATGAAAGTACAATGTTGTTGATTGAACATCTGCGTATTACGAATGACCATTTTCGAGTTCTTCTAAAATCAAAATGTTCAATCTAAAACCTAAAATTTGAAATTTGAAATCTAAAATTTAAATTTCAAACATTAATGTACATCAACTTATTTATTGAATGAATAAGCAATGTTATTAGTTGAATATCTGCGAGTTATAAATTGTTGTTTGTCTAGGAACACTATAAGAACCAAGAGGGGAGGGGTAAATTGTAGTAATAGGAACAATGAGTACTTTTTGTAGAATCAAAGAAATAACGAAAAAAACAATGTAAAGATATAAGAGATTTTATGAGTTTAACCTTCCTAGGGCTAATAGGAAGTAAGACCTCAATCACAATTAATTTTCCATTAAAAAACAAACCTTGACCATAAGAGATTCTAGACTTAACTCTCTAACTAATAATAGGGTAAATCCTAATAACACTTGAGTCACTACTCCTATTCCTTTAGGAACATCAATCCCAACCACAGTTCCCAAAAACGTTATTCCTCTCTTGGCTTCGCTGAAAGTTGTTTATCTTGCTTCATTCAAAGCTCAATTAAATATAAAAGTTCATCTAAAATCCCAAGCCCAAAACAAATACTTTCTTTGTTCTTTTAGTTGCTACGCTTCTTGTTTTCATGCAGTCCGATGCACTACTTTTATCCTTAATATCTTTAATTATGCATAATTAAAAAAAATTGATATTTGGAAACTAAACATTTAGATGAATCTAACAAGACTTCACTTGACTATATTTTCCCTTGAAAGGACAATCCGGATAAGTTAAGTTGGTGAATAGTAGTTGCTATTGAAGCGTAGCAACTAAAAGAATACGAAGGAACTACATAATATAATTCCATACTAAAAGAACAAATAAGCAACTTAGGTACAATGGCACTTGTTAAGACATGAAATGGCATTGACTCAATTGAATATTATAAGCTCTGTTTTTCTATATCAATAACGCATACAAATGGTGTTCAACATTATCTATTTATAGGTGCGAGTAACTTAGGAAGTTACTAGCTTTATCTTTAAAAAATAGAACAACTTTGACAACAAGATAGACTTAGGAACTTTAATTAGGAAACAAAAACTGATTTTGTTTAACCAAAAAGATAAACTTGACTAAACAAACTATAAGATAGCCTAATGAAACCTTCTGTTAATTTAAAAAGTTAATTTTCCAAAAGATAAGTTATTATATATCCTAAATAAAATTAACGCTTTTTTCACATGGTATCTCTGTGGAATTTCAAAATTCATGGGATACCCTTATATTTTAAAAAATGCACCAGGTACCCTTACTATTTAAATAAAATGCATAAAATGCCCTTAATGGCTAACAGCATCAAGTTTCCGTTAGGTTTCGAGCCAAATCAACCTAATTATATCAAATAATCCCTAATTAACCTAATTAATGCATGAAATAAAATTACAATAATTACTAAAAAGGAAAAGAAAAAAAACCTTCTTTCCACCAAGCCACCCCCACACCCACCCCGGCCCATCAATACCGTCGAACTGCCTACAGATAACCACCCCTCACTCTGAAACTGGCCGGAATTCCTCTCCCCCACCCTCGAAAACCTCCCACCACCCTATAAAAACTACAACCACCCCTTTAGAAACCACCCACACCCCTCGAAATATGCCCTCTTCCCCTTCGAAAACCCTAATATTTTTCCATTTTCTTCAACCTTCATTCTCTCCTACTTCGCTTGTTCGTTTCATCCACGATAACCCTAATTTGTCGGAAGCTCCATCGACGAATATCCCCGATGAGGTTTCTTCGTGCCACGGATGCGACGGAGCACCGTACTTGATTTCAGGCAGGTTGGTTTGCGACGGCTGTGAGTGAGATTTTCATTTCGAGCGCACTAGACTTATGCCGACTTCGTTGGTTTTGTGTGAGGACTGGGTGTGCAGGTGTTGCATTGCGGTTGGGGTTTCGAGCAAGCGGTGGCGGCTCGGGAGGAAGGAGGACCGAGGTGTTAGGCTTCTTGTTATGAATGCTTCGCCGCCGAGTGAGGGTTTCAGGAGGGTGGGGCCATGGGTTGGGGTGGTGTGTGGGTGAGGGTTTTGAAGGTTGGGGCCATGGGTTCGGGGGGAGGTTTTGGAGGATGGGGGAGAGGGATTTCGACCATTTTTGGGGTGGGGGTGGTTCTCTGTTGGCAGTTCGGCTGTTGTGATGGGGTGGGGGTGGCTGGGGTGGAAGGAAGGTTTTTTTTATCTTTTTAGTAATTATTAGTATAATTTTTTTGATGCATTAATTAGGTTAATTAGGGATTATATATAATTAGGTTGATTTGGCTCTAAACCTAACAGAATCTTGACGGCATTAGCCATTAAGGGCATATCATGCATTTTATGTAAACATTAGGGGTACCTGGTGCATTTTTTAAACTATAGGTTACCATGTGAAAAAACCGTAAAATTAACTACTATATAGAAGATATGATTTTATTTTATTTAAATACGTAGATAAAATATTTTACTTATTCAATACTATTACGCCTATAAATAATATCTCAAATCAATTTTATTTCCTAGCTTGTTCCTTTTAGACTCGTGCCATATTTCAGTTCCTAAAAGTTGTTGTTCCTTGCTTAGAGGAACTGCTCTATCCTCGTCTTAGGGAACAAAGCTGAACAATTGTTGTTCCTTAATCTAAACAATTATTGTGTTTCTCGTCTCAGGGAACAAACCACTTGTTCCACGCTATTGATTGATCCTTAAAAAAGATACTAGAACACCCTAACGCACTCAGAAAATTTACTTCAAACAGCTCCATCAAAGTCTTCAAACATCCAAATCGTCTAGGTTCTCTTCAAGTCCTTAAAGTATTGTTTCACTTCAACAACACTTGTAGATTGTTAGAACATAATAGATTAACTTTGTTATTAGTCATAATAAAAACTTAGGATCAGGATCAATGAACATTTAAAATTAGTATTTCTAAAAATTCAAAATTCAAAATTCAAAACATTAATGCACATCTTTTTTTGGTTCAACATGCGCTGTTATTAATTGAACATTATTTATTAGTCATGAATGAATGTTTCCAAGTTCTTTAAATTTAAAATGTGTATTTCTGAAATTCAAAATACCATATGTTTATTAATTGAACATAACTTTTCTATCTGAATGGAAGAACTTAAAAAAAAATTATAATTGGATCTAATTTTTAAATATTAAAGACTTCTTTTGATTTGACCTGATGTTGATTTTATTGTATTTGGTATTCATTTGCGTGCCAATTTTGATCCATGCGCACAAGGCTCATCCTACAACCGTGTGCACCATCTACGTTTTGGGTCATGAGATGAATGTCACAATCTTCAGTCACATAGTGTTATCCAAGAGAGTGTTTGACTTGTAGAAAACATGTTTCCAATTTGGTTAGTAAAATGTGGAAAATAGTGTTCTCAACTTTCAAGGATAGAAAAATATTTTCCTTTTTGAAAAGAAGGCAGATGATATTTTCCTTATATTTTCTTCTCCAACCCATCATAACCTCTCCGGGAAGGAATTGACCCGCCTATTCCTATTCCGACCGGGGAGAACAGGCCATTCAACTTTTCTTTAACTTTTCTTGTAAGGAACTAAACAAGAAAAATATAATGCCAGAGTCAATAATTGAAACATGTACATACTTCTTTTGTTGTTAACTAGTTGCAACTCCTCTTTAAAAGGAAAAAAAAAAACAATTGCAACTAGGTTATTTGACTCGCAATTTTAATAGGATGATGGACAAGGTAAACCAACAAATTATTTGAAACAATTTAAACCCCTGTACGAAGAGTGATTGGATTCTTAGATGATGAAAGAATTCTATTTAGTTTGTCCATTTACCTTGCATATAACTATCATGCTCTTATAATTGCGTGCCAAACAACATAAGATGTTTAGAAGTTCATATCGTTCATTAAATATATTTTTATGTATCTATAGTTTGTAACTAATTTTATATCAGTATTAATCAAACCTTTGTTGAATAAAATATAACTCTTTCAGTCTAAAAATATTATATCCATGTTTTCTATTTTAGATTGTCCCAATTACTTAATGCAATCCTCTTTTAAGGATAATTCCACCAGATACCTAATATATCTCTTCTAAGAAAAGGACTTGCGTGAGACACTCTATGAGATGAGATCCTACAATTTCAGTTAATAAGTTTATGCATATTCCTTTATCAATTTAAACTGCTAACTGTATCTCTGAATTAAACTGATAAATTTATGCCTAACTAATATATGTATGCATATATTTTTGTCAGTTTATAGATATATTTTTATCAATTTATTCATATTTTCTTATAAATTTATGTGCGTTATCAATTTATGGTGTTGTAACGAATGCAATAAAACAACGAAGAATTAAAGAGCAACCGACACAAGGATTTAACGTGGTTCACTAACAATGCGTGAGACACTCTATGAGATGAGATCCTACAGTTTTAGTTAATAAGTTTATGCATATTCCTTTATCAATTTAAACTGATAAATGTATCTCTTAATTAAACTGATAAATTTATGCCTAACTGATAGATGTATGCATATATTTTTGTCAGCTTATAAATATATTTTTATCAGTTTATTAATATTTTCTTATATATTTATGTGCGTTATCAATTTATGGTGTTGTAACGAATGCAATAAAACAACGAAGAATTAAAGAACAATTGACACAAGGATTTAACGTGGTTCACTAACAATGTGTTAGCTACGTCCACACAGCAGGGAGAATAGAATTTTATTAGGTTTAGGAGAGATAGTACAGATTACAGAATATGGAGGCAAAAGTAAACTATGGGGTTTATATAGTACCCTACTACTTAACCTAAACAGATGGGATTAAATCCGAAACTAAAACAAACTCAATATACTTAACAACATATACCGAAAAGCGAGACCCCCCAGCTTGGTTAATCTTAACGCAAATAATTAATTTAAGGCATAGTTCAACATATGGCACAAACTTATCAGTTTATACCATCAACTTATCAGTTTATACCATCAACTTATCAGTTTATGGCATCAACTTATTAATTTAATTATGATATCAACTTATCACTTATAGAAAATCTTATTTATCAGCTTACGAACATATTTGTCAGTTTGTGTACATATTAAACCAGAGTCATGAAGTTGGAATTTGCTTAATTATGGTTTTGATGCTTTCCGTACCACTAACGTTAGTAGTAGCATAGCTATCACAAAATCAAAATCTAGAATTTAGGTTGAGTGGATTCCTGAAAAACAAATCCTTAGCCCATCTAATCAAGCTTACAACAACAAG
The DNA here is from genome assembly GCA_947646795.1 of Beta lomatogona. Taxonomy (NCBI): domain Eukaryota; kingdom Viridiplantae; phylum Streptophyta; class Magnoliopsida; order Caryophyllales; family Amaranthaceae; genus Beta; species Beta lomatogona. The sequence goes on from CANSNZ010001069.1 coordinate 1,299,229, forward strand.
ATTTTAATGCTTATTCTTTAACCTATGGATAAATAGATGTAATTGATTGTTACAAAGTACTTGATCACCAACAAAACTGATTTATACTAGTTTTGAGAAAGACAACTAAATTTCCGGCAAGGCATGACTTATTTTCGTTTTTCGAATATTAAACTTAAAATGTTTAACGCATGCTCAACATATTAACAAAATGAGTATGGATTTACAGCAAAATGGTTTATCATTTAAGAAAATTCGTTCATATAACTGTTAACTATGATCTTCGAAATTCTAATCATATAAACATAAATTCATGACTTTAAAAACATACGATTAAGGCAAAAACGGGAAAACATCTGCCGGAACAAAACCTGCGTTCCGAAGCGGGAGCATGTGATGGTTTCGTCATTTGTGTCATTGGCTTTTAACCTACTAAGTATTCAAACATCGTATCATTTTTTCCAAAATTTTCCTTTTAAATTATTAATCGTAATAGGGGATCAAAATTTGGTATCCACACGGGAAAGCCTCATAAGGTGGCAAAGTGACCCCACATTGGAAAGGGCCCTATATGATCTTATAGGAGGTTGCTCCTAGATCATTCATATTGGCTGCTATGGATGGCGCAGAGGTCAACAATTGTTGGAACGGTAGCATCTGAAAAAGAACTACATCTAAGTCATTTTGATGTAATGGACTTTAAGTCGTTTCCTTTTTAAATACAAATGACGGTTATTACTGAATTCTTTGTGTGATTCAAATTTGAGTATTTATTTCTAAAATTAAAACTTAGCCATATAACAGGCTCAAAGTTTAAAAGCAGACATATAATAGGTCCAAAAAACATGAGAGGTCAAAATTGGTAGACACGGTCCAAATTAGAACCAACTACCAAATAAGCCATATAACAGGCCCATAACACATATTGGCAACATGATAGGTCTAAAATCGATAGGAATAGCTGATGAACAGCCTAACTAGTAACTATCATAATGACTGTATAAAAGGCAAAATCGTAAAGTGGACCAAGACAGGTCGAGGCCTTTTAGCGATCATGCGATTAAATAATTAAATGGTTCATAAGATGGCCCATATAATAGGTCAAGGCACTTAGCGGGCATACATCTAAAATGGATATCTTGAAAGAAATAGATAGACCAAATAACAGGTTAAGACTCCTTGCGGTAATATATCTAGAGCGAACAGTTTGCACAAGATAAGCTAAAAGAATAACAGTTCATTCAACACACTTAAATTTGTTGATAAAGGACATATTCATCAAACCGAAGAGCTTATTAACATTGCAGTCATTAGATTACGACATTCGAAAAGTAATTACAAAAGCTACTGACTTGGCGGCCATCTAGAAACAAAATTAGAAGGCAGCCAAGAATAGACATCCAAGTCGTAACAAATTATGCAATTCAAAAGTAAGATAGGTTGCTTATAAGTGCCATAGTGGGACGAATAAAAACTTAGTAACATTCAAGATTTACACAAGATCTAAATGTTTAACAAGATACTACTGAAGAACAAGGTGATGACCGCCAAAAGCTTCAAGAGAAGGACTAGTCTGGTCCATTAGAGTCTTGTCGGCATTGTTTTGAGGACCAAAGCTAAGGTCTGAGTTAGCAGTAAAGTCCTCGTTGCATAAAAGCTGCTCCCCCTCAAATGGATGAAGATGTTTGTCGTCCTCATAAGCCATCTTTATATCACTCTAGTCAAAACTAAGAGTATTATTACGGCAAACACACCTCATGGCCGCAGCCCAACCACCGTAGTATCGCTCTCTTAGAGTGGATGCGAAGTTAGTGGACCGCTTAAAAACCTCTAAAGCACCTTGGGCACCCTTAACTTTAGGCCTTTCAAGAGCGACAATTCTATCTTGGTTAGCGACCTCCTAAGCAACTATCCTCTTATCAGCGTCAGTAAGCTTTCGAACGACAGGAAGCTGCTCAGCCAACTGCAATTCCATAGGAGCTTAGGCATCAGTATTCTTCTTCAAAGATTGTTTTAGAACGTCGTTTTTAACCTTAGCTTCGTCAAACTCGACTTGGATATCATCTCAGGACCATCTTTAGTTGTTGGCCTACGAAGTCAGCACAAAGAAAAATTTAAGCAAACGGACAACAATAGCAATGTATCTCGAAAGAACGTAAAGGAACAAAAGGAAAGAAATCCTACCACGACAAGGTCGTGAGCAAGCTTCGCAGCAGGAGGTAAGAGCTTGTCATTTAGCCTGCCTAGCGGCAGTTGCATCCTTTTAAGAAGACAGTAGCCAAGAGTGCCACCATTCTCCAGGATGTTGCATACATCGATTCATACTCCCACACATCCCAGCGAGGCTGATGAATTTTGTCGTGCATAATTGGTGGACGGGCTAAGGCTGCCAGCATAGATGTACTCATTTTCACTTCTCGCCTTTCGATCCACTCATTTAATCGCGGGTAGGTCCCAGGGACCAGGCTAACTGAACAGTTGGAATTCTTAGAAGCTGAAGCAGCTTCTTTATCAAAGATGAGTCAGAGCCCATCAAAGTCTAAGCAACAGAATTGTTACGAAGGTTCTATAAAAAGCATGTCAAAGCGTGTCATGCACAAGGCGGTAGCGCCTGGTGCACCACGTGTGCCAAGCGCGCAAGCGCACCAATCTGCGCCTGACACGTGGCTTTGTGCGTCACACAGAGTCATACTCCTTTGCGTGACGCGTAGTCTACTTTTCTATCTTTTTTAGTATTTTCCTATAAATACATTTCGGTTTTCCGGATCTAGGGAGGACTTGAACATTACGACTTTCACATCTTCGACACTTTACGAGTATACTTACGGAACCTCTCTAAAAACTCATACTTTCATACTTTTCAAACACATATACATGCTTTCAGACATATAGACACATACTTACAGACATTCATATTAATCTTCAGGCTTCACGATTGCTCGTCCGGAAGGTTGTCAATCTCTCAGACCCAAGCCACGGTATAATCTTGAGGGTCCTTGAATAAAGTCATTATTTTTATATTGAAGTTACTAACGATTTCTTTCATGATGTAGATCTTTAAAAAAATTTCGTTCTTTTGTACATTATAATCTTTACTCTTTCTTTTTTTTATTATATGCTTGTCTGATTGTCTTGTTCATGCTTTCATCGCCACATATGTTATTATTGCTAATCAAGACCTAAGGAATTGTTCTAATATTAATCTGATAATTTGGACAACCTGTTAGGAAACTTGTAATTTTGATTGCTTAATAACTTGTCAATAAAAGTAGTCTTTTTATGTGTTTCATGAACCAACCTAGACTAATTTATTTTTAGGTTGTATGAAAATATTCTTTGGTTATTCTTTTGCATAAAACTTGACATGAATCGATATTTAATAGAGGCCAGCAATGGGCGAACGTAGTTCATTATAACCGTGTTCGTACCCTCACCTCTGAACTCAATATATGGTTCATTGACCATTAATGGAGTCATGACAGCGAAATCTACGTTGGGTAAGTCCCTGAGTTGTCCCTATGATATCCCAATATCCAATTAGGTTTATGAGTCTTCATTTAAAGACTTGTTGGCGACTTCAAAAATGTATTCAATAAAACTTTTACAATGAGGTAATCAAATACGCACTCACACCGCGTAGGCAAAATAAAGACACGCCTTCAAGATATTTTTATAATTAAAATCGGATTTTATCTCGTAAAATCAGATTTCCGAATTAAAAGGATAAAAGAAAATATTTTGAAACATGTTTTATAAAAAGCCTGTCAAAGCGTGTCAGGCACAAGGTGGTGCGTCTAGCGCACCACGTGTGCCAAGCGCACAGGTCCAGCTGTGTCAGGCGCACCAATCTGCGCCTGACACGTGGCTTTGTGCGTCTAGTGGAAAAAAATGCTTTTGCTACTTAGCAAGTGCTTCGGTTAATTTAAAAACGGAGCACTTGGTTCAATTTTTTTTAAAAAAAAAAACATTACAAGTGCTTTGGTGGATTTTAATTAACCGAAGCTCTTAAAAGTTTAGGATTCATAAATCAATCCCCAAAATTACCTTTTAATTTCTACCCGTATACACTGTTCGCCCCTCCCCTCTCTCTCTAGCTTTTCATTCCTTCCTCTTCCTTCTCTCACGAATGCCATCAAAAAATTGAAACCCTAACCCTAGCTCTTGTTCCTTGACTCACCCCACCACCATGGATGAGAACTAAAAGGTCGTAGATGGTGGCGTTTTTGCCAATATATGTTCTCTCTCTCTTCCCTTCTGCATAAACTGCTTCACTTTCTCTCTCTTCCCCTCTTCACTCTCGATTCACTAATGCATGCCCACGTAATGTCGCTCGAATTTTATTGCTGTATTTTAAGTTATTTTTTTGATTTTCTAGATTTGGGGATTTTTTTTAGGGTTTTATTTTTTATTTTTTAGGTTTTTGCTTGATTCAAAAACCCTCACCTCGATTCCCCATTCCAGTCACCGGGCGAGCCATGTCAAAACACGAAAGTGATGGGCTCTCCTCCTTCGCATTCTCCCTGGTTTGTTTTCCCTTTTCTTCATATCTAATTTTGCTCTTCTCCATTTTATGTCATATGACTTTTCTTATGTTATTCAAGTTCCAACCAAATCCGATTAGGATTGTTATCTTCAATGAAATCTGAGTTTTTTTTCATAATGAATTTGTGTTGTTTATATTATTAAATTAGGTATTGTATGAATTTGTATTCATCTTCTTGTAGCATACCTCCACTCACTAAAAGCTGCACTCTCACAGTAAAGTTGGAATTTGAAGTATATGTGAAGATTTGCTTGGTTTTGTGTGGAGAGAGGTGTGCTATCATCATTCAATGCTTAACCTTTTATTTAATTGTTTTTAATATATCAATAATTGGTTTTCTTTTTTCTAGACCACCAATAGCTTGTATGATTCATGTTATGTTTCAAATATCAAATTTACTTGTTTGGAGTACTTGCTCACTGTATATCGATTTGTCAATTTGATTAGTGGTTTCCATCTTCTTTCTGGTATGATTGTGTGTGCAGAGAGATGAACAATGGTCAATTTGATATCATATCATTGTACTTTACCTCTGTAGGAGGTCTTTGTCACCTTTTCTTAGATTAGAACTACTTCATTCTATCTTAATGTAAAACTATTCTATGTTTAACTTGGTCAAAATGACTATAATTGCTGATTTTGTCACTTTTTCAGATTAGCAAACGGGTTTTTGACATGGGCAAAAGTCAAAATTCAAGTGATGCAGTAGTCGGAATGCGTGCATATGGAGCTGGTATATCCGGTATAAGATCTAAGTTTTGAACCATTATCTAATGGTAGTCGCCTGGTCAAAACTCTGTTTATTAATAATATAGTTATTGAGAAAGATGGTGGAACTAAAAGCTTGTTGTTTGAGCTATACAAAAGGCGCACACCAGTGTTCATTGGGAGAGATAAGTTCTTGGATGTTGTATGTGATGCGCTATCCGAGTATATAATGAATTATGGTGTATTAAGTTGTTTTAGACGATTTTTCGTGTTGCATAACTCTAAGAAGCTGAAAAACTGTTATTATATGTTCCCAGGTTCAGCAAGAGCAATGGAATAATGGAGGATGACTTAATGTATTCCTTAGCCACACTTTTATGGAGAGGCTCTTTCTACAACTAGAATTAGTATCCTTCAAATTGAAATGAGGCAACTTATTTCCTTTTACTAGGCTTAGACCATAAACTTTGTTGGTTGGTCTTAGATATTGAATCCGAAAGTTCAAGTATGTGCTTCGCCTTATCTATTGAATCTCTCGAAGTCCTTGAACCAAAACTTTGAAAATTGGCGAGGTCGCTATTTGCAGCTGCATTTTATTACTTTATAGGAGGTTATTGAAGTCAGTGAACTGATTAGCAGACTATGTACCAATATTCTATTTGCTGCTGGTCAGTTATGGTGAATGGTTTGATGTTTGCTGTTGGTCTAATCATTATATGTTTTGTTGTTTGTTGTTGGTCTAATCAGTATACAGTTTGCTTCATAGTCATTGTTTTGCTTGTTCAGTACTTCTTTTTTCGCCACATTCATATAAGATGTTATATTGATAGACCACATTCTCTATCAATCTCTCTCCATATTCTGAAGTGGTCATGTGAATGTAGTACCTAGATCTTTGTCAATATAGCGGTGCACTAATTACCCTTTTCGGCTCTAGCAGTTGTTAATCTTATGCTGATTGATCTTCCCGGGCTTACCAAAGTGGCTGTTGGTGAGCTATCATCATTGAAGTGTTGCTATCTTTTGAAAAAGTGTTGTTGCTAGACGTGAGATATTGATTATTCAAATGTTGTTGTATTTCTGTAGAGGGTGAACCTGAAAGCATTTGTCATAACAAGAATCTAAGGTGGACCCAAAAAGCATTGTGGAGTCAATGAATTCTCGCTTCTAGGCGACTTTCTTGTCCCTATCCTTTTACATTTGTTTGCTATTAATGCATTTAACTACCCTTTTTTGCCTCCTACACTTTCATTGAGGACAATATTAGATTTTAGTGTGGGGAAGTGGAATTTATTTGTTTACTTTTGACTTATATACGAGGAATTGGTGAATTTTTTTTAAAATTGGCTATAATTTTAACTGTACATGACACTTTCGGAGGATTTATTGATTGAAGCCCAGTAGTGAGGGTATGTTTATGCCATAATCATATGTGTTGTGTGTATTACACTTTTGCTACGGTTCATGGAATTGTGGCATTACTTGAGTTTGTACAATTTGAATCATGTTTACAACCTTGTGATGTCTTATGATGCTGCTGTAATAGGATTTGTAGGTTGATAGCCTATTATATTGTATATCTGAGAGCTAATTATAAGATCTGATGCATTTGCTGCCACCGTATTATTTTAGTCTGCCAAACCATATGTTTGCTAGTAGTAACATTTTAGAGCAATCTAAAAGGTTGACATTTGTCTCCATAATTTTAGTAATCTTACAATACTAGGATTAGGTGTCATTTGTTTAGAGCACTACATATGATCTAGAATTTGCATCATAATGCTTTTAATGCATTTGGTATCACAGGTTTAGTTTAGGATCCACTGTAGGTGCATATTTTATATTTCTTTGAAGCACTTTTCTGCAGCAATAGAAAATACAAGTTGCCAAATTCGATCAAAGTTTAAAAAATGTAGTAGTTGCAGGTTAAAAAAAAGTTACACTTTGGACAGGTTTTGGTTTGTTCTATTTAAATCTCTTTTGATTTGTTCCACTAGTAGTTGCAGGTTTTATTAGGTATTTATCTGGAACACATGTATGGCTTAGCCTAATGAATGTTCGGTTCGAGCTAAGCTAGCAATCAAGTCATGTTAGGTTGGCTTGAATTAATACTTGGTTGGAATTCTCTTAATTCAGATCTAATCTTTCTATCACTAATCACTATACTAATTATTATACCAAACTAATGTTTAAATTGTAATTTGTATTATATATGATCAAAGTAACAAGAGAATATCAATCATATTTTGATAGTTAAAATATGGGATATTGTAAACCCAAAACCAGAACCATCTGACGGAAATATATGAAGAAAAATACATACGTAGAGCTGGAGAAGCATCATCATGGACCTTATTGGAACTCAATCTCATTGAACTGAGAGGCTAACATATTACACTTCATTTTCTGTGTGGCTATTGCAGTTGGCACTCGGGTTTTTATTAAGAGAATGCCGTCTTTTTATCGTTGTTACTGTTGTGGTAAGTTTGTCTAAAAGCTTGTAGTATAATTAGATCAATTTTCTATTTTATTAACTTTCCTTGAAGTCGCACCTTTGATTTTCGTACATGTCTTCATTTAAATGATCGAATCAGGGTATCTCGACTATATCTCCTTATGCTACTGCTGCTTCAACAACATTTTCTATTTGCGTCAGAGATACTCTTCTTTATAAGCCTTCACATAATTGCTCAAGTACCGGCGACATGACCGAATAATGCCAATATTCATACAACTCGTCCTGGCATATTTTGAATCCAAATAGCAGAATGACTTGCCTCAAATACAAATAGGGTAGAAGACAATACCAAAATTGAATCATAGAAGACTCTTGTGTAAGGCCTGCCTGCCCCTTCTAACTGTCGTAAATCTAAGTTGAACTTTGTTTATATTGTAAATATTGTACTGGTTTCTTTTAGTCCTTGCCTGAAGTAAAGTATGTATTTATAACTTAGTATAATATTTTCGCTTGGCATTGCTGTTTTGAGAAATGACAGAAATTATCCCAACTATGACTCAGTTAGCCGTTGTTGTATGCTTGCTGTTGTACAGCAATAGCAACGATTTTTTAAAATACCTCAAGTGCTCCGATTGTTAGGAAAAAACAGGAGCACTTGATTCACAAGTGCTCCGGTTTTCTCTTACCAACCGAAGCACTTGACATACTTTGAACAAATAAAATTCACAAGTGCTCTGATTCTTAAGACAACCGGAGCACTTGTAAATCTAAGTGCTCCGGTTTTCAACCGAAGCACTTGGCAAATACTCAAGTGCTCGTATGGCGTCTGCTACGGGTCAAATACGGATAACTTGTACAGTTATTAACCAGAGCACTTGATTTTTTTTCCACTAGTATAGCGCACTCCTCTGCGTGACGCACAATCTACTTTTCTATCTTTTATAGTATTTTCCTATAAATACATTGGGGTTTTCCGGATCTAGGGAGGACTTAAACATTACGACTTTCACATCTTCGACACTTTACGAGTATACTTACGAAACCTCTCTAGAAGCTCATACATTCATACTTTTCAAACACAAATACATGCTTTCAAACATACAAACGCATACATATAGACATTCATACTAATCTTGAGGCTTCACGATTGCTTGCCCGAAGGTTGTCAATCTCTCAAACCCAAGCCACAGTATAACCCTGAGGGTCCTTGAATAAATTCATTATTTTTATAGTGAAGTTAATAACTGTTTCTTTCATGATGTAGATCTATAATATAAAAATCATTCCTTTGTACATTATAATCTTTTTTCCTTCGTTTTATTATTATATACGTTGCCTGATTGTCCCGTTTGCCTTTTTTTTATCACCACACATGTTATTATTGCTAATCAAGACCTAAAGAATTGTTCTAATATTAATCAGATAATTTGGACAGCCTATTTAGGAATCTTGTAATTTGATTGCATAATAACTTGTCATTAAAAATAGACTTTTTATGTGTTTCATGAACCAACCTAGACTAATTTATTTTCGGGGTGTATGAAAATATTTTTTGGTTATTCTTCTGCATAAAACTTAACATGAATCGATATTTAATAGAGGCCAGCAATGGGTGAACGTGGTTCATTATGACCGTATTCGTACCCTCACCCCCGAACTCAATCTATGGTTCATTGACCATTAATGGAGTCATGATGTGGAAATCGACATTGGATAAGTCCCTAAGTTGTCCTTTTGATTTCCCAATATCCAATTAATTTTATGAGTCTTCCTTTAAAGACTTGTTGGCGACTTCAAAAATGTTTTCAATAAAACCTTCACAATGAGGTAGTCAAATACGCGCTCACACCGCGTAGGCGAAATATAACCACGCTTACAATTTGGCGGCTCCGCTGGGAGGATTTTTTTTAAAAAATATTTTTAAAAAATGAGTGGGTGAAACTCGAAAAATATGATTCATACTCTTTTTATGCATTAGAATGACATACAGTTTTGCACATGCATGGCTATTGTCTAAGCCACCATGAGGACAATCTTCCTTGCCTCATTAGCGCATGTTCTATGCGTGAGGCCACCCATGGGGGGTTTGCGTTTTGTCCTTCCAAAAGCTTCTTGAGCGATAGTGTTGGATCTTAGTCATAAGCAAACCTACCCAGCCATGGCATTGTTCTCTTTTTCCTGACTTGAGAACTGGGGTGCGTCTTACACGTGACCACCTTTTTTAAGCAAAGGTACGCAGCGTGAGATCAATCTCTTAGTCATGGAACCTTTTCAGCCTTGACCTAAACCTGACCGTAGTTCAACATAGAATTGGACTTTAGGTTGGAACTTTTGCATCCATGTTACATGACATTTGCTTGTGATTGTGATTTTTGCCTGTTATTAACTTGTCAAATTTTCGTTGTTATGCATTGCGTCTAAAAAAAACAAATAAAAGATCGTCACTTGGCCAAAACCTCGCCTAAATCTCCGAAAAACATGTCGGGGAGCAGTGTGCCAAGCGCATTAAGTAACGGCTGGCGCACCGCTCCCACGCCAGACGCACTTCTGTGTGCCGCGTGGGACACAGTCTGTGCATAGGATGGTCTTCATCGCTTTAGTCATCGTGGTGGTCGATCCTACGGTCGTTCCGTCTGCATTCGTGTAAAAGCATGGTCATTATAGGGGTCTCACCCAATTCAAACATAAAAATCAGTCTTTTCATGCATATAACCGAAGGTCGAGTCTATCCTAAAACGTGCATCTAGAAAAGTGGTCATGGTAGAGTTAGAGTTGTCATGCATATCTACTTTCTCCCTGCTATCCAACTTATCTTCCCTATCAATCCTACCCTATCATATTCAATCGATTTGAAAAAACGTACATTTTTTCAAAACTAATCTTACACCCATGTCTTTTCTACCTTTTTTCAAAAGCATTTATTAATTATCATCATACAAGACATTCAAAAAAATATATATTTTCAAAATTAATCCATCATCTTTTCCTAAAAAAAAGATAAAAACAAGGGGTTACTTTCAAAAACGAAATTTCGAAAATTCTAAGCCTAGTCCAAACACCTTCATTCAATACAATCCAATCAACCTAACCCAATCCGCTTGCATTCATGTTTAGGCCCATATGCATTAGAGTTAATTTTGCATTCATCCTAGGCCCGTCTAAATTTGAGTCCATACATTCACTAGCATTAGAGTCGATCTTAGGCCCATACAAGTCTAGTTCATGTCAAAATCTAGGCCCATTTGCATCTTTATATGATATGTCAAGCCTAGTCCAAATCTATTCTTACTCCATTCCAATCTAAGTCTAATTCTAATCCAATTCAAAGTATAGGTCCATTTAGGACCAATTCATTCCCTAGGTATAGTTTGGATCGCTATGTAAACCCTAGTCAAGTCTTTGAACTATAAAAGTTCATTCCCTATGTCTAGTTTGCATCTCTATGTAAACCCTAGTCAAGTCTTTGGATTATAAAAGTTCATTCCCAAGGTCTAGTTTGCATCTCTATATAAACCCTAGTTAAGTCTTTGGACTATAAAAGGTCATTCCCTTGGCCTGGTCTAGTTTGCATCTCTATGTAAACCCTAGTTAAGTCTTCGGACTATAAAAGTTCATTCCCTAGGTCTAGTTTGCATCTCTATGTAAACCCTAGTCAAGTCTTCGGACTATAAAAGTTCATTCCTTAGGTCTAGTTTGCATCTCTATGTAAACCCTAGTTCACTCTTCGGACTATAAAAGATCAACCCTAGGTCTAGTTTGCATCTCTATGTAAACCCTAGTTAAGTCTTCGAACTATAAAACATCAATTCAATTCATTTCCTAGGTCTAGTTTGCATCTCTATGTGAATCCTAGTCAAGTCTTCAGACTATAAAAGCCCAATCATAGGTCTAGTTTGCATCTCTATGTAATCTTTAGTCAAGTCTTCGGACTATAAAAGATCAGTTCATACCCTTAGGCCTAGTCTGCTTGCTCAACTCTAAGTTCAAAATTCTAGTCCAGTCTGCTTGCATAGTCCAGTCCAGTCCATGTCTGCATTTGCATATAGTTAGGCCTATGTCTCCATCATGGTCAAGCCCATACTAGTTCAATACCCTGCATTTCAAAATCATTTCCCAATTCCATTTTTCCATTTCCCATTTACATTTCCCGTTTTCATTTCTCATTTCCCATTTCCATTTCCATTTCTCATATCTCATTTCCATTCCACATTTCGAAATTCATTACTACGAACTTACAAGCGAGGTTCACTCGATTCTGTTCATGATCGGTCGAGAGATTACAACTTAGGAACGCCTAATGGAGGAACAAAATGTGAGCCTACTCTAAAGCTCATCAATAACACTATCACCACCCCGACTTCATTTAGAGTCATGAGATTACTTCTGACCGCCTTCACGATAGAGTCGTGATCACTTCCATAGGGTTTACTCCGAACCCTACACCTAAAAAAAATTCAAAAGATGCAACATATATTTTTACTATGAATTCCAACGAAATAATAAATATCTGACATCTAGTGTCAAATACAAATGCACTGCAAAACATGGTCGATGACGATAGACTTCTAATACTTGCTACAATGAGAATCAACATCACCAGCAACCTTTTTTTTATGTAGTGCGTCAACAATTCAAAAGGGCATAGTCTTTTATTTATTGTTTCCTAGGATGAGTCAGAGAATCCTTACCCTCAGCCATTTCGATCATTTCCCATCGAGTCTATGTCACTATAGGACTTCATTTATTATAGTCTTTCCGTTTTCATTTCATTTTATTTTTCTTTTTATTTTCATTAGCCTTCCAGCATTTTATTTATGCTTTGAATTCGATGATGAAACTCGAATCAGATTGTCTCTAATGACCTTGATTAATAAAGAGATGAATCAAATAAAAAAAAGTACAAAAAAATGGACATACTTTGGATTAAGAGTTATTTCCGTTTTCCTCCATTATTCCAAAAAGCAATCATCCATAAGCCATCTCCGTGCAACCAAAAATAAAAAAAAATATCCCATTGCGCGATTATCTCTATGATCCTTAGCCAAATAGCCTTTCAAATCAAAGTTCCACAAATACCCTTCAAACCTTGTAATGCCCTAAACCATAAAAACTTGTGTGCAAGCCTCAGTATATAAAAAAGTCAATGCCAGGCAAAAATAAGAATAAAAAGTGAAAAAGATTAAAGTGCAAAAAAAAAAAAACAAAAAAAAAAAAAGAAAACGCACGGGACAAAAAAAATGCGAAAAAAATTAAAAGACAAAGGCATAGAAAAGCAAAGTCAAGCTAAGGGGCTTGCATACAAATTCTATCCCTCTTTCAAAATCCTTTAATCCATTAAAACCTTAAGCCATATAATCCAATTCCATTATCCACACCTTAGTTCAACCAATTGAACCTTCATCCAAGTCTCAAACCTTAAGCCTTTTAGCCTTTCATCAACCCTAATTCCTTTTTCAAGGTATGTCCAAGCCCGCTAGGTTGAAAACCCGAAAGGGTGGCCTAAGAAAAAGTTAGGGCACAAAAAAAAAATCAATCAGATCTAGAACTACAAATGGTCTGATTCCGCAAGGATACGTAGCAATCCTCATCTCGAGGTCCGACCGCTTCAATAAAATAAGTTAATCAAGGTCTAATGATTTGACTTTCTAGAGTTCAAAATCATACTCTTTCTAGATCCCGACATAGACTCGAGTCTGAACCTAGCTACGTCAAAGTCTTTTCCCACCTACATCTATATGAGTAACAAAATTTAAACTTTCTATTTTCTTCCAAACTCTCTTTGTCCCTAAAGGACTCTCCGACAATTCCAGGGTCTCTGGCGATTTCTGACTTTGACTATATCAACTCCCAAAGAAGAATTCCCAGTGAAGAACTCTAAACGCTCAAGACAGATCAAGTACATTCCAATCAAGGCTCATAGTGCCTAATTCAATACAAGCTTACCCAAAGTGGGGGCTTCCTATTATGTGGTGGTTCCTCAAATCAAACTCTCAAAGAGTTGTAATATGCATATTTCACTTGTGGACCCCGATTATTTACCAAAATAGTTTTTGAAAATCAATCTATTTCTTACAGATCTCCTAACCTTGCAAAATCCTGACCTTGCATTGTATTTTATATCTCCTAATCTTGCAAAATCCTGACCTTGCATTACATTTCATCTTGCATAACCCTAATCTTACATGACATTCCATACCTTAGCTTTGCATAATCTTGATCCTTGCATAGCGTCTCATGCATCCTTAGAGAGTCTAAGTTTGCATCTTTGCATCATTATGTGCATCATTATATGAGTTGTTTGCACCTATCTGCTAACATCTTTCTCCTTCAGGTAATCAAATTGCTTGTAATTATTTTCTTGCATACTAAATTTGTTTGCAGAGACCGGCAGTTATAGATCAGTTCTAAACCGCAGAGCGTTTAGAATCGTTCTCCGTCCCGAAACCGTGTACTTTGACAACCTTAGTCAAAGTGGGGGCTTCTGTAGACACATAATTGTGTCTCCCCATTTAAGGGCCCAATGATGAAACATACCTCAGTCTTAATTGGTCCGACCCAAGGGCATAGCAGTCTGAATAGCCAAACCCAAAAGTATTTAAAAAGTGTTAAAATTTATTATAAAGATACAAAATCGTATTGTAAAACCCAATTAATTATTCATGATAATTAATTGTATTTTGAGCCCAACTCTTTGAAAAAGCCCAATTAATTGTTTAATAATAATTAATTGTTTTATTTAAATAAAATAAATATTTTTCAAAGATATTTTTATAATTATAATCGGATTTTACCCCGTAAAATCCGATTTCCGAATTAAAAGGATAAAAGAAAATCTTTTGAAACACGTTTTATAAAAAGCTTGTCAAAGCGTGTTAGGCACAAGGTGGTGCGCCTGGTGCACCACGTGTGCCAAGCGCACAGGTCCTGCTGTGTCAGACGTACCAATCTACGCCTGACACGTGGCTTTATGCGTCACACGGAGTCGTGCGCCTAGCGCATTCTTCTACGTGATGCGCAGTCAACTTTTCTATCTTTATTTTTTAGTATTTTCCTATAAATACCTTGCGGTTTTCCAGATCTAGGGAGGACTTGAACATTACGACTTTCACATCTTCGACACTTTACGAGTATACTTACGAAACCTCTCTAAAAACTCATACTTTCATACTTTTCAAACACAAATACATGCTTTCAGACATACCAATATTCATATTAATCTTCAAGCTTCATGATTGCTCGTCCCAAAGGTTGTCAATCTCTTAGACCCACGCTAAGCCACGGTATAATCTTGAGGGTCTTGAATTAATTCATTAATTTTATATTGAAGTTACTAACTGTTTCTTTCATGATGTCGATCTATAATATAAAAATTGCTCCTTTGTACATTCTAATCCTTTTTCCTTCTTTTTATTATTATATACGTTGCCTGATTGTCCTGCTTGCATTTTTATCACCACATATGTTGTTATTGCTAATCAAGACCCAGAGAATTGTTCGAATATTAATCAGAGAATTTGGACAACCTATTTAGGAACCTTGTAATTTGATTGCATAATAACTTGTCATTAAAAATAGTCTTTTTATATCACTAGTGGAAAAAAACGCAAGGGTTGTGGTGCAAGGGCTGCGTTTTTTGAAAAACGCAGCGCTTAATAGTGAAGGGTTGCTGTCAATCCAGATACCGCAATCCTTTAAGGGAAGGGTTGCGGTTCGCCCAAAAACCGCTGCCCTTAATGATGAAGGGCTGCGGGTTTTGGGCTAACCGCATCCCTTTTTTATTTTTTATAATCAGGTGGGCTGGGCTTTTAAAAGAAGCGCGCACAAAGAGGGGTTTCCTCTCCTCTCTCTCATTCTCATTCTCAGCAGCGATAATTTAGGGCTAACTTCTCCTCTCTCTCCTATCTCTCATTCTCTCACAAAGAGGGGTTTCCTCTCTCCTCACCACAACCCCTCTCCATACCACCAACGAGCACCAACGAGTTATCAACAATCAAGATTTTGTCCTCTTCACACCACCAACGAGCGCAACCCACCACAGCCCCTCTCCTCCTCCTTCTCTCATCTCTCGTCTCTCGTCTCCGAGCACACCAACACTCCTCTCGTCACGCACCAGCTCTCCCCTTGTCGCCGGAATCTGTCGTCGCGCATCCAGATCTAGGGGTTCGTCCGATCTTCAGTTTTTATCATTTTTCATTTTTTTTATTTTTTTTTGTTCTTGTGATATTTTAGGTTTAGTTGCTGGCTTTAGTTTCGTATTTTATATTTTGTTTCGGATTTTGTTTGTGATAATTTATCCAGAATATGCGTTGGGATCTTGTTTCGGATTTATTTGTGATAATTTATCCAGATCTAGGACTGGACTTTTGTTTCGTATTTTATATTTTTTCATTTTAATTTGTGGAATTAATTTGATGTTAGGGTTTCTTGTTGATTCATGAATTTATAATTTCGTTTTTGTAGTATCTTGTTGATTTCGTTTCGTGTTGATTTCGTTTTGATTGACTGTGGTAATGTACTGTTCTTTATAATTTCGTTTACTTGTAGTGGATGTTGTTTATATTTTTTCTAGAATATGCGCTGGTGTTGATGCTTAAATAAAAACAATATATACTCAGTAACTATTTTTGGATACATTTAGAACTATAAAATGCATAAAAGAAATTATTTTTTTTGGGTGACAAGGGTTGCGAGCATTAGCAAAAACCGTAGCCCTCCACAGCCCTTCCATATTGGAAGGGCTAGTGAAGGGCTGCGATCAAAAACCGCATCCATTCATTTTTGCCGAAGGGCTGCTACGGCAAGGGCTATGGGCCGATAAAAACGAAGCCCTTAGTGTTGTTTTGACCGCAGTCCTTGCGTTTTTTTCACTAGAGTATGTTTCATGAACCAAACTAGACCAATTTTTTTTAAGGGTATATGAAAATATTATTTGGTTAGTCTTCAGCGTAAAACTTGACATGAATCGATATTTAGTAGAGGCCAGCAATGGACGAACGTGGTTCATTATGACTGTATGCATACCCTCACCCCCGAACTCAATCTATGGTTCATTGACCATTAATGGAGTCATGACGGGGAAATCTACATTGGATGAGTCTCTAAGTTGTCCCTTTGATTTCCCAATATACAATTAGGTTTATGAGTCTTCCTTAAAAGACTTGTTGGCGAATTCAAAAACTTTTTCAATAAAACCTTTACAATGAGGTAGTCAAATACGCGCTCACACCGCGTAGGCGAAATAAAAACATGCCAACACCACCACCCACAACCAACGCCGCCATTTATTAAGGTGATTCTCATATTAGGTTTCTCCATCTTTCTCTTCAAACCTCAGATCTAAGTAGCAATGGCAGTTTTTTGCATGCGACGTCACTGAGTGTTCATTAACGTCGTAAAGTTTTTTACACTAGTGGAAAAAACGCTATATGTCACAACACAACCGCTGCGGTCCTTAAGAGAACCGTATCGGTAAATCCTCAAAATTTTAGGTGGGAAAATGGGGAACATAAACCGCTGCAGTTCTCAGAAAACTGAAATGGTTAACAGAAAACCACTGCGGTTGTCTGTTAACCGTTTCGGCTATGTGAACCACAACGGTTAATATTCATTTTTTGGGTCTAACAGCCCGCGTTTTCACCATTCTCCCTCTTATTCTATTCTCCTTCCTTCTACAATTCTCCACAATTCTCAAACCCTAACACCCTAATCTCTCTCCTCGTCGGCCACACCGAATGAATCTCCAACCTCGCCAATCTTCATCTCCAATCTTCAACAGCTTCTATTCTACTCAACCCCATCATCAATCTCAGAAAAACCTAACCCGCCTTTCGCAGATTACTTGGTGGAAAATCTTGGGTTTTACAAGCAAAATGGGAGTTCAACTTCAACCAAACTCGACCGACTTCGTCAAATTAGGAACACAAAGAAGGTGAGTTGCTTCAAATTCACCAAAAAAGCTGATTCAGTTATTGAATTTCTTAGACAAAATGAATTAAACGATTCCCAGATTCGGATTGTTGTATCTTCTTTACCCCTTGTTTTGTTCTTTAAAGTTGACAAAACCCTAAAACCTGAACTTGAGCTCTTTCTCAAATTCGGCTTTTCGAAATTCGATTTCGCTGAGGTTGTCTCTGTTAATCCTTTTGCATTGCTAAGTTGTCAATTGGTAAGAACTAAGAACTAATTGGTTTTTTTTTTCTTTTCTTTCTCTAGGTTCCACCACCACCACCACTGGGTTCGCTCTTTCATTTAATTTTTTGTGCTTTTATTGTTGTTGTTGGTGTTGCAGATTAAAAGAGGTGATTTCCTCTTCCTTAGTTGATTTGCCTTGTTCTTCTTCGGTTTCTCCTCTGTTCTTCAATTGTTCATGTAAGTTAATTACTACTCTCCCACTAAAATTAGGGTTTTTGAATTTTTCATATTAATTTGTGGTTTTGATTTTGTGGATCGATTTTTCGCTTGAATTGGGTAATCAATATTGTTCTTTGATTAATAGTATGTTTGAAGTAAATTTTGTTGTTTTTGAGGTGTATTTAATTCGTATTATATGGTGTATTGTTTTTCATGGTGCAAAGTAAATTTGTAATGGTTGGTGAAAGTTGTAATTTTTAGATGAATAAGCTATGCAAGTGTTCATGTGGGAAAGGGGTTGTGTGTACAGGTGGGCTCCAGAGGGGGGCTGTGTGTGTAGGGGGTTGGCAGGGGGATGTGAAGGTCTGGCTGGCAGGGGTTTGGGAAGGCTGGATATGGGTGGAGGTGTGTGTGTGAAGAGGTGTGTGTGCAAGTGGGATGTGAAAGTGCGGTGGATGGTTTAAAAGGCTAGATGACTGTCTTTGATATGCTTCACAATCGCTATTGTCTGCACTTTTCTTGCCTATTTGTTATCTCATCTGTAGTTTCGATTTTATATTTCAAGTTTTGCTTTGATTGATTGAGATTTCATACCACTGCAATTACAAAAAAGTGTAAGCCCCACTCACAATTCTACAACTATGTTGAGCTCAATTTGAATTCAGCCTTGTTCTGATGTTCGACATTCTTCCACATCCTTACTGATTAATCCTATTGTAGGGGGGGCAACGCAGGGGTGGGGGCAGTGCGGGGGGTAGGGGCGGGGCGGTGCGGCGGGTGGGGGCAGTGCGGTGGGGGTGGGGACAGTGCGGGGGGGTAGGGGGAGTGTAGGGGGGTTTTATTTCCATTTGTGTGTTCCCATTATTGGAGATATATTGACTAAGAGCTTTGGAAAGGAATTGTGAAGAATTATGTTTAATTTTGTGCAGTTATGATGGTTTTGTTTGTTTGGTCATGTGATTTATTCAGTGTTTGGTATTTGACAGTTAGCTTATTAGGGAACCAGTTTAATTAGGCTGACTAATTTGAATGCAATTTTTTTCCAGGGGTTTATAAAAACCATGGTTACCTTATGGTGTCTTGTAATGGTGGACTTAATCAAATGCAAGCTGCGGTAAATTGTTTATTATTAGTATTAATTTTGACTCAAATCATACTTAATTTTTATGTTTTACTTCATGCTGTTGTGCTCTAGATTTTACTTTGTAGTTCACACTTTGCGGATATGTGATATTGTTGCCATTGCAAGGTATTTGAATGTCACTCTAATTGTTCCAGAATTGGATAAAAGATCATTTTGGAAGGATCCTAGGTATATAATTACTCATGATAGCTCTTTTTTGTGGACAAAAATATTAAGAATATGTATAAATTTTCTTGAGCTTTTCTTCTCTTTCAGTGATTTCCAAGACATTTTTGATGTTGACCATTTCATCAATTCATTGAGAGATGAAGTTCGGATTTTGAAAGAGTTACCTCCAAGTACGAAGAAACGATTTTGAAGAAAAACCGCAAGCTTTCTCGTTGGCTCCCGTTAGCTGGTCTGACCTTTCCAATTATCATAACCAGGTTAGCTTAATCCAACCATTTACCTACATTACACAAAACTTTGATGTGAATTGAGTCATAATAATTTCATTAATGGTCTCACTATGTAATTAAATCCAATTCTTGTGTCAAAATAGATTCTTCCACTGTTTTTGAGACATAAACTCGTACATATGAACAAAATTGATACTCGGCTTGCAAATAACGGGTTGCCACTCGATATTCAAAAGTTACAGTGTAAGGTGAATTATCAAGCATTGAAATTCACTCCTGAAATTGAAGAATTAGGACAAAGAGTTATTAGCATTCTGAGGGAAAAAGGCGACTTCTTGATGCTTCATCTACGATATGAAATGGATATGTTAGCTTTCTCAGGGTGCACTTAAAGTTGCACTGAAACTGAGGCAAAAAATCTGACGGATATGGAGGTGAAAACTACAGTTATTTCAGTTAATTAAACTTGTGATTAAATATCTAATAGAGTCAAATTAGTCCTGACATGGTATTTTGCTTAATTGTATATAATTAACAGGTATTCCTACCCTTGGTGGAAGGAAAAAGTTATAGACTCGGATGCTAAACGACGAGATGGACTTTGCCCATTGACCCTTGAGGAAACTGCCTTAACTCTAAGTGCACTCGGGAAATTTGAATACACGCAGAATGGCAACCTACAGGACCACTTAAACAGTGAGTTTGCTTCAACTGTAGGTTTTTGTAGTTTTAGATTATTAAGGTGAAGTTTTGCAGTCAAAAGTAATATATTTTTTGAAACTTCATTTCTGTTCTGGCTGATATACCAGGTCTGATATGTGTGTTAGACAAGTGCAACCATCTTAATGGGTCTTAATGAAATGGTTTATGTATGAGGCTTGATTAGCTGTGTACTTGTGGTAACTTTGCTTACTGTTGGACATCCCAAAACCCTGCCAATTTCCGGACCAATACTTAGTTGTCTTCATTTTTATCCTGAAATGGTTTCATGCTAGCAGCTGTGAATCTTTGCTATTAATGTTAAAAATGACCTCTTCAATTCACCTCTAGATTGGCCCTCAATGGAGCAATATTTATAGTAGGTGAACATGTTAACTATTAATGTTATGTTAAAGTGCAGCATTTTGTAGCTTTTATACTTAAAAGTCTTGGTTAGCTTCCATATATGTGCAGCTGAATTACTGGAATACTTACATAGATTGCATTGTTGATCCTTAGATTACTTGTTGGAAGGACAACTTGTTGAGATATTGCTGGCGCTATGGGGAACTAACCAAATCAAATGACCAGCGCTTTATTTGCTTGCGTTGTGATGGAAACAGAGATAATATGTCATTTCTTTTCAATGTATATAGTTATAGTTGAGTATGATATTAAAATTATAGTAAATATTCTTATGTATCTAATTATTTATGCTTATGCTTCAGTTGAGCATAATATGCTTAATAAAAATGATTATTGATATATATTATTGATTTTATATTGATTAATAATGAAAAAATGCAAAAAAAAAGGAAATATTTTTGGTTTTTGGGGTGGTCAACCGCAGCAGTTAATCATTTACCGCTGCGTTTTGGGTTAAAATCGCAGCAGTAAATAGATTAACTGCTGCGGTTTTGACCCAAAACCACAGCGGTAAATGATTAACTGATCCGGTTTAGGACCGAATCAGTTAATATATGGGGACTAATGCGAGTCCAACCGATGCGGCCCAATACCGCAGCGGTAAGCCCTGTTTTGACCGCAGCGGTTGTACTTTTTCCACTAGTGTTAGTCCCTCAAATGCTCCGATTTTCCTTAGAAACCTGAGCATTTGTAAGAGCCCCAAATGCTCGTGTGACGTCTGATGTGGGTCAAATACGGAGCATTTGAGGCCTAAAAAATTGGAGCATTTGAGGTTATTTCAACTAGTTCCACTAACCCTTCTCCTTAGAAGATCCATTTTTCTTGAGTCAGTACAACCTCCAAAATAGGTTAATTGTCTCAAGAAAGTCTTTGAAGCGGCACACCCATATGTACGCCAGTATATTCCTAACAGCAAAGGGAGTTATTTGGGCTAAGCAAATATTAAAGCCACTAAAAATCTTAACCAAAGTGGGGTCTAAAGGAAACCGTAATTCAAATTTGAAGTGATGGGTGTAAACTTCTATATGTCCCTTTGGGCAGTTGATCACCAAAGCTCCCACCTTTGGAAGAAGAATACTATACCCTTCAGGCAACTTATATAATTTTCCCTCCACCTTACAAAAATCAAAGACAATAGCATCGTTACACCAAGGGTTGTCAAGCTTGACTGATAGGGGACTACTACTGTAATCACTTGGCAACCATAAATTCACAAATTTAGCGTCATCCGAAGGAGGAAGAATTTCGAGTTGATCAGCAGGGGCGTCATCAACTTCTACACCCCTTTGAGCACTAGAGTCCTCACCTGCCATTTCTTTCGTGGTGTCCTCATCCATTATGACATCTTCCATGTCATAATTTAGGCTAGCATCATCATAGGCATGCAGAGATGGTACAACAGGAGAGTCACGACAACAATAGATAGCTTCCAAATAGAGTCATCTATAGCGGTCTTCGAAAGGTCACTATCGGAACCGAAATCAATAACAGCCGCATGAGGTGAAGGCCTGACAGGATGACTAAGGAGTTCATGAAAATATTCTCAGACGACGACACCAACGTTGGCCATGCTATCTAACCAACCATGTTCCCACAAAAGAGGGACATCGAGGCCGGGAACAACATCTGGAGGAGGATGCCTAATAGTTTTTTGGGCTAAAATCTGATGTTTTAACTCCCTCAGCGTCTGCTTATCCCTACTCTGGCTGGCAGATAGATATCTTTCGGTAAAGTTCTCTTGCTTAGGAAAAGCAGGGTCGTTAAGGAACTTAGACCGACCAATACTATTTCTTATCTTTTTTCAGCAGTCAAAGGAATTTCATCTAAAAGTTTAGTTCTTTTTCCTCTACGACTTGAAGCGGACGAGGATTGTCCGACTTCAACAGAGGAAGGAGCAAATGAAGGGTCACAATCAGTAAGAAACTCATCACTAGGGGTCTTTTGGCTATTTGATTGGTCTTACATATTCTCGAAAAAAGAAGAAAGAAATTTCAAGCAAAAAATATATAAATCCAAAAAAAAGACGGGTAGAAATACCTGAAAAAATAATTGTCACACCGGAAAAAGCTGAGAAAAAGGAGCAGAAGAAACAACACACTTGCCTGAAAATCGAAAATTTCGAACTTGAATTAAGACCCTCAAACCCACTAACAGAATGAAGCGAAAACTTGAGAAATCCTCGGAAATTCGAGAACATGAATTCTCGGAAATGAGTACAGGAAACTTTTCGAGCACATTTGAAGGAGAAACAGCGAATTCTGGGGGCAGTAGTTCGAAGAAGACAAAGAATCTCTCGTAGAAAACTAGAGCAAAAGACGAAAAAGTGCAGAAAAAGAAATTGAAAAGTGAAAAGGAGGATTTGTCCTATTTATGTGCATAAATCAATGGCTAGGGGGAACCGACGATTAATTTTATCTCATAGATGGCCGACATGTGTCACTCACCAAGAAAACCCTAATTAAAAAAGGGGGTGGGATTTCGAACAAAGGTAATGATTAAATACTTTCGAAATTTGCATTCACCCAGAGCAACGCATGCCACTGGCAACATTCAACAAACAAATTAGAGAAACTTGCCAAATACACATCATCTCATCACTCCAATATAACATCATTAGCGATCAAGATCCCCAATGATGCTGGGGGGCTAGTTGTATGGGCATAACCCAACTTCTATATAGTTGACATCGATATGCTTGTTTCCGCCAGTAGAATACTAGGACATGACTATTATATGACAGTTAATATCAAGTCTAGAAGTGGACCGACATCGTCATGGCGGCCACCATATACACAAATGAGGGAATCTTCTCCTAAAAGTGAGATGCTTGTGTGGACAGGGATTATACATCCTATCAGATTAGCATTACTACTATAAATAGCAATTAGTACTGTTCTGCAGATACATTCTGAACGCACATTCTC
The DNA here is from genome assembly GCA_947646795.1 of Beta lomatogona. Lineage (NCBI taxonomy): Eukaryota > Viridiplantae > Streptophyta > Magnoliopsida > Caryophyllales > Amaranthaceae > Beta > Beta lomatogona. Next base: position 1,322,858 of record CANSNZ010001069.1, read on the forward strand.
TCTACTTTTTCTTTTTAAATCCTTCACGAACATAACTTCGTCTCGATCATCAGAGGGAGGATTTCCTCGCAACCTCCCGAGAATAATTTACGTTTGGGATCTTGCAGGCTCTCATCTCAGTCACCTACTCCTCGTTTCTTGACAAACTACTTTGAAGGCCATCACTTGTTTCATTACGGAAACAAAAATTTAGTGAGTAAAAAACGACATCTGTTTATGAAAAATATTGTTGTAATAATTCCTCTGTTTTCTTATGTTGTTCCTATTTGGAATCGAAGAAGAAACCAATGCAACTCATAAAATGGGCAAGATTCCACTATTTTAAATAAAGTTAAATTAACTAAAAATAAAGATTCTAGCCCTTTGAATTATTTTATGTTAGGCAATCAATGACACAAAAGCTTGAGGGGTAAATGAGTTAAAATGACTACAAACTAGTGTGAACATATTTATTGCCCTTTGAGTTACTCTATGTTAGACAATCAATGAGACAAAAGTTTGAGGGGTAAAAAAGTAAAAAATGACTACTCAATAGTGTGAACACATTTATTGCAACTTAAACTAATGGAACATTTAATTTATAAATTACATTATATATGAAAAGATTCAAAATAGCAACAACATATTGAAAATTTTCTAATGAAGAATACAGGAACAGCAAAAGAAAACGGAGGGAGTAGTAATTTAGGACAACCAATATAGAAAGAAAATTAGAAATCTCTTCAACATTCCAAGTCCGGAAGGGGAAAAGGAAAAGGAGGAGAATAGTAAAGATTGTGTTGGTCCCACAAGGCCACAAGGCCACAACCATATGATGTAGCTCCGTACACCATCTCGTACAACAGAAATTTTCTGAGACACGCGGGTACTGCTTGAACCTTTCTTGCACGAACTAAAAATTAAACCAATTGGTCGGTGTGTTCCAAAAAAAAAAAAAAAAACGCAAATCGCCATTTTCCCCCAAACATAACTGAAAAAAATAGCTAATTCAATCCAATTCTTCTCCCCTAAAATGTTATTCAACATCCAAAATTCAGATCCACCAAAAATAAACACAAAAAATAAAATCTGAAAATGGAGGTAGTTATATGATCATTAATTCGAGAAAAAAAAGAAGAAGATGCATAAGTTGAAATGTTGAATGCAATATCATTGACACGAATGGCGGCGCGAAGCTTGGATGTGGTTTCGGAGGCGGGTCATTTGCCATTGGGGTCATTATGGTGGATAATTTACGCGGGTATATCGTTTGTATTGGTTCTTTTCGCGGGTATAATGTCGGGTCTTACTCTCGGGTTGATGTCTCTTAGCCGGGTCGACCTCGAGATTCTACAACGTAGTGGAAATCCCTCCGAGAAAAACCAAGCTGGTGATCATTCATTACTCTCCTCTTTCCAAATTCTTCTATTTGTTTACCCTTTTTGTGCTATTTATATTATAAACTTAGGTGTATAAGTGTATTGTATATTTATGGGTATTTCTTTGCTCATTGCGCAACTGTAGAGCTTCAAACAAGTAAAATATTAGCGATGAGCAAAATAAATAAAAAAAGCCTTGCATGTATGGTACACTAGTGTGTACGATATAAGTTTTGTCGTTTTTGTATTATGAGAAACTTATAGTTACATATTTGCTTTGTTTTAGTGCATCAACATGACAATAAGTGGTTACCTTCTCCTAATTTATATTTGATACTAGATTCAAATGCACGCAATGTGTGCTTCAAGTTATAAAAAGATGTATAATTGTCATAGGGATTTAAGGTATTTCAAGTGGACACCAAACTTCTCAAGAGTTGCCTTATATAATAAAGATATGTATTGTATCGGTGACGTTATTTTTGGAAATTTTGATGGGTGGTTTGGGAATCTTCCTAAAGATGGTGTTGTGGGAAGTTATTTTCACAAGAACTATCAAATATGGCAATGATATAAATTAAGGAGGACACTATGTGCATAATTGGGTATATGATGTTAGGAGTTTTTGGGGGTGGGGTGGGGGGTTAGGGTAAATATAGTAAACTATATTATGTATGTAATTTTTTCTGAAGATTTTATTATTTTATAATTTTTACAATAACAAATGTGTAGAAAAAGTAGTCAAAATAGTTCACACTATTGGACCACAAAACTCTAATGTACCTTATGATTTGGGGGTAAAGGGAACTCTTTTCTAGTTCAATCTTGAATATCTGTTTTTTGTATCATAATATTTCTTGAAGTAGTAGAAGAACTAGTCCATTCCCATCAATAAGTTAATTGCGCGATTAGTTCATTCTATGAGATTTCACAAAACCTCTCAAGCTCAAAATGGAATTATGGAATTAGTACTTCAACCCTCCCTTACATTCTAGCTAGAGTTGGGAAGGAGAAACTTTTCATTCACCTTTGACAAAATAAACAACAGGGCTATGCTGCTAGCAACAGAATTAAATAAGCACAGTAAAGACCTAATGGATGCCAAGCTTCGGCACCTTATTTGCACTTATTTCAGGTGACATAAATTCAAGATAAGTTATAGAAGGGCTAATAAGAGACAATAAGGTCCAATAATGGCTAATATAAGGTCCAATAAGTTCATATATGACAAATAACTGAAATTCACGTGAATAGAACGCATCCTTAGTGGATGAAGTCTTGTGGGCATGGTACAAAAGACTTGGGGTTGAATACCCTCTACATTACTACCCTTTGCTGCTCTTTATACACAGGAGAAAGGGCTAGAAACCTGAAAAACTCCAGCAGGAATCCTAAGGCTTGAAACATGGTGTTACATATTAAACGAGAGATGCCCTGAATTTTTACCTCTATCAACCACTACATGCTTATACTAGATCTAAGATCTCTACAACTCAGGATCCCCTTTAAGTCCATGACATATTGCTTGGAATTTGAAATAAATTTGTATTCCATCTTTCAATACATAAATTATTCACCAATTTGACACAAATCTTTTTAAAAAAAATTTAAGGGCCCTTACATGTGCTCACTTCTTTTATACTCCACCCACCAACAAGGCAACAACTATAGGATAACAAATTTAATCCAAATCTACTAGTGATCTCTTGAATGGATTTGTATCATTAGTCCATGTAAAGATTCTACCGCATAACTTAACAGCTCTAAACATTTTCTTAGGTAGAACTAGGATAAAGATTTAACACTAGAAAATCTTAATACTGAACAAATCATCGAGAAAATACATTGTCCCTCTTTGTTGGGGCCTTTCAATCCTTTAATGTCGCATTTTGGTGTGAGGTTTGCTTACTCTTGGCCTTTAATGCAGTGAGATTTTCACATTGCTCTGCCAGATCAAGTTTTTGAACTCTAGCTTCTTAGTATGTTGAAGAGCTAAACTTCTCAACCCCCAAATGCTGAAGCTTTGTAACTCTTGGCCTTCTTTTATGTACTCCTAGGAATATATTTGGAATAGTAAAGATAATACTGTCACTCCATTTTTTCATCTCTTCTTTCCTCATCTTGTTTTCTTCTCCTTTGAATTTTTGGTGGAGTAGCTTATAGTTAATGAGGCTTTTTGTGTTGGTTTTGTTGTAGCTATTTTGTAACGGAACAAGAGCCTATAATATCTTTAGTTTTGTGGTTTAATTATAGTTGATACAAAAAAAAATTGACTCTATAAATTAGCACGGCTTTCATCTTCTGATCTTTAATTTTCTAAACTTAATTCTATTTTTATCTTCAGTTTATACAGAAATTGGCTGTTTAACTTATCACGGGTTTTCTCTTTTATTCGTACTTCCTATCTAGCTGCCATTCTCCCTGTTGTGCAGAAGCAACATCAGCTGCTCGTCACCTTGCTCCTATGCAATGCTTGTGCGATGGAGGTAGCTAGGTTTTAACTCCCTTCGATTCAAGTTTTCTGTTTCACTTGTCTTTATTTAATGGTTTGGATCGTTCAACTTGTCAAATTCTTGTACTATAATTATGTTTTTGGTCTGTTTATTGCTTACCTCTCATGAGGCTGATTCTGACTTCCGAGAGACAGGATAGAAGTAAATTTTTTGGGGTGTGACGAAGCATTGAAGACATGGGATATATACAACAAACACTGAACACCAGCCACACCATCTGTGATATGTAAAAAAGTGCAAAGCACCGGATTTCTTGATCATGGATGAGTTTATAAGATGTTGTCTTGTAAGAATGAACTGAAAATCTTATAACACCATTAGTGCCTATGAAAAAGTCGACGAGGCTTAAGAATCTAGATTGTTCAAGATTAGTATGGGTAGGAATATAGGAGATAAAAATAAGGTTGGCGCTTCATATGTGCTCTGACTGGGTTTGGTCTAATTGGAGAGTGCAGCTTCTGGTGCTTTGTGTTTTCAAATACACCTATGGTACGAGAGAAGTTTCTGAAGGCACGTAGCCAAAACCCTATGGAAGGATAAAGTACGACATACATGGTGGTACTCTACCTATCATGACTCATTGTAACTAGCATGATAGTACATATAACTTAGTTTGGCTGGTCTTTGTCATACTACCTGATGAGATCATGAGAATGCCTACTTAACAGTAGATAAAGACTCCATTATCTGGGAAAACATTAAATATCAGTTTTTTGGTTTGTGGTAAGATAGTTGTAGAGTAAACAGATTGCATGAGCTGGATTACTAGTGGAATCTTATTCCTCTAGGTGCACTTTCCTAAAGTTCTTCCCCAATCACTCATTGACATGTGGAGAGTCAAGTCCGACATGAGTTGTCAGTTTGGCCATGACTGGTGGCAATGTTTTTACTCATCCTGGCAGATGTGGATGATGGATGAAAGTTCTAGAGGGGAGATTGTGTCTGTACTCTCAATAATCCTTCAGTCGAGGACATCATTCCCAAATATCAAAGTGGTAAAGAATTTTGGATGTGGTTAAGATAATGGCCAAACTATATTCAACTCTGACATGTGGAGGCATATCCTTGAGTGCTTACATCTCTAAACGTATTGCTTTGTTCTTGTAGCTTTGGCAGCGATAGGATTTTGTGGGCCTTTTCTTCTTTAACTTGCTTTGGAACTAATTATGCTTCTTTTAATATATTGTAATACCTAGCAAATGTTTCGACGTAATGGAATCCAAAATTGTTCGCAGGCACTTCCTTTATACTTGGACAAGCTTGTGAATCAGTTTTTGGCTATTGTGCTGTCAGTAACTTTTGTTCTATTCTTTGGAGAGGTAGATGTTTGAAGAAACCAGTTCCTTTTCTTTTTTAAATATTTTAAACCATTTTGATGAAATTCTGTTTTGTGTTACAATAAACCAACTAGGTTATTCCACAAGCTATCTGCACCAGATATGGACTTGCTGTTGGTGCGAATTTTGTCTGGCTTGTACGGATACTGATGATAATTAGCTATCCAATTTCGTATCCGATTGGCAAGGTATCAGTTGGAAATTTATCTTAGGATTACCTTTTGTATATATGATGTACTTAACTTCTAGGTCCGTATTTTGTTAAGATGCTTTCTGGTGCTCGTTATGAAACAACTTGAAGAAGATTTCAAACAATTGGAGGCAAATTGTCAACTTAAGTACTTAACACTTCTAAGCTATTGCTATTTACAGAAGAAAGTAGGCATTTGGTGATACTGATGCATTTGAGAGGTTTCTTTGGGGTTGGTGGCTGACTTGCTTTTGCTTGTCTTTGAGAACTTGTTTTTGGTTTTTGATAAAACTAGTTTTTAGACTTTGTGATGCACAAGTTTTATTTAAGCCTTTTAATATCTTTGAATTGCAAGTTTTAAAGACAATAACCAATATATTACCACTACTGTAGCATCTAGTATGTTGAAATTTTTTAAATTGATATTTATAGAGAATGTATCGGAAGGGGTGTCTTTGGAAAAGCATTGGGTTGGTGAATGTCATCTTTTAGCAGTATGAGGAAAATTTTGTTAATGTTTCTTTTCATTTTTCCAGTACACGGAATTTGGTAGTTGCTGAGTGGAATGGTTAACAACAATGTGGTCTTTTTGAAACAAAAATGATTGAATTTTGTAATTGTGCAAACAAGTTTGCCTTTTGTTTTGTTATCGATAATTTAGAGCCTAGATATGCAACAACGGGGGAAAGCGTTGGGTGCGAATGGCTTGTGTTTTAAAAGTATTTTATTGATTTGATTGCCAAAAAGTAAATAAATTATGTGCAGATGTTTATGGATTCGATGAATAGATCTCTGGATTCTTTATGTCTTGCTGTCGATCACTGTGGAGCTCACAACTTCGTTTGCAGCACCCTCTAAGTGCTAGCTTAATATTCGGAAAAATGAACTGTTTTGTAGTATTAGACTAGTGTTTCATGGTGTTACATAGGCCCAGAAATTCCTAACAACCCCATCTGAAGAAATAAAGAGAATAATGTGGAGCACCACAAAGTAACGCTATTGTGCAGGAAAAGTTATGAGGGAGCTTATACTCTAGAACTTACTGAAGTTGATATCTCTTTCAGGTGGGTCATGACTCATGGTTAATTCTTTTTGCATGCGCGAAACAGTCGTTGCTTAAAAAATTTTGTTTCAGGAATGTGCTATCAAAATTTGGATGCTAAAACCTGGAATCTACCAGAGCCAAAAGAAACAATAAAACATTAGAAGGTCAAGAGGATAAGATGCATGCCCCCCCCCCAAAAAAAAAGTTACTGCTCAGTTTGGAGCTTTTTGGCTAGCTTCCAGTATGTTGAAGACCTTTATTGACGTTTGACTTTATTAAAGAGAATGGGTTTCAATTCATGACTTGAGTATCCTGAATTTCTTTGTGATTCAGTGAGCATGGAAGTCATTAAATGGAGATGCAATTTGTCAACAAAAGATTGTGAGATTTATGGTAAAAAGAGGCTGTATTGACCAAGGATGTTTAAGATAGAATTACATCTCTATTTTAACCATTTGCTATCTGCTTCTTTTGAGTATCCTGTACATAGCTGCATTTAAATTTTCGCAACTCGGTCGAATGGATACTCCTCCCACAAAAAGTAAACTAGTTAACATCTTGACTATGGTTGGAAAGTATTTATTCGTTAAAGAAAGAGAGCAACCAAAAGAGACCAATGAAACAAAATAAAAAGAAAAGAAAACATTTTCTAGGATAAATTGAATGCATGATTGCAAACTCATTGGAGTTTTCTGCTCATGTGAGCATTCGTATGGATTATCTTGTTGAGATTCATGATAAATTATTTTCCTTGTAGCAATTTACTTCATTATCTTCCAAAATTAGTGGAAAGAGTTTTGTTGGATATTTTTGGTAAGATGCTCGACAACTGATGCTTTTACGTTAAATTGGCTGGACACTATCCTGCTGATTTTGATGGTTGTGCAAAATAATCTGTCTGTGTAGATCACTAGATCTGATCCAATATGATCCATTAATACTAACTATTGTCTGCATATATTTTTCTTGGAAGATCAGGTTCTAGACTGTTTGCTGGGACATAACGAGGTTCTTTTCAGACGTGCTCAATTGAAAGCACTTGTTAGTATCCACAGCAAGGAGGTAACCATGTTTGCTTAATAATGTAACACTAGCAATTTCTCATGCTTTCTCCTAGGAATACACTTAGGATCTTATCACATCGTTCTATTATTTGGTCGAAGTGTAGGCTGGCAAAGGTGGCGAACTTACCCATGATGAGACGACGATTATAAGTGGTGCTCTAGATTTGACTGAAAAGGTATGCTCTTCCTACACTGATAGAATCATAGAAGATAAGAAGCCACTATAAAGTCTTCATCTGATTGATTTTTTCATCTAGCTAACTTTGACTCTGAAGAAGGTTTTATGCAAGCTCCTGCTAATGATTTGTTTCTGCTGTATATTCTCTTGCTAGCAAATATTTCATCTGTTCTCAAATTATTGAAACAATTTGATGCCTACTTCACATCCTTGCACGTAGAATATTCTTCAGAATTTCAGGTGGTTAAACACTACGCTAGTGCTCACATAAAAAAATAGAACACTAGGACTTTCCATTTATAAAAAGACTTTTCATGGTAGTGCTTACATTAAAATTTGAACTTCCAGACAAGTTTTCATTATGTCGCATTGTGCCCTCAATCTATTTATTGCTTGTGCTTCAAGGGAGTTACTTTGCATTTCAATTCTGCACACTATATTTAACTTAGCAATAACTTCCTTCACTTCCTTTTTCATTGAGCATTGATTTCCCATTCTTAGTAATTTTTTGGACTTTTGTCTTTTCCGTGCTGGTGGGTGGCAGACTGCTGAGGAGGCAATGACGCCGATAGAGTCAACTTTTTCGTTAGATGTTCATTCGAAGCTGGACTGGTAAGGTCTTGAACAAAATTTCCACAATAACTAGATTCGGCTTCTTTGAAACTCATCATGCCTCCTCACAAGCTTCTCAGCTTTTATTTTGGCAACTGTTAAGAGTTTGTACTTGATTACTTCCCGGTTTTTAAGTTGTTCACTGAAATACTACTTTGCAACATATTAATAGTAGTTTGACCTTTGATTTAGTCCATTTTAACTTGCAACTACAATAACTCCAAAACCATAATTTCAGCAGCATGAATCAAGATTCAAGATTTTATCTCTAGTGTTCGTCCAGATTGATCCTCTGCGTCCTTTCCCTTCTATTAAGTGATGTATGCTCTTGCAAACCCATTTTTTTTATATCAATCTTAACGCCCTCCATATAAGTGATTTTTAGCCTCCCTCAACTTCTTCTAAAACCTCCACAGTTCTAACTTTCTATCACCCTTACCGGTGCATCCTCTAGTTTACATCTCACATGCCAAACTAATGTTACCGGATCTCTCTTATCTTATTTGTTAGAAGTTGATCTAATTCAACTCGGAGACTATTAATTATGTTTTGGAGGTCATTTAGAGGCAAAATACGGAGTTTGGTTTGAAACAAGGGAACCCGAGTGGGAAATGTAAAGGAGCCCGGGAGAGCCGAAAAGTGGCACAATTTCCTGATCATTTTTGGGCCGAGTGTTTAGGCGAACAGATATATACAGCCTGGGGTAGCAAATTTATAGTTGTTCATGCTTGTGTTATGCAGAATTCCCCAGGTGGGTGATCTGGATGTTGGCTGGATGCGTGAACTTTAGTTTGAATTTAAATTGCGGGATGCTGTTATGTTGCCGTTGCTATAAATCCTTCTTCTATGTTCTCACGGAGTAGATTTTGATATCATGAAAAACTTATTGAGACCCTGAAACACATCTGTGAGTTACTTCAATCTTTGTAGAGATCTGATTAATCTCTTATAAGCACTTATTAGATTGGAGAATTTTAAGATATCTTTCATAGGGTGGGTTTCATAGTCGTCACATCGAGGATTATTTTCTTATATTTTTTAATTATTTTCTTGTTTTACTTCATCAAAGTCATTAATCCTAACACCATCCTCTATATTCGCAACTCCAACTTTCTTTTGAATATCTTCATTCCAATTTCTATCCCTTAAGGTGTTCACACATCCATCTCAACAAACGCATTGCTCCTACCCTCACTCCGACCCTAGTTTAATTGCCGTCCTATAGAATTTTCCCTATAAACTTGAAGGTATGTGTAATGAACTAATATTTTCATTGAGGGTAATGTAGGTATTATCTTTGTTAGTTGGCTGGGGGAATAAGCTAGGTAGTTTGCTAGGGGAAAAACTCTACATGTTGTGACAAATGCAATTAAAGAACAAAGAATTAAAGAAGAACAACATAGAGATTTAACGTGGTTCACTAACAATGTGTTAGCTACGTCAAATTATCTTTAGGAGAGAGAGTATAGATTACAGAATAATAACATGCAAAAGTTAATTAGAAGGTTCATATAGTAGACTTCTAATTAATCTAAACAGATTGAGCCTAAAACCGAAACTAAAACAGATTCGGTTTACTAAACCACATACACTGAAAACTTCGAGGGCGTTGCACATTGAAGCTGGACCCGGCTTGCTAATCGATCAACAAGACCCCCGTGCTTAGTTAATTCTAGCGCCAGATTTTTCAAGGCATATTTCAACAAATCTTCACCTTAACTTGAATTCTCTCACATATAACAAATGTACCTGAGGCAAAAATAATTGCCAGATGTACCCAAAATTTCCCCTTGCCTCATAATACCCCCAAGAGGCTAAGAGCATGTACAATGGTACATGGCTCTCCACTCTCTCTCATCCATTCTTTCTCTTCAAACTACTCTCGAGATCTATATCTAAAAACACCTAACAACAATAAAACACTTTTAAAGAGCTTTTCATTCAACTTTTCACTATTTGGTGGTCCCCATGTCAATAAATAAGTTATTTATGTAAATTAAATATAATTACAAAAAATTAATCTTTTCATAATTTATGTAATGTAAAAAATTTTTTCATAAAAAATATTAATTTTGAATGCTAACATTTAATTTCATAAATTACAAAAAGATAATAGATCTTGTGTATGAAATATATCCAATATTAGGCTCATTTTATAGACAAAGAAAAATTATAGTTGTTGGGATAATAATTATTACCATTTTTTTTAATTTTTAGAAAAAGATCATTACATGGTTGCAACAAGAAAAGAAAACTTAAGTAATTGCAATAGTATATTTTTGTTTATGGTCCCCATACATTGGAGAGCCATTTCTCTTTTATCACACAAATGGTATCTCCTCCAAGAGACACTTTGCAAAGTGTCTCTATGGAGATACACCCAAGACACACCCAAGAACCCCATTGTTGGGTAAGAGGTAGCTCTGCATTTTCTCTCTCCTTAGAAGAGTTAGTTGGAGAACTAGTTGGAAATACACATTGTACATACTCTAAGGGCCCAGATCAACAACTCATAATACTTAGCAAGTCCAAATAATGTTGGAACTTGCCATCGGGAACCGGCTTGGTGAAGATATTAGCAGGATTATCAGTAATACAATGTTTTGTTGAACTTTGAAGAATGTATTGGGAGAGAAGTAAGGCTCTTAAAAGCTTAAAATCCTTTATTATTGCTCTAATTTCAGTTTTTAATCAAAACCATCTTTTCTTCCGTGTAATCTGCCATGAATAGTGTCTAAGCTATGTTAATTCATAGCAGTATGCCACTGTCGGCTAGTATCCCATCTGATCCTCTTCATTTTAGCCACTCAGGAAGCTCAGCCACATCCTTGTCAATTTCTCCATTCTTCTGTACATTTGACCCAAGCTACTTTAAACACTCACTTATGGCCAATTCCTTATCATCTTATGTTACTACATCCTCCCATGACAGTTGAGATTCTTACAATTGTCTCTGTCACTCTAATAATTTACCATTAACCCCATCTATAGTCTCGTCCAGCAATATAATACCATGCGCAAACAACATACACCACCATATTTCATCTTGGATGACCCGTATTATCTCATCTATTACTGCTGCTAAGAGGAAAGGACTTGATGGAGAATTGGAGATTCCTGGTCTAGTCCAATCGTAAGAAAGGAATCCTCCGTTACTCCTCCACAAGTCTTGACATTCTTTTCTATTGTAATTTAAAATACAATGCTAAAAAATTAGACTTCTGTTAGATTCTTGTCAACAAATGTACCGGAACCAATCTTTAACTCTGGATGGCAGTCCTTTATCAATTCAACTTACTAACATGCCTGAATTTCAAAATCTCAACTGTCCCAAATTTCTTTCCTGTTCAAGGTTATACCGTGGTATACTTATACTCTATATGGTAACTTAAAGTTCCTTTTCACCATTTCATAGCTTCGTCTTCATAAAATTAGGGTATTGAACTTTACCTGCCCATAAGAGTGTCGGCTGTCGACTTAAAGGACTGTGATCTGTTCAGCAGTAAACAAGGTGTATTCAACAGATCATATTGTGGAAGGTGAAAAAAAATGTAGCTCAATGAGATTGCTAGCCAATTTTTATTCTATGCCAAGCCATATAAAATCTGGCTTTTTTAGTCGTGGTGCTGCACGTTGTATCATATGACAATTGTAGTCGACATGTCATGCCTGGTATGTCCATAGATGGACAAAGGTCACGCACACTTCTTGTCATGTATGAGTATGACAATCCACTTGATACAGATAACGCCCCTGACATGAAGCTGGCAAATTGATACATTGGCAACTATCACCATACAATATGTAATATGAGGCCTAGCGTCTTTCTTTTGTGCAATAGTTTTCTGTGTGGCTGCATAGCCCTGTACAACCCCCATATCATATCTAACATCTAGTAGAATTTAGTTGCCCAGCTTTTTCTTCTTAGTCTGCTCCTGATATCATTCTTTCTCCTTCCATTTTTACTAGTAATATTTTTATTGGAGGAAGCACTTTGTGTCTACTGTCTAGCCAGTAGCCACTAAACGAGCAATTCTTTTGTTGAGCTGATGGCAATGATCAGTTTCTATGAAGTCCACAGGCCATAACTCATATTGTTATTCCTGGACTTTAAGCGGGTATAGTTATTGAGATTGGTATGTATTGCTTTCTAACTGTTTTGTTTTGTAAAACAGGGAGGCGATGGGAAAAATACTTGCCAGGGGACATAGTCGTGTTCCTGTCTATACTGGAACTCCCAAAAATATAATTGGTCTGTTATTGGTGGGTATTTTTTTGTTGGGTCATTTTTAGATTGTACACAGCAAATCTCAGTTCCACATTCATAAATTTTTTGTTATATTTTCTTCTCATTCCAGACCTCATCTAAATTGTTGTTTGTTTTTATCTAGGTCAAAAGTCTTCTTACTGTTAGGGCAGAAACAGAGACCCCTGTCAGCGCTGTTTCCATCCGCAGAATTCCAAGGTATGTCTCTTCTTTTTGATATCCATACATTTATGTAACAAGCTGTTTACGAAAATTCATATGCACTATTTTTGTAGGGTTCCTTCTGATATGCCCTTGTATGACATACTAAATGAGTTTCAAAAAGGAAGTAGTCACATGGCTGCAGTTGTAAGGACTAGAGAGAGAAGCAAGAGCCCGTCTATGAACCATGCAGAGATATCGAAGGACTACAAAGTCACGTCTGGGGATCCTGAATTAACTACTCCCTTGCTTTCCAAGCCGGAAGGAAGCCCAAAAAGTGTAGTTATTGACATTGAGAAGGCTTGGAAGGCTATCAGTATGAATGGACAAGTTGCCTCTCATATTCCATCTGATATCGAAGATGGTGAGGTTATTGGCATAATTACCCTTGAGGATGTGTTTGAAGAACTTCTACAGGTCAATATGAACTGTATACGTATATAAAGTATTCGCTTGTCTATAATAGCTTTCTAATTGTCTGAAATACATGACAATCTCTTTACCATTTCAGGAAGAAATTGTTGATGAAACAGATGAATATGTTGATGTGCATAATCGGTATGGTCTATTTCATGTTAGAAGCTTTGTTGTCAATATGGCAATTGTTGAAGGATGACATAAACTGATCACTTTCATTTTTGTTTCTGCAGGATTCGTGTGGCTGCAGCAGCTGCGGCTTCTTCAATTGCACGAGCCCCTTCTATAAGAAGGCTGACTGGGTACAAGCCACCTGTAAGTTCTTGATATACACTCATACGTGTTGCCAGCTAGTTGTCCCAATACTTAGTAAAGCATGTGGTATCAGTATACATGCCATGATCTAAGTGGGAAAGTTACTAACTTGTTAGGGATGAAGTGCATGAAGAAAGATCTCTCTTGAAACCAACATTCAGTTGCTGTAATCGGCCATACTACAGGTCCCCCCACATGGTCCTCCCTTTAATAGGAGAGTACCTTCTGTAGAGAAAGTAATTCTGGAAAGGGACAATAAAGTAGGAGTCTCCAATGAAGTTTTTAAAGGTTCAAACTCATAAATCACGTTTTTAGATAAAAGAAACGAAACACAAAAGGAACAAATATAGGGCTGGATTTAAAAATCATGATTTTGCCCCGGATTTCTCAAGGAGATTGCTCCAACTTATAGATATATATATATATACCATAGTTGCCAGTAATGGTCTCTACTATGTTTTCCTCTAAAACTGCATAATTTAAGGAGTAGTTTGTCATATGTACAAAAGTTTGTTACTTAAGAGTTAAGACCAGATTACAACTTTCCAGCAATTCTTTTTATAGGTTTAACTTTTTATTGCCCCTTTCTTTTTTGTCGTTTTCTTGAGCAATTCTCCTTAGAATCAAATCATAAGAAGTCTAACCCAGAAAAGTTGTAATGTGGTCTTAATTAACAGAACTTTATATTTATATGGTCTTTCCATGCACAAAGTTTTAATTAGGTCTCTTCCTTCCTACAAAACTCCCTTTTTGTTTGGTCTTATATGACAAAAAATTATAATTTAGAAAGTAAAAGCCATGTATATTAGATTTTAATAATAATTAGACGTGGAAGTTAGTATGTCACCGAAAGACTAATTATTAGGCCAAACCATTGTTAGTGCTTGTTTGGTTACCCATGGGAAGCTAAAGTTCCCGTGAATTAGTACTTCCTAGGAATCGAAGACATAGGAAATCATAATTTTTGTTTGGTTGAACAAGGGAAGTGTCTCGTCTAAAACTCCTCTATTTTGTAGGAAATAGAAGTTCCTAGGAAGTTCTAATTCCTACCCTTTTTGCAACCAAACAACTTGACATTTTTCAACTTCATAGGAATTTAAGTGGCAACCAAACAACCACTTAATATTGATTTAGGGAGCCTAATTTGATAATTAGATATGCAAAGATTCAGATCTTAATTAGATGATTTAAATAAACTTGTAGTCCTTTAACAATATTAAGGGTAATTATAAGGAATACAACACATGATCAAAAAAGTTTGTGTTTGTTGTGTTTAGGGCTAGGTTTAGAGAGGCGGAAGGAAGAAAATAGTAGAGTGTTTGGGATTCTAATGATGATATTCTGTATGTTTTTTTGGTTGCCAAGGTGGTCTATCTATATGGAAAACAGATCGATGAGAGATAACAATCACAATTGGAGTCAGGTGGGCCTTATGCTAATTAATCCTGATGTGGTGTGCATTGTTCATGTACTGGTCCGCATTCTGCCCGCATAACACAAAACAACAATCTTCATAAGCCCATAGCTTTTGACCCCAAACTCGAAATCTATTTTCTAATATATAATTGGAAAGCTACGTATGTCTATTTTCCAACCCAATTCACAATATATCCATGAATGATAGAGTATATTCTATAGATGAGCTTTGAAGCGACACTTTATGCAAAGACAGGTCTTTGAACTGGCCAATATCTGTTTTAGTTGTGCCATGGGCATGTAGACCTTAGAGGTTTGAGAGCCCAAATAATTCAATCTGTTATTTGTGTATTTAAATCTAATTCTGCTTTGTAGGGAGGGCCACATAAGCAGGGTCAAACTCCGCGGAAATCTAGTTTGGAAAAATCTCTCTCACAAAAGCTTTGTGATTCTATTTCAGAAAATTATGTTTCACAATACCCACAGATGACTAATAATGAGGTTTCTGTCTCATTGAAGTTACAAGGAACTAATTATCCTCCTCATGAAAGTAGGAGATGAAAATTTTCTCAATTCTATAACTAGAGATTGTGACATATTGGCGTCTGATTTAACAATTTTGCACGAGTTCAACCAGATTCTTATATACATAATTTTTCTGTTTATGACATTGGTTTTAACTTTAATCCCTTGATATTTTTATGTATGCATCAAATGTAAGGTAGGATTAGAATTGTTAAGTAGCTTTAGGGGTACATGTCTTACAAGCACTCTGTAGCAGTAGATAACGTATCATGTGCGAAATAATCCAAACTGAGTAAATTGTAACAAGCATTGCTATTTCTACATAGTTTCTGTTTTCTAATGTATAGGAAAATTTATGCAAGTAAACTTTATGAGTTGGTACGCCTATAATTAAGCTACTCATGGCAATAAAAGTGCTCAGAGGCAGAGCAGAGTTTTGAAAAGTCCATGGCGGCAATAATTAGGCAAAATTGTAAACTAGTACCTTTTATGACACTGATTTTGTAAATTTGCAACTTTATGGTTTTTTTTTGTCAACTACTACCTCCGTCTCATATTAGTTGCTACATTTTGACCATTGGCATTATTCACGTCATAACTTTGACTGTCTTTTAGTTTATATACATAAGAAAAAACATAGTCATGTGGGATCTTGTTTGATTCGTCCCAATTTGTATTTTTCAAATATATAATTTTTATAATTTTTTCATATATGTAACTCAAGATATTAGCGTTTGAAGTTGCATCTCGTAAACTGTGAAAAAGCAAATGTAGCAACTAAATTGGGACGGAGGGAGTAGTACCTTAAACTCTTAAAGTAGGTATATGTTTTAATTTCAGTACCTTAACTAGATTTTGTGGCCAAAATCTTCATGTATCCGACATTGACCCTCTATTTTCTTCCAAAACTTGTGTTTTTTGTCTTCAACTAGCGCATGTATTCATTCTCTCTTTTTAAGAATTTTTTCCTTGAATAATGCAAAATAGGGTTTTAATTCCCGAAATATGTTGAAAGGGAAATTAATTCCCTGCGTACCGTCCACGTAGGACGGCACGCGAGAAAATATTTTTTTTTTTTTATCCCAGGTAAACCGCTACTTCAAGTAGCGGTTTATTTAAATTAAACCGCTACTTCAAGTAGCGGTTTACACATATTAACCGCTACTTGAAGTAGCGGTTTATGCATGTAAACCGCTACTTGCAGTAGCGGTTTATGTGGTCAACACCTTCCACACTCACACTCTATAGTATGTAAACCGCTACTTGAGATAGCGGTTTATGAGAAAAAAAAAGACCTCTCATCGTTGCTTCCCCATAACTGGCCCAAATGCCAGAAACATAAAAAAAAAAAAAGCTTTCCAACCTGCAATTTCAACACCAAATTCCATCCAAGTCCATACAAAGTCTATGCACACATCAATCACCAAACACCAAGTTCATCCACATTCACATTTATCCAATAAGTAAGATTAAGAAAATATGTCAATCACAAACAAAGTTTAATATTTAACATAGTGTTAACGAACTATACAAACAACAAATGAAAGTGCTAAGACCCCCTCTTCTTCTTTTGTGAAGGTCTAGATGAACTAGGTGTGGTCTCACTAGACTCGCAATGGCATGAAGAGAAGATGGAGTGGTGGCGAACGGCGTCGGTAGGTCCCTCGACAGACCGGGAGGCGAAAGCAAAGGTGCTTGTGGTAGATGTATGGTCGGCAGACATAGAAGGTGTAGAAGTCGAAGTATGTACAGCAGAGGTAGGCACGCCCGTAAGATGTGGCCATGTCCGGCTCGGCTAATCGCATCAATACACGGTCCCCTCATGGTCTCGCAATGTCTGTGCAAACAAGCGGCGCCCCATATCCGGAGGCAATGACTCGGCGGCCTCTAGTACGGTCTTTGCACCTATGAGCAACATCGGATTAAGTATGTGCCTCGCATAGAAAGAAAAATACATATTATATAGTCGGATAAATAAATAAAAGTATAACTACAAATCATGGCACTTACCAAGTACTACATCTCGCAGACGCAGCCGATAATGTGTAGAAGGAGGTCGCCTCAATGGATTCGTCATGCGTAACCTCGTGATGCGACGATACCACACCATATACTCCTCAATGGCATGAGTACGACCACGAACGGAGTGCCCCGAACAACACGTCTCTCGCGCTCATCCCACTGCGCTATGTAAGGGCGATGTCCGAGCGGATAATTCTTGTTCTTCGACCTCCGATCTATGCCATGAAGGGGCGTGCTTGTATCACAAGGTGCTTGGAATCCTCGCTCGAAGCCAAAGCGGCGCATAACTCGATCGGGACAATGAAACTCCACAATGTCGAAACAAATAAGTGGAGCCAATGTGCGTCATACATGTCGATCGGCTCGACATATAGCAGCAACAACTCTAGTCTCGCATCGGTATATGGCTGCCAAGTCATCTACAAATAAAGAATGTTGCAAATATTAGACACGTGAGAGATGTCTACCAATGTATATAAGTTAGGCATGTGAGACTCTATGTACCTGCTCGTCCGTCTGATGGTCAAGTGCATCCATGTAGTAAGATAGCCCACTTGCTAAGTGGGACCTACTAAGGTGTACCCGAAGCCAACCGAAAAGAAATACACATTAATATCCTTCGAAAAATGAAACTAAATAATGTCAACAAATGTGAGACACTCGCATATTACCCCGACGGCTAAGGGGTCAACCCCGGAACATCTTTGGGAGCCTAAAATAGGAACGGCATCGTCAAACCGTGGAGGTGGGTCCCGCAACCTCGAAATCGAGGTCTGCCGATGTGTACGTGCTCCCATGCCCAAAGTCGTAACAACAACACATGACCACCTAACTCCCGGCACGCCTCGAGATGCCCGACATAGCTGTCGATATAAGTATGCAAGGGTGGCACTACCCCGACTATATGTCCCTCGCTACGTCGAGATTCGCCAAAAGTGGAAGATAAAGCACTGCATCTTGTATCTCCACTCTTGTCAGCAAAAAAGAATGGACCCCATCAAAACAAGAATATAAGCCCGTGCGAATCTTGCATCTTGTCACCTCATCAGCATCGTTCGGCAACAAGAAAAAATGAAGCCGAAGCCATGTCAACCTCAAAGACGAACCCTGGAGAACTTTGGGCTCGTTCTCCGGGGTGGTGGGCCATACCCCTAACAACTCGTGCACAACCGCAGCCCCAATTACCTCGCCGCTACCAATAACGGGTGGTCCGTGCACTCTCGGTCCAAGGAGAACAGCGACATCTCCTAAAGTAATCGTCGCCTCCCCAACGGTCAAATGGAAGGTATGGGTCTCCCTGCCTCCATCGCTCCACTAATGCCGTAAGAAGTGGTCGATCAAGCTCCAAACCTCCCCCTACCAAACGATGTATGCCAAGAAAACCCAGCACGCTCAACATACCGAAGAACTCTATCGTGAACCTCCCGGTCATGAGTGAGACTATGATGATGCAACCGACACGATTATACCGTGTCCGCTACTCCCCCTCCGGGCATCCTCACTCCGATGCTTATCCTGGAGGGTGAGAACGCCTGCGATCGGTGGGGCGGGATAGATGGACCGAGCCATCGACCCGAGGAAAAAAAAAAACAAACAGGTAAGTAACACATTCTTGGACTATGATAAGAATATAAATTTATGAGAGTTAATAAAAATTAGATTTACCCAGATGTTCCTTCATCATTCTTATTAGGACATCTTTGCTTATTGTGTCCCGAAGCCTTACAAATGCTACATCTATATTTGCCGGGCCTATCATTGCATCCATTTCATTTCGTATTCGAGTGAACCTTGGACGTCCGGCTCCACGCTTTAGCCCCTCATCGGCTATAATTCTCGGACCATAATATGGAGAACAATTATGCATATCGGTGCACGAGCTTGAAAAAGGACATATAAGTAGATCGATACTCGGTAGTCATAAAAGAAGCGTCCACAAAACCACTATATGACAAACTCCGGTATCGACGGACCGCAAGGACATGAGAACACGGCAACTTGTATATTAGGAGTTTCTCACATGTACATGTCTTACGCATTAAGTTCACCGTGTGTTTCTTTCCACCTTTCCCCGCAATACGGTTTCCACGTCCAAGTAGTGACCTCAAATAGCCCTCGTTCATAGTCAAACACAATCACCTCATGAGCACTTGCCTTCTCCATGTTTTTTTCAATGATGGTAGTCGCCTTTGGACTATAATCATGGCCTTCCTCAAGTCTTTTTCTACCCAATTCTCTCCTTGTAGCAAAATATGAATTGACACGATAAAAAGTCATTCTTACCAAAGCAAGGTGATCGGAAGACATCTTGCCCCTTTTAGGACGCCATTAAACACTTGAGACATGTTCGTGGTTTGCACACCATATCTACATCCACCATCATGATGAAGGGACCATAGATGAAGGGGAATGTCCAACAGATATCTAGCTGCCTCGACATTAATGGAGCCAATACGATCCATATAGTACAAAAACTTCCTCTTACGCCTAGCATATGCAGCTTTTCCGAAAAGATTCTTGATGGCAGCATTCTTATACTTAGTATTCAAGTTCGAAGCAAGATGTCGCACACAAAATCGGTGATGGGCATATGGCTCTTCCCATCCACTTTGAGGCTCGTTCATAGCCGCAAGGATACCCCAAAGACGATTAGAGATGACACACAAATCCTTTCTATCTGTGACAGAACGTCTAATGCAAGCTAAAAACCAAGACCAGTCGTCCGTGCTTTCTTCCTTCACAACAAAGCAAAGGCAAGTGGGAATAGCTGGAAATTAGCATCTGTTCCCATAGCAATCAATAATTTGCCTTTGTATTTCCCATACAAGTGAGTACCATCTATAGTGATAAGAGGTCGACAATGACGGAATCCGGTAATAGAGGGTTTAAAGGCCCGTAAGACACTCTTAAAGATGTTCGTACTAGGATCTTGTGTTGGGATCGTCTTCCAATAAACGACGGTGCCTCGATTGGACTCTTTCAAGGCTTGCAAGTACCTAGGTAACTCTTGATAAGACTTCTCCCAATCACCAAAAATATTGGTTATTGCCTTTTGTTTGGCTAACCAAGCTCTCTTGTATGTTATTGAAAATTGATATTGGTTCTTCACAAAAGTCAAGATGGAGTGAACTTTGAATGAAGGATCGGTCCTAATGAAATCCTCGATAAGATCAAAGAACGAAATCCGATGAAATGAGAGGATGGTCTCCACATGTTATGTCTCCCAAACAATTGCTTGCATGTGGACCACCATATCGTACAATTTTGAATGAGTACGACTTAGTCATGATTGCACGCAACCTCCAAGGACAAGTGACACACTTCCTTTCGGGCACATTCAATGACATACTTTGTGGGCTCGACTCTAACACCCGAAACATCTGGTTTCTAGAGATCGACCAGGCTTTCACAAAATTCTTTAATTGCTGCAATGAGGCAAACTCTTGTCCTATCTCAAATTCGAACCCACGAATCAATGAACCAAGTGCATTTCCAAGTCATCCATGCATCTATTAACCTTTGATCAACTTCGTCAATTTCCGAGCCAATCTTGTGAAGGAACACCGGGACTTTATTGCATTGTCCACGTTTGTTCCGTTGCATCATCGTCCTCCTCCCTATCGAATCCACATGCTCCTCCTCATTTCCCAAAAAATCAACATCATTTCGATGTGGAGTATCAAGATGGAATGTGGACGGTATGTGGGGGAGACGAAGCGAGGAGAACCGAACTCATTCATGTGCTCATTGACATAATGTGGGTCCGACAACATGCTAGTAAATGATTCAAATTGCATGCTAGGAGCCGATTGCGGGTACCTCCATGCTATCCCTAAAGTCCATTGTAGGTACATAACCCACATTACTTTGGAGATTTATCTCCTTGGGAACTTGTTCAATGTACACCTCCATTGCCATGGCTGACGTTTGTGTCACTGATAGCCACATAGCACTTAGTGACTCGTCATCCTCTAGTGCAATTGGCACATATTTCCCCAGGCATCGGATATCTCATAAACAATTTCGGTTCCACATACATACGATCACATCCAACAACGTCATATACCCTATTCAGAATCTCTTGAAACATCATACCAGAATTGATGAACAAAAACTTTTTCCTTCCACCTCTATACACAATATCAACGTCACTTTGAGATAGTTCACCATTCCAATAAAGGTATAAAGGATATTTAGGTTGTTCCATATTCTACATACAAAAAACATAATGTTAAAGTTATTCTTATTCTACACATTCAAACAATATGAACACCATTCTTCACCTATACTAGTAGCATTTGCAACCTAAACACAACAATTCATGCAAAATCAACCATCACAATATGCTCAACACCATTTTTAACCAACCAATATAACCAATAAATCACCTTCCAATTCATGCAAAATCAACCATCACAAAACGATAAATTATGCAAAATACTAAATTATACTAATCAAACCAAACAATTTCCATCTAACAACAGTTACAAAGCTAAAATACATAACAAATATGGCATGCTAAGCAAATTTAATTAAAAAAAACAAAAAAAAAAAAAGACTACTCACCTGGGCTAATAGACGGTGGCGTGCGGTTGGTGGCGCGGCTGGGCGACGGTGGCGTGCTGTTGGTGGCGAGGCTGGACGACGGTGTGACTCGGCTTTCAGGCTGGGCGACGATGGCCTGCTGTTGGTGGCGTGGATGGTAGGCGACGGTGTCAGTCGAACACCGCTCTGTTGGCTGGCGTGGATGGTAGGCGACGATGGTCGGCTGAGCAACGGTAGTCTTCGACGGTGGTGTGTAGCTCCGGTGGTGTAGCTCCGGTGGTGTAGTGTGGGTTGTGGGCGACACTTAGTAAGAGAGAGAGGGAGAAACAATTTGAGAGAAGAATCGTCGAATATGAGAAATTGGGAAAGTTAGGGTCTGATTTGGGGATTATAGTAAACCGCTACTTCAAGTAGCGGTTTCTATTAATGAACCGCTACTTGAAGTAGCGGTTTACTTCAGTCAACGCCAACTTGGTCCAGGTACCACTAAACCGCTACTTGAAGTAGCGACCTTTATTAACCGCTACTTCAGGTAGCGGTTTATTTTTTATTAACCGCTACTTGAAGTAGCGGTTTATAAAGGTTAACCACTACTTCAAGTAGCGGTTTTACTTAAGTAAAGAAAAAAAAAAAATTTCTCGCGTGCCGTCCTACGTGGACGGTACGCAGGGAATTAATTTCCCTTTCAACATATTTCGGGAATTAAAACCCCATTTTGCATTATTCAAGGAAAAAATTCCTCTTTTTAATTCCTCTTGATTCCCCCCTTCTTCATCTTTATTATTCCTACCACCAACCTCTCTACCAGAGCAGTAAATTCTATATCTCTCTCTCTTAGTTAAAGCCAAAACAAATTCTCTCACTTTCTCTCTCTCTCTCTCTTAGTTAAAGCCAAAATAAATTCTCAGCTTCAGCCATTAAAAGCCATAACAAATTCAAGTGTTTTAAAAAAAAAAAACCTAAAATAAATTAAGGGAACAAAGCTTTGAAATTGAAGCTGACTTGCCTTGGAACAATTCACTAGATTTATATTGCCTTTGAGATGAGAGAATTTAAAGAAGATGGAGCAAAAAATTGGTAAATGGAGAAGATGGGAAAGTTAGGGTTAATGAAATTCCTGCAATTTTTTATCAAAGATTTTGGTCGGTTGTGGAGGAGTATGTTCATTTAGTTGTTTTGCCTTTTTGAGAAGGGATTCATGCTTAAGAAGTGGAACTTTACTTTTATTTATCTCATTCCTAAAATTGAGAGGCATGAGGAGGCGGGACAATTTAGACCCATCAGCTTGTGAAATGTCATATACTTCCTCTATTTCAAAATACTTGACACACTTTTTCGGACACGGTTGCCAACGCATAACTTTAACTATTAATATTTTTAATTTCCTACATGAAAAATTATAAAAAGTTGATATTCTAGAAGTATATATATGTCGAGACGAATCTAACAAGATCCCACATGATTATATTTTTTCTTATGTAAAAATTACAAAACATGGTCAAAGGAGAGTATGTAAATAGAACAAAAGGCAAACCATGTCATCTATTTTTATTTGAAACGGACGAAGTATAAAGTAATTTCAAAAGTCATTGCAAACCGATTGAAACCTATTTTAAGAAGTCTTGTTTCACCTTTTCAAAATGTCTTTATCCCTAGTATACTCCTAGAGGATAATTGTCTGATTGCTCATAAACAAGTTTCGATATTGAAGCGAAAGAAGAAGGGAAAAGATTATTTAGCAGCGCTCAATATTGATTTGTTTAAAGCATACAACAAAGTTAATTGGGAGCTTCTTAGGTGGTTATTAGATAAGTAGGGGTTTCCTGGTGTTTATAGACATTGGATTATGCACGCAATCCTAATTAATGGATAGCCCTCAAAGAGTTTCAACCTTCATGTGGACTCCTTACTTAATTATATTGGTTATGGAAGTTCTCTCAAGAATGATAACAAAGGCAAAGCAAGATGATCGCATACGGGGGCTTTAAGTGGCAAGAGGAGCCCATCAATCTCTCACTTATACTTCGGAGATGATTCTTTTTTGTTCTTCAAATTAAAGCAACATGATGGGTTTTAAAATATATACCGCAAGTGAAGGGTGTCTATTGTTAGCAGAGACTTAGCAAATACGGGTCGATCCACATGGAGAGTATTTCTATAGATTGATGTTCAATCATGTAACTACTTAAAGAGAAAAATTGTTGAATGATTAATAACTAAACTATAATACTCTCTCCGTCCCAAAAAGATCTGAACACTTGTTGAGACACGTAGTTTAAGGTGATAAGTTGTAGTGTGGTTATCAAATGTTATTTTATTTAAAAAGTAGATGTGATAGGAGTTGGTGGGGTATTTTTTATTAGAGGAGAGAGAAAGTTGGGTAACTTTTTATTGATAAAAGGTAGAGTGTAGGCCAAAGATGTATAAAAGAAATAATATATTAATGGTGGGACCATGCCAAGAATGGGAGTGTTCAAACTAATTTGGGACAAACATAAAAGGAAAGTGTTCAGACTATTCTGGAACGGAGGTAGTAAACAATATCACAAATGGATGGATGTTTATCAAATAATTAAAAACCTAGGGCAGTTGATCGGTCCACTATGCTTATACCAATCAGGGAGGTTCAGGCAACTAATAATACTTAGGTATAGAGTCGGGCAATTAGAGCAGGTGTTAATCCTATGGTCGGGTCTTAACGCTCTCAAGGCAATATATGCAGTATGGTCACTTCACATAATCAGACTCACCAGTGTCTTCTAGGCCTCTAAAAGTAAGATATTGGCCAATAGAAACAATTGTTAGCCAGGGTACAATTCATGAAATTGTACACTAACATAAATCGCAGATTAAAATGAATCACACTAGAATTGCTCTAATCACAACCTAAAAACTAAAAGAAATCAAGAACAAAAAATCATGGCATAAGTATGGCTTCCCTCACTAAGCCCCTAGAAACTAATATACTCACCCATGGCAAAAGTAACAAAAGCAATAACTATTGAAACATTCATACATTGAAGCAATTAAGAATAATAAAGAAACAAATACTTGAAAGCAATAAAGAATAATGGAAGAATAAATTACCAATTGAAAGAAAAAGGAAGAACTTGAATTAAACTTGAACAATCTCCAAAGTATGCTAATTAGGTCTCGAGAGAGAAAACTAGTGTTTAGGAAAAACTAATGAATGAAAAATAAATCCGGAAAAAGGTCCCTTGCAAAATAATTCACTTAGCTATTTATACTCACTCCTAAAAACGAACTAATTAGGAAATAAAAAGTGCAGATTTAGGCTTCCGTGCCACCCGCCCCGATCGGGCATCGGGCGGATCTTCAGCAATAAAAATCTGCAATGGCTCAGCAAAACAAGGCGCCCAATGAGACCGGGCGGACACGCCTGATCGGGCGCCCTCAGCGATTTACGACCGGGAGAGCAGGGCCCTAACGTGCATGAGACAAAAGTGAGAATGGTGGAAAACAACCACCCGATCGGGCGGATGTCGCCCGATGAGATCGGGCGGCCCTCGAAATGTGGCTTTCTTGGCATTTGACGCCAAATCTTCAATTCTCTTCATACCCAAAGGTTTATGAAGCAGCCTTGGGCCTCGGAAATTCACATACGCGCCTTCTAACTCTTCAAGTCTACTATCGCATCACAGAAGGGCAAAAAATAGGGAAATAATTCCCTAAAACCTGTAAACTATCATAAAACACAAAAGCACAACTAGATGGAAATATTAGTATAAAAAGAGCTCCTAAGAGCACCATTAGCACACATTTCAACTCAGGACAGGGGGGGGAACTATATATAAAATCATAGCATCAAATTCCCCAAGCTAAATCTTTGCTTGTCCTCAAGCAAAGCATGACATGAACAAGAATACAATTGCTTTCACCCCTTTAGATAAGAAAATAGAGATCATTTTTTTTTTCAAAGCTCAAAATCATTCAAGCAGGCAAAATTCAAGTTCAACTGTTCAGATTACTCTAACCACCAATCGCCCAAGCAAGCAATCAAATGCGGATGCCTTACATGACATGCAAATCTTAAAAAGGTGCTTACCAAGGTTTCATTCCTCTTAATTTTTGTGGTAGGCATAAAATGTTCCTGAACACTCACGACCCAACCATAATATCCCTTCCTACTCACACTCTCATGTGTTTAGAAAGGTATAATGTCGCTCATCCTAATCAGGTCGACTCAAATAACAAACTTACTCTTTAACTTTGCCAAATTGACTCAGTATTAATCCAATAAACAATCAAACACGTGCTCAAGAAGTCTTTTTAAGGGTTATAATGAGGCTTGGGTAAAGGTAGGGAAATTATTTAGGGAATGTGGTGGAAAAGCCAAGAAAAGGGGAGCAAACAACACTAGTAACAAGACCAGATGTGGTCTAAACAACTCCCATGGCATCAACAACATAACCAAAACAATATCCGACTACAAAGTCTCATGAGCCAATCAACAATTGTTTCTTTCACCATAGTTTTCAACGCTTTTTGAAATGTAATGTGAATGAAGATCATAAAGAATTTTCAGATTTTCCACTATTTTTTTACTTTCTTTTTTTTTCTTTTTTTTTTGTCTTTGTACCAATATAGATATTATTTTTAACCACCCCACAATATCTATTAAATAAATATCATAATACCAATCCTAACGAATGTTGCCCTAAGTTAGGCTTGGGACAATAATCATTGTAAAGGCTCAAGGTGTGTAATGTGGCTTAGTATCAAAAAAAGTGTCATTAGGCTCAGCGGGGCTAGGAGGGAAAATAATTCATTTATCAACTCTGAGGCTCAAAAATCAAACCAAGGAACGCCTTTATCACATCACAAGTCCAAAGTCACCAAAAATTAACGAGTACATTGCCAAAATCAAGATTGGAATGTTACGAGGAACTAA
Source organism: Beta lomatogona (assembly GCA_947646795.1). Classification (NCBI taxonomy): domain Eukaryota; kingdom Viridiplantae; phylum Streptophyta; class Magnoliopsida; order Caryophyllales; family Amaranthaceae; genus Beta; species Beta lomatogona. Next base: position 1,349,775 of record CANSNZ010001069.1, read on the forward strand.
TACACAAGAATAGACTGGATATAGAAATAAATCCATAGGCAAAGCTCATAATCATTCAAGCAGGCAAAATTCAAGTTCAACTGCTCAGATTACTCTAACCACCAATCGCCCAAGCAAGCAATCAAATGCGGTTGCCTTACATGACATGCAAATATTACAAAGGTGCTTACCAAGGTGTCACTCCTCTTAATTTTTGTGGTAGGCAAAAAATGTGCCCGAACACTCACCGACCCAACCATAATATCCATTCCCACTTACACTCTCATGTGTTTAGAAAGGTATAATGCCGCTCATCCTAATCAGATCGACTTAAATAACATACTTACTCTTTAATTTGGCAAATTGACTCAGTATTAATCTAATAAGCAATCAAACACGTGCTCAAGAGGTCTTTTTCAGGTTTGTAATGGGGCTTGGTACGTAGGGAAACTATTTAGGCAATGTGGTGGAAAAGCCAAGAAAAAGGGAGGAAACAACATTAGTAACAAGACTAGATGTGGCCTAAACAACCCCCGTGTCATCAACAACATAACTAAAACAATATCCGACTACAAAGTCTCATGAACTAACCAACAATTGTTTCTTTCAGCATAGTTTTCAACACTTTTTGAAATGTACTGTGAATGAATATCATAAAGATTTTTCAAAATTTCCGCTATTTTTTCACTTTATTTTTGTCTATGTACCAAAATAGATATTATTTTTAACCACCCCACAAGATCTACCAAACATCATAATACCAATCCTAACGAATGCTCCCCCAAGCTAGGCTGGGGACAATAATCATTGTAAAGGCTCAAGGTGTATAATGTGGCTTAGTATAAAAAGAAAGCGTCATTAGGCTCAGTGGGGCTAGGAGGGAAAATAATTCATTTATCAACTCCGAGGCTCAAAAATCAAACAAAGTAACATGTTCTCTATCACAACACAAGTCCAAAGTCACCATAAATTAACGAGTACATTGCCAAAATTAAGATCGGAATGCTACGAGGAACTAATACACAAGAATAGACTTGATATAGAAATAAATCCATAAGTAAGAATAATTCCTTACAGTCTAACCAGTTCAAGCATGTAGTCAAAGTAAGCGCGTTATCATCAAAACACTCAAGATCAAGGTAATCAGAGATCACATCACAACATCACAATCACAAATGCCCAACTATCCAGTATAAAGAGTTAAACCATTTTTTCAAAGCACAGTACGGGGCACAGGGAAGCAATTAATCCAATCCATAGTCAACTTGTATTTTTTGTGAATTTTTATTTTTTGAAAGTAATTAAACGAGTTAAGCATAAATACAGGACTTCACATTTGGTATTTTTCACCTTCAAGGACCTCCCACTTTTTTTTCACCTTTAAGGACCTAACATTTAGTTTCAGGCCATAATTAAATAAAAATAACACAAGTGTAGTTAAGCCATGGTTAAATGACATAAAGTAATAATGACGTGTCTTGGGAAGGGCGTTTAATGTACAGAACTCCTTTCATTTCTTCTCCTCTGCTCCAAAACGAAACCCACCATTGTTGAAGGAAAAAGCAAGGTGATTACACTCATCTTGCGTACCTCTTCTCTCGTGCTCGTTCCCTCCTTTCTCCCCCCTCTCTCTTTCACGTCTTCTGCAAAATTTTCAAATCTTTTTGATATTTTTGTTGATAATTCTCTGTCCGAATTTATTCTGAATTCATCAGCAGAATTTTGAATTTCTGGTTAAAAAGAATAAAATCCGTTTCCACTGAATCATTTGAATGCTGATAAATTGAGATCAATTCTTACTTTGATATGTTAATTTAACAGCGATCAAACGAATTTTGAAGATTTGAAATAATTTCGCCGATATTTGGTGGAATTTTGTTATTATCGCTCTTTTTTGTTGATTTTTTAAATTTTTTAATCTTAAATTTTTTGGTGGAAGTAATAAAATTGTGTTGTTTTGATGTTGTTACATTTATATAAGTAACTCACTTTGCTTAATACAAGAGAAAATTGTGCTCTTTTATTCACATGAGAGAATTGGGAGGAGGAAAATTGGTCGATCTTTTATTCACATGAGATATTTTGTTCTTGAGCCTCGTCTTCTTGCTTATTACAAGAGAAAACCCCAAGATAATCAGGTATAAGCAATAAAATTGTGCTCGTTTTGATGTTACATTTCTATAAGTAACTCACTTTTTGCTTTGTGTTTTTTTTTTTTTAATTTTTTTTGGTGGTTTACAGTAGGTTGTTGAATTTGTTTGTGGAAATGTTGTTTAAATTTGCTGATATTTGAAGTTATAGAGTTGATAGGATAGGGAAGCGAATGCAATGATGGAGGATTATCTTTGACTTATGTCATAAGGAATTAGGGAACTTCAGGTCAATTTTAGTTGAGTTTTGACTGATCAGAGTTGAGATAATGCTCGAATGACGACAGATTTAGCTACTTTTTGTAAAGATTATGTAACGGCTACTTTTTTAATTGTTAAAAAAAAATCTCCATGTAGCAGTTAAACAACAAGAAACTAAGTTTTTGGTTATATAAATGCACTGAAGGACCTAAGTTTTTGATGTAATTAATGCAATGAAGGACTTAACTTTTTTTTTAAAGGACTTAACCTTTTGGCTGAATTCAGGTGAGTTAAATGGCCTCAAAGTTAACTCCAGGTCCTTAAAGGTGAAAAAAAAAAGTGGGAGGTCCTTAAAGGTGAAAAATACCAAATGTGAAGTCCTGTATTTATGCTTAACTCTAATTAAACTACCTTAACTAAACTAGAAAGCAGTAAAATAGAGAGAAGTACTTACAAAGATCCTCCCCCAAGCTGAACTTGGCAATGTCCTTATTGCAGCAAGAGGGAGGAAATAACTCACCTGTAAAATAAAAGAAAAGACGGATTGCCTCCTCCATGGTTTGTAGAGGTCCCGCACGACCATGTTACCTCATATCAACAAGCTATGGTGGCTGAAACGTACCTAGAGTGGCTCCTCCATGGGACAACTTCGCATGCTGCACACCGACCATGAACTTTGCTACTTTGTCAATCATATCTTTGTCTCTCTCAACCATTAGCATGGTCACATGTGGGCTTTCAGCATGATCATCTTTCTTTATATCACGAGCAGATGAATCTAAACAAAGTAAAGTCTCTAATGGGTCCTTTGTTAGCAAATCTAGGGGGTCAAGAACAGCAGCCGCCTCCAAAACATCTACCCTGCGACAAGTGTGCTCAAGCATCGGAGACTTTATAGCATTAGTTAACTTGAAAGTAACAGTATCATCACCAGCACTTAAAGTCAAGGAACCAGACTTGACATCTATAACAGAACCTGCAATACATAAGAAAGGTCTACCCAAAATAATGGGAATTTCACTATCCTCCTCCATATCTAGTACTACAAAATCAACAGGAATGTAGAATTTCCCAACCCTGACAGGTACATCCTCTAAAATACCCAAAGGATATTTCACAGAACGATCGGCCATTTGCAAAGTAATTTATGTGCATTTCAAAGGTCCCGTATTCAATCTATTGCAAATAGAAAGAGGCATGACAGACACACTAGCACCTAAATCACATAGAGCCTTATCAATGAACAATGCACCTACATGACAAGGGATGGAAAAACTACTAGGATCCTTGAGTTTTGGTGGGAATATATTCTGCAAAACAGCACTGCACTCTTCAGTTAGAGCAACTCTATTTATACCACGAAAATCCTTTTCTTGGTGATAATATCTTTCAAGAACTTGGCATATACAAGTACTTGAGAAATTAAATCAGTGAAAGGAACTGTTACCCAAAGGTTCTTGACCATGGCCATGAAGTTACCAAATTATTGATCCACTTTAGACTTTTGCATCCTGTGAGGAAAGGGCAACCGTGGTATAATAGGAGAGTCGGTAACCTTCTCTTTCCCCTTCTCCTTCTTCTTCCCTGCTTCATCTCCTTTTTCTAGCTCTAGTTCAGCTTTTGAGATATCTTCACCCTCTTTATCATTCACAACATCTTCCTTCTGTCGAGGAGTCATATCATTAGTGGGCATGAGAGGAGCATCATACTTGGTGCCTCTTCGAAGAGTAATGGCATTGACAGTCTCCTTAGGGATGGGTTATCCTGCTGGTAATTGACCTGGCTGCCTTTGAGTATTGTTCGTAGCTACTTGAGCAAGTTGAGTCTCCAAGTGTTTTGTTGCATTTTTCAACTCCTTAATGCTTTCATCAGTCTGTTTCATAGAAACTATCATCTTCATCAAATCAGACAGAGTAAGCTCTTGAGAGCCGACATTTTGAGGAGGTTGCTGCTGATAGCCTTGGTGTGAGGGCCTATCAAACCCAGGAGGAGGATTTAGAGGGGCCCCTTGGTAGTGTTGTGGTCTAGCAGCATGTTGTGGTAGGTTTTGATAAGGTGGTTGGTAGGAGACTTGTGGCATAGGTTGAGGGTTATGAACATTTTTGCTATGGTATGAGAAGTTAGGGTGATCCATCCACCCTGGGTTGAATGTATTGGAGTATGGATTATGTGGAGATCTTTGTTAAAAGGCATTTGCATGCTCCATCTGAATTGGATGACTGTAGGAACAATTATGACCAAAGTGACCTTGAATACCGCACACCTCAGAGTAAGAAGAGGTATTAGGTGCCATAGCAGACATCGCATTGATAGCCATAGGAGGAGTACTAGACTGCAAAGATTTCAGTGCATCCACCTTCATACTCAACTGTGCAACCTGGGATGATAGAAGTGCATATGCGTCAACATCCAACTTTTTCTTTGTAGCACTTCTTGAAGAACTATGATCATTGGCTGCAAGGTTGGCCAGAAGCTCATACCCTTTATCTACCTCCTTATCTAGGAAAACACCCCCTACAGATGAATCAATTGTACTCTTGATATGGGGTTGCAGACCAGTGTAGAAGGCTTGGGTAATGAGCCACTTATCAAGGTTGTGGTGTGGGCACTCTCTCTGTAGGTCTTTGAACCTATTTCATGCTTCCTTCAATATCTTATCTGGCTCTTGTAAAAATGTAGCCAGTTTGTGCCTGATTTCTGCAGTTTTGGTTGGAGGATAATACTCTCTCAGGAATGCTTCAGATATAGCACTCCACTTTGTTTCTTTAACGTCGTTAAACCAATTTTGAGCTTTATCCTTCAAAGAGAATTCAAAAATCACAACCTTCAACTGATCAAGAGTGACCCATTGGTGCTTGATGGTACGACAGAGTTGCTGAAACCGTTGTAAATGGTTAGCAGGGTCTTCAGTTGGATGCCCTCCAAATTGGTTCTGTTGGATCATGTTGATGAGGGCAGGCTTAATCTCAAAGTTTGCCGCTTATATGGTGGGCATAGTAGGACCTGTTGGAATGGCACCAGGGGAAGGTACCCCATAAGATTTCAATGACTTAGGAGGCATGATTGGTTCTGAAGGACCTTCAGTGGATTTTCCTTGAATACCAGACTGCTTTTTCTTTTTATGTTGCTTTTTTAGTTGCCAGATGGTTTTCTCAAGATCAGGATCAGTTGGAATTGGAGTACCTGTCCTTTTGGACCTGGACATAAAAGAAACAAAGAAAAATGTGCAGTGAGATTGCCTCAATTGGAACTTGAAGTTTCAATGAGACAACAGATTTAGTTCAAATAATTAATCAAAAAGCTATAGAAACTAGCCATCACCCCGGCAACGGCGCCAAACACTTGGTAGGTTTTAAAATATATACCGCAAGTGCACGGTGTTTGTTGTTAACAGAGACTTAGCAAATAAGGGTCGATCCACATGGAGAGGATTTCTATAAATTGATGATCAATTATCTAACTACTTCAAGAGTAAAATTGTTGAATGATTAATAACTAAACTAAAATAAACAAGATCACAAATGGATGGATGTTTATCAAATAATTAAAAACCTAGGGCATTCGATCAGTCTACCATGCTTATACCAATCAGGGAGGCCAGGTTCATACAACTAATAATACTTAGGTATAGAGTCGAGCAATTAGAGCAGGTGTTAATCCTATGGTCTTAACGCTCTCAAGGCAACATATGCAGTATGGTCACTTCACATAATCAGACTCACCAGTGTGTTCTAGGCCTCTAAAAGTAAGATCTTGGTCAATAGAAACAATTATTAGCCAGATTACAATTCATGAAATGGTACACTAACATAAATCGCAGATTAAAACGAATCACACTAGAATTGCTCTAATCACAACCTAAATACTAAAAGAAATCAAGAACAAAAAATCATGGCATAAGCATGGGTTCCCTCACTAAGCCCTTGAAACTGATATGCTCACTCATGGCAAAAGTAACAAAAGCAATAACTATTGAAATATTCATACTTTGAAGCAATTAAGAATAATAAAGACACAAATACTTGAAAGCAATAAAGAATAATGGAAGAATAAATTACCAATTGAAAGAAAAAAGGAAGAACTTGAATGAAACTTGAACAATCTCCAAAGTATGCTAATTAGGTCTCGAGAGAGAAAACTAGTGTTTAGGAAAAACTAATGAATGAAAAATAAAATCCGGAAAAAGGACCCTTGCAAAATAATCCACTAAGCTATTTATAATCACTCCTAAAAACGAACTAATTAGGAAATAAAAAGTGCGGATTTAGGCTTCCGTGCCACCCGCCCCGATCGGGCATCGGGTGGGTCTTCAGCAATAAAAATCTGCAATGGCTCAGCAAAACAAGGCGCCCGATCGTACCCGAGACAAAAGTGAGGATGGTAAAAAACGAACGCCCAATCGGGCGGATGTCACCCGATGAGATCGGGCGGCCCTCCAAATGTGGCTTTCTTGGCATTTGACGCCAAGTCTTCAATTCTCTTCACATCCAAAGGCTTTATGAAGCAGCCTTGGGCCTCGAAAATTTATATACGCGCCTTCTAACTCCTCTAGTCCACTATGGCATCACAGAATGGCAGAAAATAGGGAAATAATTTCCTAAAACCTGCAAACAATCATAAAACACATAACCACAACTAGATGAAAAATATTAGTATAAAAGGGGCTCCTAAGAGCACCATTAGCACGCATTTCAACTCTAAAGGGGGGGCGACTAGATATAAAACATAACAACAACACCACAATCATGTACAACTATTGAAGAGATTCTTCATAAGTTCAACTGTGTCTCGAGTGAGGTCTTTAATTATAACAAATCTATTATTATGTTCAGCTTGAACACACCAACTAGGTTCTGGAAAGTTTATGCGAAGTATAATTGGTACGCCATCTGCAAACGAGCTGGGGAAATATTTAGGGTGTCATATTGAAGTGGATGGACATAGTTATTCAAGATTCTTTCACTGGTGGAGAAAGTTCTAAAAAGATTGGGAGGTTGGAAGCATCTTTCGTTATCTCATGCAGGTCGAGTTCTTTTGATAGATGGAGTGTTGACTAGGGATGGAAATGGATCGGGTTCGGGGGGTGGAGCTTCACCCGCATCCATCCATCCGTCATCCACCGGGTGAACGGGTGAGTCGGGTGGATAGCGGGTGAGGAGATATATAATAATTTTTATAATAAATTATGCCATAAGATACATTTTATTAAAATCTTCAACTAAAAAATTTAATAAAGTAAGTACATAAACATGTGTAATTGATAATATGGATGATGGGTGGGTGTTAAGCGGGTGATGGGTCGGGTGACGGATGAAAAAAATACCACCCTCATCCGACCCGCTGATGATATGGTTTTATATAGATATTTAGGTGCATTTAGGTTGCATTTCTAGTTCATATTAGATCATTTAGGTGCATATTTGCATGATTTACTCAAGTTTTGCTCTACTACTCCCCGTTTGCGTGTTTCGATGATTTTCAGGTTATTTTGATGCAAATTGATTATGATTATCTAAGATCAAGCCTTTTAATCATTGAGGATGGAGATAGCTTGCACAAGGATCACAATGCATCCGTTTGGGACAATTTCGAGTTGGAATGAAGCAAAGAGTTAGTGAAAGAAGTGCCAAAACTGACACTTGTTCACCATTTTGATCATAACTTTTGATACAAAATTGATAATCAAGAAATTCCAGTTGGGTTGGAAACTAGACTTAAAGATCTTTCCAATGATAGGTCACACGCCCCATACGGACTTCTGGTTTGAGAGATACAACCTTCGCAAGTTGACGCAAAGTAGCTTCGGGCCCGAGAACAAATTGACCTGGTGGCGTTCTAGAGTTGAAAACAAGAGGAAAAGGATCTCGCCCGATTGGATCGGGCGTGTCCGCCCGATTGCATCGGGCGATGGTCATTTTGGGCGCTGATGCGTTTATTGAGCCCGATTTGATCGGGCTGACTTGGCCCGATCGGGCGACTGTTCCGCGCGCTCATTTAATGAATGTCGGGCTACTTAGTATAAATAGGAAAACCATTGCATCTTTTATTCATCTTTGTTTTAGCTCTTATTTTCTCATTGACTCTCTCAAGAACCCTAGCTTTTTACTACTCTTCATTGTGATTCAAGATTGAACCTTTGGATTATTCGCAAGTTTAATATAGTTCATTAATTTGGTAATCTTCTTCCTTGTTCTCTTCATTATTATTTGCTTTCTCTATTATTGATTAGATTAGTTTCTTAGTTATTTGCAATAGTTCAAAGCATGGATTTTTATATGAAATTTGTTATTGTTTTCTTAAGCATGAGTGAGTAGTTTTATTTCTAGGATTGTGGGGATCTATGTATGCAATGAGGGATTGATAGATTAGTATAATTACTCCTATATTTCAATTGTTTCCTTTGATTGAATCGTTCATGCTAGATTTATGAATTAGGCCTGATTTGTATTTCTATTATCGCAATATTGAATCTGCTTCGAGAGGAGAGATTTAGTATAGGCTTTCAATCATTAGGCATAGTGATCCTTGACCATGCGAGAGCGGCTAGGTGATCTTTGAGGGAGGTAATGTTCGAGAGAAATTACATGTGCCCTAGATAAATTGATTTATTGGGTAGTTATTATTCGTCTCTGATTTCCTGAATTGTATGCATAGTGATCCATAGTCCTAGTTCTTTATTAACTGATTCATACCTTCATATTTAGTTCTATCATTTGCCTATTAGTTTAGTCACACACCCATTTTCAACTGATCTAGTTAGTATAATATTAGAATTCAGATACAATAGTATAACTTTCTCCCTGTGGATTCGATCCTGACTTCCCTGACTACTTGTTAGTGGACGCAGGTTATTTTTGATTAGGTGATACGACTTTAGCCTGTCACCCGCCATCCGCTTTTCACCCGCTTAATAAAACCGGTTAAGCCGATGATGGATGATCCATCATCCATTTCCAACCCTAGTGTTGACTTTTCTTTGTCAACACGTGCTATTAATATTTTTTCTTCTGGAGAAAATTGCTGATAAAATGAATGCTATTTTCTCTAGGTTTCCTTGGAGGAGGTTAGGGTAATTCAAACCAATCTATTGGAAAAGGAGAGAGGTTATTGAATTGCCAAAAGAATGGGGTTTATTAGGTATTAGAAATGTGTTGCCACGATAAAGCGTTGCTAGCAAAGCAAGCCGTAAGAATTCACAAAGACAAGGATTTGCTTATTTCAAAGATACATTGGTCAAAATATAAGGCTTCACCATTGTCTTTGGGTATACAAGGGAAAATTTGGTGAAATCGGTATGGGGGTTTAGGGGTTTATGCCAATAAATCGGAGATTGTAAGGGTGGATTTATCAAGATGATTGGTAATGGTGTTAGAACGGAATTTGAAATGACAAATGGATAAAGGGTCAGCCACTTTCATTACGACAAGGGATTTCTCTTAATGATGTGGGGAAATGCAAAGTAAAGGATCTTATGATTCAAGAGCAAAGGGTGTGGAATGCACCTCTCATCTGGAGAATGTTTTCAAAGGAATCCGCGTTCAGAATTTGGGCTACGCATACCTGCAGGAAGAGACGGAAGACTGCTTCAAATGGAGTAGATCGACAACTGGAGAGGCAAGTACAAGGATGTTTACTCGTTTGTAGCTGAACAGAATGATGCTTTCCATCTTGAAGACAGTAGGACGAAATTCTGGAATAAGCTGTGGGCGATGGATGTGTGCCCTAAGTGGAAAACATTTATCTGGCTACTTATGAATAAGGCTTTGGCGGTAAATGGTAACTTGAGTAAAAGAAATGTTCAGTAAGACTGGGCTGCTATTTGTGTGGATCACATGAAGAAAATGAAAATCATTTGTTTAGAGATTTTGAAGTCTCTTTTAACATTTGGTGTAGTTCAATGCGTGGGATTAAGATGCAAGGCTCTAAAATAATTCCTTAATTGAAAAGTGGATCTCCAACTTCCTTTGTCTCTTTTGGAGGTATGATGGACCAGATAGTCTATGCAGTAAGGTTTTTATTGCTTTTCTTTGGGCTATATGTCTTCATCGGAATAATATCGCCTTCAGCAATCATAACTTTGATCCGTTAGTGATTCTAAATTTGGAAAGAGTTGGTTGGAAGGCGAGGATTGTAGAAGTTTGATTAGGAAGAGGATCTCAAAACGTACTGATGGTGAAGTGAGTTTGAAGCAACATAGCTCTACTACTTGTGATCAGGTGAGTGGAGATGTGTGTACGATATTAGTTGATGGTGCATGGAAAGTGAATAAGGATGGTCATCCTTTGGCTGGCATTGGATGGGTGAGCATTAAGGAAGATAGCAAAATTTTTGAAGGAAATGCTAGGGTCTTTGATGTTTCTTAGCTTCAGGCGAAAGGCTATGCGTGTTTACATGTTGTATTAAAAGCAAAAAGCAGAGTTTTGAGGCACATCAGGATTCATTCAGATTCACTACAGTTAACCCAAGCGCTTAAAAGGGACAATCCCCATTTCATATTGTGAGCATTCTCTCTGATATTAGGAAAATATGTAGTGATTTTGTTTTTTTTTTGTCTTCAATAAATTAGATAGGGCTTTGCTCCAGGAAGCCCATGTCTTAGCTATAAAGGGAAGGCAGGGTCTAATGTTGTAGGTTCTCTTGTTTGCTTACATGTTTGTACTTGTTGCAAAAAAAATTAAAAAAAAAACACTTAAGAAGGAACGTGAGATAGAAAATATACTTTGATCACTGGATCCACTAGCTAGAAAGATCATGGTAAATAGATTTAACAATTTTTCGAGAAAGTATTCACAATTGAACCCACTTTTCTCCCAATACTCTACTTTTAACAACACTACTATTTTTTTTTTCATATTCTCCAAAAAAATAAGATTGTAACACCAAGTCCGATGACAACATGGGTCAAAATAAACCAAAATGTAACAAATCGGACACTGAGAGGGTTCAACAGTCGGAGTCCTCTAGGGACTCCAACAGGGGCGAATTGGTAATTCAAGCGCACTTAGAAAAAGACAAAAATAACATATATGATGCTTTACATGCGCGCAACTTCGGCAAATTTTTCTCTCTCTTAAGTAATGTCTCTCTCTTCAATATTTTCATCTTCTCACTTCAACATTTTCTTTCTATCTGAATTTTCATGTTCTTTGAAAAAAATTGGGTCAATATGAAACATCAACAAAATCCTCATTTTCTTCTTCACTGAACTTTCATGTTCATTCAAGTAGTTTTTTTGCTTTGCTACAACTCTAGTTTCTCCAACAAATTGTTTATGGCAGAGACCAAGAAGAAATCCTTAAAGACTAATGATGAATATCTTTTCGGCGATTTTTGAATGTGTTGTTTATTCTATCTAGGATCAAATCATGTGTTTGAAGGGTTATGTATTAAAGGTGGCACTAAGAAAGGAGGACTTAATGTGTTGGGCTGAAATCCTAGAATAAGATTGACTAGTATCAAGGGTACCAATCTGTTTGGTGGATGATACCAAACTATGGTTTGTAAGTGTAGACATATTTTTATTGCCTATGGGTGTGAGTGCGAATTTGACTAACTCATTGTAAATATTTTAGTTTTTAAAATTTGTTTTAGAAAATAAGTCGCCAGCAAGTCTTTAAAGGAAGACTCATAAATCGAATTAGATACTTGGGAAACCATACGGACATCTTAGGGACTTATCCAATGTAGATTTCCCCGGTATAACTTCATAATGGTCAACAAAAACAAAAATTGAATTCGGGGGTCAGGGTACGAATATGATCATGAATCAAATTCACCCATTATTGGCATCTACTAAACACAATTCATATTCTAGTTTTATACAATTAAACAACCAAGCAACATTTTTTCTAGCACCCTAAAAACCAATCTATGTTGGTTTATTAAAGAAAATAAATTGATTTTGGCGATATTTTCATTCACAACCAAATCACTAGGATCCTAAATCAATTTTCCAAACTATCTGATTAGGCATGAGAACTTTTATTTAGGTCTTAATTAGCAAAAATAAACATATGAGGATGATAGAAGCAATAAACACATTAGTATTCCTCATTTTTCTTTAACATATTGTTGCTGAACTTAATTTTTCGGAACTGAACTTATATTCACTGGATAGAATTTATTTTTTTCAATTTTTGTTTAATGAACTTATACTTACTGTACTACACTTATTTTTAACGAACATAATAAAATTAAATGTGTGCAATGATTGACCAATAACTGAGGGTCAAAAATTAGAAATGGCAATCAAATTTTATTATTGTCTAGGATGTACCAATAGAAACATACAACATTGATAGAATTTTGGGGCTATTCTAGAGTTTTAGACTACTTTTAGAGGTTTCACTTGACCTTCAGAAGATGTGTGGTAAAGAGGATATTACTAAAGGAAAAAAGCTCAAGGGCTGCGTTTTTAACATAAACGCATCCCTTAATCTACCCGCGGAAAAATAAAGCTAAACTGGGATCTAAAGGGCTGCGGTTAACCCCAAAACACCGCAGCCCTTTATCACTAAAGGACTGCGGTTTATAGGCTAACTGCAGCCCTTAATTCAAGGGCTGCGGTTAGTTAGAAAACCGCAACCCTTTTGTTCTTTTAATTCCTCTTACGGTCTTGCCCTAATTAAACTTCGCTCCATTTCTTTGGTGACCCGCGTTCATGAAACAAACCCTCTCCCTCTCTCGCCTTTCCTCCTCCCATCCCCTCTCTTCCGTCAGCGTCAGCCCTGCGCAGCTGCCCTTCAGCCCTGCTCTTCTTCCTGTCGCCGGCTTTCCCTTCCCCATACTCGTGTTTCATTTTCTCTCTTCACGCGACGCTTGCGCGCTGGTGCTGCCGCTGCTGTTATTGCTTGCGCACCGCGTGGTGCCGCTGTTGTTCCTCCTGGTGTAGGTGTTCGTTGCTGCAGAGCCGCTACTCACCACTCCCTGTTCTTATCTCTCCTCTGTCGGCGCTGCTGGGTTTTAAAGTTCCTTTTTTCCTCAGGTTTTTTTTCTTTTCTTATTGGGTTTTTTTGTTGAGTTTATCTAGTTTATAGATCTAAAAAGTGTTTAATTTCATGTGGGTATGATTGATTTTACCTGATCTGATGTTTTGTAGGTCATTTTTGTTTTATTGATTTCTGTAATGAATCTACTTGTTTGATTGTTTAGGCCTGTTATTTTTACTAAGTTGATTTTTGTAGTTATAAAAGAAATGTGTGATTTATTGGAGTGAGTGAAATGATGAGATCTTGTTATTTTGTTTGTAGTTTCAGTAGATTATAGTGAAGAAGAGTATATCTCTAACTATGAATTGTGCTGATTTATTGGAGTTGCGAAATTTGATACGAAAGTGATAATAGTGTGTTTTTCCTCATATTTTTCTCTTTAATTTCCTTGCTAAAGTATTGATGTTTTTATATGTTTTGTGTTTCCTGATGCTGCAGTTCAAGCCAGAAGAAATAGCTGCTATTGTTAAGGATTTTGATGAGCCTGGAAGCCTTGCACCCACTGGGCTGTTCCTCGGTGGCACCAAGTACATGGTTATTCAAGGTGAACCTGGGGCTGTTATTCATGGAAAGAAGGTAAAGATCCATTGTTTTGGAATCAAATACGACTTCATGTTTTGTCCTGCTGATTGATTTCCATTGTTATGTTATGTCGTTTCATCTTTTTAAAGAAAGTGAAAGAAGAAAAAGTTGAAGTAATGGTTATATCTGCAGGCTATGAATCTTATTTTAGCTGGTTGCTGTCTCTTGATCCTAGTGCTTGCTTGCCCTGCTATAGGTTTTGGCATCTATTGAAATCTTGCAGTTCAAATTCCTTCTGCAGCTTTTAGTGAACCTACTGTGTTTGTGTCATTGTGTGTGGTATTTTTGTTTTAGCTATAATAATGTAGGCGATGGCATATATATTTGGTTTCCGGATCGTGGATTATACAGAATCATCAACGCATTTTAGAATGATTTCAAATTTTACTTTTGGGTGAACGAAATCTTTTCTAAGACCGTGCTTTTCTTCTCTCTCTCTCTCTTTCCTTCTTTAAGACAGTTCCGCTGCATTTAAGGAACCGGGACCCATGTTTACAAAAATACTTTGAACAACCGAAACCTCTTGTAATCCTTAGGGTATGGTTTCAATCCAATGTAGCATGCAAGAGGGAACAAGTGAGTCATCTGTCTGGGGTCATGAAGGCCATTTCATGTGAATTGATGTCTTGACTGCAATCCTTGGCGAGTATTTTATGTCTAAAGTTGGATTATTTAATCTGAACTTACTAATATTGAGAATATGTCACATTGGTTTGTGTAATCTTTTTTTTTCATTTTATTTACTTTCTATAAGCCTAAAAAAACTCTTTCCCAATGAAAACTGGCACAATACCCTCCTCGTTCAAGTTCCTTGTTTGTGGATAACTATGTCTTATTCAAGAACACACCCAATAAACTGATACCCTTTTCTTTTAGGCAATACAATTTACACTTTTCTGTGCTTTATAGATAATCAAAAATCAAGCGACATTCATGAGCATTGTCGACATTCATGTGTGCACTTTGTTCTTCCGAGTTCTCATCTCCTCTCCTTAGTTTCATCTGCCTATTATATCATGTATTCATTAGTGTACAAGAAGTAGGCTAACTAAATTTTGTTTAACATATTATGATGTTGAAGTAATTGATCATAGAGTGCGAGTTTTAATTATGTACTGATCACCTTTTCTATTTTTTTATTGGAAAAGCTTCACGATATGCTATTAATTAGCACAAATAGAAGTACAGAAGGCAGGACAAACAAGTACTCTCCTCTCGCTGTCCCACATAACTAATAACCTCCTAAATTCAATTTCATAGTATCAGCAAGTTTAAACCTCACATCATACACTATCTACCAGTATCCCTGAATTACTTATCAAGTGGGATGGATAGGACGCCCATTGCTGCGTACTTCATTACTGCTGATAAAACTATACTGGAATGTGCATGAAGAAATGCAGAATATAGTAAAAGAGCTTGAGTTACAAGATTCAGTCAGATGATCTATGTGAAAATTCCTGCATCAAGTGATCTGATCAACATGCTTGTGATGTTGTGATGGCACTACCATTGAGCCAGAATATTTATTGGTTTTGAAGCCTAAAATTGGTCTCATACCAGTTATCCCTGAATTACTCATACTGTTTTTTACTTGTACACTTGTTCTTTCCAGCTTACATCTCTCTCTCTCTCTCCTCTGTGTGTGTTTGTAGCATCAAAGTTTTGCCTTTGTTTCTAGATTAGGATGTTTTAAATATATGTAGATGCTGTGCCTTGGCACTAGAAATGGATCCTAACTCCTAATAGTGTAAATATCTTGCTTTTTTGTTTTTGTTTTCCCCCAAATTTTATGATAAATTTTGTATGTGCAGATACTAAGATAGTAGAAACACTATCACTTGATTCAGAAGAGCTTGTAACTGCGGTTCGAGATAAGGAACTTTTCTGAAGCAATATCTTTGTCTATATTTGTATTATAAGCATACTTTGTATAAGAACTTTAGTTTCTATCTATGTATAGATGTTTGTGTGTCAATTTGGCATAAAAAGGAAAAAAAAAGTATTTTTTTGGGGTCACAAGGGTTGCGGTTTTGCTAAAAACCGCAACCCTTAATGGGCAAAAGGGCTGCGGTTTTGATGAAAACCGCAGCCCTTAATTATTAAGGGATGCGGTCAATAACCGCAACCCTTCAAAATTGTTAAGGGCTGCGGTAAAAAAATGCAGCCCTTAGGCCACTTTTGACCGTAGCCCTTGGCCTTTTTTTCAAAAATCTATTAAGAGCAACTTTCTGTTTATAGGATTGAAGGGCTTAGGTTACAAAATACATTTTTGCCATAATCACTACTTCACCTAACAAGCGACCAATGTCCATAATGTCGTTTAACATAATAAAAAAGTTATCACCTATGAACATTTACATGAATAGTTATTTAAAGCTCTGGGCAAACCTGCAAAATAAAAAGGTAATCATCTAAATACTAAGCAAATAATTAATTAATTGATAAACTCTTACGGCCCGTTTGGTAAGAGGGCATAAATGGTGGGAATGGTAATGCATTATAGTGTAAATTTATACTAGAAATTCAATGTCATTACCTATGGTAATGCTACTTCATCCCAAGATATCCATTTTCTTCCTAAAATCTCATTACTATCCATTACCAATTGAGAAGGTGGTATTGGGTGGTAATGGAAATTTATAAAGGGAAACCCATGTTTTGTGATAAAGTTTCATTCCCATGGTCATTGACATGAGAACTTTTTTATAAATTTACACTAAATTTCATTACCATTACCACTATTTATTACCACTAACCAAACGGGTCGTAATTGTTAAATAGGGCCAATATGTCTTATACAAGCCATGGCAGGGGGCTGTGGTGTCCACATGAAAGGATTATATTAACCCTCTTAGCTTTATATATACATTTTAAAAACTACAACAATGAAAAAGAAAGAAAGTTGTATATTGCATGCAAGTTGTGTGCGTTGTAAAACACAATTTTTGTGACTCCATAACTACTAGCCCGTTAAGACATTTTCTCAATTTTTTTCGCTTAAAGTGTTTTAACTCTTAATTTTCTAAAGATTTGTCAAATTAGGTTGGAAAAAAAAGTAAAGTCAAAATTTTCATACAAGTTGTGCCTCACGCAAAACTCGATAAATATGACCCCATAACTACTAGTCCATAAAACATTTGTCATTAATTTTTTCGCCAATACAATCCAGTCAATTCATAATGGAGAAAAACTAAAGTTGAATTTTGCATGCAATTGTGGGCCACGCGAAACACAATTTTTGTCACTCATAAATACTAGCCCATAAAGCATTTTTTTTATTTTTTTCGCTTAAATTGTTTAACTTTTGATTCTCTAAAGATTTGTCAAATCAGGTTGTAAAATAATTAATGTCAAAATTTTCATACAAGATATGCCTCACACAAAACCCGATAAATATGACTCCATAACTACTAGTCCGTAAAAGTATTTCAGTAATTTTTTTTACCAAAAGTGGTTATTTTTTCATATTCTACAGGTTACTCATTTCAGAATGGATAAAAACTAAAGTTGAATTTTGCATGCAAGTTATGCACGACGCAAAACACAATATTTTTTATTATCCCATAACTACAAGTCTGTAAAACACAATTCTATAACGGCCATTTCAGTAGTCGTTAATAAATAGTGGTGATGAAAATGAATTTTATGTGTAATATTTCACGGGAAGTACCCCTAAAACTTCCATGGGTGGCAATTTCAACCCGCAAGTTTGTGTTTTTTCTCTGTGAGGAAGCAATGTCACCCCCTAAGCTTGTGTTTTTTCTCCAAGGGGAAGCAATTTTCATTACCACATACACGGTGGTATTGAATGGGAATGCAAATTTAAGAAGAAAAATAAATACTTTAGGATAAATTAACATTACCATGGGAATGAGTAATGATTTTCTTCACAAATTTATATACAAATTCATTCCCACTACCTCAACTTATAACTAACTCCCAAACAGGCAGTAAAGGTATATCAAATCAGTTTTGAAAAAGAAAAATTAAAGTAAAACTTTCATAAAAGTTGTGCCTCATACAATACCTGGTAATCAAGACCCCATAATAACTAGGGATGGCAATGGATCGGAGGTGGATCGGGTGGAGCATCATCCGCCCCATCACCCGCGACCCAAAACTCCATCCACACCATCCATCACCCGCGAAAAATTCCATCCATATCCGCCCCACCCATCATCCGCGGGTGGGGCGGGTGGAGCGGGTGGGAAATGGGTGATACTAAAAAAAAAAAATTTGTAGATTTAACAATTTTTTTAGAAAATTAATATTGAAAACTTAATCAACTGCCAACTGTATAATTTTTTTTTATTACATTCAATGGTAAGTGGCAGTAAAAATTTTAAAACAATTTTTTTTATATTATATATATATATATATATATATATATATATATATATATATATATATATATATATATATATATATATATATATATATATAATGGGTGGATAGATGGAGCGGGTGATGGATCGGGTGATGGGTCAAAAAAAAGTCATCCACATCCGACCCGATCCATCACCCGATCCATCCATCACCCGCCAGTCATCCGCTCCACCGCGGGTTTTCACCCATTTATTCGGGGCGGGTGGATGGATAATCCACTCACCCATGGGTAATTGCCATCCCTAATAATAACTAATCCGTAACACATTTTTCAGTTTTTTTTCACCAAAAGAGGCTATTTATTTTGAATCTATAGTTCACTCAACTTCATAATGGAGAAAAATCAAAGTTGACTATTGCGTGCAAGTTGTGCACGAAGCAAAACACAGTTTTTGTGACTTGAAAATTCTACAAAAAGACCATGGAAAAAGTGGGGCCACAATTAATGTGAGCCACTCACTTAGGGCTACACACAAACCGGTCCGGACCGGACTGAAATTTGAACCGGACCGGACCGGTCCGGTCCACAGTTCAAGAAAAAGGTGAATTCCGGGTCACCGGTCCGGTCCGGGTAAAAACCGGTGGAAACCGGTCCGGACCGGTGACCCAGTTTGTTTAAAAAAAGATTTTTTTTACTTGTTTCCTAAAGAAAGTAAAGATCAGTCTTCCTAAAACTAAACCCTAAGACCAGCCGCACAACTCTCTCTCTCTCCTCTTCTCTTCTCTTCGTCTTCCCACAGTCTTAGACGCACTGCATGTCTGCACCAACTTCGTTCTCTGTCGCCTTCCCACAGGTCAGTGAGGCCACACCGCCACGGCAGTACGGCACACCATCTTCTCAACGCTTCTCTTCGTCTCATCGTTTTGTCGTCTCCAACAACTGTAAGTTACTAATTCTCTTTTTTTTGTTTTTTTTTTCGTTAGTTTTATTTATTGTTTTTTCAATTAAATTTCTGTTTTTTTGTTCTGATTTCGTTTTTTATTTCTATTTGAATATATGTTTTTAAATTTCGTTTTTTTCGTCAGTTTTATGTTTTTTTTTCGTTTTTTCGTAAATTTTACTTTGTATTATCTTTAATCTGATTTCGTGCTTTAGTTTTTTGTTTTGAATTTCTGTTTTTATTTTGTGTATCCAATTTTCTGATTTTTTTTTATTTTCGTATTGATTATGATTTCTGTTTTTATTTTTTGTATTGAATCTGATTTTCGTATTGATTATGATTTCTGTTTTTATTTTTTGTATTGAATATGATTTCTGTTTTTGTTTTTTTTTTGTTTGAATTAGGGAAAAAAAAACTAAAAACCAAACAGGTCCAACCGGTCCAGACCTGGACCGGACAGGGAAAAACAAGTCCGGTTCGGTCTGGACCGGAATCAAAACCGGTCCGGTCCAGGTCCGTGCAAACTTACTAAACCGATCCACCGGTCCAGCCGGGTCCGGTCCGGTCCGGTTCTGGACCGGTGTGCAGCCCTACACCCACCTCAGCTTTCTTTTTCCTTTTCTTTTCTACTTTGAAATGATTTTAAAAAATACCAAAATGATTTATTCTAATTTTTTGAAAATGTTTTAAATAATTTCGAAAAATACAAAATAAAAAAATGAAAAAATTCTGAAAAATCCGAAAAATAATTTCGGCCAAAAAAGAATTTTGGGAATTTTTTTTTTGGAGTAATTGATTCTAATAATACAACATTTCACCGATTAATTTTTAATAAGTCAACCTTTCAATTATTCTTGAATAATCCAACCTTTTGGTGGTATTTACTTTAAATGGGTTTTGACGTGTTGATACTAAGTTTGTTTGGTAAGCCACATTTCCCATCTCGTCAATTTTTCTCTTCCTTTGCTTCCATACCCCTACTTCTATGGTAAAGAGTTAATGTTTTAGACGTTTTTAAGTCATTTTGACTCACTAGAAGCAAATAGGGTATAAACGTTGAATTATTCAGGAATAATTAAAAGGTTGGTTTATCAAAAATTAATCGGTGAAATGTTGTATTATTAGAATCAATTATTCCTTTTGTTACCCAGATTTTCTCTCTCATCTCTTCAACCCCTTCCTCCCTCCCTCAAATCTTCTATGGATCTTCAATTCTTCTCGAATTTTCAGTAGATTTCTTTCCCCGGATCCTTCTCTTTCCATCAAATGTAAGAATTCATGAAGAAGTCATGAATTTGTGAAGAAAAGTTGTGAAATCGAAATTGTAATTTTCGATTTTGGGGGAAAAGTTTCGGCAAAAATTTTGGTGATTTTTTTTTTCACTTTCCTCTCTTTCATCTTTGTAAATTAATGAAATAGATGCACTAATAAACATAAAATTGATGATCGTATGTAGACCATGAACACTTGAAAACCATGCAAAGTAAAGTATGAGTTTTAAAATGAACAAACTCAAAATCAAGATTCTAGGTCATTATGAATTCGACAAAAACATAAATTGATTGTTGTAATTTGTAGGAAA
The DNA here is from genome assembly GCA_947646795.1 of Beta lomatogona. Classification (NCBI taxonomy): domain Eukaryota; kingdom Viridiplantae; phylum Streptophyta; class Magnoliopsida; order Caryophyllales; family Amaranthaceae; genus Beta; species Beta lomatogona. The sequence goes on from CANSNZ010001069.1 coordinate 1,370,527, forward strand.
ACTGCTGATTTGGGACCGATTTGTGCGTTTTTGGAGTATTGATGACCATTTTCACACTAGAAGAAGAATTTCAAAGGAGAGAGAAAAAATCAAAAGGTTGAAGATGAGGGTTGAAGAAGATGAGTGAACCGACACTTTAAGTAATTACTAAAATGGGTTCCGGTAATTACCAAACTTTTGCAGAAACTAAGAGAAGTCTCAAAACCTCCAATTTCAAAGTGTATTGAAAATAAACAATTCAAATCAACAATCCTAAGTACAAATTAATCAATATACTATAAATGAGTTAATCCAAATAAGCCAAATAGAGTTACTAAGTCACAAAATGTAAGAGATAAGAATGTCTTAGTAGGTTTGGTCATGGCCAAAACATGTTTGGTAATTACCTAAAAGCATATGATATGTGGTTAATTTGGGCTTTTTAGTACAAGGAGGGATAATAGGGGCCCAAAACTGAAGTTAATGGGGGTTTGGTGAGGTATTGGGCCTAATGGACCAAGTGGTATGATTGTCCAATCCCCATAGGATTGCTTTGATGAGTAATGGGAATGGATTGTGATTGGGAGAACATCCTCCACTTAGTAGGTTTGGTCATGGCCAAAACATGTTTGGTAATTACCTAAAAGCATATGATATGGGGTTAATTTGGGTTTTTTATTACAATGAGGGACAATAGGGGCTCAAAACTGAAGTCAATGGGGTTTGGTGAGGTATTGGGCCTAATGGACCCAGTAGCATGATTGTCCAAACCCCATATGATTGCTTTGATGAGTAATGAGAATGGATCGTGATTGGGAGAACATCCTCCACTTAGTAGGTTTAGTACTGCCCAAAATATGTTTGGTAATTACCAAACATCTTATGATGTGGCGGAAAAACGAAAATTTCAAATTTAAAAAAGGATTGTTTGGTAAAAATTTGAAGTTCAAATTTTTGGCTTCCCTCCATATTATGTCTGTATTTATATCATATTATTTCCATTCTATCTATCCATGTCACAATATTTTCTCTCTCTAAATGTTCTAGCTACTAGCTTCTACTTAATTCTCGAACTTTTGAGAAAATCTGCACCACTGTGGAATTCGAGCTGAGAAAAATTACAAAATTGACTAAGGTGAATATTTAGCATATGCAATTTTTCATTAACTTGTTTTTAAAAAAAATTATATGTTATTGCGTGAAGGTTGTTGATTTGTTTGTGGGTCTTTCGTGTACAAGTATGTCAAGAGAAATTTCCTCGTCTGTGAACTGTGAAGAAATATATTGCGACTACGGTTTTCCAGTTGTAAAGTTGAAGTCTTGGACTCATGAGAATCCTGTAAGGAGATTTAAGGGATGTAAATATTGGGACCGTGACACCAGTTCAAGGGGGTGTGAATTTTTTAGGTGGATTGATAAAAAAATTATAGATTGGCAAAGGGATGTGGCAAACCAACTTCTATTTAAAAAAAACAACTGGCAACTGAGGTTAATTTGATGAAGAATGAGAATAAGAGGCTTGTTGATGAATTAGAAAAGATGAAGCAGAGGGTGAGAAAGAAGAAGGTTCATCCAAGGGAAGGGTTATGTGGTATTATGTCTCTCTGTTTGGCTGTTTCTATAATAGTGAGTATTTTGATAGTGAAGATTTCTGGCTAGACGTTGTTAAATTTTAAATACTATGTAAATGCAACTTGAATGGAGCTTATGAAAGTATTATAAAGCTTTCTTTATTGTTGTCATTGGTTAAGTAATGAATGTTTCTTACCTAGATTGGAGTTTTGAACTTAGAAATTTCATTGTTTTTAAAAGTACTGTTGAGATCTTTGAAACTTAAAGGAATTGTGAATGACATTGGTGGCTTGGTCTTAACAGTCTGCACAGTTCGGTTATTATCAAAAGTTTTTAAGTGATTACTGAAAACCAGAAATAAGTATTAGGCCAAAGAAAATAAGAAGGATTCATAGTTGAGTAATTTTTATGACTGTTTATATGTAAAAATTAGGTTGTATCAGGTTCTTGGCCTATACACCCAGTGTTATATATTTCCCAATCCCTATGTTATTTCTTTGTTGAGTTTTCGTAATTGTTTGAACTATAGTTTGGTAATTACCTGTACAAGTTTTGGTAATATCTAAAACTATCAGTTTTGGGGGTAAAATACGAAAATTGAATTGTTTTAAATAATTTGCAAAACCAAGATACTAAGGGCATTATTGTACATTTACCAACCACTATTTTAAAGAACCGCCAACTTCTCCCGCCCTCAATTTCTCTCTCCTAAAACTTCCCTCATTCTCTCTCCTAAACTTTCCATCATTCTCAACTTCCTCCACATTCTCTCTCATCAACCACACTTTCTTCTCCCAAAAAAAAAGACAGCGGTTCTCTGACAAACGCACGGCGTATTCTTGGCATTAAATCCGGCAACACTTTCGACATTATTTGTTGAAGGTGAGTTTCAATCTAGGGTTTAAATTTTTAGGGCAATTTTGAAGTTTTGAATAGTGGCACCATACAACTCCATTCATGATTTAAATTGTGAAATATATAATTTAAGTATTTGAATAGTAAAAGTTAATGTTTTCTCTTGTGGCAATTTTGATTTTTGTTGGAATTGTGATACTTAATTATTTGTTGTTAGCACTTGATTATATTCTGAATTGATTAAAGGACTTGTTTGATATTTTGGGGGGAAGAGGAAGGATTGTGTTTGAATCTTATGAGTTATGCGTTTCTAACACATCAATTTTGATGCATACTGAAATTCTGAAACATATGATTTAAGAATCTAAATATTGAAATTTAGGGTTTTGATTTGTGGCAATTTCGCTTTTTTTGGGAATAATGATATATAATTATTTGTTGTTGTCCATTGATTTAAGTATCTGAATAGTGAAAGTTAGGGTTTTGTTGTAAGTTTAGTTTGAAATTGACAATAGAAGAAATTTGTAAGAATCTAATTATCATGTTAGTTTTAGAAAAGATGGAAGTTTGGACTATGGTTTCATTGATGAATTACAAAGATATTGTGGTGATGTTTTAAAGTTTGTTGGGTGGTTCTCTAAACGCTTCGTCAATTGGGATTTATGTTTATATGTAATAATCTATACTAGTATTGTTTGGTTTTTGAATTTCTAAAGATGGCTATATTAAGGCTAGGTTTATACTTGATCTATCTTTGGCAATTGCCTAAAGTATGTTTGGTAATCAATGCTAGTATTGCCGCACCTGTATTTTATGTTTGGTGATTACCAAAACTTTATAGTAATTGTGGTGATGTTATGAATTGTGAGTTTTCATATTAGTGTTTATTGGTTCATGAATAGTAAATGATATCTATAATAAGGCTAGGTTCATACTTGTCCTAACCTTTTCAATTCCCTTAACTGTGTTTGGTAATTTATGCTAGTGTTGCCTCACCTGTATTTGGTAATTACCTGAATATGTTTGGTGATTACTAAAACTTTATAGAAATTGTGGTGATGGTATGAATTGTGAGTTTTCATGTGATCTATGCTATTATTGTTTGGTTCATGAATATATAATGATGGTTATAATAATGCTAGGCTTATACTTGACCTATCTTTGGCAATTGCCTTAAATGTTTTCGGTAATTCATGCTAGTGTTGCCTCACCTACGTTTGGTAATTACCTGATGTATGGTTGGTGATTACCAAAACTTTTCTGAAATTGTGGTAATGTTATGAATTGTAAGTTTTCATGTAATCTATGCTAATATTGTTTGGTTTATGGATAGTTAATGATATCTATGATAAGGCTAGGTTTATACTTGTCATAGCCTTTTCAATTCCCTTAACTGTGTTTGGTAATCTATGCTAGTATTGCCTCACCTGTGTTTGGTAATTACCTTAATATGTTTGGTGAATGGTGATTACCAAAACGTTAGAGAAATTGTGGTGATGTTATGAATTGTGAGTTTTCATGTAATCTATTCTATAGTATTGTTTGGTTTATGAATAGTTAATGATATCTACAATAAGGCTAGGTTTTTAGTTTTCCTAGCTTTTTCAATTCCATTAATTGTGTTTGGTAATCTATGCTAGTGTTGCCTCACTTGTGCTTGGTAATTACCTTAACATGTTTGGTGATTACTAAAACTTTATAGAAATTGTTGTTATGTTTTGAATTGTAAGTTTTCATGTAATCTATGCTAGTATCGTTTGGTTCATGAATATCTAATGATGGTTATAATAATGCTAGGTTTATACTTGACCTATCTTTGCCAATTGACTTAAATGTGTTTGGTAATTACCTGATGTATGTTTGTTGATTAGCAAAACGTTTTTGAAATTGTGGTGATGTTATGAATTGTAAGTTTTCATGTAAGCTATTCTAATGTTGATTGGTTCATGAATAGTAAATGGTATCTATAATAAGGTTAGGTTTATGCTTATCCTATCTTTTTCTACGCCTTAATTGTGTTTGGTAATCTATGCTAGTATTGCCTCACATGTATTTGGTAATTACCTGAATGTGTTTGGTGATTACCAAAACATTACTGAAATTGTGGTGATGTTGTAAATTGTGAGTTTTCATGTAATCTATTCTATAGTATTGTTTCGTTTATGAATAGTTAATGATATCTATAATAAGGCTAGGTTTATAGTTGTCCTAGCTTTTTCAATTCCCTTAATTGTGTTTGGTAATCTATGCTAGTGTTGCCTCACTTGTGTTTGGTAATTACCTGAATATGTTTGGTGATTACTAAAACTTTATAGAAATTGTGGTGATGTTTTGAATTGTAAGTTTTCATAAAATCTATGCTAGTATTGTTTGGTTTATGAATATTTAATGATGGTTATAATAAGACTAGGTTTATACTTGACCTATCTTTGGCAATTGCCTTAAACGTGTTTGGTAATTCATGCTAGTGTTGCCTCAACTGTGTTTCGTAATTACATGATTTGTGTTTGGTGATTACCAAAACGTTCCAGAAGTTATGGTGATGTTTTGAATTGTATGTTTTCATGTAATCTATGTTAATATTGTTTGATTTATGAAAGTTAATGATATCTATAATAAGGCTAGGTTTTTACTTGTCCTAGCTTTTTCAATTCCCTTAACTGTGTTTGGTTATCTATGCTAGTATTGCCTCACCTGTGTTTGGTAATTACCTGAATATTTTTGGTGATTACCAAAACGTTGTAGAAATTGTGGTGATGTTATGATTTGTGAGTTTTCATGTAATCTACTCTGTAGTATTGTTTGGTTTATGAATAGTTAATGATATCTATAATAAGGGTAGGTTTATACTTGTCCTAGCTTTTTCACTTCCCTTAACTGTGTTTGGTAATCTATGCTAGTGTTGCCTCACTTGTGTTTGGTAATTACCTAACTTGTCAGTATGTGTAATCTGTTTATAATTTTTTTTTGGGCAGTGAGATGGCAAGGGTAAAGAGGACAGCTTTCAAGCCGACAAAGAATAAGGACAAGAATGCTAGCGATGATTCGGATTATGTGGAATCCGAGGAAGGCGAAGAATCCCCACGTCGTTCATATACAAAAAGGCGAGCTCGAAAAAAGCAAGCGGCATCTACTTCTCAGAGTTCATAGAAAGGGCAACGTACCTTTAAGGGTGTTGATCCTATCATTCCCGAAACTAATGTTGATGAAAACAAAAGGTTTCGCACCCCAGAGCATGCTGAACGTCACAAAGAAAATTTTGGTACACATCATGTGTACTCAGGTAGGATAGTGGACTTCATGTCTTTGAAGCTTCATAATCCAAACTTCCTTTTTGATTGGTTTTCATACCAACAGTGGCATAGACTACTCCAGACTAAGCTCCCTTGCTATCTTGAACATGTGAAAATATTCTACACACATCTTGAAGTGGATGACACTGATGATGGTAGGGTAACATCTTGGGTGAAAGGTGTCGAAATCTCGTTCGATGATATAGAACTTGGAACGATTCTTGGTTTCACTGTAGATGGTTTGTGGGATTACCCCAGTAACAAATGTAGTGAAGTCGATGAATTTGATGTTCAGGAGTGCAACAAACTATTGTTGATGGATAACGAAGACGACAGGACCCGTAAGCCTCAAGTTGATGAGCTTCCTCTCCAGTCTCGTTTCCTCCTCCTTGTCATTCACCAGTCCTTCAATACTCGTATAGGGGGGAAATCAACATTAACGTGGGCTGACATGTTCTTTATGTTTTGTGTCATTTCAAACAATAAAATGAACATGCCCTTGTAGACACCAAATTTTGGACCCCTTTTTCGGGTAAATAAGGATTTTAAAAAGAAATAAAAATAACGAAAACCGTCATGCATCGTCGAACGCGCTCCCCGTAAAATGAATGTTTTGTCCCAGAGCGCGAGTTTCATTCCGTCGTGCGGATTTCCATTTTTGCGTATTGGTCGTGCGGTTTCGGCTTAAAATATAATTTCCGTGAGTCGTACTCAATAACTACGACCATCGTTTAGATAAAATGATTCACAGTATAATCATGCTCGTATTTATTAATTTGACGAATTTTCGTAAATTGTTTTGAGTAAGTTTTGAAAAAAACGGAAAACGAGTCGCGATTAGGCGTCGGGATTTTAGTCGTATCCCAAAACCGGTAATAATCAGTTTTCTTGATGATCAAGTCATTGTTCATTGGATAAAGAATAAGAATATATTCTTTATCCATTAGTTAGATAATAAGAATCATGAAAAGATGTGAGAATAAGAATCAAATCCCATGTGTAAAGGGGGGGGGGGAATCCGGATTTTTTTCCGGAAGAATAGAGTGTGCGCCAAGCACACAATCATGCGCTAGACGCATGATTATGCGCCTAGCGCACAAGCATTCTCTGCGCCAGAGCAGAGCCTTGCGCCTAGCGCATGGCGTTGTGCCTAGCGCAGGCTCCTGCGTTTGGCGCAGCGTCCCAATCAGTTTTGTTTTGCACGTTTGTCGATGTATTATTTTTACGGAATAGGATGTTTAGGGAAGAATATTTTCTGAAAATCTGATTTTGCCTCATTTATGAGAAAATCCAAAAAGAATAAGAATATTTGTGCTTCCAAAGAGATTTGATGATGTCATTAGAGTGAGGTCATTAGAGTGATGTCATTAGGGTGATTAAGGATGAAGAAAATCAGATATTTTGGGTGAAAAATTTAATTTTCTACTTCTTTGAAACCCTAATTCACCTCCCTCATTTCTCTATCAATACCCTTCTTTTTCCACTTCAAAACCAAGTTGAAAAAAACTCAATTCAACTTGACAACTTCTCCCTCTACTGCTCTTCTCCTCAATTTTTTCATGTAAGCAAAAGTCATAATTAGTAAGTAAGAAATTTCAAGAAAACTCAAATTAATTTCACTAATTTTCTCAATACTCCTCTCATCTTCTCTATTACTTCTTTCCTCTAAAAAATATCATTCAAGAAAAAGAAAGTAAAAGTTAGGAAAATAATTAGTAAGTAAAGAAGTTCACCAAAAGGAAAAAAGACACAAAAAGAGTTTATGTTAGTAATTAAGTAGATTTAGAAACTCATTTAGAAATTAAGAAAATCACAAAAAAGGTAGAAAAATTTGCAAAAAGGAAGTGCATCATTGAGCTAGGAAGGTAAAGTTGAAACTCTTGTTATTTTTTATTATCTTCTTAATCATCTACTAACTTTCTCCTTGTTTTCTTCTTATCATTTTTTTTAATCTTTGGAGTGATTTGGGTATGTGGAAGTCCTAATAGGTTCCCAACCTTAAATCACCCCACCTAGAATAGTCAACTCTAATGGGGAGACTCTTAGGAAACAATGTGATTATGTGATTTTCCTTAATTAAGTTGTTGTTCATCACCAAAAAATGTTTTCATAAAAAATTCAAGACAAATTATGCATAAACATCTCCATAAAAAGAAAATGTGATGCTTTAATTATAATCAGTTATAATTTCGTACTAAATTTCATTTTTCGTATGTATTATAAGAATATTTTGTAGGATTTAATATTTTTTCTATGAAGTTAAATACGTTTCCAGCAACTGGGCTTTGGAATTTCTAAAAAATGAATTTTGTACAAAAGTCATACAACTTTGTTGTGCAAAACTGATTTTGTCTAGCACCACATAATCTTATTCTGTCAATAAAGTTTTAACTAAATTCATTTAGACAAGACGAAAAGCATCAACTTTAAAGTAGACATCAATAGCTTTTCAAAAATATAAAAATCATGTTCATATGAATTTTATACAATTTTACATCATTTTTACAAAACCGTTCATGTAAATCACTAAATTCCAGAAAATTGATTTTCTTTTCAGTTAAGAAAACAAACCAAAAATGGTCTTAAAAGTGTCCAATTCAAGAGAAAATTTCCAGTCTAGTTCTTCAAAGTGTCTAGAATGTTTACAAAAAATTCACTTAAAAATAAGTTCAATAAGTTAGGTTTCAAAGAACAAATTGGATAAAGGTCCTGTTTTGACCAGTTTAAAAATAAAATTCGTCATAATTCAGCTTGTCACTAACCTATGTAACACATGCTCAATGTAACGCTTTCTACAGAAAGTTATGATTTTTGCAAGTCAGTACAAGAACAAAAGTGCAATTTGGAAAAATGAAGTAAAGTGATTAACTCAACTTTCATAAAAACATGTTTCCTTTTCATAAGAAATTGTTAATTAAAAATCATGAAAATTTCAAGTTTCTCTTAAAATGTCTCATTTTATCATGTAAATAAAAATCAATAAAAGTTGTCATAAAAAATCAAATTAAAGAGGTTAATTAATCTCTATTTTTTCACAAGTTTACAAATAAACATGAATTCCAAAGCCCATTCAAGGAGATGAAGATCAAGGAGCATCATGGTGAAGATCAAGATTGAAGACTTTGTATAGATCATAGATTTTGTACATTTTGTTGTAATAATAATTCTTTGTAAATAGTTATTACATCACTCATTAAAAAAAAAACATGGAGATGTTTATACATAATTTTCATAAATAATTCCACAATTCTTTTTTAAATAAAATGAGCAACCAATGTTACAAATGTTGCATGTTGGGCCAATATATCATAGTATATGAATTAAATGACCCAATCTCAATGAAGAGGAAAAATTGCAAATCTAACTAAGTTAAATTGTATGATGATCCATACTACATTTTAAAATTTGTTCTCCATCTCAAATGGATTAATCATGTAATTTGACATAATTAGATTGGTAATTATGATCTCCGAATGGATTTTAGGCCGTTTCACGTGTCTCGCTTTAAATGGCCAAATTCCAATTAGCCAAACACAATCTCCAAATTTGATCTCAAATTGATCATTTATCTCTAAATAACTTAATAATCTTCAATTAAGATTATTTCTCAAAAGCTTTCAAATTAGGAAGCAAACCTCTAAGACCTCTTGAAAATCATAAATGTGATCACTAATTAAGGTGGTTATTTCAATCCTCGATTAATCGCTAATTAAGGTGATTATCTCCAATCATTAGTTAATTGCTAATTAGAGCGATTAACTCAAACTTTTCATTTAATCACTAATTAGACTGATTATCTTAAATCTTGGTTAATTACTAATTAAGGTGATTAACTTGACCCTCTTTATTTAATCACTAATTAGAGTGATTATCTTAAACCCTAATGATCGTTAATTAGGGCGATTATTTTTCTTATTTAATCACTAATTAGGGTGGTTATCTTAAACCTTAATGATCGTTAATTAGGACGATTATTATCCTCATTTAATCACTAATTAGAGTGATTATCTTAAACCTTAATGATCGTTTATTAGGACGATTATTTTTCCCATTTAATAACTAATTAGAGTGATTATCTTGAACCTTAATAATCATTAATTAGGACGATTATTTTCTCATTTAATCACTAATTAGATTGATTATCTTAAACCTTAATGATCGTTAATTAGGACGATTATTTTTCTTATTTAATCACTAATTAGAGTGATTATCTTAAACCTTAATAATCGTTAATTAGGGCGATTATTTTTCTCATTTTAATCACTAAATAGAGTGATTATCTTGAGCCTTGAATAATCACTAATTAGGGTGATTATCTTAACCTCCATTTTTAATCGCTAATTAAGGTGATTATCTTGATCCTCCTTCATATTTAATCACTAATTAAGGTGATTATCTTAATCCCATTTCAATCACTAATTGGAGTGATTACCTTATTCCTAATAGATTTGTTTAATTCTAAAGGTGAAATATTCATAATTTATTTCCTTTTTCTTCCAATCCCGCAAAAATTGGTACGTAGTGCAGCTTCAGTGCTTAAACCTACCATATACAAATGATATATTGGTCCTAAATAAAAACGGTTGATGTGTATATGTGCAAATTATGTGAATTTATTTCCTTTGAATATTCATGATTACTTTAAAAAAGGAAAATAACGTATTTAGTAAGAGCCCATTCTTTAGAACGGAAGAGGAGACGAGTTCCAGACGTTCGCACCTCTTAACCTAAACCCCGAACCCTATCTCATGGTATGAAAGACCAATTTTCAAAAAGCCTTATCCATATGAAGTTATCATCGTTTTAAATATTTCTTGAAAATTGATTTTAAAATGATTTAATAAATAAATCTGATCCTATTAAGATATTAATAGGGTGGCGACTTCAAAGTTTTCTAAAACTCATAGTTCAATGAGAGACTTTTGTGGGGTTTATACCGTTAATTAAGACATTAAAAAACGGGATACCACAGGCTGACTACTTCACTAGGGAAGATACTTCCTCTTGAAGTATATGAGGTTTAAACCTGAATAATGCGCTATTTTCCATATGTATATATAATAAAAAAAGTTAATCATGGCTATTCACAATTTAATTTTTGTATATAACATGCTTATGTGAAAATTGCGTGTCCTTGGTAGTTTATAGATCCATACACGTGCACTCTTTCTAACCATTTTCTTATTAGGTCTGATACCTCTGTCTATTGGCAAGGGTCAGAATTTTAGAATAACAAATTAATGAATTAAGGGCGTAAAACTTACATCCGCGAGCTATTGCGACCGGCTCTGTCAGGAGCGTCCACCCTCGATGGACACAATGGAAGTGACTCGAGGCCACTTTAACATAATCTCTCCTTAAATGAATCACCTTTTAGTTGACTTCTAGGACACAAGGATCAATGCACAAATGTTCTTTATTTATTTCGGCTATTGAATAATGTGAAATATTTTCAAAAAATTCCTCAGTCAGGTTTTCACTCGGTCAATGTTTCAGTAATCATTAATGGTAGCTGAATTGCTGCCGAAATGATTATTAAAATTTTAAGAGTATTCTTGTTTATTTATCACAAGTATCATGTACTACCTCCGTCCCAGTATAGTTTGAACACTTTCCTTTTATGTTTGTCCCAAATTAGTTTGAACACTTTCATTCTTGGCATGGTCCCACCATTAATATATTATTTTTTTTACACATCTTTGGCCCACACTCTACCTTTTATCAATAAAAAGTTACTCAACTTTTTCTCTCCTCTAATAAAAAATACCCCACCAACTCCTATCACATCTACTTTCACTAGTAGAATAAATGCTTATTGCTGCGCTGATATTGCTGCGGTTTTACCCATACGCAGCAATATATCACGTAAAAATAAATATAAAATATAAAATAAAGATATTGCTGCGGTTTCGGCCTAAAACCGCAGCAATATGATATCAACATAAAACAAAAAATTGAAAAAAATTGAATATCTGACCATACATATTGCTGCTGTTTTTGTCAAGAACCGCAGCAATATATTCAAATAATATTTTAATATATTGCTGCGGTTCTTCATAAAAACCGCAGCAATATCATTAAAAAAGAATATAAAACCCATCCGTTAGGGTTTTTTCCCACTATCCCTCTCTCAACCTCTGAACCTCACACACCTCTCCCTTCTTCATTTCTCTCTCTCATCCATTTGCAAACCCTCAGCCGTTTTTCAAACCCTCACATCTAACCTCTCATCCTCTCACCTCTCTAACCTCTCGCATCTTCCCTCTTCGTTCGATGTTCAAACCCTCTCACCTCCCACCGACGTCGGCATCTTCACCTCTCACCAACGTCATCTCCTTCAAACCCTCTCACCAACGTCGTCGTCTCCACCTCTCATGCTCTCACCAACGTCGTCTTCTTCACCTCTCACCGACGTCGTCTCCTTCAAACCCTCTCACCAACGTCGTCTTCTTCGTCATTCACCAAGTCGTTCCCTCGTTCGTCGTTCGCGGTCGTCGGTTGTCGTTCGCGGTCGTCGGTCCTCGTTCGCGGTCGTCTCCTTCGCGTCGTCTGTCATCGTCCACTTTAGTTTCAAGATCTGTTTTGTTGTTTACCTTTTTCTTCATTTTTTTTTATTTTTTTATTAATTTTGTACTTCTGTTTTGTTTGTACTTCTGTTTTGTTTTTTTTTTTTAAATTTTTCGGCTCGCCGGCATCAAATCTCGAGATTTTGTATTTGATTAATGACAAAGCATGCCTGAAACTAAAGAATAATACAAAACATGCACTCGAATTAATGAATTTTCACTCAGATTAATGAGAAATGCAAAAAAAAAAAATTTTTTTTTGGACCTACACCTGTACCTATTGCTGCGGTTTCTGATAAAAACCGCAGCAATATGCTTATTATTTAATATAAAATAGATTATATTGCTGCGGTTTCTGATAAAAAACCGCAGCAATATGCTTATTATTTAATATAAAATAGATTATATTGCTGCGGTTTTCGCTAGAAACCGCAGCAATATGTTAAAATATTGTTGCGGTTTAAAACCGCAGCAATATATTAATTATCTATTGCTACGCCCTTAATTGCTGCGCGGCCAAAACCGCCGCAATAGGCCACTTAATAACCGCAGCAATAAGCATTTATTCTACTAGTGTTTTTGAATAAAATAACATTTGATAACCACACCACAACTTATCACCTTAAACTACGTGTCCCAACAAGTGTTCAGATCTTTCTGGGACGGAGGGAGTAAAAAAAATGTGTGCTCACCCATTTTAAAAAAAAAAAAAAAACTCACATTTACTTCATAATTTTTTTTCATTCAAATTGGTTTTTCCTAAAAACAAAATTGATTTCTAAAAGAAAAAAAATCTTGTTTTGAAGATAAAATCCCAAAATAAAACAAAAAAAATTGAAAAAAAATGAAAAATGAAAAGAGTTGTAATCACGATTTCAAAACGTGTCATGTTTAGGAATTAGAATGTAATTAAAACATATAGTCTAAAACACGAGAAGTCTAGTCTAAAAAAGAAAAATTGTGTCAAAAGGGATAATTGTTTTCGAAAAAAAGAGGATTCTTCCATTTCCTGCTAAAAAAAACATATAAAGAAAAATTAATCAGTTGTTGACTAACATTGTTAGCGTGTACATTTCAGGTACTTCAAATTAATCTAATCCAAAGAGGTGGAACAGACGTTTTCAAACAGGAGAATACATGGTCTGGCGCCTAGCAGACTGAATTCGAAAAAAGGTTGAGAAGAACCCGAGTACTTCTCATTAGTCTAATCCTAAGAGGTGGAACAGACGTATTCAGACAAAAGAACATATGGCTTGGCGCCCGGCAAACTGACATCTGAAAAATTTGGGAAGTACCTGAATCATTTAATTGCTTTTATATTGTATTTTTTATGGTAGAGCTACGTGCGGCTTGATCCCCCAAAAAAAAAAATTCTGATGTTGTAATGCATCTATCTTAGTTTCTTTACCATGTAATGTACTAAAAGGGGTACGTAGGCAACTCATTTTCCGAGTGCAGCTGCACAAGAAAAAAAAAGAAAAGAAAAAATCATATATCAGAACTACGTTGGGCCTGATTCTCCATTCAAGAAAAAGCATCACAAGAAAAATTTCTTCCCCAAATCCAGATCCATTTATGGAGATACGTAGGCAACTCGGGTGCGGTCCCTTTTGCATTTAATATTTTCTTTTGTGGTTTCAGCGCTTAGAAGCAATCAATACATGCAGATCACTACAAAGAAGAACGATATCTAGGGCATCATAATTTGCCAAAATAAGGACACATGCCTCGTTATACCTCTTTTCTCTTATTTCTGTAGTAGCAGGAAAGGGAAGGATATTATCAAATTGATTTTGAAAAATGTTTGTGTATTATCCCGAAAAAATTTGAGTTTAAAAAGTGGAATTTAAAATGTAAATAAAAGGTCCAAGTCTAAAAAAAAATATAATAACGAATAAAATAATGTAATGAAAAATCCAAAACAAATGATAAAGTCAAGGTTTCACACTTTTAATAAATGATAACTGAAATTGGGGTTAAAATAAAAAATAATTTTCAAAGATATCATTTCTTTCATTCCCTGCACCAAAAAAAAAAAAAAAAAAAAGAGAAAAAGAAAGGAAGAAACAAAATCTGGACAAACTTCTGTGCTAACTCTTCATCTCACCTCACAGGAACGCTGCCTGGGCCCGCTCAGGATCTAGGCTAATTCGCTGAAGTTCTGACCATAGTGAACGTTCTCTGTCAGTAATACTGTCATCCTTGTCTTCACCAGCGGTATTCTCTGCTACACGTCTCAGCAACATGTCTGAAATTCCGAACAACGAGCACCAACAGAACTCTACCCCCTCCACCTGATCCAATGACTGAGCTCTGAGGACTTGTCCAGGCTATGCTTGACCGATGGGATAATATTGAACAAACTGTGTTGGCGATAATGCGCCAAAGCCACCATATGCCTCCTCCTCCTCCTCCTCCTCCGGAGTCGGAGGTAGCCTCACCTTTTCACCTTGAGCCTCTGAACAATGAGATAGAAATTCCCACTAAGCTCGAGCAAGAAGTAGTTAAGCTTAAGGAAGTCTTAAAAGGCTTGACGAAGGCCGAACCATGGATGGACATACATGGGTTAACACTTTTCCCAAAGGCACGATTACCTCATGGTTTCAAGATGCCTAACCTGACAAAATTTGATTGGACCGGCAACCCCACCAATTTCCTGAAGATGTATGTAGGGGCAATGAGTCCCTGGGGAGTGGAAGAATCTTGGACGGCTCAACTCTTTCAACAGTATTTAGATGGTGCTACAACACATTGGTTCTTCAATCTTGAAAACACAAAGAAATCCACTTGGGCTGACATAGTCAGAGAGTTCTCAAACCAGTACAAATATAATGAAGAAATTGATGTTACTAGAAGGGATCTGGAGACCACTTCTCAAAACCTTAACGAGACATTTTCTTCATTCCTCACTCGATGGAGAAACAAGGCTTCCAAAATGATGAGTAGGCCTAATGAAGAGGAACAACTGCAAATTTTTGTGAAGAACCTCTTTCATTTCTATTAGAAGCATATGGCATACCAATATTTCCCGACCTTCAAAGCTTTGATTGCTACGGGAACTCTAGTTGAGGACACTATGAACGGGGGAGACATCAAGAAAGATGAACCTACTGTCAACGCCACTTATAATGCAAAGTTTGGAAATAACAAAAGAGCCCCAAACAATGATTCAGCAGCTCCTAAGACAAGTAATGCGATCCACGCCATTGGCGCATCGTCTGCATTCCAGTTGCGACCACAAAGGAACTTTACTCCTTTGAACATGAATTATTCCCAAGCTCTCTCCAAGCTAATAAAGGCCAATCTCATTCAACCTTTGAATCCACGTCCACCTCCTAAAAATCCTTACCTTGGTTATGACCCAAACCAAAACTGTGAGTATCACCAAAGTCCGGGGCATAATACTGAAAGCTGCACTGCTCTAAAGCATCAAATTCAAAACCTGTGGATGATGGAAAACTCTCTTTAGGATCCACTTCCAATAAACCAAACGATTCTCAGCCCAACATCACAAAAAACCCCCTTCCTAATCATAAGCCCTCATTTGCCATTAATGCCATCTTTGCTGCTTCAGATGGATGCGATCCGATACAGTAAATCCGCAAGACAACTCCCCAAATGTATGAAATGCCAATAGCCGTAGGTTACAAGTGTCTGGTCTATGACTATTCCACTCAAGAAAAAGTCAAAATGACGCCTTGTAAAGACCCCAGCTTCGCTCTCAACAAGGATCCATTCTCTGACACATGTGAAACTTTGGATTATGACGGTGCTTTCTTCATCTTGGACTCTGATGCTGATGAAGATGCCTTTTCGGCCTTGACAATCGTGGAGAAAAGCAACGGGGGACATTCCACCACTCCAAATACATACCGCCGCCCCATCTGCCTCGATGATCTTAGTGATGAGGAGTATGTGGATATCTCTCATTTGACTAGAGCAGGCCGCCATTTTAAACCATCCCATTTAGAGGATTAAAATCCTTTGGAGATATTGAGGAGGAAAGAAAAGGGCAAAGAGCCAATGACAGAGGATAGTAACAAGGAAGATGATGCTATCAAGCGCATGAAAAGCCTCATAGGGCAGCTGTTCTAATGCATCTTAATAAAGCATCTGTAAGCTCTTCCATAACACATGACCAGATGGTGGGGCTCATTCATGGGGGAGATCGAACTCTCATGTTCACAGACAATGATCTTCCTGACAATATCAACCACAACAATTCATTGCACATCACTATACGCTGTAATGGATGGGAGATACCTAGGATATTGATCGATAATGGCTCTGCAACAATGTTTGCCCTCTGCATGTGCTAATAAGACTTGGGTATTCAAAGGAAGATCTAGTACCATTCAACCAGGTGGTTAGAACATATGATAATGCTAAGAGAGAAGTATTGGGTTCAATCAGCCTCCTCATTGAATGTGGTCCCGTGGCAAGGAAGGTGGAATTCATGGTCATTGATATTTAAGCCTGTTTTAACCTCTTATTAGGAAGACCATGGTTGCACGAAAATAGAGCAGTAGCCTCCACTCTACATCAGAAGGTAAAGCTTCTCACTGATCAGGGTATTGTGACTATTTATGGTGATCCGAAAATCATGACCGAGAACACCGGGAAATCGGTATTGCGTCTAAATAAAGTAGAGGGCACTAGGTTGGATGGTTACACTATCCATTGTATTCTAGCAGCACCTGAAAATTCATGGATGAGGTCCCAGCAGCCACACCAGATGCAAGTGTTGAAGAAACAGAACCAGAGTATAGTGAGGATGACGAAGAAGAAGTGGGAGCTCCAAGCATCGGCACACATAATACATCATCTGAAGCACCGGAAGAATCCTGGATTGGCAATCTTCAAGATGATGATAATGACTAAAAAAAGAGGTCTGGGACTGATGATTTTGACCTGAACTTTAATGTAGTAGGTCCTATCCGAGAAGTTCACACTGAATCACTGATTCTCTTTCCTGGATATCAACACGAGGATCATTATCGTGAGTTATCACAGTTCCGGAAATTTGACGGGAACGGTGATCCTTTGGTCCACTTAGTTGGTTTTGTGAATGCCTTGCACCCATGGGGCATACCAGAGGAAGATTACCCCATGCTGTTTGATAAGAGTTTAGAAGGACCAGCTTTGGACTGGTACTACTCTTTGGATTATGTGGATAGAGCTAGTTGGGAAAATGCTAGCCAAGCCTTTGTTAATTGGGCTCTCGAGCATAAACAAACTGATGTCAAGAAGCTGAAGCTAGTCACTTTGCGTCAAGCAGGCTTGGAAACTTTTTCGCACTTTTGTTCAAGATACGCTTACATTCGCGCCGAGCTTCGTGTCCCTATTACTGATCGGGAATTCATGCTTATATTACTGCGGAACCTAAACGATTTCTACTATCTTCACATGGTTGCCATTAAGTACACTGGCCTCAGCCACATGAAGCAGCATGGCTTCGACATCGATACTCTGAAATTGCAAGAAAAACGACCCTGGGAAAGTCTTGAAAGTCCCAATGCAAATCCAAGGATTTATGCTAAGATGAATGAACCATTGAGTATGGTGTATGATCGTCTTCGGAGGCAAGGTATAATCCAAGCCTCAGCATATGTGCACTGTTTACCCCTTCCTGGAACAGACATGAGTAAACTCCGTGCTTATTGTCGTCAATTTGGGCATGAAACTGATCGATGCCATGACCTTTACTACAAAGTGCAAAGCTTGATTGATTAAGGCATCATTAGTCCAACCCACAAAGAACTACCCACAAAGAAGGTGTCGTCACATCCACGATCACAATCCCAAGTCGATATCTTTCGTAAACTGGTTGAACAAGGTCGCATATATCCACTTCCTAGACGCCCAGGGGCAAGTCTCGTAGGGTCAAATCTCCACAAGTACTGCCAATATCATCAGTTGCATGGTCACGGCACAAACCAATGTCATGCTCGCAGCTATCGCATCAAGCAAATCACCAAGATAGCTCTTGTCTACCGCAAAGCTACTTGATCGTCTCACAGAAGGAGAAAAATCTTCGGTAAACGTACTGTAAGGGGTTAGCCCATCAAAAAAAAAGAAAAAAAGAAAAAAAGAAGAAAAGAAAAATCTTTTAGCTCGTTAGTATTAGAGAACTACGTGCAGCTTGAATCCCCATTATCACGTACACTTGCAGTGTGAGATCACTCTACCTATGTAACACCTGGGGTACGTAGGTAGCTCAATATGAGTGCAGCTGCTTTATTAAATAAAAAACTTTAGTTCTTCCTAAAATAATGAACTACGCTCAGTCTGATTCCCCATAAAATGCACTTGGAACAACGGGGATATGTAGGCAGCCTTCGGGTTCGACTCAAATATATTAATCATTGTATTTCAGGTAATGTGATTAGAACTCAAGATGCCAGTCGTCAGAGGAGCAATTTCAGAATGCTGAATTGACGCATCAATGGGGATACATGCCCTAATCTGTATATTTTATGTCTTTGTTCAAATATTAAGCAGGGAATAGAAGAATAAAAAAATCGGCTTTCAACCCGAATGACAGTAAAATCGTTCAAAAGAGTCAAATAATATAAAAAGAACAAAATTGTAAAGGTGGACCATTCCAGTCAAAATATTGCAAAATCGTTTTCTAAAATTTTCTTAACTTTGCAATGCATTCTGCAATATGTAGCTTTCCTCTCTCTTCTTTTAATTCTTTTTCTCTACCTTTAGGTCCAAACAGAAGAAATTTATCCCTTCTCTAAGGATGACCAATTACCATCAGAAAACAAACACCTAAGCCATATCCACGAATGCGGTCAAAGAGCCTGTAGGGATTGCCACGCAACCTCTGTCCAAAGGATTTCAAATCATGATGAAGATAAATTATGGTCAAGGAGCCGGATTAGGGCATGATGGTAGCGGAATGAAGCAACCGATCCTCGTAGTAGACAAGCAGAACCGACATGGATTAGGATATGATCCGGGCAGCACTTCTCAAAACATAAAAAAAAAACTTCTTTTACCCTCAATGGTCTGTTCATCTGCAAGGAGATACTGAGCCATACTATGAGTTTCCAGAACCTTAGCTTAGTAGGAAGGAACAAAAGATTTTAACGGGATTGGAGATATTCTTTAATGAGGTTGGAAATCTGGACTTAATCAAAAGTTGATTTGTCCAAAAAAAAAAATTGAAAAAAGAAAATGACTGGGTGAATAAACTGGAACATGGAGTCCTTAAGAAGCTTTTCAATTCTGAGTCTTCTAAAGAAGGGGAATTTGACCCGGTGTCTTTGATGATACCTTTTGGCGAAAGCATTGAACAAAAGTGGAGTATTGAGTGTCAGGTAAAAGACGGGCCTATAGAATTTAAAATGTTTTTAGCAAACCATCCTCCACATCCATCTCATGAAAATACCTTTTCACGCTTTTAAGATGGATATCATACCGATAGCTCATCTTTCAGCCAATCTTCCTTGCATACCCAGTCAGGAGACTCTGATAGTGAGGAAATTGAATGTGAACCCTTATCTAAGAACATTAGCATGCAAGATGTTATTTTTAATAATGATGAATCACTTGATACAACTGAAACATATATAAAACCCATGGAAGAATCCATTGTAATTAATATTGGTACAGAAAATGCTGTAAAAGAAGTCAAAATAGGGTCATCCATCTCCCCAACTATACAGTCTGTGTTTATTGCATTGTTAAAAGAGTATGTAGATGTGTTTGCATGGTCTTATATTGATATGCCTGGTGTTAATAGAGAAATTGCGGAACATCGCATTCCGTTACATCCTGAAAGCAAGCCTAAGCAGCAAAAGCTCCGCCGAATGAAGTCAGAGGTTAGCCTGAAAGTGAAAGAAGAGATCCAGAAACAGCTTGATGCCAAATTCATCCAAGCTGTAAAGCATCCGAGTTGGCTCGCTAATATAGTGGTTGTACCCAAAAAGGATGGGAGAGTTCGTGTGTGCATTGATTTTCGAGATTTGAATGCTGTATCACCAAAAGATTGCTTTCCTCTACCCCACATCGATGTTCTCGTGGATAATACGGTTGGTCATGTAATATTTTCCTTCATGGATGGATTCTCAGGTATAATCAAATACTCATGGCTCAAGAAGATATGACAAAGACGTCTTTCATTACACCGTGGGGCACCTTCTGTTACCGAGTTATGCCTTTTGGTCTCAAGAATGCCGGAGCCACATATCAAAGGGCTGCAACAACTATCCTTCATGACCTCATCCACAATATTGTGGAGGTCTATGTAGATGATATGATTGTGAAAAGTGAAGATCGTGAAGGGCATATTCCCGCACTGAAGTCCTTCTTTGAAAGAATCAGAAGATACAATCTAAGGCAAAACCCTCAAAAGTGTGTGTTTGGCGTCACTTCGGGGAAGTTGTTGGGATTCATTGTCAGTCAAGACGGCATCAAAGTAGACTCTGAAAAGGTAAAAGCTATGCAAGAGCTACCTCCTCCAAAAACAGAAAAAGAAGTAAAAGGATTTCTCGGTAGAATTCAATATATCAGCAGGTTCATCTCACAACTCACTATGAGATGTGAACCTATATTTAAGCTGCTCATAAAAGGGGCATCCCATGAGTGGAACGAGGAATGTCAGGAAGCATTTGATTCCATGAAAGAGTATCTTTCAAATCCGCCTGTTCTAATGCCACCTAGACCAGGAGAACCCCTGATTTTGTATCTCACTATCACAGAAATGGCTATGGGAGCTCTCTTAGCCCAATATCAAGAGAGAACAAAGAAGGAAGTTGCCATATACTATCTCAGCAAGAAATTCCTGGAGTATGAGATAAGATATACCCCATTGGAAAAAGCATGTATTTCCTTGGTCTATGCCACGAAGAAGTTGAGGCATCACCTTCAAGCTCATACCACCTATCTGATCTCAAGACTTGATCCAATCAAGTATCTGTTCGAAAAACCCATTCTTAGTGAAACATTGGCGAGATGGCATGCTATGCTTTCTGAGTTTGATATTCAATGTGTCAGCCAGAAATCTGTCAAAGGAAGAGCCATATCTGAAGCCCTAGCAGAAGGACCAGTGTCAGGAGATGAATATGATGATGCATTCCCTGATGAGTACTTATTATTCATTGACAATCCACAATGGTGCATGTATTTTGATGGAGCTTCTAATAGAAGAGGTAATGGAGCAGGTGTTTTGTTAGTAGATCCTAATGGAGTCCATATTCCATTTGCTGTCAAGCTGAATTGCCCAACAACAAACAATACGGCTGAGTATGAAGCCTGTATATATGGAATAAAAGCCGCTCTGGTAGCAGGGGTAAGACATCTCACTGTATATGGAGATTCTAATCTCATTATATCTCAAACAATAGGAACATGGAGGGTTAGAGATGAAAGACTTCAGCTCTACCCAGAGTACCTTTAAGAATTGATCCCTTATTTTGATGACATCAGCTTCAAACATCTTCCTCGGGAACAAAATAGGTTCACTGATGATTTAGACAATCTCGCTGTTAATTTAACATGGGAAAATGGTACAAAAATCCAGTCAGTTTTAATTGAAGAAAGGAAGGGACCTATAGTGACGGTAGCACAAATTGTCTCCATCCTGGCTCAACAAGATGATGATGAAACCTAGTATAAGGATATCAAGAGAATTTTCTGGAAACAATGCAACATCCAAAGGGAAGTGGCAAGAAGGACCGCATAGCTATCAGAAGGCTAGATGCTCATTTTCTCATTCTAAAAGGCAGACTATATCACAAAGGGTTTGATGGTACTCTGCAACTCTGCGTGAATGATAGCGAAAAGCAAGCCATCATGGAAGAAGTTCATGGAGGAGAATGTGGACCCCATATGAATGGAAGGATGCTGGCTCGTAAAATTTTGCGAGCAGGTTTCTTTTGGAGTACTCTAGAAGGTGATTACATCAGCTTTGTCCGCACCTGCAAGCAATGTCAGATATTTGCTAACCTCAATCATATGCCACCTGTGTCACTACATAATATGACCTCTCCTTGGCCATTTTCGAGTTGGGGCATAGACATAATCAGAAAAATTCATCCAAAGGCTTCAAATGGGCATCAGTATATTCTTGTAGCAATTGATTACTTTTCGAAGTGGGTTGAAGCTGCATCCTTTTCAAAGCTAGGGGCAAAGCAAGTCTCGAAATTTATGATTAACAACATTATCTGTCAGTATGGCATACCTTTTGAAATCATCTCTGATAATGGATCACAATTTGAGGGTCATCTGAAGGCTCCTCTTGCAAAATATGCAGTCAAGCATCATCAGTCCTCACCTTATCATCCCCAAACAAATGGAGCGGTGGAAGCAGCCAATAAGACAATCAAGACTATTGTCGCCAAGATGACTGAAAAGACTAGGGAATGGCATGACAAGCTCCCGTATGTCCTTTTGGGATATAGGATATCAATTAGGACTCCAACAAGAACAACCCCGTATTCTTTGGTTTATGGGATGGAGCCAATCCTACAGGTTGAAGTGGAGATACAATCTCTCAGGGTCATAGCAAACTGTGAAATCTCAGAAGACCAATGGTATAAAACTCGTTATGATGAGCTTGCATTTGCATATGAGCGCCGACTACAAGCTTTGCATAACATTCAACTCTATCGGCGGAGAATTGCTTGTGCGTTTAACAAAAGGGTTCGAGATAAAGACATTAAAAAAAGGTGATATAGTCTTAAAGGAAAATAAAGCTCCATTGCATGGTCCTAGAGGAAAGTTCAAGCCTAATTGGTCTGGACCATTCTTAGTCAAGCATGTCACCACGGCTGGAACAGTAAAGCTAATGGATTTTGATTGGAATGAATTCACCCATTTCACTAATCTTGATCAATTGAAGAAATATTACGCTTAGGCATCAAAGTAATTGTAATTGTCATGGTCAAGTAATCAAGCAGTTTGTGGATTTTGTATCTTATCTGGTTATTCTTAATAAACATGCCATGTGTTTCTAGATATTCATATAATGTATGTAAGAAAAAAAAAAACAAAAAGAGACAAAAAAAAGAAGAAAAAAGAAAAATGATGAAACATGCAAGGATGTTTGTGCTTTTTTCAAGGTTTATATGTTATGCTTTTAAATGTCATATGATTGATTAATTATGATTTGCATGTCATATTTAATGTTAAAGCGTGCACGTGTTTAGAATTGTGTTCACATTGAATTTCTCACAAGCAGATAATTCTCACAAACATACCTTTTTTATTCATCCCAACTGGGGTACTTCATTTCATACATAAAAAGACATAAAACCTTCATTTCCTACAAACTCAAAAAAAAAACAAACACTAAAAAAACCACTAGTAGAATAAATGCTTATTGCTGCGGTCATTAAGTGGCCTATTGCGACGATTTTCGCAGCGCAGCAATAAAGGGCGCAACAATAGGTAAATTATATATTGCTGCGGTTTTAAACCGCAGCAATAGGGCAACCTATTGCTGCGGTTCCTACCCAAAACCGCAGCAATAGGTAGTGTTAATAATAATAATAATAATAAAAAGCAACCTATTGCTGCTGTTTTTTGGTAAAAACAGCAGCAATAGGTTGTTTATTTTTTTTTAAAAAAAATTGATATATTTCTAATGTCATACTTCACCCACGCAACATTTTCACAAAGAAAACCGCACAACCAGATTTTTGAAATTCATTCAAACATCAAATGAATTAATAAAGCCCATAACTACCGTATTTACATTTGATATTATAAGAAATGAAACTATGAAACACACCAAATCTGAAAAATATAACCAATGCCAAAAACTAAAATATCATATTCATTACAAAATCAAAATGGAAATTAAACTAAAATAGAAACTCTAAAATAATTCATTAAAAAAAAGTAAAAACTAAAAAAATAGAAATCCTAAACATGATCTAAACTGAAAAAAAAAAAAAATAAGAAAATAAAAAATATGTTGGTGCAGATCTGGTGAACGGCGCCGGGAAGGAGATGAACCGTTGGTCTGAGCGCCGACGAAGGAGACCAACGGAGGCCGACGAAGGAGACCAACGAACCGTTTCTCGATGTGCGGCGAAGGACGAGCGAAGGACGAAGGAGACCAATGATGGCCGGCGAAGGACGAGCGAGCGACGAGGAGAGAAAGAATGTTCCGTTCGCCGGTTGAGGAGCAACGAATGACCAACCTCGAGATCTGAAGATGAAGAACGAGTGATGGGGAACGACAAAAAAAAAACAGAATTTCCAGATTTAAAAAAAAAAAAAAAGAAAATGATGATGAAGATGAGAGGCACCAAACTCGTCGGAGAAGAACGAATGAGATGAGAGGGTCGAAGAGGAGAGAGGGTGAGAGAGAATCTGAAACTGAGAGAGGTTAGAGGTGAGAGGAGAGAGGAGGTTTGAAAAATGGCTGAGGTTAGAGGTGGGAGGTGATGGATGAGAGAGAGAGGCGTGTGAGGTTGAGAGAGGGATAGTGGGAAAAAAACCCTAACAAATGGGTTTTATATTCTTTTTTAATGATATTGCTGCGGTTTTTAGCAAGAACCGCAGCAATATATTAAAATATTATTTTTTAATATTATTTTAATATATTGCTGCGGTTATTGACAAAAACCGCAGCAATATGTATGGTCAGATATATATTCAATTTTTTTCAAATTTTTTTATGTTGATATCATATTGCTGCGGTTTTAGGCCGAAACCGCAGCAATATCTTTATTTTATATTTTATCTTTCTTTTTACGTGATATATTGCTGCGTATGGGTAAAACCGCAGCAATACCAGCGCAGCAATAAGCATTTATTCTACTAGTGAACCATGGAAAAAACAACATGATATTTCTCTCAAACCCTTCTCCTCTTCATGGTAGGCCCGTTTGAACCATTGTCTTGACCAATATCCGCAAGAAGCCATTGAAGGTAATCTTCATCAATCAGTGGAAAGGAAGGTTCAGGTAGCGCTGATATGATTTTTGCTTCCTGCCATATAGTAGGCATTCTCTGAATACCACTCATATCAGCCTCATAAGTGGTACAAGGTGGAAGAACCTGGAGGGCAGGAATGTGATGTTGCCTCCAACCAATTTGCCATAGACACCTCCATGGAAGGTAGAAAGTGACCTGGCAAAGCCCCGATAGTTGTACACCTCTACGACCAGAATTGCAATATACAATTGCACTAACGCCAAGGTGGTTTGTGACCCACTTTATGTCTTGATGTAGAAAAAAAATCTTCCCACCCACCATTTTTGCTAAGTTGATAAAAGAAAGGAAGAAAACATCTCTTCCGGACATGATTAGTTTTGTAAGTAAGACTTTTGTGAGGTTTCATGAGAGAATTTTTTTCCAATAAGCATAAACGAAGGGCTAATGGACATCCCTTCACAAAGCTTTGAGGTTTTCTTTTGAGTTCATTTAAGCCAAGAAACATTTCCCCCAAAATAAGTGGTCTAAGGCTACCCCCACTAACAATTTGAGGAATAAGTGAAAGACACCGAACATGGCATGTGTTTAAAGACCATTTAGTGAGGGTACTTCCAAAAATCATAATAATGCAAGCATTTTCTCTAACAATCCTATAGTTGGCATTATTTGAGAATTGCCAAGTGCCAAATTGAAAAATCAACAATAAGTTGAGAAGAAATACCTCACCATATTGTAGGTAGTTGCCATGAAGATTTTCGAAAAGATATAAAATTGATGATAAATCTCCCGAGATCCTTGCAGCAGATCTAGGTGTAATAACTGGACCATTGGATGATAAGCCTAGCAAACCCTTGACCTCTTCGACAAGAAGCACAATCTCCTGGTCTCCAAAGTGAAAACATGACAAGTTTCATCCCAAAATTGAGAAGCAGCATGAATCATGTCATAACAGATGGAAATAGAAAGCAAAGGCATGAGAGCCTTAGTGAAGTGGGAAGAAGAAAAAGATTGCCTTGGTTGCTCCAAATTCTTTGTGACCCCCGAGAGTTGTTTTTTCTCCTGACTCCGCATTTCATTAGCTTCTTCATAAGTAATAACCATTTTGTTAAAGAAAAAATTAGAGAAAATATTGGAGTAGTGGAAGTGGTGCATTTGGAAATGAAGAACCATGCCCCTTTTATAGATGGAAAAGATGATGATCCATGATTCATGCCATGGATAATAAGTTTGACTATTGTCCATAGGATAACAAGGAGCATCCTTCACCATGGCTAATGACCAAGCATTTATGGTATGGCAATTTTTGCGAAAGCCGAACAAAAAAAAAACTGTATCAATGATGAATCAAGAACGTTGATACAATCCCTTTTCCTAATGATCATCTAAAATAATGACCTTGATCAATCTATTTTATATAGTGATCATCATTCCTCGATAAAGCAAATAAGCATTATTCATGAAATATTTTCTGAAAGATTTCGGAAAAACAGATAAATTTTTTTGCCATATGATGATTGGTCCACCATAGTTCATCTAGAGGGTAATAACCTTAGGTCAACCCTTGTAGGTGACATGACCCGACAGTAGGGGTGTTCAAAATATCCGATCCGTGATCCGGTCGATCTGAAAATTTTCGGATCAGATACGGATCGGATTTTTAAAGTTT
This sequence comes from Beta lomatogona, assembly GCA_947646795.1. NCBI lineage: Eukaryota > Viridiplantae > Streptophyta > Magnoliopsida > Caryophyllales > Amaranthaceae > Beta > Beta lomatogona. The sequence goes on from CANSNZ010001069.1 coordinate 1,397,355, forward strand.
CGGATATCCGAAAATATCCGAAATATGGGAATTTTTCGGATTTTTTCGGATATCCGATCCGAAATATCCGATTTTAAGACCGGATATCCGATAATCCGATCCGATCCGGAACATATTATAAGAACTTTTCCATTGAAAATTTCAATTTTTTTAGTTTTCGGATATCCGATGATCCGATCCGATCCGAAATTTTCCGGATCGGATTCGGATCGCATTTTTTGGATATCCGAAATTTCGGATCGGATCGGATATCCGAAATGAACACCCCTACCTGACCGTGTCTTAATTAAGGTGACATGATAACACATGGAGTCATAAAAAGTGAATGATGTTGACTTGACAACTTGTTTGTTATCACGGCCATGAAAAACTGTAAAAACAAAAACCCGAGCAAACCTGTAAATTGTCGAAGTCTCTCACATTAACAAAAGGCAAATTCATAAGAATAAAAAAAAAAGGACGACAATAATGTCGCGTTTTCAATGTTCAGAAATTTATTGGGATTTTCTATCTAAGACGACGTTAATGTCGCATTTTCAAATCTTAGAAAATTAATTGGGATTTTCTATCTACGACGACAGTAAAGTCTCATGTTCAAATTTTAGAAAATTAATATGGATTTTCTACTTAAGACGACGATAAAGTCGCATTTTTAATTTTAGAAAATTAATTGGGATTTTCTATCTAAGACGACGTCAAAGTCGCATCTCCTATTTTAGAAAATTAACTAGGATTTTCTACTTAAAGCGTCAACATAAGTCGCAAATCATGCTTTCAAAATAGCACTGATGATAAGGATTTTCTATGGAGAATATGTTACCTCAGAAGAAATTTTTCTGTCAAAATTTTGTGTCTTTTAAAACATTGGTCGTCATTTCCTCCAAAATTTGACCAATATGGGGCATTTTGTAGACACCAAATTGTGAATCCCTTTTTCGGATAAATAAGGATTTTGAAAAGATATAGAAAGAACGAAAATCGTCATGCATCGTGGAACGCGCCCCCCCCGTAAAATGCATGTTTTGTTCTAGAGCGCGAGTTTCATTCCGTCGTACGGTTTTCCATTTTTGCGTATTGGTCGTGCGGTTTCGGCTTAGAAATATAATTTCCGTGAGTTGTTGTCAATAACTACAACCACCGTTTTAATAAAAAAATTCATAGTATAATCATTCTCGTCTTTATTAATTTGACGAGTTTTTGTTAATTTTTTTTAGTAAGTTTTTCGAAAAAAACGGAAAACGAGTCGCGATTAGGCGTTGGGATTTTAGTCGTAATCGAAAACCGGTAATAATCAGTTTACTTGATGATCAAGTCATTGTTCATTGGATAAAGAATAAGAATATATTCTTTATCCATTAATCACATCCTTTATCCATTATGTAGACAATAAGAATCATGAAAAGATGTGAGAATAAGAATCCAATCCCATGTGTAAGAGGGGGGAAACCGGATTTTTTTTTCCGGAAGAATCGAGTGTGCGCCAAGGACACAATCATGCGCTAGACGCATGATTGTGCGCCCAGCGCACAAGCATTCTCTGCTCCAGACACAGAGTCTTGCGCCTAGCGCACGGCGCTGTGCCTAGCGCAGGCTCCTGCTTTTGGCGCAGCGTCCTAATCAGTTTTGTTTTGCACGTTTTTCGATGCATTTTTTTACGTATTAGGATGTTTAGGGAATAATATTTTCTGAAAATCTGATTTTGCCTCATTCATGAGAAAATCCGAAAAGAATAAGAACATTTGTATTTCCAAAGAGATTTGACGATGTCATTTGGGTGAGGTCATTAGAGTGATGTTATTAAGGTGATTAAGGATGAAGAAAATCAGATTTTTAGGGTGAAAAATCTGATTTTCTACTTCTTTGAAACCGTAGTTCACCTCCCTCATATCTCTATAAATACCCTCCTTTTTCCACTTCAAAACCAAGTTGGAAAAAACTCAATTCAACTTCACAACTTCTCTCTCTACTACTCTTCTCCTTCTTAATTTTTCCATCTAAGCAAAAGTCATAATTAGTAAGTAAGGAAGTTGGTGAAAACTCAACTTAATTTCACTAATTCTCTCAATACTCCTCTCATCTTTTCTACTACTTCCTTCTTCAAGAAAAAGAAAGTAAAAGTTAGGAAAATAATTAGTAAGTAAATAAGTTCATCAAAAGGAAAAAAACAGAAAAAGAGTTTAAGTTAGTAATTAAGTGGATTTAGAAACTCATTTAGAAATTAAGAAAATCACAAAAAAGGTAGAAAAATTTGCAAAAAGTAAGTGCATCATTGAGCTAGCAAGGTAAAGTGGAAACTCTTGTTATTTTTGTTTATCTTCTTAATCATCTACTAACTTTCTCCTTGTTTTCTTCTTATCATTTTTTTAATCTTTGGAGTGATTTGGGTATGTGGAAGTCCTGATAGGTTCCCAACCTTAAATCACCTCGCCTACTATAGTAAACTCTAATGGGGAGACTCTTAGGAAACAATGTGATTATGTGATTTTCCTTAATCAAGTTGTTGTTCATCACCAAAAATTGTTTTCATAAAAAATTCAAGACAAATTGTGCTTAAACATCTTCATAAAAAGAAAATGTGATGCTATAATTATAATTATTTTTAATGTCGTACTACATTTCATTTTTTGTATGTATTATAAGAACAGTTTGTAATAACCGGACCATTGGATGATAAGCCTAGCAAACCCTTGACCTCTTCGACAAGAGGCACAATCTCCCGGTCTCCAAAGCGGAAAAAATGACAAGTTTCATCCCAAAATTGGGAAGCAGCATGAATCATGTCATAACAGATGAAAAGAAAAAGCAAAGGCATGAGAGCCCTAGTGAAGTGGGAAGAAGAAAAATATTGCCTTGGTTGCTCCAAATTCTTTGTGACCCCCGATTGTTGTTTTTTCTCCCGACTCCGCATTTCTTTAGCTTCTTCATAAGTAAGAACCATTTTGTGAAAGAAAAAATTAGAGAAAAGATTGGAGTAGTGGAAGTGATGCATTTGGAAATGAAGACCATGCCCCTTTTATTGATGGAAAAGATGATCATCCATGATTCATGCCATGGATAATAAGTTTAAGTATTGTCCATAGGATAACAAGGAGCATCTTTCACCATGGCTAATGACCAAGCATTTGTGGTATGACAATTTTTGCTAAAGGCGAACATAAAAAAAAACCTGTATCAATGATGAATCAAGAACGTTGATACAATCCCTTTTCCTAATGATCATCCAAAATAATGACCTTGATTAATGTATTTTATATAGTGATCATCATTTCCTGATAAAGCAAATAAGCATTATGCATAAAATTTTATTTGAAAGATTTCGGAAAAACATATAAACTTTTTTGCCATATGATGATTGGTCTACCATAGTTCATCTAGAAGGTAATAACCTTAGGTCAACCCTTTTAGGTGACACGCCTGACAGTGTCCTAAGTTAAGGTGACATGATAACACATGGAGTCATAAAAAGTGAATGACGGTGACTTGACAACTTGTTTGTCATCCCGGCCATGAAAAACTGTAAAAAAAACTGGAGTCAACCAGTAAATTGTCGAAGTCTCTCAAGGCTAATGACCAAGCATTTGTGGTATGACAATTTTTGCTAAAGCCGAACATAAAAAAAAAACTGTATCAATGATGAATCAGGAACGTTGATACAATCCCTTTTCCTAGTGATCCTCCAAAATAATGACCTTGAACAATCTATTTTATATAGTGATCATCATTTCCCGATAAAGCAAATAAGCATTATGCATGAATTTTTTTTTGAAAGATTTCGGAAAAAAAGATAAATTTTTTTGCCATATGATGATTGGTCCTCCATAGTTCATCTAGAGGGTAATAACCTTAGGTCAACCCTTTTATGTGACATGACCTGACAGTGTCCTAATTTAAGGTGACATGATAACACATGGAGTCATAAAAAGTGAATGATGGGCACTTGATAACTTGTTTGTCATCACGGCCATTAAAAACTGTAAAAAAAAACTGGAGTCAACCTGTAAATTGTTGAAGTCTCTCACATTAATAAAATGCAAATTCATAAGACTAAAAACAAAAGACGACAATAAAGTCTCATGTTCAAATTTTTAGAAAATTAATGGATTTTCTACTTAAGACGACGATAAAGTCGCATTTTTAATTTTAGAAAATTAATTGGGATTTTCTATCTAAGACGACGTCAAAGTCGCATCTCCTATTTTAGAAAATTAACTAGGATTTACTGCTTAAAGCGTCAACATAAGTCGCAAATCATGTTTTCAAAATAGCACTGATGATAAGGATTTTTTATGGAGAATATGTTACCTCAGAAGAAATTAATCTGTCAAAATTTTGTGTCTTTTAAAACATTGGTCGTCATTTCCTCCAAAATTTGACCAATATGGGGCATTCTGTAGACACCAAATTTTGAACCCCTTTTTCGGATAAATAAGTATTTTGAAAAGATATAGAAATAACGAAAATCGTCATGCATCGTGGAACGCGCCCCCCCGGTAAAATGCATGTTTTGTTCCGGAGCGCGAGTTTCATTCCGTCGTACAGTTTTCCATTTTTGCGTATTGGTCGTGCGGTTTCGGCTTAGAAATATAATTTCCGTGAGTCGTAGTCAATAACTACAACCACTGTTTTAATAAAATGATTCATAGTATAATCATTCTCGTCTTTATTAATTTGACGAGTTTTTGTTAATCGTTTTTAGTAAGTTTTTCGAAAAAAACGGAAAACAAGTCGCGATTAAGTGTCGGGATTTTAGTCGTAATCGAAAACCGGTAATAATCAGTTTACTTGATGATCAAGTCATTGTTCATTGGATAAAGAATAAGAATATATTCTTTATCCATTAATCACATCCTTTATCCATTATTTAGACAATAAGAATCATGAAAAGATGTGAGAACAAAAATCCAATCCCATGTGTAAGAGGGGGGGAATCCGGATTTTTTTTTTCTGGAAAAATCGAGTGTGCGCCAAGCACATAATCATGCGCTAGACGCATGATTGTGCGCCTAGCGCACAAGCATTCCCTGCGCCAGACACAGAGTCTTGCGCCTAGCGCACGGCGCTGTGCCTAGCGCAGGCTCCTGCGTTTGGCGCAGCGTCCTAATCTGTTTTGTTTTGCATGTTTTTCGATGTATTTTTTTTACGTATTAGGATGTTTAGGGAATAATATTTTCTGAAAATCTGATTTTGCCTCATTCATGAGAAAATCCAAAAAGAATAAGAACATTTGTGTTTCCAAAGAGATTTGATGATGTCATTAGGGTGAGGTCATTAGAGTGATGTAATTAAGGTGATTAAGGATGAAGAAAATCAGATTTTTAGGGTGAAAAATCTGATTTTCTACTTCTTTGAAATCGTAGTTAACCTCCCTCATTTCTCTATAAGTACCCTCCTTTTTCCACTTCAAAACCAAGTTGAAAAAAACTCAATTCAACCTCACAACTTCTCTCTCTACTACTCTTATCCTCCTTAATTTTTCCATCTAAGCAAAAGTCATAATTAGTAAGTAAGGAAGTTGAAGAAAACTCAACTTAATTTCACTAATTCTCTCAATACTCCTCTCATCTTTTCTACTACTTCCTTCTTCAAGAAAAAGAAAGTAAAAGATAGGAAAATAATTTGTAAGTACATAAGTTCATCAAAAGGAAAAAAAACTCAAAAAGAGTTTAAGTTAGTAATTAAGTGGATTTAGAAACTCATTTAGAAATTAAGAAAATCGCAAAAAAGGTAGAAAATTTTGCAAAAAGTAAGTGCATCATTGAGCTAGCAAGGTAAAGTTGAAACTCTTGTTATTTTTGTTTATTTTCTTAATCATCCACTAACTTTCTCCTTGTTTTCTTCTTATCATTTTTTTTTTTATCTTTGGAGTGATTTGGGTATGTGGAAGTCCTGAAATCACCACACCTAGAATAGTCAACTCTAATGGGGAGACTATTAGGAAACAATGTGATTATGTGATTTTCCTTAATCAAGTTGTTGTTCATCACCAAAAAATGTTTTCATAACAAATTCAAGACAAATTGTGCTTAAACATCTTCATAAAAAGAAAATGTGATGCTATAAATATAATCAGTTTTAATTTCGTACTACATTATATTTTTCGTATGTATTATAAGAATAGTTTGTAATAACTGGACCATTGGATGATAAGCCTAGCAAACCCTCGACCTCTTCTACAAGAGGCACAATCTCCCGGCCTCCAAAGCGGAAAAAATGACGAGTTTCATCCCAAAATTGGGAAGCAACATGTTACATGTCATAACAGATGAAAAGAGAAAGCAAAGGCATGAGAGCCTTAGTGAAGTGGGAATGGTTGCTCCAAATTCTTTGTGACCCCCGAGAGTTGTTTTTCTCCCGACTCCGCATTTCTTTAGATTCTTCATAAGTAAGAACCATTATGTGAAAGAAAAAATTAGAGAAAAGATTGGAGTACGTAGTGGAAGTGGTGCATTTGGAAATGAAGACCATGCCCCTTTTATAGATGGAAAAGATGATCATCCATGTTTATGCCATGGATAATAAGTTTAAGTATTGTCCATAGGATAATAAGGAGCATCTTTCACCATGGCTAATGACCAAGCATTTGTGGTATGACAATTTTTCCTAAAGCCGAATAAAAAAAAATGTATCAATGATGAATCAAGAACATTGATACAATCCCTTTTCCTAATGATCATCCAAAACAATGACCTTGATCAATGTATTTTATATAGTGATCATCATTTCCCGATAAAGCAAATAAGCATTATGCATGAATTTTTTTTTGAAAGATTTCGGAAAAACATATAAAGTTTTTTGCCATATGATGATTGGTCCACCATAGTTCATCTAGAGGGTAATAACCTTAGGTCAACCCTTTTAGGTGACATGCCTGACAGTGTCCTAAGTTAAGATGACATGATAACACATGGAGTCATAAAAAGTGAATGATGGTGACTTGACAACTTGTTTGTCATCCCGGCCATGAAAAACTGTAAAAAAAAAAACTGGAGTCAACTAGTAAATTGTCGAAGTCTCTCAAGGCTAATGACCAAGCATTTGTGGTATGACAATTTTTGCTAAAGCCGAACATAAAAAAAAACTGTATCAATGATGAATCAAGAACGTTGATACAATCCCTTTTCCTAGTGATCATTCAAAATAAGGACCTTGATCAATCTATTTTATATAGTGATCATCATTTCCCGATAAAGCAAATAAGCATTATGCATGAATTTTTTTTTGAAAGATTTCGGAAAAAAAAGATAATTTTTTTTGCCATATGATGATTGGTCCTCCATAGTTCATGTAGAGGGTAATAACCTTAGGTCAACCCTTTTATGTGACATGACCTGACAGTGTCCTAATTTAAGGTGACATGATAACACATGGAGTCATAAAAAGTGAATGATGGTGACTTGATAACTTGTTTGTCATCACGGCCATTAAAAACTGTAAAAAAAGACTGGAGTCAACCTGTAAATTGTTGAAGTCTCTCACATTAATAAAATGCAAATTCATAAGACTAGAAACAAAAGACGACAATAAAGTCTCATGTTCAAATTTTAGAAAATTAATATGGATTTTCTACTTAAGATGACGATAAAGTCGCATTTTTAATTTTACAAAATTAATTGGGATTTTCTATCTAAGACGACGTCAAAGTCGCATCTCCTATTTTAGAAAATTAACTAGGATTTTCTACTTAAAGCGTCAACATAAGTCGCAAATCATGTTTTCAAAATAGCACTGATGATAAGGATTTTCGATATAGAATATGTTATCTCAGAAGAAATTTTTCTGTCAAAATTTTGTGTCTTTTAAAACATTGGTCGTCATTTCCTCCAAAATTTGACCAATATGGGGCATTCTGTAGACACCAAATTTTGAACCCCTTTTTCGGATAAATAAGTATTTTGAAAAGATATAGAAATAACGAAAATCGTCATGCATCGTGGAACGCGCCCCCCCAGTAAAATGCATGTTTTGTTCCGGAGCGCGAGTTTCATTCCGTCGTACAGTTTTCCATTTCTGCGTATTGGTCGTGCGGTTTCGGCTTAGAAATATAATTTCCGTGAGTCGTAGTCAATAACTACAACCACTGTTTTAATAAAATGATTCATAGTATAATCATGCTCCTCTGTATTAATTTGACGAGTTTTCGTTAATTCTTTTTAGTAAGTTTTTCGAAAAAAACGGAAAAAGAGTCGCGATTAGGCGTCGGGATTTTAGTCGTTACCGAAAACCGGTAATAATCAGTTTACTTGATGATCAAGTCATTGTTCATTGGATAAAGAATAAGAATATATTCTTTATCCATTAATCACATCCTTTATTTATTATTTAGACAATAAGAATCATGAAAAGATTTGAGAATAAGAATCAAATCCCATGTGTAAGAGGGGGGAATCCGGAATATTTTTCCCGGAAGAATCGAGTGTGCGCCAAGCACACAATCATGCGCTAGACGCATGATTGTGCGCCTAGCGCACAAGCATTCTCCGCGTCAGACACAGAGCCTTGCGCCTAGCGCAAGCTCCTGCGTTTGGCGCAGCGTCCTAATCAGTTTTGTTTTGCACGTTTTTCGATGCATTTTTTTTACGTATTAGGATGTTTAGGGAATAATATTTTTTGAAAATCTGATTTTGCCTCATTCATGAGGAAATCCAAAAAGAATAAGAATATTTGTGTTTCCAAAGAGATTTGATGATGTGATTAGGTGAGGTCATTAGAGTGATGTTATTAGGGTGATTAAGGATGAAGAAAATCAGATTTTTAGGGTGAAAAATATGATTTTCTACTTCTTTGAAACCGTAGTTCACCTCCCTTATTTCTCTATAAATACCCTCCTTTTTCCACTTCAAAACCAAGTTGAAAAAAAACTCAATTCAACTTCACAACTTCTCTCTCTATTACTCTTCTACTCCTTAATTTTTCCATGTAAGCAAAAGTCATAATTAGTAAGTAAGGAAGTTGAAGAAAACTCAACTTAATTTCACTAATTCTCTTAATACTCCTCTCATCTTCTCTACTACTTCCTTCCTCTAAAAAATCTCATTCAAGAAAAAGAAAGTAAAAGTTAGGAAAATAATTAGTAAGTAAAGAAGTTCATCAAAAGGAAAAAAAACACAAAAAGAGTTTAAGTTAGTAATTAAGTGGATTTTGAAACTCATTTAGAAATTAAGAAAATCACAAAAAAGGTAGAAAAATTTGTCAAAAGTAAGTGCATCATTGAGGTAGCAAGGTAAAGTTGAAACTCTTGTTATTTTTGTTTATCTTTTTAATCAGGTACTAACTTTCTCCTTGTTTTTCTTCTTATCATTTTTTTTTATGTTTGGAGTGATTTGGGTATGTGGAAGTCCTGATAGGTTCCCGACGTTAAATCACCCCACCTATAATTGTCAACTCCAACGAGAAGACTCTTAGGAAACAATGTGATTATGTGATTTTCCTTAATCAAGTTGTTGTTCATCACCAAAAAATGTTTTCATAAAAAATTCAAGACAAATTTTGCTTAAAGATCTCCATAAAAAGAAAATGTGATGCTGTAATTATAATCAGTTTTAATTTCGTACTACATTTCATTTTTCGTATGTATTATAAGAATAGTTTGTAATAACTGGACCATTGGATGATAAGCCTAGCAAACCCTTGACCTCTTCGACAAGAGGCACAATCTCCCGGTCTCCAAAGCGGAAAAAATGACGAGTTGCATCCTAAAATTGGGAAGCAGCATGAATCATGTCATAACCGATGAAAAGAGAAAGCAAAGGCATGAGAGCCTTAGTGAAGTGGGAAGAAGAAAAATATTGCCTTGGTTGCTCCAAATTCTTTGTGCCCCCCGAGAGTTGTTTTTTCTCCCGACTACGCATTTCATTACCTTCTTCATAATAAGAACCATTTTGTGAAAGAAAAAATTAGGGAAAAGATTGGAGTAGTGGAAGTGGTGCATTTGGAAATGAAGAACCATGCCCCATTTATAGATGGAAAAGATGATCATCCATGATTCATGCCATGGATAATAAGTTTGAGTATTGTCCATAGGATAATAAGGAGCATCTTTCACCATGGCTAATAACCAAGCATTTGTGGTATGACAATTTTTGCTAAAGCCGAACATAAAAATAAAAAACTGTATCAATGATGAATCAAGAACGTTGATACAATCCCTTTTCCTAATGATCATCCAAAATAATGACCTTGATCAATGTATTTTATATAGTGATCATCATTACCCGATAATGCAAAAAAAGCATTATGCATGAATTTTTTTTTGAAAGATTTCGGAAAAACAGATAAATGTTTTTGCCATATGATGATTGGTCCACCATAGTTCAGGGTAATAACCTTAGGTCAACCCTTTTAGGTGACATGACCTGACAGTGTCCTAATTTAAGGTGACATGATAACACATGGAGTCATAAAAAGTGAATGATGGTGACTTGACAACTTGTTTGTCATCACGGCCATGAAAAACTTTTAAAAAAAAAACTGGAGTCAACCAGTAAATTGTTGAAGTCTCTCACGGCTAATGACCAAGCATTTGTGGTATGACAATTTTTGCTAAAGCCGAACATAAAAAAAAACTGTATCAATGATGAATCAAGAACGTTGATACAATCCCTTTTCCTAATGATCATCCAAAATAATGACCTTGATCCATCTATTTTATATAGTGATCATCATTTCCCGATAAAGCAAATAAGCATTATGCATGAATTTTTTTTTTTGAAAAATTTCGGAAAAACAAATAATTTTTTTTGCCATATGATGATTGGTCCACCATAGTTCATCTAGAGGGTAATAACCTTAGGTCAACCTTTTAGGTGACATGACCTGACAGTGTCCTAATTTAAGATGACATGATAACACATGGAGTCATAATATGTGAATGATGGTGACTTGACAACTTGTTTGTCATCACGACCATGAAAAACCGTAAAATAAAACTGGAGTCAACCTGCAAATTGTCGAAGTCTCTCACATTAATAAAAGGCAAATTCATAAGACTAAAAATAAAAGACGACAATAAAGTCACGTTTTCAATGTTCAGAAAATTAATTGGGATTTTGTATCTAAGACGACGTTAAAGTCGCATTGTCAAATTTTAGAAAATTAATTGGGAATTTCTATCTACGACGACAATAAAGTCGTATGTTCAAATTTTAGAAAATTAATATGGATTTTCTACTTAAGATGACGATAAAAGTCACATTTTCAATTTTAGAAAATTAATTGGGATTTTCTATCTAAGACGACGTCAAAGTCGCATCTCCTATTTTAGAAAATTAACTGGGATTTTTTACTTAAAGCGTCAATAGAAGTCGCAAATCATGTTTTCAAAATAGCACTGATGATAACTATTTTATATGGAGAATATGTTATCTTAGATAAATTTTTAAGTCAAAATTTTGTGTCTTTTCAAACATTGGTCGTCATTTCCTCCAAAATTCGACCAATGTGGGGCATTCTGTAGACACCGAATTTTGAACCCCTTTTTCGGATAAATAAGGATTCTGAAAAGAAATAAAAATCACGAAAACCGTCATGCATCGTGGAACGCGCCCCCCGTAAAATGCATGTTTTGTCCCGAAGCGCGAGTTTTATTCCGTCGTACGGTTTTCCATTTTTGCGATTGGTCGTGCGATTTCGGCTTAGAAATATAATTTCCGTGAGTCGTAGTCAATAACTACAACCACCGTTTTAATAGAATGATTCATAGTATGATCATGGTAGTCTTTATTGATTTGACGAGTTTTCGTTAATTCTTTTACGTAAGTTTTTCGAAAAAAAAGGAAAACAAGTCGGGATTTTAGTCGTATCCCAAAACCGGTAATAATCAGTTTTCTTGATGATCAAGTCATTGTTCATTGGATAAAGAATAAGAATATATTCTTTATCCATCAATCACATCCTTTATCCATTAGTTAGACAACAAGAATCATGAAAAGAGGTGAGAATAAGAATCAAATCCCATGTGTAAGAGGGGGGAATCCGGATTTTTTTCCGGAAGAATCGAGTGTGCGCCAAGCACACAATCATGCTCTAGACGCATGATTGTGCGCCCAGCGCACAAGCATTCTCTGCGCCCGACGCAGAGCCTTGCGCCTAGCGCACGGCGCTGTGCCTAGCGCAGGCTCCTGCGTTTGGCGCAGCGTCCTAATCAGTTTTGTTTTGCACGTTTTTCGATGCATTTTTTTACGTATTAGGATGTTTAGGGAAGAATATTTTCTGAAAATCTGATTTTGCCTCATTTATGAGAAAATCCAAAAAGAATAAGAATATTTGTGTTTCCAAAGAGATTTGATGATGTCATTAGGGTGAGGTCATTAGAGTGATATCATTAGGGTGATTAAGGATGAAGAAAATCAGATTTTTTGGGTGAAAAATCTGATTTTCTACTTCTTTGAAACCCTAGTTCACCTCCCTCATTTCTCTATAAATACCCTCATTTATCCACTTCAAAACCAAGTTGAAAAAAACTCAATTCAACTTCACAACTTCTCTCTCTACTACTCTTCTCCTCCTTAATTTTTCCGTCTAAGCAAAAGTCATAATTAGTAAGTAATGAAGTGGAAGAAAACTCAACTTAATTTCAATAATTCTCTCAATACTCCTCTCATCTTCTCGACTACTTCCTTCTTCTAAAAAATATCGTTCAAGAGAAAGAATGTAAAAGTTAGGAAAATAATTAGTAAGTAAAGAAGTTCATCGAAAGGAAAAACGAAACAAAAAGGGTTGAAGTTGGTAATTAAGTGGATTTAGAAACTCATTTAGAAATTAAGAAAATCACAAAAAAGGTAGAAAAATTTGCAAAAAGGAAGTGCAGCATTGAGCTAGCAAGGTAAAGTTGAAACTCTTCACTAGTGGAAAAAAGTCCATCTGATGCGGTCAAAACCGGGCTTACTGATGCGGTTCTGATCCGCATCAGATAGGCTCGCAGCAGATCCCAATTATTTACTGATGCGGTCTATAACCGGATCAGTAAATTATTTACTGATGCGGTTTTAAGCCTAGACCGCATCAGTTAATCGCATTAACTGATGCGGTTTTAAGCTTAAAACCGCATCAGATTATTCAAATTCATCTAAAAAAAAAAAGTGCAGACCTGCATCCTGTAGGTCTGCACTACCTTTCAAAGGTCCATATATATAATTATATATTAAACGAACGAGAAAAACAAATACAAAGCCAAAAAAATGCGTGAAGCTTGTACAACAGATTTTGAAGCTTGTGTACCATAAAGGTACATATATATATAAAAAAAAAACCAAAAAATCTATACATACATATATATACAATAACAATACATACCAATTTACCTTATTTCTAGTTTCCAGAAAACGTATATATATTATATACGTATACATACTAGAAATATATACCAAAATTTCCAGTTCAATAATGGAAAAAACCAAAATTACAAAAAAACGAAAAAAAAAATCCAGATCTAACTGAAAATACGAACGAAAAAACGTATATACACTAACTAAAAAGATCAGATCTAACGAAAAAAAACGAAAACACGTATATAAAGTGAACGAAAATTACAAAAAAAATAAACGAGATCTAACTAAAAATATAAATTACAAAAAAAAAAGAACGAAAATTACGAAAAAAAAACTAGATCTAACTAAAAAACGTAAATTACAGAAAATGAAAGAAAAAATGAAATATGAATTAGATCAGATTTTCGTTATTTTTTCTAAAAATCAAAATCACAAACCCTAATAAGAGAAATCATAAAAAGAAAACAATCATTCAAATGCTAAAAATTGACACAAAGAACCCTAAATGTTACTAAAAGACTTGCCGGAAACGACGAAAATAGAGGAGATGCATCGCTCGCTTCATTTGCGCAGCTTCGTTCGCGAAAAATGACGAGGAATTACCGGTACTTGCCGGAGACGACGAAGAAACGACGAGCTGTGAGGAAGATGGAGAGAAGGAAATCCATTTTCGTAGTATTAAAGAAAAGGAGAGGAGAGGATGAAAGAGGGAGGTGAGAGTGGGCGTTTGAGAGAGGGAGGAGAGATTGGTGGCTGCCTGGCTGGGATTTAGGGTTTCGTTAGACTGATATGGGATTTAGAGTTTCATAAGAGAGGATAGAGGGAAGAGGGTGGGTGGGAGTTTGGGAAGAAGACTGAAATGGGATAAAAACAAAGGCCACGCGTCTTTTTTTTTTAAGTACGATGAATTGGGCTCAAAGAAAATGGGCCACACAAAAAACTGGGCCACACATGTTTTGGGCGATTTTTTTGAGCGAAAATATAACTGATTTTCTGATGCGGTCCGACCAACCGCATCAGATTTTTTAAAAACCGCAGCGGTCTTTTAATCTGATGCGGTCCACAAGAGGACCGCATCAGATTTTTCTGCCAACTTTCCCTTCCATTTTTTGGTTGCTTTTCGGATGCGGTTTTACAAAAACCCGCATCTGTTACTAAGTGACATATAAGGTTTTTTCCACTAGTGCTTGTTATTTTTGATTATCTTCTTAATCATCTACTAACTTTCTCCTTGTTGTCTTCTTATCTTTTTTTTAATCTTTGGAGTGATTTGGGTATGTGGAAGTCCTAATAGGTTCCCAACCTTAAATCACCCCACCTAGACTAGTCAACTCTAATGGGGAGACTCTTAGGAAACAATGTGATTATGTGATTTTCCTTAATCAAGTTGTTGTTCATCACCAAAAAATGTTTTCATAAAAAATTCAAGACAAATTGTGCATAAACATCTCCATAAAAAGAAAATGTGATGCTGTAATTATGATCAGTTTGAGTTTCGTACTACATTTCATTTTTCGTATGATTATAAGAATAGTTTGTAGGATTTAATATTTTTCCTATGAAGTTCAAGATGTTTCTAGCAACTGGGCTTTGGAATTTCTAAAAAACGAAATTTTAGACACATAATCTTATTCTGTCAATAAAGTTTAAACTAAATTTATTTAGACAAAACTAAAAACATCAGCTTTAAAGTAGACATCAGTAGCTTTTCAAAAATATAAAAATCATGTTCATATGAATTTTATACAATTTTACATCATTTTTACAAAAACCGTTCATGTAAATCACTAAATTCTAGAAAACTGATTTTCTTTTCAGTTAAGAAAACAAACCAAAAATGGTCTTAAAAATATCAAATTAAAAAGAAAATGTCCAGTCTAGTTCTTCAAAATGTCTAGAATGTTTACAATAAAATTCACTTAAAAATAAGTTCAATAAGTTAGGTTTCAAAGAACAAATTGGATAAAGGTCCTATTTTGACCAGTTTGAGTATAAAATTCGTCATAATTCAACTTGTCACTAAAACCTTGTGAAATTTTGATACAACATAAAGAACTTACTGAACTATCCATAGATGTATCACATGCTCAATGTAATGCTTTCTACAGAAAGTTATGATTTTTGTAATTCAGTACAACAACAAAAGTGCAATCTGGAAAATGAAATAAAGTGATTAACTCAACTTTCATAAAAAAATGTTTCCTTTTCATACGAAAATTTTAATTAAAAATCATGAAAATTTCAAATTTCTCTTAAAATGTCTCATTTTATCATGTAAATAAAAATGAATAAAAGTTGTCATAAAAAATCAAATCAAAGAGGTTAATTAATCTCTATTTTTTCACAAGTTCACAAATAAACATGAATTCCAAAGCCCATTCAAGGAGATGAAGATCAAGGAGCCTCATGGTGAAGATCAAGATTGAAGACTTTGTATAGATCATAGATTTTGTATATTTTATTGTAATAATAATTTCTTTGTAAATAGTTATTACATGACTCATTAAAAAAAACATGAAGATGTTTATGCATAATTTTCATAAATAATTCCACAATTCTTTTTTAAATAAAATGAGCAACGAATGTTACAAATGTTGCATGTTGGGCCAATATATCATAGTATATGAATTAAATGACCCAATCTTAATGAAGAGGAAAAATTGCAAATCTATCTAAGTTAAATTATATGATGATCCATCCTACATTTTAATATTTGTTCTCCATCTTCAAATGGATTAATCATATAATTTGACATAATAGATTGGTAATTATGATCTCCGAATGGATTTTAGGCCGTTTCATGTGTCTCGCTTTAAATGGCCAAATTCAAATTAGCCAAACACAATCCCCAAATTTGATCTCAAAATTGATCATTTATATCTAAATAACTTAATAATCTTCAATTAAGATTATTTCTCAAAAGCCTTCAAATTAGGAAGCAAACCTCTAAGACCTCTTGAAAATCATAAATGTGATCACTAATTAAGTTGGTTATTTCAATCCTCGATTAATCTCTAATTAAGGTGATTATCTCCAATCATTAGCTAATTGCTAATTAGAGCGATTAACTTAAGAATTTCATTTAATCACTAATTAGAGTGATTATTTTAAACCTTGGTTAATTACTAATTAAGGTGATTAACTTAACCCTCTTCATTTAATCACTAATTAGAGTGATTATCTTAAACCCTAATGATTTGTTAATTAGGGCGATTATTTTTCTTATTTAATCACTGATTAGGGTGATTATCTTAAACCTTAATGATTGTTAATTATGATGATTATTTTCCTTATTTAATTACTAATTAGAGTGATTATCTTAAACCTTAATGATCGTTAATTAGGACGATTATTTTTCCCATTTAATCACTAACTAGTGTGTGGCTCGGGCGATGCCCCGGCTCCATACATTGAGTACTTTATTTTTTGTTTACATTTGAGAAAGTTTCAAATTTTTTTTTTTTTTGTCTTTTTTCATTAATTTTTCATATTTAAATGAGGGATTTACATATTAATATAGAGAGATATCTCACAACTCATTGCTAGTTAAGATGGTAATAAGTGAGATTTTCAACTTAGGAGGTCTAGTGTTCGAATCCTCCTCCATGCATTTTGATTGTTAGTTAAATGGATAATAACATAATGCAAGAAAAAGGGAGGGGCGACACGTGGCACATAGACTTTCTTAGGAACGCTTTTTAATATATTAGTATAGATTAGAGTGATTATCTTAAACCTTAATAATCGTTAATTAGGACGATTATTTTCTCATTTAATCACTAATTAGAGTGATTATCTTAAACCTTAATGATCGTTAATTAGGACGATCATTTTTCTTATTTAATCACTAATTAGAGTGATTATCTTAAACCTTAATAATCGTTAATTAGGGCGATTGTTTTTCTCATTTTAATCACTAATTAGAGTGATTATCTTGAGCCTTGAATAATCACTAATTAGGGTGATTATCTTAACCTCCATTTTTAATCGCTAATTAAGGTGATTATCTTGATCCTCCTTCATATTTAATCACTAATTAAGGTGATTATCTTAATCCCATTTCAATCACTAATTGGAGTGATTACCTTATTCCTAATAGATTTGTTTAATTCTAAAGGTGAGTTATTCATAATTTGTTTCCTTTTTCTTCCCCAATGGCATTAGCCATTTAGGGTGAGACATAAGATCGAACTACGATAGTTTTGATCCATGAATGAATTCCAATCCCGCAATGATTGGTACGTAGTGCAACTTCAGTGCTCACACCTACCATGTACAAATGATATATTGGTGTTAAATAAAAATGGTTGATGTGTATATGTGCAAATTATGTGATTTTATTTCTTTTGAATAGCCATGATTACTTTAAAATGGAAAATAACGCATTTAGTAAGAGCCCGTTCTTTAGAACGGAATAGGAGGCGAGTTCCAGACGTTCGCACCTCTTAACCTAAACCCCGAACCCTATCTCATGGTATGAAATACCAATTTTCAAAAAGCCTTATCCATATGAAGTCATCATCGTTTTAGATGATATTTATTGAAAATTGATTTTAAAATGATTTATTAAATAAATCTGTCCCTATTCAGATATTAATAGGGTGGCGACTTCAAAGTTTTCTAAAACTCATAGTCCAATGAGAGACTTTTGTGGGATTCAGACCGTTAATTAAGACAATAAAAAATCGGATACCACAACCCCATTTCATGGTCGAGTTGATGTCCCATATAAGCGGATCAGATGGTCGCAAGTCTTGTTTGCCCTATAGCATGTGGTTGACAAAGGTGTTTTAGAAATTTGGAGTGGATTTGAAAGGTGAGGTTGTGAAGGAATTGGAGCATGATTCATTTGACCATAAAGACCATTAATCATGCTCTAGGATTCACTTTTGATGAAGCGGTTGGTAAATGGGTGAAGGAGAGAAAGAGGGGTGCTGTAGCTGACAAAGGGGAGAGAAAAAGGAACGATGGGCCAAGTGGAAGGGCCGATGGGCCAAGTGGAGAAACTTTTGCTACAGTTATTCCATCGATTGAGAGAAATGTTGCTGAGACATTGAGTAACTCACAATATGCCTTGGTGGAGACCAAAATTGTTCAAGAAATGCTCAAAAACTAATGCATATCCGAAACTTTTTCCCGATGATTACATGCATGGCCTAAGGAAGAGGATGCATTTGGAGGTGATGAAAGGGACCACTACAACGGGGCCTCGACAGGGAGAAGAGGAAACCGCAGATAGAGGGGATGAAAATTATGGTAATAATTATTGAATTTATTATTTATATGGTACTTATTAGGTTATTAGGCCATTACATAATATATAAATGTGGAATAAGGTAATCTGATATTGTTTGGTAATGACATAAACATGTTTAGGCATTACCTAAAACTTAAAAAGCTGGTGATTGGTCATCTGCCGAATTTTAGTAATCACCAAAAGCGTTTTAGTCATTACCTAAGTCTTAAAAATTTAGGATTATGTTATCTGAAATAGTTTAGTAATGTCCTGAGCATGTTTAGGTATTACCTAAATGTTAAAAAGTATAGGGTAGGTACTATGCCTATTTATGTCAACGTTTAGTAATCATTTAAATAGTTTTAGTCATTTCCTAAGACTTAAAAATTTAGGATTACGTTATTTGACATAGTTTGATAGTGTCTTGAACATGTTTATGTATTACGTAAATGTTAAAAAGTTTTGAGTAGGTACTATGCCAGTTTTAGGTAATGATTTTCAATCGTTACTAGTTTTTATTAAACTCAATGTATTTGATTGAATTGGTTACTGAATGTACACAAGTTCCGATCGTGCTGATGGTGATGGTAATGGTGATGGAGAAGAAGAGGAAGATGATGGAGAAGCAACTAAGACCTATGCCTCTGACCCCGAGATTTAAATTGATGTGTAAAGTTTGGTGCTAGAATTATATATTTATTATATGGTTTTGTGGACATACTTACTTTTAAGTTTGTAATGTTTATTTAGGTAGTTGGTACTATAACTTTTGTTGACATACTTACTATTAAGTTTGTAATGTTGTCTTTCCATTAGGCTATATGCATTGTATTTGGTTTTGAAGCACGATGTTTCCTTTGCTTATTGGTATTAAAACTTATAATTACAAATTAATTAATATGATATAAATGTGTGATTTCAATTTTGCATATTTGGTTATTACCTATACCTGTTTGGTAATCACCAAATACGAACAAAATGAAAACTGTATTTGTCTTTGTTAAGTTATTACCTAAACTTGTTTGGTAATCACCAAAAACTTAAAAAGTGGTTCTCCAAAGCCCTCGTAGGTGATTATATAATTTTTGTTACGTTTTATATAAGATAGATATTTCATTTTGTGATTTGAAGTGTGATTGTTTTGTTAGATATTACTTGAATCCTGTTTAGTGTTTCTCTAAAGCCCTCTTGGGGATTATCTTTAATCACCTGAAATTGCGATTAATGTGTAAATTTTTATTTATCTGGTGATTTGCTAAGTCATCAAATAATCAACTTTTTAAAAAATAATAGCAATTATAGGGGCAGGTTGATATTTCAAATGTAAAAGTCAATTTTATTTATTTTTTATTATTTTACCCGCCAAAAACATATAGCACATAAGCAATTTTTTTTAGGTGATAACCCAAAAAATGTTTGACCTGTCAAGAATATAAATAATAGGCTCATCAGTTTGATGATGTTTGGTGATTACCAACTATGTCAGATCAACTTACGTACTTGTGTTCTGAAGAGTTTTAGGTAGCTACTAAACAAGTTTTGGTGATTACCAAATAGTTATAGACCAACTTATGTAGTCTAATAAGGTTAGGGTAATTACTAAAACGATTTTGGTGATTACCAAACAATGTCAGACCAATTTCTACATTTATGAAGAGGTTTAGGTAATTACTGAAACAATTTTGGTGATTACCAAACAATGTCAGACAGTAGGTGAAAATGTATATATATTGAGTTGGCTTTGTATAGCTTTACAAAAGATACAAAAAAAATCATGACACAAAAAGAGATACCAAAAAAATCATGATTCCCAAAATGGTTGCGGGCACCAACCAATAAGTAACAATTATAACTACCAAAATGGTTGGGGTCCCCCAATCAAACACTAGGGGATCCTTCTGAAAGTGAGAAACTTCGTAGCACAAAATGCACTCTGCTGCTTCTCCAGATATAAATGTTCTAGGCATATGATTCTGTAGGATGTCGCTTAGTTTGGGGGAGTCGCTTGTCTCAGGTTTTTTGTGCGGAGTAACGGGAGGTGTCTTGTTGAGGTCGAATGACTTGGTTGAGCTCTCATCCGCATTCTTCTTAGGCATGGAGGGCTCATTGAACAAACATTTTTGCTTCTTCCTTTTTGGCTTACCCTTTACCTGCACTACCTTAGGATCATTTAAACCTACCAAAACCCTTGGTGTTAAGATTTGGTCATTCAACTCTGGTGGAGCAGACAACTGAAGCTTGAAGAAAGCTTTCTTTTTGTGATGACTTCTACATTCTGGAATACGTCATAGAAATTTTTTTTGCTTCCAATGTGAGGTACGCAAACCGTCCAAGTATCGCGTCTTCGTCATTGCTCTTGAAGTTATCCATGGCCTCGCTTGAATTAGACGTTGTCTTTGCAAGTCTTGTCCATCGACGGAGAATATTTCCCACCGGAATCTGATCAAAATAAGCAGACTTCATGACAACAAACATATGGCGACATGGGAAACCAACCGATTCAAACTTCATACAACAACAATACATTGTCTCAATTCTTTTATAGAGTAACAACGTACTGTACATATTTGTGCTCAGTGTTTGATAGCCAATAACATGTAACTGGACCATCGGGATGGAAATGTTCAACTTGAGTATCAATGACAATGTGCATTCTTTCAAAGTCAAGTTCCTTACACATCAATTCATAAGCACCCCGCGTATATATAGTTGATGCATGTTCTTTGACATTCTTCAAGACTCCTTTGACCACCGTTGTTGTGTGTTCCGTGAAGTAGTCATCTTCTATATCAGTGAATCTGATTCTTTTTAGTGCTATGTCGTACAATGCAACAAATCTATACAACTTTATTTTGGTTCCAAGAACAATCTTGAAAGTGCGGTTCATTGACTCGCATCCCTGTGTGCTTCTCATACCTATTCATTGGTTAAATAAGTGAGAACATTATACAAAAATAATTTAGGTAATTACTGGAACAAGCATAAGTACTTACTTAAAATGTTAGGTACTCACCAAAACACACCTAGGTAATTACTAAGCGCTCACAATGACTTTTAGTGTGTACTCAGAAGTGGGTATTCACTGTTTAGTAATCACCTAGACTAGGTATGGTAATTACCTAAACATTAAAAAGCTATGCATGGAGGAAAATAATTTGGATTTGTTCTTACCGGCAAAAAATTGGCCATGCATAAATGCTTCTCCCCATTTTCCTTGTCATTGTACAAATCCGGATCCCATTTTTTTCTTGCAATTTGTACTTTACAACAAGTTCACGCCATGTCTCTTCAAATTCTTCTCTTGTTCAACATTTGTCAACACATTTCATGAAGCCGCTGCCAAATCGTTTTCCTCCATTTTTTTTATATTCCTCATCAAATGCCACAAACATAATCTATGATGGGCATTTGGTAGGACAATCTTGATTGCAGCGGCCATGACATTGTCCCCATCAGTTATGACCGTGTGTGGTATATTTCCTTCCCCAGATTGGACCAACTGCTCCAAAACCCATTTATAAGTCTCCTTTGTTTCATCCGAAACCAAAGCAACGGCGAATGGGACTGTTTTCCCATGATGATTGATACCGACGATCACCACTAATGGCTTATTGTAAGCGTTGCACTTATAAGTCGTGTTAAACGCAATGACGTTACCAAATGTTTTGTAATTGCGGCGGGACGTCCCATCACACCAAAACATCTTCTCCAAGTCTTTGTCTTTGTCCCGTGTGTATTGTAAGAAAAACTCATTGTCATGCTGTTTTGCACTTAGCAAGTATGCCGTTACTGCCCCTGCATCACCATCGCCGATTTCTTCCTTTTGTAACTGGTGAATAGTGTTGTACATGTCCTTTACTAGGAAAGAAGCTTTGTCTGGACCTCCAGCTTCTTGAACAAAATTACGCATAATTACACAAGGAGAAACTCCCGAATTGATCATGGATTTAATACGACTCTTGTCAGCCTCAGAAATATTACGATGGTGCCTGTGAAAAAATAATGAACATAACTTATTTGATTTTTTAATTGTCAAGGTGAACCACACAATGGCACATTTTATGATATAAATCATGTTTACTAATCATAAATGTCCACCTACTGACCATATTTGGTAGTATTCAAAAACAAGTTAGGTAATCACTGAAACAAATACATTGAGTGTTAGGTAATCACCAGACAGTTTGGTAATAACCAAAGAGAAAAAAAAACTATTTACTCCAAATATTTTCATTTTATGGACTGGTTAGGTAATAACCAACTACAGCATAGGTAATAACCTAACAGTGAAGATAATATCTTAAGAAACATCATCTTGGAAGAAGTAAATGTAATGAACCCATACTAAAAATACCTTATGAATGGTTGTTGGTGTGGGGTAACAAGATCGTGATTATGGACATCATTGAATTCCTTGACAAAGTATTTTTCCTGAACCTTATCCCATTTGAACTTAACAATCGCCTGACAACCGCATCTCGTAAGTGCTCTTTCGGAAATCTTCCTATTTGGATTATCCAAGTATTGGTTATCTCGAAAACCTTGCTTACTGCACCATATGGTTTTTGTGGTGAAGTGATCACCACTTGCACCCTTAGTTGGGGCCTTGTGTCTGATTCCAAATCCTTTAACCTTGGCATACAACATATAAAATCGAACACAATTTTTAAGAGTGTCAAAGTATAATTGCTTCCTATCTTCCTCATTGAAATCTTCTAGATCTTTGTCAAATTTCTCCCAAATCTCCATATCAAAGATTGTATATGAGTCGTCAATATCCTCATCCATCGGGGACTTAGGTGTATCCCGAGCTTTGTCTTCTTCGTGAATTTTGTGAGTATTCTCCAAGTCATCCAAGTCATCAATATGTTTAGTATCATCACCCTTTGTGGACCTTGGTGTGTGAATAGCTTCATCTTCTATATCAAGTTTTTGAGTAACATCCAAGTCATCCAAGCCAAATATATGTGCATTGTGCTCCGTTGACACCATGAGTTTACGTATTGTTCATACGCACTCCAATAACCTCTGAATGCAAAATGTTGAATATAATTAGAAATCTGCATCATTAACACTCGCTAAAGCCAATGCAATTATAAAAATTAAGTGGAATGCCAATGCAATCATGTGTTTGGTTATTACCTAATTATGTTTGGTGATTACCAAACCATTCCAGAAATTGTAGTGATGTTATAAATTGGAAGTTTTCATGTAATCTATGCATGCTAATGTTGTTTGGTTTATGAATAGTTAATGATATCTATAATAAGGCTAGGTTTATACTAGTCCTAGCTTTTTCAATTCCCTTAACTGTGTTTGGTAATCTAAGTTAGTGTTGCCTCACTTGTGTTTGGTGATTACCAAAATGTTCTAGAAGTTGTGGTGATATTATAAATTGTAAGTTTTCATGTGATTACGCTAGTATTGATTGGTTTATGAATAGTTAATGATAGCAATAATAATGCTAGGTTTAAACTTGTCCTATATTTTTGAATTCCCTTGACTTTGTTAGGAAATTCTGTATACGTTTGGTAATTACCTAAATATATGCAGGTGATTACTAAACATGTTCTGTACAAGGATACATTTATACCATTATTTATAGAAAAAAATACCATTGAAAGAGAAAGCTTTTTTTGTTTCAAAAAAATACCATTGAAAGAGAAAGCTATATTTAAACTTAGAATCTTCACTATGGTTGTTTTGTTGCAAAAAGTAAAATGAAAATAATGCTTTGTAAAGTTCAAAATTTCTAGGATTTACTTTTTTTTTTAACTTTTAATTTATGTGGAACTATAATATTATAAAAGTGAAATATTAAGCATTGATTGTTTTTTCAAAGTCAACTACTACATTTATTGTTGTTGCAACCATAAAAATAACAACAATAAATGCTTTAGATGGTGATTATGAATTTTATCATAATTATAGTTTGAGGATTTTGTCATTTCATGTAATGGAAGTAAAGACTCATTTTATAATATTAATACATAATTCATAGTTTGAGAATAAAAATATAAATTTAGGATATATTAATTTATAATGGAAGGTTTCCTCCAATGGAGATTGAACTTGACTTGTTAGAATTGACTTGAGTTGATGGGTTGTGTAACAAAAGTAAGAAAATAGAGGTCAGGGTACAAAAAATTATATATTTTCTTTCACCTTTTTTTTCTTTAAAAAATTTGACATTATTCATTTTGGGGAAACCGCCCCTTTTACTCTTCTTCCCCCCTTTTCTCTTCCCACTCTTCTTAACTCACTTTCATTTTCCCTCTCCTCCCTAACCGCCATTTTCCTCTCTTCATCTTCCCCTGTTTTTTTCATTTCTCTCTCTCCTCCCTAGCATCCACCGTATTTTTCCATCACCGGCGTGAAAAAGCTTGCACAACTCGCTGGAAAACGCTTAACGAGGTTAGTTTTCGACCCACATTTTCATCATGTTTTGGTTTATGTTTTAGGTTCCAATCTTAGAAAGGAGAGTATGTATAGTGTTCTTCATGTTTTTGATTTTTTTTTCTATGTTTCAATGTAGTTATTTTGTGAGTGAATTATATGATGGAGTTGGTTTGTTATGATAAGTAATTAATTTGAATTTTGCCCTAATAAAGTTTTGAGTGTTGTAAAATGTTGTTTGGGTTTGGTTATACTGTGGTTTTAGGATGGTCCTTGATGAAAAACATTGAGTAAAATCCACTTGTGCATGTAATTTTGAATATGTGGTGATTATAAAGAGAGCTTTGGTAATTACCTTAATTTTTGGGAATGATGTATATTATTGGAGTTGTTTTATTTGTGAACTTGTTTGATTTTTCTTCAAAATTTAACGGAAAATTATATCTTGTGTCAAAAAAGTTGTGTAACACTGAATTTTAGGGAATGATGTATATTGTTGGGGTTGTTTTATTTGAGAACTTCTTTGATTTTTCTTCAAAGTTTAATGGAAACTTCTTTGATTTTTCTTCAAAGTTGTGCAATATATTTGTTAAATTTGTTGCTATTTATGCTTCAGATGTCGTTGGTTTATCAATAAGATGCAACATATGGTGATTACCTAAAACTGATTGGTGATACTTGGAATATGTTTGGTAATTACCAAATTGGTTTTGGTAATTACCAAAACCGTCCAGTAATTGTGATTTTTGTTAATTATTGAGATTCTTTTAATGTTGTTAGGCACGATGTCAAAGCGAAGGAATCCAAAATGGATGTGCTAGTTCTCATACCTCTTGCTAAACGGCAAACCAATATGCCGAGTGCATCCATAAGAAAGGTATGGACGAAACTATAATTCTTCAAGGACTTTTGTTGCCTTTTTAGAAACTCTATTATTTGAGTAATAATTAATACTTTCTAATATCCACACAAAATACGTGGTCAACTTTAGGAGATCTTGAGCAGTTTGTTGATGTCATTAAAAAGTTTCCGAGAGAAAAGAATAACATTTAGATCGAAGTTGGTTTTGATTGCTTGTTTTTCATAAATTGCAAAACAATGTGTAAGTGGGTGATTGACCACTTCGATCCTAAAACACACATCTTAGATATTCACGGGAAGCAAACTGTAATAACCCCGAGGCATGTGGAGTGGTTGTTGGGATTTAAAAGCATAGGCTTTGATATTGAGAATAAAATGCTTGACGACGATTATGTGGAAAGGTTTATGGGGTTGGCTAATATGGATGTAGATAGTATGGCCGTGAATCTAAGCAAACTTGATCATGACGAGCGATTTCCTGGCAAATTGCTTGAAGATGCAGTTTGCCCTATTGAACAAAATTGACCAACTCTCGCAAAATTTTAACCAAATGTTCAAATGGATGCTTGAAGGTTCGTGCTCTAATAGTTTAATTCTTACCTAATATGTTATGATTGCATTAATTTGGGTTCTTTGGTTGTTAAATGAGATGCTAATTTCTTATGTGGATTGTAGTTATAATAGTGTAGGTTGATATTTCAAAAGTTGTCTTGCCTAAACTTTATAGAAATGTGGAATAAGATAATCTGATATTGTTTGGTAATGACCTAAACATGTTTAGACACTACCTAAAACTTAAAAAGATGGTGATAGGTCATCTGCCAAAGTTTATTAATCACCCAAATAGAGTTTAGTCATCACCTAAGACTGAAAAATTTTGGATTATGTTATCGGAAATAGTTTAGTAATGTCCTGAACAAGTTTAGGTATTACCTACATGTTAAAAAGTATCTGTTTAGGTAATGAGTTCCTGTTTGGTAATTACTGATAGGCGTGTCGCACACCTAACAAAAATAAATAACCTAACTAATCCTCCTAACTATGTAGTAGGGTAAGTCAGAGTCGATCCCACAGAGAGAAAGTTGTTCTATGATTAGCCCTTATATAATGGTATAACTAAAGGAAATTAATATCAATGATGGTGGAATAAACTATACTAATCAATATATTAATAAAAGACTCTAGAGTTAAGTATCCCCACTAGCATTAATAAATAAAATAATAATTCCTACCCCAAAATAATCAATTAAATGTCCACAAGGAAAAGTACGCCCTATAAAATACCATAAACCTCTCCCGAGTATCTATGGCTTCCTTAACATGCACTCAAGCCTACTCCCGTGGAATCATGCAAATTAAAGACATTAAACGCAACACTCTAACTTCCTAACAATCCATTCTACCTACTCCTGTGGAGAACTTCAGGTCCTTAATTGAAATACTCAAATCCGTCAAAACCCAACTCCCGTTGTGATCAAGACAATGGAATGATAACAATACTAATTATCCCTAATCTAGTATTGGAAATTGCACAATCAATTAAGCAAGAACAAAAAAACAACTAATTTGGGAATTTAAAGGAATACATCACATATTATTCATGCTAGGGTTTGCTTAACCCTAGATTGAAAAAGTACTCACATATAATAATCAAATAAACTAAACAAAATATAAAAGAAAACATAATTAATAATTAAAATTATAAAGTAAAAGAGAATACTTGAATTGATGATGGAAATATGAAGTTTTGAATAATACTTCAAAACTCCAAAGAAACGTTCCAAGAGAGAGAGATAAGAAGTCTTACTTGACTAATGAATAATCCCCCTAATCTAATAAGAAAAAAACCCTAATATAAAATTGCATCTCCTACTACTAGTAGGAAACTAAGTTACAAGATAAGGAAGGCCCACTAAATCATTAAAGAGACGGAAATAAGTAATCCGCGCGCGCTTAGGAAGTCTCAGCAAAACTGGGCCAACTTGCGAAGACCATATCTCTTAGAATATAACTTGCCTTGGACCGTACAACCTATCATTGGAAAGCTCTTCAAGCCTACTTTCCAATGCCGCTAGAATCGTCCAATTATCTAATCAAGTCAAAAGTTATGGATAAAAGAGTGAACATGACTCCATTTTCATAATTCTTTCATTAAATTCCAACTCCAATTTGCTCCAAATTGCATTCAAAGAAATCCAAAATGATCGTTATCAATGTAGCTTGCTTCCAATTGCCCCTAATTACTCAAGCTTGTCCAATCATACTCCAATTATGTTCTCAATACCTGAAATTCATCAATGAATACCAAAAACACACGAAAAGAGTAATATTTGGCAAATTAAGTAATAGTATGCAATTATGAACTATAACGCACCTAAATGCTCCTAAAATGCAACCTAAATGCACCTAAAAACTATATAAATATATGATACATCAATTATCAAACCCAATCCGGTGATTACCTAACACTCCATGTACTTATTTAAGTGATTACCTGAGGAACTTTTGTACCCAATATGGTCAGTAGGTGGACATATATTGTTTTTTTTATGGATTGTATCTAAGGGTGCAATTTTATAAATGAGAGAAGTTTTAGCTTTGGTCTTTGTTATTTGATTGTGTCTAATTTTATCATTTGATTGTTTATGAAGAACAAAGCAGTAAACGGGCTGCCCAAAACTCAGATGGTGATGATGATGGAGAAAATGATGAAGGATTCAGTGATGTCAGCCCTATGTCTAAGAGTGAGAAAGCTGGCACGGATTCTGCTAGTGAGAGCAATGACGAGGATTTGCAGCAGCCGACTCAACGGAAAAAGAAGTTGACATTTGCCAATCTACCTCAGGAGAGTTAGACACCCAAAATGGGTAAGACACCAACAAAAAGTGATTGGAAGGTTAATACACCTAAATCCAAAAAAGTACCTCAAAACCCTAAAGAACCTCAAAAGGGTAAGGCACAACAAAAGATTAAGAAAACTCAAAAAGGAGAGGAGGATGTGATTGGTGGTGAGGAGATTGGTGATGTTGATGTTGAGTCCTTAGTTAAAAGCAACCCTATTCTCTCAATTAAGGGTGTTGGAGAGAAAGAAGGAAGTGAGAAAGAAAGCGATGTGAATGGGAAGGGAAAAAAGAGGCACCAAAAAAGAAGCAACATGTTTATAAGAAGAAAGAGGAGGAAGGAGCGAAAAATAAGAAAGAGGAAGAAAAGAAGGAAGAGCAAAAGACAGGAAAAAAAAAAAAGGATGAACAAGAGAAGGTAGAGGAAGAGAAGAACCATGAGGCAAGAACAAAGAAACAAGAGGATGAGAAGAAGGAAGAGAAGGAGGAAAATAAGGAAGAGGAGGATGAAGATGAAGAAATGGAGACTGAGGTAGAGGGAGATGGAAAGAAGGACAAGAAAAATGAACCAGACAATGATGATGACAATGGGTCAGGAAAATGCAATGGTGTAGGTGGGACTTCGTCTGAGAATAAGCCTGCGGAAAAGCATGAGCCTCCTATGGAGCAAAGGGGTGAGCCTAATACTTCAGAAGACACTACCAAAGCACCAACTAAATAGGACAAAGATAAAGACCGTACTGTGAAGGAAAAGAAAAGAAAAAATCTTATGGTACATTTTTCACTTTGTTACCGTTTTGTAATAACCTAAAAGTGTTAAGGTAGTAACTAAAAATTAGTGATTCTATTTTGGTTATAACCTAAACATGTTTAGGTGATGACTTAACATGACAGGAGCTGAGTTTTCACTTTCATACAATTTGGTGATTACCTAAAAATGTTTTGGTACTTCCCAGACATGACTGATTCAACTTTCTTACTGTTTGAGGATTACCTAAAGCGGTTTAAGTAATATTCAAACAAGACTGATTCAACTTTGATTATTACCCAAACTTATTTAGGTAATAACTTAACATAGATAGAAACACAATTTTCACTTTTTTCCTGTTTGGTGATTACTAAACAGGTTTAGGTAATAACCAAACATAACTGTTTCTTGTTTACAAGTAATAAAAAATTCTTCATCAATGATTGCATTTAGGATGAGGTGAAGAGGAATTTCAAGATTGGGATTGCCACAATCCGTCACGTATTGCACGGATTAGAAAAGACTCAGAAGGCTATTGTGGAGTATGTGTTTGATGACACAAAGGACATGGAGTATGTTTTTGTGATAATTCTTTTATCAGTTTCTTTCTTTGCTAGTCACTACTATTTAATGTAACATGATTTTGTTTGTTTGGCAAGCAGTGAGTTATTAGTTGATTATGAGTGGATCCAAGCCACACGTTCCCACCTCCGTACTCTATATCCTACAACGCTTGTCACGGAAACGGTATGGGCATCTAGGTGACTCCGTTAGTTATACATAAACATAATAGTTAACTGATATTAAGCATATATGCAGGCTATCAATGTAGCTGGGGTTAGAGTGAGTGTGAAAAACCCATCTTCATTCCTAGTACGTTAATTATATAGAAAATGTTTTCATCTTTTATTTTCCTTATAATTTTAAATTATTTAGTATGTTTATTTTATTTACCTTACACTTTTTAATTATTTACTATGTGTTATTTTCGTTAAGTACATGGATCCGACAAAATTTGTTAAGAAAGAACATGCTGATGGGAAGCAAGGACTATTGCCGTATAATCCACTTGTTAAGACGACATACCTGTCTCCAGTACTTTCTCGATGCCGTCAGGTATATACTATGCACTCCTTAGGCAAAATATCTTTCCCTAACTTCTCTTTTCATGGGGTCCAGATATTTATGATGTAGTTTCTTGTTCCTTTGTGGTTGCCAGACCCAAATCATTGGTTCATAATTATTATCTCATTGCCGCACTGTTGTACCTACTTCTTTGATTCGGATCCCGGGACAAATTCTAAAAAGCGATTTAAGTATGTTGGGGAACAGGTTTAACTTCGAAACAAATATTATTAGTACTTTATACGAAGGGTTAATATTTTGAGTCGTTTAAAATTTTTTAAATTTAACCAACGTAGGCGAAGAAGTTGTCTGAATTTCTATTGACTGGAAAGAATGATGCTTATAGCAGGAAGATCGAGAATATGCCTAATTGGCCACTGAAATCTATCCGTATTCCAGTTCAGGAAAATGGGTAATTTTCCAATAACATATAGGCATTTATAACTTTAAAAATTCTTATCTTAGTGTGCTAGTGTGAACATAGTGATCTTGGGTTTAAGAAATCATGTTGATTAATTGTTAAATCATTGTCAGATATGATTGTGGGATGTATGTCATTAAGCTGCTAGAGACAAATGAATTTGGAGGCTGAAACAACCCTGAGCATTTTAAGGTAATGGTCTGGGGTCATTTGGTAATTACCATAACATGTTTAATTACTACCAAAAACATCTACAACTCTTTATTTGGTTTTTTTGCAGTCTTAAGTAATGACCTATAATTTTCCAGTCATTACCTAGGACCAAACTGTTTTTTTTATAAATAGTGTTTCATTAACATGGTTCTTGTTGTCTTCATGTAGGATATGGATAGGTACCGTATCAACACTTTGGTCGATGCCATTTGTTGGGAGCATAATACTCTCAAAGATGTGGTTGTGGCCAACTCATTATTAGCCTAAAAAACTATTTCGTGGTTGTGGTTTGGATAATATTTATGAACTTCAGTTTGTGGTTATTTTAGTATATAATATGGATGTTTTAGTGTGCATAATGCATGTGGTGGATAATGTATTCATGATTTGAAGCAAACATTTCATAAGCAAAAAAAATAACCTTCAAATACTTCGGAAACTTTAGGTAATTACTATAAGGGGTTCCAGTAATTACCAAAGCTTAACAGAAACTAAGAGAAGTCTCAAAACCTTCAATTCCAAATTATATTAAAAAAAACAATTGAAATCAATAATCCTAAGTACAAATTAATCAATATGATATGAATGTGTTAATCCAAATAAGCCAGATAGTGTTATAAACTCACAACATATAAGAGATAAGAATGTCTTATTAGGTTTGGTAATGCCCAAAATATATTTGGTAATTACCTAAAAGCATATGATATGGGGTTAATTTGGGGTTTTTAGTACAAGGATGGACAATGGGGCCCAAAACTCAAGTCAATAGGGTTTGGTCAGGTATTGAGCCTAATGGATCTAGTGGCATGATTGTCCAGAGGATTGCTTTGATGAGTAGTGGGAATGGATTGTGATTAGATAGGTTTGGTAATGCCCAAAACATGTTTGGTAATGACCTAAATTCATATAATCTGGGGTTAATTTGGGTTTTTAGTACAAGGATGGACAATGGGGTCCAAAACTCAAGTCAATGGGATTTGGTGAAGTATTAGGCCTATTGGACCCAGTGGTATGATTGTCCAATCTAGGGGTGCTAATGAGCCAGGGTGGCTCGCAAACTGTTCGAGTTCGGCTCGGTCAAAGCTCGGTCAAGCTCGGCTCGAGAGGGCTCGACTTGAGTTCGGGTTCGGCTCGAGACCTTAACGAGCCGAGCCTGAGCCTAGTGGAGTTTATACATTGATTTTTAATCCAACTTTCCACTAAAAAAAGATAAGGCCTAGTTTGAAGCCCACTTTAAAAATACAAACTAGATAAAAAAAATTCAGCCCAACGATTTTTGAAAACTTTGACGGGTTTAACATTTGGAGGAAAAGGGTACCTGAAGGCTTTCACAATAAAACTCAATTAAACTAAGGTTAAAAGAGAGAAAAAAGTAAAGGGTACCTGAAGTCCTGAAGTATGAGGAGAGAGAATGAAAGACAAGCATTGAAAAACCTAGCTCTCTAATCTCTAGTTGAACAGTACTCCAGCTTCGCACACTTGACGGCTTGATGCTGGTCTTCGGCGGCGAGCAGCGTGGTCTTCGGCGGCGAGCAGTGTGGTCTTCGGCGTCTTCTTCTTCACCATCTTCTTCTTCGTGGATTCACTTAAGATCGGTGCTTTTTGTTGTTACAAATTCATCTTCTGCTCCAGTTTCTACTGATTGGTAAGTTATACTTCTATTTTTCTACTGATTTTGAGATCGAGATCTAAAAACTTACAATTATTTCTCATCGATTTTTATAATATATGCTAGTATTAAATTATGAGCTTTTTAGCTGAATTACTTATTTTACTCTTTTATGTTAATTTAATTTCGTTTTATGTTAACATTCGTTTATGTGTTTCGATTTTTCCTTCGTTTTGTTCGATTTTTCATCGTTTTTTCCATTGCTTTAAAGTACAATTTTCGAGCTTTTTCGAGCCGAATAGCTCGCGAACCTTCTCGAGCCGAGCCCAAGTTTTTTTTTTCGAGCTCGAGCCGAGCCCATATTTTCGAGCTCGACGAGCTTCGAGCTCGAGCCGCGCTCTGTCCTCTCTGATCTCGAGCCGAGCAGAGCCTGACCAGGTTCGGTCTCGGCTCGGCTCGTTAACACCCCTAGTCCAATCCCCATAGGATTGCTTTGATGAGTAGTGGGAATGGATTGTGATTGGGAGAACACCCTCCACTTAATAGGTTTAGTAATGCCCAAAACATGTTTGGTAATTATCAAACATCATATAATAATAAAAGTTGAAGGTAATCAATAATTAAACAAAAAAGGACAAAGTGTAGCATACAATGTTTAGGTAATGTCAATAGTCAAAGTTGGTAATCACCTAAATCTTTTACATTAAAACTATTTAATTTGATCTACTAAAGGACATTGGCATATGTATACATACAAAATTAAACCAACTCCAACTACAAAAGTAAAACAAATACCTTAAGGCCTATTTACACAAAAAATTGACAGAGTGTAGCATCAAAAGTTTAGGTAATGACCATAGTCAAGTGAGGTAATTACCTAAACTTTTACATATGAACTATTTAATTTGATCTACTAAAGGACATTGGCATATGTATACATACAAAAGTAAACCAACTCCAACTACAAAAGTATAACAAATACCTTAAGGCCTATTTACACAAAAAATTGACAGTATGTAGCATTAAAAGTTTAGTTAATGACCATAGTGCAAGTGAGCTAATTACCTAAAATTTTACATATGAACGGTATTTTTTACGGGTATTGCGAACAAAATTCTCGCGACAATATCGATATATATCGATTTTGTTATGTTTGTTTTTCAGAATTTTGGCTATAGCGCGTAAACGTTCAACACGCATTGCTTCTGTCTGCACAGAAAGTTACACAAATATATACATTTACAATGCGTACAGTGTAAAAATGGTTGGGATGACGTTCACATCACCGCAGTGGATGTACTTAATCACGTACATTCCACAATCATGGCTACAAAAAGAAAAAGTACATAAGTCTATCTTATATACAATGTGAAAAATATGAGAGTTCGAAATTTTGTATTACGCACGCATTCGTTTGTCGTGTACATGGTAAATATTCGTAAGTGAAATCTTTCAAGTCCACAAACAAGGGCGCCAAACGGTGACCTTCAAGCCTTTCCGAAGTTGCAGTCATCTGATGCAAAACAAAATAGGGAAAAACAACTGTTACCAAACAGTATTAGGGCTCTGTCTTGTTTCGTTATTACCGGAATTATAATAAGTACAAATTTGAGTACCATGTGCATGACTGTCACAAGCCGATAGTTCGATTTGGAAAGAGAATCCATGATGTACACCTTTTTGTTACGTAAGTCAATGATCGTCAAGAACCAATGCTCATGATTCACATCAAGCAAAGGAATATACACCTAAAAACAAGTCACAAGCAACGTTTAGAAAAACTCAAATGAAACCACGTGAAGAAACATACATAGCAATGTTTGGTACCAACCTCTTCAATACTACTTAAGTCAGTTGGGAGATAAAAATATAACCAACAAGCAAAGGTGTCCAAAAAGGTTTTGTTACAACCATTAAACCGAGTCCATTCATCTTATTGTAACAGAACAACCTACAAAATAAAAATTTAGTCGGTGCTAATAATTCTATACTAAACTTAAAATTTTGTCGGTCACCTTACCATGAATATACTTGGAAGTATTAATTTTTAGCTTTTTTCCTCAATCCGGGCCAGTTGTAAATCATACATATACACGCCAAGGAACTGTTGAAATCCAACACTAATTAGTATATATTAGACCAATTACCAAAACCTTTTGACATGTTAAACTGGTGTTCTGACAGTGTTAGGTAATGACCAAAATACTTTGGGTCACTACCTTAGGACTGAAGTCATTACCCAAACTCATGTCAAACAAAACTACCATGTGACCCAAATAATTTGGGTAATACTCAAACCATCATTGGTAATTACCAAACAATATCAGGACACCATTTTGTGTTATGAATAGGTTTAGTATTTACCAAAACATGTTTGGGTGATCACCAAACACTGTCAGACAACAACATCCCCAAACTTGTGTAAAAGGAAAAAAAAAGGATGACATACGTACCTGAGTACTTAGCCATTGATCAGGGTATACGCAAAAACATTCATAGGCATTAAGAAAACTCTAAGACTGTTGTGGCCGGTAAATAGTTTCATTTGACGGCCTTCAATATGTTATTGCAAATATTTCTTTCAATCGGGTTCAAAGAGGGTAAGTACTCTTCGAAAAATGGAAGCGGCCTACCACTTCTTTTTTGCGTAAATGACCGATCGATAAAATCTTCATTCGTCTTGGACATCTCATTGTTAAGGGCCTTATTAAATAATTGAAGCTGTTGCCTAACCGCTTTCGCTTTAGCATCTTCCTACAATTCGAAGCATGGTTTGTTGGATTATATTAGTTTGCATACTAATTAAAGAACCATGCAAATATGAGAAAATTTTATTTGATACCGATGATTCTTCGGTGTCACTCCCACCTTCTTCTGACATCTTAACCTTTTTCGGTGCTGATCTTTTTGCCTACCATAATGGAGACAAATAACAAATAAAATAACATCAAGTTAAGTTAGTAAACATACATCGATGATCTCCATTACCTTAAACGCGTTAATGTTAGTAACATTCCGAATCAACATAAAAGCCAATGACCAAACACAACTCGGCCATAAAATCATGACCTCAATTAAGAGTATCCAACTCATTTGTTTACTTGTTACAACTCCGGCGTCAAAAACATTGGGTCATATAACCCTTCACGCATTCTTAATACATTAAATTAATGGCCTGAAAATTTTGGTCATTACCAAATCAATCTAAATTTGTTTACTTGTTACAACTATGGCCTGAAAATAACGGCCTGAAAACTTTGGGGTCATATAACCCATCACACATTCAAAAAATACAATAACAAATAAGAGCATATAAACATATGGTAATGACCAAACACAAATTTAGCATTACCAAAATAGTATGTGTATGGAAAAAATAAGAACCAATTAAATAAAATTCAATTCATATGCTGCTCATGAACTTTTCTTCATCCACCTCGAGGGTTTTTTTTTATTTTTTGCTGAACTTTTTTTGGCTGAGTGGTTTTTTGGCACTCGGAGGTGTTTTTGTGACATTTACTGTTGTGGTGCTCTTCTTCGGAGTGACCTCCTTTAAAGACGTGTCCAAAACACTTGCTACACCATCTTCTTCTTTTTTTTGTCTTGGCTTTTTTGGTGGTCTTTTTTGGCGTCAACTTCTCTATTTGCATGTCCCGAAGGGTTTCCAAAGCAAAGATAGGTTTGGGACGAACAAAGCGAATTTCCTTCATGCTAAACGATGATCTAACTTGCACACTAGGCACAAAAGTGTCGTCATCATTGTCAATATCCAACTTACGCTTTGCACATTTAAGCGTATCACTAAGTATGGGAGATAGAAACGGAGAGCACATCTTATCTCCGTGTGTTTCCGATTTAGTGGGCACATTTCGGACATCGCTGAAGATTTCGTCCCCTTCCATTCCCCCATCATTACCTTGTGATACATTGGTGGTATCAACATCATTCCCACCCTTCTCACATGCCTTTTCTTTATCTTCTGGAGGTACGCATGAGATTAGCTTCTCTAGTGCAACCTCCATGTGCACTACCTTTGAGAATTTAGCATCAACCTTGGAAAGGACTCTTTTTAGAGATTATTTTACCATTTTACTCCGGTGTTAACAAAAAAATTTCTATCAAGGAACCTTTCATATCATCATTTGAATTCAATTCAATCATTTGAAACAAAAAGAAAAAGAAAAAATGCAACATTTTACTCCGACGCCACCTTGTCATATAAACCACATAAAACCTCATGGATTACGTTATTAATGACCCACATCTTAACCATACAATGCCATCATCATTTATGTTAGAGTAACATAAATTGAGGCCATTGCCCAAGTCAATTATTATTTTAGGTAATGCCCTAAAATGTTTAAGTTATTACCTAAAATGTTTGGTAATAATCTAATTTGATTAGGTGATTACCTAACATTTATAGTGGTTATGTTAGGTCATTACCAAAATATCTTTTGTAATTACCTAAACTAGTAGTAACTTGCACAAAAAACCAGTGGCATTCCACTACAATGGAGAGGATTCTTTTTAGAGATTCTTCTACCCTTCCAATCGGCTGTTAACATAAATATTTCTATCAATGAACCTTTTATATCATCAAAGTCACTCATATGAATCATTTAAAAACAAAATAAAAAAAAAACGCAACATTTTACCCACGATGCCACGTTGTCATATAAACCACATAAAACCTCATGTGTTAGGTTATCAATGA
The DNA here is from genome assembly GCA_947646795.1 of Beta lomatogona. NCBI lineage: Eukaryota > Viridiplantae > Streptophyta > Magnoliopsida > Caryophyllales > Amaranthaceae > Beta > Beta lomatogona. Next base: position 1,434,786 of record CANSNZ010001069.1, read on the forward strand.
CCCACATCTTAACCATACAATGCCATCATCATATATGTTATAGTCACGTAATTTAAGGCCATTGCCCAAGTCAATTATTATTTTAGGTAATGCCCTAGAATATTTAGGTGATTACCTAAAATGTTTGGTAATAACCTAATCTGATTAGGTGATTACCTAGCATTTATAGTGGTTATGTAAGGTCATTACCAAAATATCTTTAGTAATTACCTAAACCTAGCAGTAACTTGCACAAAATACCAGTGACATTCTACAACAATGGAGAGGATTCTTTTTAGAGATTCTTCTACCATTTCAATCCGCTGTTAACATAAACCACTAATGGGAATAGATTGTGATTGGGAGAACATCCTCCATTTAGTAGGTTTGGTCATGGTCAAAACATGTTTGGTAATTACCTAAAAGCATATGATATGGGTTTAATTTGAGCTTTTTAGTATAAGGAGGGACAATGGGGGCCCAAAACTGAAGTCAATAGGGTTTGGTGAGGAATTAGGCCTCATGGACCCAGTGGCATGATTGTCCAATCCCCATATGAATGCTTTGATGAGTAATGGAAAAGGATGGTGATTAGGAGAATATCCTCCACTTAGTAGGTTTAGTAATGCCCAAAACATGTTTGGTAATTACCTAAAATCATATGATATGGGTTAATTTGGATTTTTTAGTACAAGGAGGGACAATGGGGGCCCAAAACTGAAGTCAATGGGGTTTGGTGAGGTATTTAGCCTAATGGACCCAATGGCATGATTGTCCAATCCACATAGGATTGCTTAGATGAGTAATGATAAAGGATTGTGATTGGGAGAACATCCTCCACTTAGTAGGTTTGGTAATCCCCGTAACATGTTTGGTAATCAATAACCCACATCAATGTCATCATCATACATGGATTATGTTATCAATTATTATTTTAGGTAATGCCCTAAAATGGTTAGGTGATGACCTAAAATGTTTGGTAATATCCTAATCTAATTAGGTGATTACCTAGCATATACAATGGTTATGTTAGGTCATTACCACAATATCTTTAATAATTACTTAAACCCATCAGTAACTTGCACAATAAACCAGTGACATTCCACTACGATGAAGAGGATTCTTTTTAGAGATTCTTCTACCATTCCAATATGCTGCTAACATAAACATTTCTATCAATGAACCTTTCATATCATCAAAGTCATTCAATTCAATCATTTGAAAACAAAAGAAAAAGAAAAAAATGCAACATTTTACCCCGATGCCACCTTGTCATATAAACCACATAAAACCACATGGATTAGGTCATCAATAACCCACATCTTAAGCATACAATGCCATCATCATATATGTTACAGTCACATAATTTGAGGCCATTGCCCAAGTTAATTATTATTATAGGTAATGCCCAAAAATGTTTAGATGATTACCTAAAATGTTTGGTAATAACCTAATCTAATTAGGTGATTACCTAACATATATAGTGGCTATGTTAGGTCATTACCAAATATCTTTAGTTCATACTTTAGTTTAGCTACTAGATGCAAAAAAATATTCAGATTAGGTTATCAATAACCCACATCTTAATCATACAATTCCCTCATCAAGACAATTATTATATTAGGTAATTCCCTAAAATAGTTTAGGTAATGACCTAAAAGATTTGGTAATATCCTAATCTAATTAGGTGATTACCTAACATATATAGTGGTTATATATGTTAGGTCATTACCAAATATCTTTAGTTCATACTTTAGTTTAGCTACTAGATGCAAAAAAAAATCGGATTAGGTTATCAATAACCCACATCTTAATCATACAGTTCCCACATCAAGACAATTATTATATTAGGTAATGCCCTAAAATGGTTTAGGTAATGACCTAAAAGATTTGGTAATGACCTAAAAGATTTGGTAATATCCTAATCTAATTAGGTGATTACCTAACATATATAGTTGTTATATATGTTAGGTCAATACCAAATATCTTTAGTTCGTACTTTAGTTTAGCTACTAGATGCAAAAAAAAATCAGATTAAGTTATCAATAACCCACATCTTAATCATACAGTTCTCTCATCAAGACAATTACTATATTAGGTAATGAACTAAATATTTGGTAATATCCTAATCTAATTAGGTGATTACCTAACATATATATTGGTTATGTTAGGTAATGACCAAAATACCTTTAGTAATTACCTAAACCCTGCAGCACAAAAAACCAGTGACATTCCACTACAATGGAGGTCCCGAGAATGTTGCAACTTTGTTTCATCTAATTGCTAAACAAAAGTATGATCTACTCAACAAATGTAACCCAATAAAAGTGTGAAGTGCATTGATTTATTGCAATTATCTCACTCACACCTTAATTTTATTTTTGGTCATGTCCAAAATAAGTTTAGTAATTACCAAAATGTCTTTATGTTTAGTCATGTGCAAAATATTTTAGTAATTACCAAATCACTGCATTACCTTAGAATAAAAACCAGCTCAACCTTTCATGGAGGTCGCGAAAAATTTGACGTTCTTTTTCCATTTAGTAGCTAAACTAAAGTATGAACTACTCAAATGTAAACACAAATTGTCGCATAAAAGTGTGAAGTGCATTGATTTAGAGCAATATAATCACCAATACCGTCATTTTATTTTCTATAAAACCCTAGGTTTTTTTTGGGGGAAATTTTCATAAATTACAAGTTTAATCTTACTTAAATGCACAAATGAAGATAGAAAATTATTAATTCGTTACTATATGCGAAATAATCAAGTAAACTTACATCCATTTCATGTACGGGTGAAGAGTTTAGATCGAAATCCATGGAGGTAAATTTCAACGATGGAGGTGAAGGTTTGAGGCGCAATGGAGGTGAAGAATGGATCGAAATGAAGGAGAAGATGGAACAAAGTGTCGAAATTCAGGGAGAAGATGGAAGAATGGGTTGAGTTTGGGAGAAATTCGATTGTGGAAGATGAGTGTTCTAGAGTTTTTGGTGAAGAAGACCAAGAACATGAAGAACAATGAGGAGAGAGAAAATGGGTAAAAAAAATTTGGGCCCGAAATTTTTTTTCCAAACGTGAATCACTGTTTGGAAGGTGAAAAAAATTTCTGATTTTTTCCTTTTTTTATTATTTATTAGATTTTCAGAATTTAATTAATTTCATTAATTTTGGTAAATAAACAAAATCAAAAGAAATTAGTTTTGGCAATTAAAAGAAAAGGGAAAAGAAAATAAATGGGGGCTCCACAAGCAAGAATGTGTGGCTCACTTTCATTTGACTCCATGGTCTTTTTTCAAAAAAGACTATGGTAGAATCATCCTTTTGTGACCCTTTAACTATTGGCTCGTAAAGCATTTTTTTGAAAAAGTTTCTCTTAAAGTGTGTAACTTTTTAAAATCTAAAGATTTGTCAAATCAGATTGGAAAATAAGTTAAATTCAAATTTTTAATACAATTTTTGCCTCATACAAAACTTCATAATCAGGACCCCTCATGATTGCTTTAAATTGATTTAGCAGGTTACTAATTCCAACAAGATGCATCTTTCTTTTAGGGATCTTATTTCCTTAGTTACTCTACAATTAAGCGTGCTTGCCTTGGAGTAGTATTGGTATGGGTGACCTTATGGAAAGTTTCCCAGGCTGTGCATGAGTGAGGACAAAATGTGTAGGAAGAACTTGTGTTGTAGTTGTTGGCCCTGGATGCACATTGGTGACAATATACTTGACTCCATATGGGTCGGGTGTTACATAGGGAAAAAGCATGAGAGAGAGAGTAATGAACCCATACATATTTGTTCATGGTTACGAGGTGAAGAAACTGGAAATGATTTGTGAAAATGATATAGAGGAGAAACAAAGATGCACGATTTTTTGGTTCATGAATAAGGGTGTTGTTAAGAGATCACAACTTACTGATTCAGTCAATGTACTCTACACTGTTCCTTGCGACTTTGACCACTAATTGCAGTAATGTGAAATGGGGATCTTATTGTTTTATGGCGTACATAGTTACAAACTTAAAACATTAAAAAAGACAGTCATTTGAACAAGCTATCGAGAATATCGAAAAGCCAATTGAAACGAGAACCAATATGACACTTATTTGGGTGCGTGATTTAAGACGATTTTGACCTGTAAAACGACATTATCTGAAAATCGGACGCCACAGAGCGTCCTTTATGGGCGCGAATTTTGAGAAGCTGACCAAAATAAACGCCAATACGTTAATTTTTGGGCACGAGTTTGAAGGCGATTTTAAACAACACTTTTGACTTTCAAAATGAATTTATTTGGCAAAAACATACGCTAGCAAGTGTCGTTAAGGGGCACAAATTTCGAGAAGTCAATCGAAATGAGTACCTATACATCAATTTTTCGAGCACGTGCTTTGATGTGATATTAACGACACTTTTGACCTTCAAAACGGCTTTTTAAGTCAAAACGGATGCCAACAAGCGCTTTAAAGAAGTGAGGTGATATGGAGATTTAATTAGCTAGTGCTAATTAGGGTTTAAATTGAGTTAATTTATGATTTAATTAGCATTAATTGGGTTAATTAGGTTGATTTCAATTGTTTTTTTTAAATATGATAGTTAACGGAAAACTAGACGGCGGTCAAGTCATGTATTTTTTAAAAGCTAAGGGGTACCTTGTGCATTTTTGAAATTGCAAGGGCACCCATTGCATTTTCATAAAATTGAGGGGTACGAGGTGAAAAATTCGTACTCATAATCCAGGTCTTGGATTCTAAATCCCATCCACTCCTTTTAGCAAAAGCGTACAGATAATTTTTTTTTGGGCAATGTAGTGGCCTGGGCTCTAATGTCGGGTGATTCTCAAAAGCTATCGAGAATATCGAAAAGCCAATCGAAATGAGTACCAATACGACACTTTTTTGGGTGCGTGATTTAAGACGATTTTGACCTGCAAAATGACATTTTTTGAAAACCGGACGCCACCGAGCGTCCTTTATGGGCGCGAATTTTGAGAAGCTGACCAAAATAATTACCAATAGGTTAATTTTTGGGCACGAGTTTCAAGGCGATCTTAAACAACACTTTTGGCTTTCAAAATGACTTAATTTGGGAAAAATCGACGCTAGCAAGCGTCGTTAAGGGGAACGAATTTTGAGAAGTCGATCGAAATAAGTACCAATACATCAATTTTTCAGGCACATGCTTCGATGTGATATTAACGAACGACTTTTTCTATCAAAACGGATGCCAACAAGCGCCTTAAAGGGGTGGGGTGGTATGGGGATTTAATTAGCTAGTGTTGATTAGTGTTTAATTTGAGTTAATTAATGATTTAATTAGCTTTAATTGGGTTAATTAGGTTGATTTTAATTGTTTTTTTTTAAATATGATAGTTACCGGAAAACTAGACGGCACGTGTCAAGTCATGTATTTTTTAAAACCTAAGGGATACCTTGTGTATTTTTGCAACTGCAAGAGCACCCGATGCATTTTCGTAAAATTGAGGGGTACGATGTGAAAAATTCATACTCTTAATCCAAATTAAGTCTTGGATTCTAACTCGCATCAACTCCTTTTAGCAAAAGCGTGTACAAACAAATTTTTTTTGGGGTAATGTAATGGCTGGGCCCTAATATCAGGTGATTCTCTAGCCCATTGAAATCCTAGCTTGTGAGAGGGAGGGAGAGAGAAAAGTTTTATATTGATATTATGATATAGGTAGAAAATCTCACATGATCAACTACTACCTCTAATTTTTTTTTGTAACAAATGCTTTTTTGCATAAATAATAACGAAAGAGGAGAGAGAATATAATTTAACCTAATTGTCTTTTTTTTTTTGCATGTGGGGTAGGTAAAGTGAGGATAAAATGGTTAAATTTCCCAAAACCTTTACCAAGAAAAGAAATGTTACAACTAGATAAAAACAGCTAAATATGGAAATTGTTGAAACTAAAAAAAACAGAGGAAGTATGTTGTTTTGACAAATTTTTTAGGCTAAAGTGGTGAAATACACTTTGCCTATCAACTTCTATACTACATCTAGAGATATTTTATTTTTAAGGTAAGATGAAGGGGACTCATTTGAGGGGGGATAAGGGGAAATCCTTAAATGAGTTTCATGAGGTTTGATCCCTAGACCTCAAGGATATGAGGTGGGAAGCGATGACACTACTCCGCCACCTCAATCTCACTACATCTAGAGATACTACCTATATGGTATTGGTAAATGTATATGTCATGCTCTATGAAGCCTAATTCCTACGTAATTTGTACCTTCTCAAAAACGAAAATTTGACGCAGACTACCTCATCTAGGATATAAGGACATAATTTACAAGAAAAAAGGGACCAAAATTTTGCTGCCGTATCACAGCAACATAAGGCATCAACTGCAACGATGGTTGGACCGACGCAACAGCATGGAAATGCAAATCCTTATAATGCAGAGTTTCCCTCTTTGCTGCCTTACCCATATCTTCCACCTATATAATCTTTCATTCATGTTTCAAGTGTCCCTACCTTAAAGAATATATGTATATTATAGAAGCTTAGATATGCCTCAAATTCCTCATATCCTTTCCTATATATATACACATCATGAAACAAGAGATGAGCTTGTAATGGAACGAACCTTAACTTATGGACTAGATGTTATCAGTCCCCACATCACGTGTGACATTACTTAAGGCTCCATTAATTGTCTTGCACAATGTGGCTTATGTTAACTTATGATATTGTTATACAGTCTTTAGAGTGTTATTATTAATCTCATTCAACAGTTTTCTGAAAAGGATAGTGTTAAGCTATAATTGACATCCTACACTCGGGTGCACGCATAGACGGTCTCACATTGGTGTATGCTTAACCTACTCACATTCTCCACCCATGTGCCATGTGGCCTGGTTATGTGCGTAGTTTATGATGCAAGAAAATGTAAGAATGGTGTACTGTGCTCTAGGTACACCATGTCCAGGAGTATAGAGAATGAACTTATGTTATAAGACTTAAGAGTACTCTATATGAGTAAATAGTTTATATATATTTAAACTGTAGGTATCTTGTGAACCCTATTTTATTTTGGTGAAATAAGAATAAAATATATAAATTAAGAGTTCTTACATACTAAAAGTATAAAATATGGCGGGGGTTTTCACCTCCACTCAATTTTCTTTCTCCTTTCCTCCTTTTTATCCACAAGTATCTTGCCCCCAACACTTAACTCCTCGCTCTTTTTTCTCCAATGGTGAGATTGATTCACTTCTTTCTTTCTCCTAGTCTTATTATCGGGCGGGTTTTAAACTATAATTGATATGAACTAATAAGGATTATTAGTGGCATAAATTATGGTACAAATATATAGGACACATATGATATTTTTCGTTTTATACCTGACCATGCATATTCCATGGTATAAACAAACGAGACATAAGTATTTTCTATCCTACATATGCACTTTTAATAATTATATACTCACAAAAACAAATGGTGGAGTTGAGGCTACTTCTAGCTAGCACCCACGGACCCACCCCATCTCCTCCATACATGATCTTGCTCTTAGTTTTACCATGGTGGACAACGTGTTCTCTCAGTCTTCAGAGACTTGTCTCATCACCTAAAACCAACCATTATACATGCTCTAAGATATTAAAAGTTCGATGATGGTGAGATGGTGGAAAAACATGGTTTTTTGTTGGTGGCCTGGTCTAGAATACGTAGCAAAGTGAGATGCAGATCAAATCGTTGAATTTTATTGAACCTGAGAGTTTAACTGACACAAGTACTTCTAAAACATACGGGCATAGATGAGACTCAAGGTCCAAAAGGCCGGCAATCCATGTCTTCAAAATGATACTCCTTTGTCTAAAAACTGACACGTTGGTATGCGCAAAATATGTCTATAAACTAAGATAAAATATCCATTACCTGAGATATCATTCAGAAATAGATATGATATGTCTATAAACTATAAAAAAATATAAAGAAATTGAAACCGTTTGTCCACAAACTTAATTGATATATTTATAAAAGGGAAATTCTCAGTGGTAGCCTTTACTTTTGGCTTTTTATCATTGGTAGCCAAAAAAAAGTTTGATTATCATAAATAGCCTTGAGATTTTAGCTATACTTGAAAATGTCGCATTAACAACGATTTTTCGTTAAAAACAATTGTTGAAAGGGTTGTTTTTTAACTAAGTATGGTTCCATAAGTTAGAATAATATGAGTTTCCTTTATAAAATCTATTTTGCTTTCGTGTCTTATTAAAAACATATTTCACTCGATTTTACAAAAGATAGAAAGTATGTCAATGATAATTTATGTTATTTTAGACACTAGAGACCTTAATTACAATGAAAACAACCTTCTTAACAATTGTTTATGGGATGTAAGACTTTCGTCTCACCAATATATTAGAAAATTGCATCACACCAATATCTTTTCTATATATTGAATAAATCTGAGTTTCAATAGCAATTGAGACTTGAGAGTAGCAAGCAATTGTAAAGTCATTATGTATGTATTGCCTTATAAGGGAAAACGAGCTTGATATAGTAATATAACAAATGCTTTTCTCCTCAAATAATGTATTACACATTATAAACTATCTCTAGTTAAAGTTATTACAATTTTTAAGTGTAACTCTATGTTTGACAGTAGGTTGTTAACACAATAATTTATGTACACTTTTGTTGGTTATGCTACAACCTACAAGGTTTATAGGCTTAGCTTTCTTAGCTAAGTCTTATCTTTAAACTTGATTGTCACACATAACCCTACCTTATCGTAAGTCGTCTTCACTATCCACGACAAGTAAATCTGTTTATCTTTTGATTTCTTTTGCAAAAAGTTTGTATAGAGACGTGGTTGTTTTGACCTCTTCCCAAGATCAAAAGTTAAGACGCTGTTTTTAAACAAGTGTGAACACAAAGTTAGTTGAAATCCATACATTGTCTATTAACATCTTCTACTGTTAGTCTGTTCTCATCTACGATTCTTTAATTTTTTTTTTTTAGGGGACGCTTCTCATCTATTTGATGAAAGCCACAAGCCCACAACCATAGATGGTACATATGGACCTGAGTCGCACTTATCATAAGAAGAGAGAGTCCACTTCACAAGACAGATGAGGTTCCACTTTAAAATCATAGGGCAATAAGGGCAGTAGCCCATTTGCCTTATAAAATAATATAATCTCTCTTCTTTTATCGATGTGGGACACTCACATGTGTTGCTATACATTATAGTTTCAATGCTCCTCCTCACATGTGAGGTCGCTTTTTCAATTGTCCTAGTATAAATTAATGGTCCCACCTGTGGGCCTAGCTCTGATACCATGTTAAATATGGGTCTGGGCAGCACCCATCATAAGGAGAGAGAGTCCACTTTACAAAACTAAGGAGCTTCCTTTCTCTTATAAAGTGAACTGATCTCTTTTTTTTTTTAGCAATATAAGACACTCATATGTGTTGTACGCTATAGCTTCAACAATGAAAGACTCAATGGAACCTATATTATATGAGGCGAACTAACATTGATTATTATTATTAAGGGCCTATTTAGTTTGATGTCAATGGAAAAAAAAATTCATGAAAAACGCATATGAATATTAGTTTTCCTTTATTTGGTTTGATGGAAAACTATTAACTAAGAATTAGAGAATAGAGATGTTGGGAGTTTTTAAAAGAAGGCTAACTAGTATTCTATTTTACAACTGAAAAATAGAACAACAGGGTGCTTTTTAAGACTAAAGCAAAACCATTAAGAGAAGAAGACCTTTGTTTTTAGGAAAAATTGATTTAATCAGTCCCAACTATGGGCGTCCTGACAAAAACAATCCCAACTATTATTTTTTATTGTTCAATCCCAACTTTAACCCCCGACACTGGTGGTCCGAGTGGACTGGTGACTTGCTAAATTGGTAAAAAAAACGAATTAACCCTTTTTTTCACTTGTTTTTCTACCCCCTCTTTCAGTCTTTCTCTCTCCTCCCTCCTCCTCCCCTTCCCCTGCCACCCCACCACTACCACCACCCCCAGGCCCCCGCCTCCCGCACAGCCTTCTCCCAGCCCTCTGCCACCGCCCACCCTCCGACCCCCAACCCCAATCCCCCGCATCCTCCATATTTCTCTCTCGCCTTCATCTTTAGGGTTTTCGGGAGGTGGTTTCAAAGGTGGTGGAGGTGTTTTGGGGTGGGGGAGGTGTTTCGTGGGTGGGGGAGATGTTTCGAGGGTGATTTCGAGGGTGGGGGAGGTGTTTCGTGGGTGGGGGAGATGTTTTGAGGGTGATTTCGAGGGTGGGGGAGGTGTTTTGAGGGGTGGGGGAGGTGTTTAGGGGGATTTCGGGGGTGGGGGGAGGTATTTTGGGGGTAGGAGAGGTGGCGGCGGGACGAGAGAGAGGAAGTTTTTGGGCGGAGGAGGGGGTGGTCTGGAGCAAGGGAGGGGTTTCGGGGCGGGATGGGTGGTTGGGGCGGGGAGATGAAGGAAGGAGAGGTTTCGGGGGAGGGGTGGCTAGGGCGGGGAGGGTTTCGGGGGCGGGAGGAGGGGTGGTGGGGGCGGGGAAGTGGTGGCGGGGAGGGGGAAAGGGGGAGGGTTTCGGGGCGGGGGCATGGATTTTTAGGGGCGGGGGAGGGTTGGTTGGGGGCGGGGATGGGTGGCGGAGCCGAAGGAGGGGTGGTGGGTTAGGGGTTAGGGGGAGGTGGGGGAGGGGATAGTGGGGTGGAAGGGGAGGGGGTTATGTGGCAGTGGAGAGGAGGAGGGAGCAGACAAGGAAGGAGGGAGGAAGAAGATAGAAAAAAAAGAAAAGAAAAAAAATGGCAAATTACCTACTACAGCAGGTTTCTAACCTGTTGGGACTACTATTGTAAAATGCCCTTTAAAGTTGGGACTGAACAATAAAAAACCATAGTTGGGACTGTTTTTGTCAGGACGCCCATAGTTGTGACTAATTAAATCAATTTTTCCTTGTTTTTATATAAGAGAATTAGGGTGGTGATATTCGAAACCAATATCTCGCTTTCATATTTCAAGACTAGCATTCAAAAGTATAAACTATTAAAGACGAAATTTCGTTAGTATAGAATATGAGATCGATATTGGAGGAAAAAATCATTCAAATTTTGGAGGAAAATGTTTACAAAGGGATGAAAGACTCTTTCCCACCTTAGTTTTTCTTTTTAAATCCCTTATCCAACCAAATAATGGAAAATGAAATTATTTTTTCCAGGAAAAAGTATTCCTCCACGCTAAGACAAACGGAGCCTAAAATTCAAATGACTTTTTTCATTTGAGAGATGATAGATGACTCTAATTCTTTCGGAATGAAGTTTTTACGGTATTGTATGTATGATATTATAAGTCTACCTTTTGAAAGACTTGTTGACTTGTTTATTGGTCTTTCATATTTCCTTTTAAGTAAGAATATATATTAAATTAGAATATTTAAATGTCATAGGCATATTATTTCATAATCCAATTATGTAATGGTAATTATATATAAATATATATAGAAAGAAAAGAAAACACACATCCACACACTAAATCTTATACTACTGCGACAAAACTTTATCATAAGAATGTGATAATTCATCCATTTTAAGGAAAAATCCTTAATATATACTTTCTCCGTTTTAAGTGGAACAGAAAGAAGTGGCACACCAACCAAGGACTTTAGAGAGAGAAAGTTGGGGACCACATACATGAGAGATTATGCAATTTAATTAAATGAAAAGCTTGACTAATCATCCACCAACTACATACACCTTAACCAGAAAATTTATCTCCCCCCACCACTTGCCATCTACGTACCACAATTCACCACCACCACCAACTGACTATAACTTCAGTGGCAGCACAACCAAGTCTAACGAAACTTCTATCATCGGCAGCGGTGTTGCTAGCCCCTCATCCGCCACCCCCTCAACTCCTCAGGCGACCTTTTTTCTTCTTGGAACTTCTGGTGGTCTTGGTGGGTTGAGGAGAGAGATAAGATGGTTGGAGGTGGGTTGAGGAGAGATGGGGGTGGTGGTGGGGAGGATTGAGGAGAGGGAGGGAGGTGGGTTGAGGAGATGGTGGTGGTTTACTTGGATGAGTGACCCGCACTCAACCCCCCTTCTGCCATGGACCACCGATGCCACCACTACCGTTCGTAAGATCGCTGCCATTTAACCACCATGTCCATAAGCGATTTAGGGGAGAGATATAACAGATTGGGCAATTAGGAAGAAGAAGGGTGGAATAGAGGGGGGTTATGGGGAGGGGGAAAGGTGGTTACGAGGTACAGAGGAGAGAGAGACAGGGTAGCTGTTGGGATTTAGGTGGGGGAAGGGTTGAGGAGAAAGGGGGTGAATTAATTAAATCTAGTTTAAAGTGTTAGGTGAGTTATTAATTAGGTTGGTATATAAAATTAGTAATGGCAATTTTGTAATTACGAAGATTTTTTTTTGCCATTTTAAGTAGTGTGTCACTAGACCTCGGCATGGGCCGAGCTTGGGGCAATGGCGGGGTGGGGCGGGGCGGGGCGGGACGGGGCGGGCCCAAGCCCGTGAGTAGCGGGCCGTGCCAAGTCGGGCCTGAAATTTCCTGATTTTGTCCACGGTCCGGCCCAGGCCTGCGGGTGGGGCTCGTGCCTCCTGCGGGCCTGACCCGTGTTTTATGTTGTTTTTTTGAATTCTTGGCATTATTAGATTAAAAAACAAAGAGAAGGGGCGTTCGGCCCACGGGCCATATAGGCGGGCTCGTACCAGGCCGTGCCTGAAATAAAATTTATTGACCGTGGCATGTCCATGGCCCACGTAATAGACAAAGGGCCGGGCCTCAACTGGGCTCGAACCGGGCCGGGCTGTGACATTTCCTTAAAAGGAAAGTGACTCACTTGAAAAGAAATGAAGGAAGTATATATGTTAGAAAACTTTTAAGAATATTTTAATAACATAGGCATATTTCATAATCTAATTAATTATGTAACAATAATTATATATAAATATAGAAAAAAGAAAAGAAAACACACATGCACACTAAGTCTTACATATGCAGACAAAACTTTAGCGTAAGACTATGATAATTGATCCATTTAAGGACAAATCCTTACTACGTTAGAATTTTTTTTACATTTTTTTAAATTATATTTTTTATACATATTACCTAAGTTATTATAAGTCCGCTATACCTAATAGATGCTGAAAAATTATTATTCCACATTAGTTTCTATTTTGCATAATAACATAGATTAAATATAGGTCTATGTAGAGATATTCCAATCGGAGTATCTAAGGACGATGATACTCTTTTTTCCTGTTATCCTATCTAATAATATTAACATCTATCACCTATTCACCTATCCCCATCCACCTTAAATTATACAAGTATCCTCTTAGAAGTAAGCGAAGGTCCCATATTCACATGGTTGATGCCTTACCATGTCTCAATTTTCTATCAAAACGAAATGACAATGTTCTTGTCATCATTGTTATAACTAACAAGATGAAATGCAAAACAAAACATGCTGAGTAAGCACCAGATATTAGCCACTTGATGTCAAACAATCTTGAAGAGAGGATACTTGGCTATGGATTTTGGTCGATGTGACTAACAGAGATCTAAGTATCACGATATATGTACTTTCTTTTTCGGTCCACAACATGTTTACTTTATGTTGATTCTAATATATATGGACTTACATTGAAATGTTGAAGACAATCAAAAAACACATTGAAATGTTGAAGACAATTATGAGAATTATCTAGTGTAGTTTATGAGCCAGGTGCTACGTGACAACTAATAATAATACTTATGCATTGTCGGACTCTGTGTCAAGAAAACTTGTTGGGATTCCATAAAATGCACAAATGGTTATTATTAGAGATATTTATGATTAAAGTTGTACATTGACAAATTTAAGCGTCCAGTTGTATTTATTACTCCCTCCGTCTCAAAATATAGTTCTCATTCCCCTTTTTTCACGGTAATTTATGCAAGTAGAATCTAAGAGAGATAGTAAAGATTTTTTGTTTATTTAAATAAATGTTGTATGGGAAAAGATGATTTTAGGAGAGAGAATGGAGAATCATTGGTGAAAGAGCATTAATTGTAACACTTGGGTTGAATAAACAAAGCAAAAAACAAAATTCAAGAAGCAAATAAATGATGGGACACGGTTTTTCTAGACAAATTACGGAAAAATGTGGAACTAAATATAGAAATGGGAACTATATTTTGGGACACCCAAAATGGAAATGGGAACTATATTTTGGAACGGAGGGAGTATTTCAATACAAAACAATACAAAAGGGACTGAATTGTAGGAATTGAAGGGAACAATGAGTATTTTTCACGGATTTCAAATAACAATAAAGGAACAAAGTAAACATACAAGAGGAAAACCTTCATAGGCCAAATAGGAAGTAAAAGCTCAACCCTAAGAGATCTTGAACTCAACTTCTTTTAAATTAGGAAAAATTGTCAGAAACAACCTTTTATAAGACACTTTTTGTCAGAAACAACCTTTAAAAAAAATTTTTGTCAAGACAAACCTTAAATCAAAATATTTTTGTCACATTAAACCTTTGGCCGGAAAATACCCTTGACTTAGTTTTCAGGCGTTGACCATCCCAGCCCCACCCACGAAACCACCCCCACCCCACGAAATCAGCCCCCTCGCTTTCCCCCAACAAGGGTCTTTTTCCGGCCAAAGGTTTGATGTGACAAAAATATTTTGGTTTAAGGTTTGTCTTGACAAAAAAAATTTAAAAGGTTGTTTCTGACAATAAGTGTCTTATAAAAGGTTGTTTCTGACAAATTTTCCTTTAACTAATAATAGACCAACCCCTAAGTACAACCTATTACACTTAAGTTCCTTCTCTCGTTCCACTAGGAATACAAATCCCAACAATAGTTCCCACAACTATCGCTTCTCTCTTGACTTCACCCAAAACCCTCTCTCTTGCTTCACTTAAAGCTTACTCAATTATAAGATTTCATTCAAAATCCCAACCTTTAAACAATTACAAGATCTCAAATTAAAAACTAAAGGGAACAATAAGCAAACTTAGGAAGAGTGATGCTTATAAGGTTCGGAACTGCTTTGGCACTGACAATAGAAAATGCTTAAAGCTCTCTAATTATTCTGTCAGTGATACTTCTAAATGATGATCAAAATGGTATATTTATAGATACAAGTAACTCACGGAGTTACAAATATTTTTCTCTAAATAACTGACTATTTTAATGATCCTCTAGATATTAGGAACATTTACTAAAAGATAAAACCTTATTTTATTTAGGATTTTTTTATGGGAATAATCCCACCTTTGAGTGATCCTCCCAAAACAGCTCCACCTTTCATAATTTTGGGAATAATCCCACCTTTAGGATGTTTCTGTTCAAAATAGACCCTTACCTGTTGGTAACCTGCAAATGTAGGTTTTCTCTTTTCTCCCTCCTCTATTTCTTCTCCTCCACAACTACCACCACCTAGCCACTCCACCCCTGCAGCCCCCACCCCCACCCTCACCCCCACAGTAAACCCCGGGTCCCCCACCCCCGCCATCCCCACCACCCCACCCTTGTAGCCCCACCACACCCTAGCCCCCACCCCACCCCCCAACCGGTCCCCACCCCCCCCCCCCACAAACCCCCCACCCCCGCAAACCCCCCCCCCCGCGAACCCACCTCTCGCGCAAACCCCATACCCCTGCAAACCCCCTCCCCGCAAACCCCCTCCCCCGTGCTTCCCGGCGAACCCCCCCCCGCGCGCTTCCACGGCAGACCCCCACCCTTCTTCTTCTTCCTCTTTCTCCTTTCTCTTCTCTTTCTCCCTACTCCGGAAATTCAAAAGGGGAGGAAAGACGGGGGAGGGGCGATTCGGGGAGAGGGGTGGTGGTGGCCAAAGACGAAGATTAGGGTGGGCGGTGGCTGCCTTCTTGTGGGGGGTAGGGTGGGGTGGGAGTGGGAGAGGGGTGGTAGGAGGTTTTTTTTTTAAAAAAAAACAAATAAAGGGTGGGTCATCACCTTTTAAACAGGTGACCAGTAAAAAGGCCCGTTTTTTACAAATGTCCTACAAAGGTGGGATTATTCCCAAATTTATGAAAGGTGGGACTATTTTGGAGAGATCGGGCAAAGGTGGGATTATTCCCATCAAAAAATCCTTTTATTTAAACTTAGACGATAAAACTAAGTTTAACAAACAAAAAGATAATATCTAGAAAAGTTGGCTAACAAGAAAGTATTATTTTTCAAAAAGCTAAAATAAATAACCTTAAGTAAAACTACTTAAAAGATAAAGATAAGATTTTTTTTCATCAGTCGTGCCAAATAACAGTTCCTATTTGGCTATTGTTCCCAAAGCTTACAAAATTGCTTTGTCCCCAAACATAGCGAACAACCACTTATTCTAGGTTGTTTTGTGTTCCATACCAAAGTTCCTATGAGCATCCTAATAATCTTGGGAACTTCACTTCAACAACTTTATCATGTGTTCAAAGAGTCCAACTCATCTAAGAACAGAATGTGTACTGGACCTTGTCAAGGCTCCAGTAACAAACCCTAGTTTTCTCTTGGTTCCAAGAGATATTTCTCCAAAATTGTCAAAGAATTATCTATAAGAATTTTGTTCCTGTTAACTGACAGTCCACCTTCAAGTTGTTTGACCATCAGAGGGATGAAGATACAGAGGATTTGATAAATCCCTTTCAGTCATGGTGCCAAGCAGGATGATTTCACATCTTAGAAGCTAAAGTTTAAAACTTTAAAAAAACTTTTCTACTGTTAACCCAGAATGCACAACTACAAACTAAGGTAACAGACTAGGATAATTTCTACACTGAGAAAGCTACAAGCTTTAGCAGAATTTTCACTTTCCTCTCTCAGATCTGATACCATGTAAACATTATAAATAGAGAGTTGTGGAAAAACTTCTTAGCATTCATAAGTGAAGAGAAGGAATGTAGGAGATAGTAGGTAGCACAAATGGCGACTCCTCCTCTTTCATATTCAATATATTTTGTGATGTCCTACAAAAGATACCTTAGCTTCTTTATATACTAGGACGCAAAGGACATGAGTTACAATCCATATAATGATACGCACATGATCCAAGAGAGAACATGTGAGTAACTTGACACCTAGGTAAGTAAACATGTGCAAGTCATATGTTGATAAGGTTATGCATTTTATACTCATTTACACTTATTAAAGAAAATGTGATGACATCTCTTCCTCCTGAGTGGTCTGTGAAACTTACCACTGACATAATAAAGCTATGTGAGAACAATATGATGCCCTTATATTGGTTGTTCTTGATGATGATCCAATAGGGACACAAATTGGTCATGATATTGAAGTTCTGAATCGTAAGCATCTTAACTTATCTATGGTCACATCCTCTGTCTTCCAACACGGTGTAATCAATGATGTACTGGTTGTTTTAAAAGTCAGATGGGCAAGTGTTGATGCTGGTTCAAGTACTATGCATGACAAGTAATTCCTATATCTGACTCGTGAAAATTTGGGGTGCAGCAGGTGATATACACACTTGAGAAGAAGAAGAAGAAGAATACATCGTAACATATGCACAACTGCAGGAGCAAAGGGACAACTGTCAAAAATATTTTGCTCAAGCTATAAAGGAAATATGTGAAGCATTTGAAGAGTTGTGAAAAAGTGATTTAAGTATTCTTGCTGGCGACACAACAACTTCTAACTATAGCATCAGTTCGTAGTTCAGCTTTAGGTGAGAACAAAGCAGATATAGTTACCCATCGTAAAAGAATTGAGTCATCAGGGGTTGTACAATGTTGTTGAGTTTGATTTTGAAATTAGAACTATGGGCTTCGTTGATTTGTAATTAGAATTTCCATTTTTTTGGTAATTGATGCGCTCAAGTTATACGGTATTTTTGTGATATTTTGGGTGCACTTTGATAAGGAATTGCTCGTTATTGTTAACGTTTGTGTTTTATTTAACCTTTAGCAGAAGTCGGAGTTTTGTTAGTAAATCAAGGTTAATGTTCTAAATTGCGAGTTATTAACGTCAATTATATTTGAGCAAGTTATTATGGGAATTGTATTGTAAATTGTTAGGGAGAAATAAGATAATGAGGTGGCATGAGAGCCACAATTTCATCATGAACACATCTACGACCCCTCATCATCCTCACCGCACACAACAGTGATTTCATCCATAACAAAGCCACACTACAACAGTCTATGTAATAGGAGGTTCTGTTCTGTTAATAAGTTGTTAAGGGTTGTTATTGTTACAACAACCTTTTGGCGGGAAAATTAGTTATAACTAATTTTCTATAAATAGCCTTTGTAATTCTGTACTGGAATTCATTTAGAAATTAAACACAATTCTATCTTTCTCTTCTCTATTCTTCTTATCTCTCTTAATTCTCTCTAAAATATTCTGTTAAATCAAGGATAGTTTGAGTTGCTCAAACTCTTGATTATATGTTCATAGTAGCTAACAATAGCTATTCTAAGCTACTGTTACATTGGTATCAGAGCAAAGCGGTTGCTGTAGAGCTCAAATCGCCATTTTTGTTCAAACACTTGCACTTCAAGTGTTTGATAAATTGCACCACTCAGATTCCTGGGTTAAATCCTGCTATATCTGTGAAGAAAAACTGGCTCCTGCAGTAACGAGGAGGGTAGAAGCAATGGAGGAGCAGTTGAAATTGTTGGAGCAACAATTGGAATTACATCCTCAGAAGAGTTTGGAATTTCAAGAAACGATGATGAAAATGATGTCAGATTTGGGTGACAAATTAAAAGAAGCTGAGGGTTCTAGGCACTCAGAATCACCTAGACAAAATCTTAACAATGGATATACTCCTACCAAAATACATGGGTATGTACCTAAACTTGAGTTTCCCAAGTTTGATGGATCAAATGTTAGGATGTGGGTTAAAAAATATTACAAATACTTTGCATTATGCAAGATTTCTGAGGAGCAAAAAGTAGATTTAGCATGTTTGAATGTAGTTGATAAGGCAGAAAATTGGGTTTCTAGTTACCTAGCTGTGAGGAAAAATGTTGACTGGACTGAATTTGTCGTTGATTTGACTACAAGATTCAGAGATGAAGTGGGTATTAATGTAGTGGAAAAGTTTAATAAGCTTGAACAGAAGGGATCTTTAGAATCCTATATTGATGAATTTGAAAACATAAGATCTTTGATGTTACAACAAAGCCATTTTCTCCCAGAACCTTATTTGTTGGACAATTTCATTGGAGGATTGAAACCTACATTAAAGCCATTTGTGAGGGCCTTTAAACCTACCACTATTGCTAGTGTTGTGGAGTATGCTAGATTACAGGAGGATAATCTAGAAGCAGCAAGAGCATCTTATAAACCTTCTTATATAGTAACAAAAACAATAAACAAACCACCCCTTTTGCCAACACCAAATAATTTCCAAAAACCAAACCCATCTTTTTCCACCAGGCCTCAAATTAATCTCTCACCTGCTGAAAGAAAAGAAAGACAAATGAAGGGATTGTGTTATTTTTGTGCTGAACCTTATGAAAGAGGTCACAAGTGCCAACTTAAGAAATCTCAATTGTTCTTGGTGGAGATTCCTAGCTGTGAAGATCAGGATGGAGTTGATGATGCAGAAGTTGTGGAGTTTGAAGCTGAGACAGTAGACCCACAAATTTCAGTACATGCTTTATCTGGCAATCACAATTTTCAGACCATGAGAGTCTTTGGAATGTGTGGTAAACAACCACTACAAATCTTGATTGACTCAGGATCAACTCATAATTTCCTAGACATGGGTATGGCAAGGTTGTTAGGATTGAAGTTAGATTCAATCTCACCTCAAGCAATCAGAGTAGCAGATGGTAATCATCTGGCTTGTCAATCAGTTTGCAAGGGTTTCTCTTGGACCATGCAAAATCTATCTTTCACTTCAAATGTTTTGCTTATTCCTCTGGGGAGCTGTGACATGGTATTGGGCATACAGTGGCTTAGTCATTTGGGTGTAGTTAAGTGGGATTTTGGCAAGTTATTGATGGAGTTTGATTATGGGGGTCAACCTGTGAAATTAAAGGGGGTTCTTCCTAAGCAAGTTAAAGCTGTTGGGCATAATGCTAAAGATGCCATGGCCAATTCCATCCAGCTGTATTTTTTGCAGTTACTTCCTTCTGTTCAGACAGAATCAGGTATTCCTCTTTTTAGTTGTTCAATTCATGAATAATCAGCTCCTGTCCAGGGGGATATTACCCAATTACTTCATAAATATGCAGCCATATTCAATGAGCCTACTGCTTTACCCCCTGGTAGGCCCTTGCATGACCATAGAATTCCTTTGGAATTTGGAGCTAATCCTGTCAATATAAGACCTTATAGATATCCATTGAAACAAAGAGATATCATTGAAAAAGTTGTGCAAGAAATGTTGAACTAGGGAATTATTAGAGATAGCAATAGTCCTTTTGCTTCTCCTGTAGTATTGGTGGGAAAGAAAGATGGATCTTGGAGGATGTGTGTTGATTATAGGGATTTAAACAAAAAAACTGTCAAGGATAAATTTCCTATTCCAGTAGTGGATGAGCTTATTGATGAACTAGCTGGGGCTACAGTTTTTAGCAAGATTGATTTAAGAGCAGGCTATCATCAGTTGAGAGTTCATAAGGAGGATGTTTATAAAACAGCTTTTAAAACTCATCATGGTCATTATGAGTTTTTAGTTATGCCTTTTGGCTTAACAAATGCCCCTGCATCTTTTCAGAGTTGGATGAATCACATTTTTAAATCTCTTCTTAGAAAATTTGTTTTGGTATTCTTCGATGATATTTTAGTGTATAGTCCCACTATAGATACACACATTCAACATCTTGAACAAGTCTTCATTTTAATGCAACAACATACTTTGTTTGCTAAGAAAAGTAAATGTTCATTTGCTATGGACAAGGTAGAATATCTAGGTCATTTTATTTCTGGAAGAGGGGATGAAACTGATCCCCAAAAAGTGGCAGCAATAATGAAATGGCCTATTCCGAAAACTGTTAAAGAACTTAGAAGCTTCTTGGGGTTAGCAGGTTACTATAGAAAATTTGTAAGAAATTATGCTTGGGTGAGTAAGCCTTTACATCAGCTTTTGAAGAAAGGTGAATTTCAATGGACTGTAGCTGCTACTGATGCTTTTGAGACACTTAAACAAGCTTTAAGCACCACTCCAGTATTAGCTCTTCCAGACTTTTCCTTGCCATTTGAAATTGAAACTGATGCGTCCAATACTAGTATTGGAGCTGTGCTGATGCAACAAGATCATCCATTAGCTTTCTTGAGCAGGGCTTTAGGACCTAGGTGGCAGAAATTATCTGTCTATGAAAAAGAATTGTTGGCTGTAGTTACAGCAGTGCAGAAGTGGGAGCAATATCTCTCAGGGCAGAAGTTTGTAATTAGGACAGACCAAAAAAGTCTCAAATGGTTGTTACAGCTGAAGATCTCAACTCCATTTCAACAATTTTGGTTGTCTAAGCTCATGGGCTTTGATTACATCATTCATTATAAGAGTGGAAGTGACAATGTGGTAGCTGATGCATTGTCAAGGGTTTCTGGTTTAGAAATTCTTTGTTTGGCTTTGTCTGTTTTGGATTCAAATTTGAGTGATCTCATTAAAGCTAGCTACAGTTTAGATGATAATATTCATAACTTAGTTGCACAATTGCAACACGGAACTCAGTTAACTCAGTTTACTTTCATTGATGGCCTATTAAGGAAGAAGCACAAGTTGGTTATAGGTCCTGATGATTCTCTTAAACAGCAAATTTTGACTTGGCTACATACTTCAGCTCAGGGTGGGCATTCTGGCAGGGATGCAACTTTACAGAGAGTCAAGTCTCTCTTTTATTGGAGAGGCATGACAAAATTTGTCACTCATTTTGTCAGGCATTGCTTGGTGTGTCAAGCTAACAAGCGTGAGAGTGTAGCTTCACCTGGATTGTTACAACCACTTCCTATTCCTAAGGAAGTGTGGGTTGACATTTCCATGGATTTTATCTCAGGCTTACCTAAGTCACAAGGGAATGAGGTAATTCTGGTGGTGGTAGATAGACTCAGCAAGTATGGCCATTTTATGGCTCTCAAGCATCCTTATACAGCCATGGAAGTTGCTCAAGTATATTTAGATTCAGTCTTCAGATTGCATGGGTGGCCACAATCAATTGTTAGTGACAGAGACCCTGTGTTCATCAGTCAATTTTGGCAGGCCTTATTTACTATTCAAGGCACAAGCTTGCTGTTATCTTCAGCTTACCATCCACAAACAGATGGTAAAACTGAAGTAGTTAATAAATGTCTTGAGAATTTTCTTAGATGTATGTGCTGTGAAAATCCTAAGGAGTGGTCTATGTGGTTACCATTGGCTGAATGGTGGTACAATACTAATTACCACACTTCTATTCAAGCTACTCCCTATGAGATAGTGTACAGCCAACCTCCTCCTGTGTATCTACCCTATTTACCTGGAGAAACAAAGGTAGTAGTGGTAGATAGGTCATTGCAGAAAAGAGATGCTATGATCAAGCTTTTGCAATTTCATTTGCAAAGAGCTCAGAACAGACAAAAGGTGCAGGCCGACAAAAGAAGATCAGAAAGAAGCTTTATGGTAGGGACATGGGTTTGGTTGAAGCTTCATCCTTACAGGCAAAAGACTTTGAGAAATGTATCTAATGAGAAGTTGTCTGCTAAGTATCTTTGGGCCATTTCGATATCGCAAGCCATAGGAAAGGTTGCTTATAAGCTCAACTTGCCTCGAAAATGTTGCGATTCATCCAAGTGTTCCATGTCTCTCAATTAAAAGCATTCAAAGGTGCACTTCCAGCAGTTTCACATATTCCATCTTGGTTTCATGGGCAATCTGATTCTACAACTTTGCAACCATTGGCTCTATTGGATAGGAGAGTTATTAAACACCAAAATGCAGCACAAGTGCAGTACCTTATTCAGTGGGAAGGCATGCGCATGGAGGAAGCAACCTGGGAAAATGCTGAAATTTTTTAGCAACAGTTTCCCAACTTTGTGATTTCTTAGACGATGTTGTTAGTTCCATTTTTTTAACAGGAGTTTTGTTAAAGCAAACTTATGGGCGAGTTTGTTGTTAAGCAGGGAGGAATGTAATAGGAGGTTTTGTTCTGTTAATAAGTTGTGAAGGGTTGTTATTGTTACAACAACCTTTTGGCGGGAAAATTAGTTATAACTAATTTTCTATAAATAGCCTTTGTAATTCTGTACTGGAATTCATTCAGAAATTAAACACAATTCTATCTTTCTCTTCTCTATTCTTCTTATCTCTCTTATTTCTCTCTGAAATATTCTGTTAAATCAAGGATAATTTGAGTTGCTCAAACTCTTGATTATATGTTCATAGTAGCTAACAGTATCTATTCTAAGCTACTATTACAGTCTACAACTCTACAACGCCACCCATCGACAGCCCAACAACAACAACAGAGTTCAGCCCAGCAGCGGCCCAACTTCCATAACAGCATCCATCGTCACTACACCCGAGAAGAGCCCTCGAACTCCCAGCAGCGCAATAGCCAGCACCACGTCGCATCTCGCGGGAGAACCCGCACCTTGCGACTTGGAGATCCGCACCCCGCGATCTGTGAGGCGAGTCGCGACGCCCCTCCTTTACTCAGCTCTATTTTGTTGTCTTTGAGGCAGAAGCAAGTCGCAGGGTCCGACATACTTCGCACCTCGCGAGATTCTAAGGCGGTGTAGATGTCGGCTGAGTTTCGGGCTTCGATATAAATGCCAAACCCTTGGACGAAGAACATGGAGAGAGCAGCCACAAAGAGAAAAGCAGAACTATCAAGCTCCTTTATTTTTATTTTCCTCTTTCTGATTTTAATTTTATTTCCTAGCTTTATCTCCTAGTTTAGTTTTTGAGATTTCAAGCATGGAATTGGCTTATGCTATGTCGAATGTAGCTTGAACCGTTCTTGAAGAAGATTAACATGAAGCTTCAATCATTATTGTGAGATGTTTCCTCTCTATTTATTTCCTTTGATTATGGTTTGATTTCTATGATTGTATTTTATGATTTTTGCATAATTATGCTAGGAACTTTACTAGCTTAATTGTGTAATTAACTTATTGTTGGATTTGAGAATAGACTCGAATTGTTTTATTCTCTTATCATTTGCAACAACGAAAGGTTCATTTGGATGCAGATCTTCTTAATTATCTTTTTGAGAAATTGTAGGCGTAGGATTTTGAATTTCTTTAATGCCTACACGCGGTGTGAGCGCGTTTATTTGACTACCCCATTGTTAAGGTTTTATTAAAAATATGTTTTGAAGTCTCCAACAATTCTTTAGAGGAAGAATCATAAACCTAATTGGATTTTGAAACGTAAGGGACATCTTAGGGACTTATCCAATGTAAATTTCCCCGTCATGACTCTATAGATGGTCAGGAACCAAAAATTGAGTTCGGGGATGAGGGTACAATATAGTCAGGAACTATATTGCCCATTGCTGGCCTCTACTAAATATCGATTCATTACAGATTTTATGCCAAAGGATAATCAAATAATGTTTTAAAGCACCCTAAAAATAATTAATCTAAGTTGGTTCAGGAAACACATAAAAAGACTATATTTTTAGTGACAAGTTATTAGACAATCAATATTAATGGGTTCCTAGCAGGTTGTCCATGTTATCTGAATTAGTTAGAACATTTATTTAGGTCTTGATTAACAATAATTACAAAGTGATAAATATTGCTATCAGGCACAAAAAATAATATGTTCATGAAAATAAATAAAAATATGAAAATAAAATATTGCAGGGAGTTAGTATAATATGTACAATACTTACAATCACGGGAATTTATTAATAACCTACATCATGAATAGAGTGTTAGTAACTTCAAGAAAAATAACAAAAATAAATAAAGGAATATAATAAAGTTAGTTAATTTAGTTGACTCTCAGAAATTATACCACCGTCCGGGGTCGTTGATTTGTACAGATGTTGGAAAATTGAATATTGAACGAATCGTTAAAAAAGATTTGTGTTTTATCTAGCGTCGTATGTATATGGGGCGCAAGTATTTAGGTGATGTTAGTGTAGCAGGGGGTTATGTGTCGTGTGTTTGTTAGATGATGATGATTCGGTGAGTTTAGGGAGATTAGGGAGTAGGCGACGATGTGGCGCAAGGAGGATGAAGGTGTGAGATGAGGGATGTGAGGATTAGTTATATGGCCGTGCAATATTGTGGAGCATCAGTGGACAATAAGCCAAAGGTGATGATGATTGTTGAATTTTGGTGATCCAGTGGCACTAACAAAGATTAGGATTATTATTGTGAGTTGACCGTGGCTTTCAATGGATGATGGGTAAAATAAGTGAGAGGATCATGAGAATTAGGCGGTGGAGAATATGAGGGTGCCGTGGAATATTGTTACTTAGGAAGTTGTGAGATTTTTTTTGTGTCGTGGAAGGTGAGTTATGAGAGTGAGATATGAAGGTCGTGTGTCTAATGAGAGGAGGGAGTGAGAATTATATATAGGTTACGGTAGTTGGGTTGCAATAGGTTTTCGAAAACAACCAGGTTTCTAGAAATGATTTACTTCTTAAAAAGATTTTAGAAGATAGTTAGACAAAAGATATTTAAAAACACTTTGGAAAAAGATTATTTTTACAAAAGATAGATTTATTAACAAAAATAATCAATATAATTAATTAATTCTATTAATTAAATTGGGCTAGAAAAGGAGTTTCATAATTATCAAAAAAAAAAAAGGAGTTTCATAAAATGGGCTTTCAGAAAAGGTTTTCAAAGATGGGACTTAAAAAGGTATTTTAAAACGTTTTAGAAAATGGGCTTTTATAAAATTATTTATATAAAGGGTGTTCGAAAATGGGTTAATAAAAAGAGGTTATAAAATGGTTTGGGCTTAAAGCATTTTTATTTTAGACTCGTTATTTATTCGTTCCTTGATCCGGACCAATTGGAGCAGGGTATTGGTCATCATAGGGTACTAAATGGGGAGACACGATTATGTGTCTACAGAAGCCCCCACTTTGACTGAGGTTTGAAAAATCGAAAGTCAAAGTATATACGTGTTGGGACGGAGAATGACTCTGGATGCTCTGCAATCCAAAATCACTCTTTTACGCCAGTACCTGCAAAACAAGCAAAAGTTTCAGGAACAGACACATATGAAACAAATTTGCAAAATAAATGTAAATTTGCAAAAATGAAATGATATAGGTGAAGAGAACTTATGAGCTATTATAGTCCGGCTCATGTCGGGATAGAGCTATTATGGTCCCGCTCCAGGGTGTTGATGACGTGTAGAGCTATTTTGGTCCCGCTCCAGGGTGTTGATGATGTGTAGAGCTATTATGGTCCTGCTCACGACGGGATAGAGCTATTAATGGTCCGGCTCATGACGGGATAGAGCTATTAATGGTCCGGCTCATGACGAGATAGATAATTTGTAGAGCTATTAATGGTCCGGCTCACGACGGGATAGAGCTATTAATGGTCCGGCTCATGACGGGATAAAGCTATTAATGGTCCGGCTCATGACGGGATAGATAATTTGTAGAGCTATTAATGATCCGGCTCACGGCGCGATAGAGCTATTAATGGTCCGGCTCATGACGGGATAGAGCTATTAATGGTCCGGCTCATGACAGGATAGATAATTTGTAGAGCTATTAATGGTCCGGCTCACGACGGGATAGAGCTATTAATGGTCCGGCTCATGACTGGATAAAGCTATTAATGGTCTGGCTCATGACGGGATAAATAATTTGTAGAGCTATTAATGATCCGGCTCATGACGGGATAGAGCTATTAATGGTCCGGCTCATGCGGGATAGAGCTATTAATGGTCCGGCTCATGACGGGATAGATAATTTGTAGAGCTATTAATGGTCCGGCTCACGACGGGATAGAGCTATTAATGGTTCGGCTCATGACGGGATAGAGCTATTAATGGTCCGGCTCATGACGGGATAGATAATTTGTAGAGCTATTAATGGTCCGGCTCACGACGGGAGAGAGCTATTAATGGTCCGGCTCATGACGGGATAGATAATTTGTAGAGCTATTAATGGTCTGGCTCACGACGGGATCGAGCTATTAATGGTCCGGCTCATGATGGGATAGAGCTATTAATGGTCCCGCTCCTGGGTAATGCGTTGTGATGATGGTTCGCGGACCTATCGGTATTTTTTCTGCTGTTAATACTCCTATGTACTTGTTATCTCTCGAGCAAGATTTGCGTACAGTATAGCATGTTGGAAGATTGGCAAAATTGTATTTTTGTTGCGGATTTAAAAAATCTGTTAGTTTTGTCGCGCGTAATGTCCAATTGTAACGAATATTTTAATTCATTGGAAGTTGAGAGTATGGGCTCCACTTGGCTAAGAAGCCCCCAAGCGTGTTGTATAGGACTATGCGCCAGACGCACAGGCCTGCGCTTGGCGTGGGATGCTGCGCTGGACACAGTTTGCTGCGTGCGATGTCGTCATGAACATTTGAATTCATAAGGAGTTGAGCATGTGGGCTCGACTTGGCTACGAAGCCCCCAAGCGAGCTGTAAAGGGTTGTGCGCCAGACGCACAAGCATGCGCTTGGTGTGGGGTGTTGCGCTGGACGCAGTCTGCTACGTGTGGCACAACGTTGTCGATGTACTGGACGCACCATGTATATAGCACTTGGCTTCTGTTGTTAAATTGTAATGCTCCGCAGACCTTGGCAGAATATAACTCGTATAGAGTTGTTCAATGTTGTGTACCTGTAAATACAAAGAATATATAGATATACAGACAATCAATGTGTGTTTCCTGTGATGTGGGTGTTAGTGTATGGATAAGAAAAGACTTGATCTATAAAGAGTGACCTCTAGTACTCTAGACTTATAGGTGCTATCGTGTGTGCATACTTGTGTGTGTATATATTACTCGATGATTGACGTTAGAATCCTATGGCTAAGGACGAAGGATGCAGATATGTAATGCAAATGTAGAGATATGACACTAATGCAGAGGTATGACACTAATGCAGATGATATGATTTGATGATTTGATTGTTCCATTAGAAGCTCAAATTTTCGTTTTAGAAAACTGTTTTCGAAAGAGAAGAAAGGGGAAGCTCCCAAGGATGATCCATGTAAGTTATGTTTGATGCGATATGTGTTGTAGTTGTTACCGGCCTAAGTAAGCCCATAAAACAGTTAGGATCTCGTATAGGTCTAGAGCCCACAACCTTTTGTATGGACTCGTAATGAAATCCTAATCAGGGTACACATGGAACATAATGATCTTCTATGCAGCCAATAGATTATATGTTCGATTTGGAATACGTTATAGAACGAGCTTTTGTGGTGCTTGAGTTGTATATGCTTCGAGGTTTGTATGTCAAGGGCCTAACTGAGCCGGTGAATAGGTGCAATATTGCATTTGTGCCGGTTTAAAACCCAAGATGTCATATATGGACAAGTAATGAAGTCCTTCAATAGGTCTGGACTTGGAGCCAACGATTTTCTGGATGGACCAGTGATGAAGCCCCCAGCAAGATGGAGTTGATGAAGCATCCAACTTGATTGCTTGATTTTGAAGATATCTCGTCACGCTTAGTGGAAGTTTCGACCAAAGATTCCATATAGGGTTCCTAAGTTGAAAAAGATAAGAAAGGTCAAAGAAAAGAACACTCAAGGGATGAGGCGTGGTCGTAGCGCTGAGTGTTGAAAGGTTATGCTAAGGTTGGTTTAGAAGCGATAATGTGGCTTAAAAAAGGAAGTGATTAGGATAAGAAAAGGCAGAGTCATAATTAACAGACTCACGCAATGAGGTAGGCTAATGATGCAGGTTCAAATCTCAGTCTAGTTCTAAAGGTAGGAGATGAGCATTGAAAATTCATGATTTGGTTGATCACACTTTTCTCATGGGCCTAGGCGAGCCTTAAAAATATGTTGTGAATTAAAATGGTCGGGCCTCAAAAGAGGTTTCCTATGTATCCATGGTGGAATCAGGCCAGTCATAGCTCTTAACATTTTAATTTGTGGCCGAGCATTTTGCTTTAGAGCCATTTGAAATGAATTAGGCATTGATTTGGAAGAGGTCTTTGGCAAGGTTGGATAATGATGTTGATTTGGCTTGGTTTAAAGTGGTCGGACCTCAGGGTGAGGTTTCCTACGTATCTTTAGCAGATGCAGACCAATCGTAGTTCAGGCTAGTGAATGAGAAGATGCCCTGACTTTTGCCTAAGTCGCACTTATGGGTTTTCGACCTAGCGGGCTTTGGTTTGTCTTTTATGGCTTATTGGGATGCAATGTGCATGGTTGTTAAGAAGGTTTATCACAGAGATTTGAAGTTGGAGGTTTGGAATCGAAGGTTGAATGTTTTGAAAAGAAAGTACTTTTTACAAAGCTATTGATGGGCTTATTTGCAACACTTTTTCCCCTTTTTTTTACATTTTGTACTTTTTGCATGATTTTTTTTTTTTTGCTTTTGCTTTGATTTTCTTTTTGTTGCTCTCTTTATTTTTTTACTTGCTTTTTACAATAAATTGATGTCAAGTGTACCTCCACTAAGGTAGGTTAGAGGGAAAGGGGTGTTATGCATGATAAGGATTGGAGAAATCGTTACGGGGAAGGGGAGGAATGCCTCTTTTATATATGCCAGTTGTTCATTGCATTTATTAGAATAGTTATGAGAATTAGGAATTCATTTCTTTTAAGGCGACAATCGTGATTTTCATTGACGCTCATTAGTGCAAGTTAGAAAAGAAATACTCATTTATTGATTGAAGATTATGAGTACATGCAATAAAAGGGAAAATCCTATATTAGACTGGGAAAAAATAAGAGAAATGAAACAGAAAATGAAATTATAAGTCTAGACTCCTACGTCACGTGACGAGACAACTTCATTGTTTCCATCTTCATGAGGTCTCTTTCTACATGAAAAGAGAAGAAGTGTATTTTTTGTTTTGGTGCTGATTGGACCTAAGTGAGTCCAAATGTCCTAATGAGTGATTGGGCTCGGAGATATGTCTACTTCTATGACATTGAGGTCATTATCTTCAATATTTTTCAGCAAATCATTCTCAATCTGGATACCCACATCATATACTCTTGCGAAGCTATCAAGACCCAAGTATTTGAGGTGGTTTTTGTATTTAGGGAGGAGGTTAGAAACGAATATTCGTACCAAGTCGTTTTTTGTAGGCCTTGATACCATATGGGCTGATTTCTCTCTCCACCTATTCAGATAAGTGGTAAAACCTTCATTTTCACCTTGTTTAAGAACCTCGAGTTCTCTAAGGGAGGTTTGCATTTGTGCGTTCGACTCATATTGTTTCATGAAAGCAATAGTGATGCATTCCCAAGTTTCAGTTTGCTTGGGGTCTAGGGAATAGAACCAATTCTGACATATTAGGTCCAACGACATCGAAAATACCATTGGGTAAAGTTCAGGATCAACCGATATGATGATCATGGTTGCACGGAAATTCTTTAAATGATATTTTGGATTATCGGTTGGTTTAAATTTAGGGATGTCAGTTATAGAGAACTCTTCAGGAACTTTCCCTTTCAGTTTGGTGTTAGCAATGGGCTCAAAATAGGAATTTGCATTTGTTACCCTATGAACAACACTCTCCATTGTCTTGTTGAATCCAGGAGACTCACCAGACTCGATCTTCTCAAGCCTTATAGCTATTTCTTCCATCATGCTAGACAGCTTAGATAAAGCTCTAGCCGTTTCAGCGAGTTGTTGCTCGTTATTCGATGGACCGCGCATTTCAATATCGCTTGATTTCTACATAGATTATCAAAGGAGATTTAGAGATAGAACGATGATGGAGAGAGAAGTGGAATGAGAGAATGTATGTTTGTTAAAAAAAGTTGAGCTTCTAGGAACAGATCTGAATATTCTAAATGCATGATGATTTTTTATTATTTTTTGGATGCACCTAGACCTAATGCATGTATGGATGACTCAATCTATGCGTTCGAACCTGTAAAGGCTGCCTACATATCCCAAAAGAGGGAATCAGATCGCTTGTAGTTCAGGACTACTAAATGCAGAATGCATGAAATAACATGGAGAGTATGGATGCAATGAGACTCCTGTGGACTCTAGTTGTGCATGAAGTGTATGAATGATGGACTATGTAATGCAAAAGGATTCTAGTATGAATGCAATCCTAATTGACATGAAATTCTAATGACTTCAGAATCCTAGACTTGATAGACTTCTAATGACGTTAGAATTCTAGATTCGACAAACTTTCGAGGATGCTAGACTCCTAATATGCATGAAACTCTATTGGACCTAGACCCCTAAAATGAATGAAACTCTATTGGGCCTAGACTCCTAAAATGGACGGAGTTCTAATGGATTTTAGACTCCTAAGATGAACATAATTCTAATGGATTATAGATTTCTAAGATGGCAAGAATTCTAACGACCCTAGACTTCTTAGATGAGTGAACCTAGACATGATTAAGACTCCGAACATGGATAGAGTTGGACGAGGTTAAGAACTCTAAATGGAGTGAAACTGGATGAATCTAGACATTTGGGTCAGACGGACTTCTAGTGCAGTTAGAATTCCTAAGCGGGTAAGAATTTTACAACAAGATGGACGCTAAAAGGAATCCTAAATGATGTGCACATAAAGGATGGATAATATACATGAAAAGATAGGATAGAGAAAAGGATAAATTTTTGAAAAAAAGATATGTGATAGAAAAAAAAAGACGGAGATTTTTTTTTTTTTAAAAAAGGTGGAGATAGAATTTTTGAAGTAGATAGGAGATTGAGGATGGGATGAAATTTTGAAAAAGATAGGAGAAATATTTTTCGAAAAAAGATGGTGAGATAATTTTTTGTAAAAAAAAAATGGAGACGGATTTTAAAAAAAAGAATATGAGATATTTTTTCGAAAAAAGGATAGGAGATAAAGTTTTCGAAAACGATTAAGATAAAAAAAATGGAGATTGGGACAAAGAATGGGGAATTGGGGACGATAGGAAGTTGGCAACACACTAATTCGGATCAATGCACGCTACACGCAGGAAGTTGGCAGCAGAACAAATTGGATAGCGGAGGGCTGCGCGTGATGCACGAAGAGTTGCGCGGACAGCAGGACACTGCGTACGACGCAGTACGAAGCGCTTCACGCAACATCCTGTGTGGGGCGTGGAATGGCGCACAGCGCACATAATTGGAAAATCACGCTTTTCTACACTTTTAAATCGCGTAAATTCATTTGACGATATTCGACTCGAAACATTGATAATGCGAAACATTTAAAGCCACGCACACACTAATATGCACAAAAAAGATGATAGTATGCAAAGTTCCAACCTAAAGTCAAGTTCTACGTTCAACTATGGTCAGGTTTTGGTTAAGGCTAAAAAGGGTCCATGACTAAGAGATTGATCCCACGCTTCGTACCCCTGCTTAAAGAGGTGGCCACGTGTAAGACGCACTCCAGTCTCAAGTCAGGAACAAGAGAACAATGCCATGGTTGGGTAGGTTTGCTTATAACTAAGATCCAACACTATCGATCAGGAAGCTTTTTGGAAGGACAAAGCACAAACCCCCCGAGGGTGATCTCACACATAGAACATGTGTTAATGAGGCAATGTAGATTGTCCTTATGGTGGCTGAACAATAGCCATGCATATGCAAAACTGTATATTATTCAAAGGCATAAAAATAAGAATGAACCGTATTTTTCAAGTTTCACCCACTCATTTAAAAAAAATTGATTTTTTTTTAAAATCCTCCCCAGTGGAGTCACCAAATTGTAGGCGTAGGATTTTGAATTCCTTTAATGCCTACACGCGGTGTGAGCGCGTTTATTTGACTACCCCATTGTTAAGGTTTTATTAAAAATATGTTTTGAAGTCTCCAACAATTCTTTAGAGGAAGAATCATAAACCTAATTGGATTTTGAAACGGAAGGGACATCTTAGGGACTTATCCAATGTAAATTTCCCCGTCATGACTCCATAGATGGTCAGGAACCAAAAATTGAGTTCGGGGATGAGGATACAATATAGTCAGGAACTATATTGCCCATTGCTGGCCTCTACTAAATATCGATTCATTACAGATTTTATGCCAAAGGATAATCAAATAATGTTTTAAAGAACCCTAAAAATAATTAATCTAAGTTGGTTCAGAAAACACATAAAAAGACTATATTTTTAGTATCAAGTTATTAGACAATCAATATTAATGGGTTCCTAGCAGGTTGTCCATGTTATCTGAATTAGTTAGAACATTTATTTAGGTCTTGATTAACAATAAATACAAAGTGATAAATATTGCTATCAGGCACAAAAAATAATATGTTCATGAAAATAAATAAAAATATGAAAATAAAATATTGCAGGGAGTTAGTATAATATGTACAATACTTACAATCACGGGAATTTATTAATAACCTACATCATGAATAGAGTGTTAGTAACTTCAAGAAAATAACAAAAATAAATAAAGGAATAAAATAAAGTTAGTTAATTTAGTTGACTCTCAGAAATTATACCACCGCCCGGGGTCGTTGATTTGTACAGATGTTGGAAAATTGAATATTGAACGAATCGTTAAAAAAGATTTGTGTTTTATCTAGCGTCGTATGTATATGGGGCTTAGTGTAGCAGGGGGTTATGTGTCGTGTGTTTGTTAGATGATGATGATTCGGTGAGTTTAGGGAGATTAGGGAGTAGGCGACGATGTGGCGCAAGGAGGATGAAGGTGTGAGATGAGGGATGTGAGGATTAGTTATATGGCCGTGCAATATTGTGGAGCATCAGTGGACAATAAGCCAAAGGTGATGATGATTGTTGAATTTTGGTGATCAAGTGGCACTAAGAAAGATTAAGATTATTATTGTGAGTTGACCGTGGCTTTCAATGGATGATGGGTAAAATTAGTGAGAGGATCATGAGAATTAGGCGGTGGAGAATATGAGGGTGCCATGGAATATTGTTAGTTAGGAAGTTGTGAGATTTTTTGTGTGTCGTGGAAGGTGAATTATGAGAGTGTGAGATGAAGGTCGTGTGTCTAATGAGAGGAGGGAGTGAGAATTATATATAGGTTTAGGTAGTTGGGTTGCAATAGGTTTTCGAAAACAACTAGGTTTCTAGAAAAGATTTACTTCTTAAAAAGATTTTAGAAAATAGTTAGACAAAAGATATTTAAAAACGCTTTTGGAAAAAGATTATTTTTACAAAAGATAGTTTTATTAATAAAAGTAATCAATATAATTAATTAATTCTATTAATTAAATTGGGCTAGAAAAGGAGTTTCATAATTATAAAAAAAAAATAAAAGGAGTTTCATAAAATGGGCTTTCATAAAAGGTTTTCAAAGATGGGACTTAAAAAGGTATTTTAAAACGTTTTAGAAAATGGGCTTTTATAAAATTATTTATAAAAAGGGTGTTCGAAAATGGGTTAATAAAAAGAGGTTATAAAATGGTTTGGGCTTAAAACATTTTTATTTTAGACTAGTTATTTATTCTTTCCTTGATCCAGACCAATTGGATCAGGGTGTTGGTCATCATAGGGTACTAAATGGGGAGACACGATTATGTGTCTACAGAAATTAAACCAACTGATTGAATGTTTATCACTTGTATGACGTTATCAAGTCTATTGGTTCTCTATGTTAATTGCTGCTATTGGATTGAACTTAGACGCTGATCGGACTAGGTTATCCTTTAGTTAGGGTTCTATAGTCACGCTGATCGTGCTATTTAACTACGATTAAAGAGAATAGGAGATTAATTCTCAACAATAGATAATCAAGGAAATAACTAGAGTTGAGGTTCAACGACCGATAATTAAATTGAAGTGGATGCTAATCAGACTCAAGATCTTTCCGTTATTGACTTCTCATTTTATTTAATTGCTAATTAAATTTAGTTTAGTTATAACTCATTTAAATCACTGAATTGGTTACTTGACACTTAGAGTCATCTAGACATTGATCCGCGCTAAATATAAAACTTGTCCCCGTTTCCCTATGGATACGAACCTTACTTCCCTTCTGCATTTAGTTGTAAAATAGAGTAGGAGAAATTTATTTTTTGGACAGGTGCATACGACTAAACACCCGGCCCAAATTTTAGCGCCGTTGCCGGGGAAATGGTGTTACTTGTTTATATTTAGCGTGATTTTTTTGGATAGTATTGCTTGTGCTCTTTGTTTATGGTTAACATTCTTGCTACTAACAAAGAATCTTTGCAGCACGATCCTGAATTTGAATTGGCTCATTTCAGGTTGAGGAACGAGTTGCGAGAAAATTTGAAGGAATTACCTTTTGACATTGAAGTGGAGGAAGAGATGCCTCCGGCAACTGAAACTCGTACATTGAGGGAGCTCATGGCTCCTAACCTTGATCAACAACTGTTGTGCATCTCATTTCCAGCTCTTGATGAAGGCACTACTTTTGAGTTGAAGTCAAGGTTGATACACTTGCTTCCTTCGTTCCATGGGCTGAATGGGGAAGATCCGAACAAATTTCTTTTGGAGTTTCACGTGGTTTGTACTAGCATGAAACCAAGTGGAGCAACGGATGAACAAATCAAGTTGAGAGCTTTTCCTTTTGCTCTAAAGGATGGAGCTAAGGATTGGTTATATTATCTTCCTCCTTGTTGTATTTCCACTTGGGTTGAAATGAGGAGGCAGTTTCTTGAGAAGTTCTTTCCAGCTTCTAAATCATCAACATGAAAGAAGGAAATCAGCAATATTGAGCAGAAATACGATGAATCTTTCTACGAATATTGGGAGAGG
This sequence comes from Beta lomatogona, assembly GCA_947646795.1. Classification (NCBI taxonomy): domain Eukaryota; kingdom Viridiplantae; phylum Streptophyta; class Magnoliopsida; order Caryophyllales; family Amaranthaceae; genus Beta; species Beta lomatogona. The sequence goes on from CANSNZ010001069.1 coordinate 1,470,528, forward strand.
TTCAAGAGACTTTGTGCTAGTTGTCCATATCATGGCAATTCTGACGAAGACCACATCTTGTACTTCTACAATGGTCTCTCTAACGAAGATGTAAGAATGGTGAATGTTGCTAGTGGAGGTTCTATCATCAACAAAACTCCAACTGCAGCTAGGGAGCTCATTCATGAACTAGCCTTGAGACAGTTCAGTAGAAGATCGATTCATCGTAGATCAAATGTTGAAAATTCAGGTTCTAGCTCTTCAAAAGTCGAGGATCAAGTACAAGCTCTCACATCGATGATGCGTGAGTTCATGGTAAAGAACAATAGAGTTCAACATGTAAAAGCTTGTAGAATTTGTTCTTTAGATCATCACACTGATGCTTGCCCTCAAATGCAAGAAGAATTTTGGGAAGAAGTCAAAGTTGTAGCTTTTCAAAGCCAAGAAGCATTATGTAGACATGATCCATACTCCTATGTTTCCAAGCAAGGGTGGAGAGATCATTCTAATTTCAGATTTGGCAGTCAACAAAGCAGCAGCAACAGCACTATAACAGGCGACCACCACACCCTACTCCTAGGCCCCAAGGCCAAGGCTCAAGCTCTAGCATGTCCACTAAAGAAATGTTAAATGTTTTAACTAGAAATGTGACTAACATGCAGGGTAACATGGTGCAGTTCCAAGAAGAAACTCGATCGAGCATCAAGAACTTGGAGAGCCAAGTAAGCCAAATTGCAAGAGTTATAACCAAGTTAGAGGCTAGGGATTCAGTGAGGTTGCCAGGCCAAACAGAGCTTAACCCTGAAATGAACATGAGTGCTATCACATTGACGAGTGGAACCGAGATTGCAAGCAAAGAGAGATTGGTGGTTCGAGACAAAGAGATCGAGGAAGAGGTGATCGTGCATGAACCGATAGCAGATTGTAAATCGTCACCTCCACAAGAGGAGCAAGTCCGAAAATCATCTCCTCCACCATATGAACCGGAGCCACAGGTAGAGCGCAACAAAGACATTTACGAAACCTTTCGTAAATGTGAGGTAAACATTCCCCTTTTTTATGCTTTGAATCAAGTACCTAGGTATGCTAAGTTCCTTAAAGAATTGTGTACTTCAAAAAGAAAGCAAAAACAAAAGGCAGTGCAAAAAGTGGAGGCTCGCGAGCATATCTCTGCTATCTTTCAAAAGAAATTACCTCAAAAGTGCAATGACCCAGCCATGTTTACAATCCCTTGTACTATAGGTGATACCATGTTTCCAAAATCCATGTTAGACTTAGGTAGTGTATCAATTATGTGATTCCATTTTTGTTGTATAAGTCTTTGAAGCTTGGCAATTTGCATGAAACTATTATGGTGATTCAATTAGCTGATAGATCCAATGTTTATCCTAGGGGTAAAGTTGAGGATGTGTTAGTTAAGGTTGTAAATTGCAATTTCCTGCTGATTTCTATGTCTTGGACATGGAACCTAATAAGCATACCGCCCCTATCCTTTTGGGGCGCCCTTTCTTGAAAACATCTTGCACTAAAATTGATGTTTACGCTGGCTCTTTGACCATGGAGTTTGAGAGGAAGGTAAAGGCGTTTAATGTCAATGATTCTAAGCCTTTTATTAAGGATGATAACCCTCTTTGCGCTATTGACATTGTTAACTCTATTTGCATGATGTTCCTGATATTGAGTAGATTGATGAGTCGATAAATGTCGATGATGTCTTGGTTGAGGATAGTGTGCCTCCTACTAACGTGCAGGTTATGGTGTTGGAGTTGAAAGAGCGAGATAAACCTCCTTATTTACCGCCTTATTTTGAAACCGTACCACTAACGATGCATTGCAATAGTTCTTCTCAATCTGTTTTGCAAGTACTTGAATTGGAGGTTGACATAGAGCCACCTTTGTCATACATGGAGCACAAGCCCAATGATTGAGCTTAAGGTACCAAGTCGAGCTGACGACTTTAAACAACAGTGCTTCTCAGGAGGCAACCCGAGACCCCTTTTATTTTCGCTCTTTTTCTTTATTTCTCTTCAAATTTCCACCACCACAACAGATTTTCTTTCACCCACCACCCACCCCACTAAAAAGAACCACAACAAATATTAATCCACTTTGAGCCAAAATCAACAAAAGAAAGCCCTTAGGGAGGAGTTCAATTGCTAGGAATTGGTAAAAATGGAGGGTTGAGATTGTTAATGAATCTTTTCGATCTCTTAAGCTAAGTGCAAATCTCAAAAATATCTTGGAATTTTGAATTTGTCATTTATTTGAGTGATTCGAAGGAGAGGGTTGTGAGTTGATTTATGAGATTTGAGTTGGTGTACGTTGTTGAGAAATTTGAGTTTGATGGATTGTTTGTCATGAGTCTTGAGCATTCGATCTTCGATTCACCCGATTTTCAATTTTCCCCCCATTTTCCTTTTACATTTTCTTCTAATTGTCGTCACATTGAGGACAATGTGTAGTTTAAGTAGGGGGAGGGACGGAGGGTATTCTCATTCTCATGTGTCTATGTTGTATTCATTACTTTCAATTTGAAAAAAAAAATGATGAAAAATGAAAAAAAAAATTGATGAAAAAAAAGTGATGTAATGAAACCCGATGAGTTGAAAACCCGCAAGAGTGGGCGACTCAGGCAAAAATGGGGGCATGGATAGGTTGAAAATCCGAAAGGGCAACCTATGCAAAAAAGTTGCTTAATTTGAGCGGGTAACATGGTGAGATGAAAAAAAATGTAACAAGCTAGGATGAAAACCCGAAAGGGCTCCTAGGCAAAATGAGAGATTAAAGAGAAAAACTCATTTGCCAGAGTTGGTGTCATAAGGCGGAAGGCGTTTTTAGGTAGGGTTAGTGATTTCATCCTTGGTTTTGTGAAGATTTGTTTATAATTGGCTTTCACATTCTTTTGTCAATTTTTGGTGAATTGGAGGTCATTGTTGAAATTCAAGTCCTTAGCCGCTTAGGATTTGAACTTGCATTGGTTAGGCAATTGTTTTGGGAGTAAGCATGGAATTTATCCCTTTTTGTCATTTTTCCATGGCTTGCTTGTTAAGGTTAGTTGAAGTAGTTTTAGATCATCTTTGTGGTATCAGCGAGCTGATAGTTTAGTGTGTCATGAGTTCACATTTTTATTATCGTTGGTGATTGTTGTTGTCGCGTCTTTGTATTTCTAATGGTAGCTCGAAGCTAAGTGTGGGGGAGTTATTGTCCCTTACGTTTAGGTTTTGAGCGGATCTCGTTAAGATGTGATGACGATGATGTAGATGGTAGGAACGTGGATTGTTGTCGATAGCTTGGGTGATTTAATTGGTGTTTCTCATTTTTTGGGTTTACTCGAGGTCGATTAAAGTTCAAGTGTGAGTATTTGATGCGCTCAACTGGTACAATTTATTTGTGATATTTTGGGTGCACTTTGATAAGGGATTTGTTCGTAATTGTTAACGTTTACGCTTTATTTAACCTTTAGCGGAAGTCGGAGTTTTGTTAGTAAATCAAGATTATTGTTCTAAATTTTATTAACGTCAATTATATTTGAGCAATTTATTATGGGAATTGTATTGTAAATGGTTAAGGAGAAATAAGATGGTGAGGTGGCATGAGAGCCACAATTTCATCATGAGCACATCTACAACCCCTCATCATCCTCACGATGCACAATAATGACTTCATCCATAACAAAGCCACAGCACAACAGTCTACAATGCCACCCATCAACAGCCCAACAACAACAGCAGAGATCAACCCAGCTGCGGCCCAACGTCCATAACAGCATGTAATCCCCCACAATAATATGAATTTTATAAATATATTTAAAGTAAATTTATATATATTTTAGTATTTAAATAAAAAAATTCTTAAAGTGTTGACTATTTTAATGTCAAAGGATTATTTAATGTATTTAAATAATCAAATATTTTAGTGAATCATACTTTAAAAATTATTTTATAATGTAATTAGTTGAGTTGTAGTACAAAGTTTTAATATTGGGTAGAGGAGCCCAAACATCTACAACTTTTATATGATCACCTTTTATTTTAATAACCCATAAAGCCCAATTCTCTTTTGGAGCCCTAACGGAGGAACCTATAAATACTATCCTACTTCATAATTTTGCCACATTACATAAAACTTCACCCTAATTTTCTCTCTCTCTCTCTCTCTCTCTCACACAATTTTCTCCCCCTTCCCTCAGCCGACTGTTTCTCTCTCTCGGACCACCGTTGCCGCCGCCCAGCTATTCCTACTCCTCTCTTGGCTGCCGGTTTCTTTCTCTCTCTTCTTAGGTTATTTTCTTCCTCCTTTATATTATTTTAATGCTTAGGTTTAATGTTTTAAGTATGATTTTGATGTTTTAATAATTAAAGTTTGTATCTTTGAGTATTTAAATATAAATTTCAGATTATATAATTAGTTTAGTAAAGGAATTAAATTTCAGATTTATTATATATGTTTAAACTAGGTTTTTGAGCATGAAAGCATGGATTTTTAATGTTTTAAAAGTTGGAATTTGTAATACTATGTTGTAGTTTATGAAAATTGAGTACTTTAATAATTATAACTATGTTAGAGTGACTTTAAACGGGTTTTAGAAATATTATAAGTTGCTGGAATTTTAATTTAGCACACTTATGTTGGGTTTTAAACATCAAAGTATGGATTTTTAAGGGTTTTGATGACTAGTATGGTAGTAATATACTAGGGGGTACTAAAGGTTGAAGTCGTAGTGTTTAAGAAGGTTTTAAAACACTTTTTAAGAGGTTTAAAAATTTTTTGAAGTTGCTGTAAATTTATTAGATTATTAATATTTGGATGTTTTGGTATTATTTGGTAAGCGGAGATTATACCTAAAGTGATTTCTAAGGTTGTAAAAGTGGCTTCTCGTTTTGTCTACACAAGGTATGTACATACCTATGTCTTATTAGACTAGTATCATGTCCTAAGACTAGGATTGATGTAGTATCATGTATAGGAAACTTTTTATAGTTCATATATGGCTTATATTTAAGTGAAATTGCATGTTTTATGCCGTTGTGTGAAGCACGAAACTATGATGATTATTATATGTTTGTATGGATGACTGATGCAAGCATGTGGGATTGGGAACTTTTATTTTATTAATTCACATGAGGGATTAATAATTATATTGTTATTGGATCATGAATTGTATCATGTTGTACCCTTGGATTATTATTATTATTATATTTACTTTAGATGGATTGTGGGCCTTGTTTAGTAAAGTTGGTTATTCACCTATGGAAAGGTTGGTTGATTGTTGATTTAAGTCAATAAATAAATATTGGTAGGTTATTCATTAAGTAATGGAATTATTCTTGGATTATTTGAGTTGTATGATCACACTATTTAATCCTCAGATAAAAATAGAAGTTTCGTGTATCCATGATATTAATGTTGGTTTCTTACTTTGTGAGTCACAACAAATGATAATTTATTATTAACTTAATGTGGAAAGTGAATAACAATAAGCTTTAGACTTGTGCACGTCTAAAGTGTTGGACTAGTATGAGTTGGAGTACATGGTGGTAGCCCATGGCTTTTCTTGGGACCAGATTGATCACCGTGTTCTATTTTATTTAATTAGTACCTCGATATCGTTGATCGTTGGAGTACGGAGTCGCGCCCGTACGTCGTCTTCTAAATTGTAGACATGTTTTGGTTTGGACAACTCTTTCCATTGCCTATTCAATTTAATATCAATTAACCTATTGGTTGTGGAGTCTAATTCAGTTTAGTCAATCTATTATTTATTTATGTTATATTTTATCTTTGAGTTAATGTTTATTGGTATCATGTTAGCTTTTATATTTGGATTATTATGTAATACTCAGCTTTGCTAATTATGTGCTTTCTGTATAGCGATCATGGTTATGCCTTATTGATCTTGTGATGACCCATTTGGTGAGCAGTCTTTCAGGATCAATAAAGCATCGACCATTTAAGGTCTGAAAATGATGCATCATTGGGTTTCGGGAATTCGTCTGGAGAGCTTGTGTTTAGTTTCTTTATTACTTTCATAATTATGGTTTAGTCATGGTTTTAATAGCTGACTTTTGGTTTGGTTGACTTTTGTTTTTTTTTTTTTGGAGTTAGACCTTATGGTTGACTAAGTTATTTATATTTTCAAAGTCATTATTTATTTCCGCTGCAAAATTCTGAATAAGCCGATACGTTATCACACGGGCGATAATACTTTGATAATTCTCTAAGTTTTATATAAAAAGGTCTTTTGGAAAATAGAGAATTGTCGGGGTGTTACAAAGTGGTATCTTGGAGATTGGGTTTTTATTGGCCTTTCGTGCCAATCGTTTATAGGCGCCTAGTTATTTGAAAAGAATTTCAAAAGAAAAACAAGTTCTTACTTATTCGTTGTGCTCAAATCACTTTTGATAAATTCGAAACATGTTTCAAAAAGGGTTCGAAATTTTTAGTTCGGATTTTTTTTTTAAGTTCGAAATTTTTTTTTAGTCCGAAATGTTTTTTCCGGTTTTCTACTTTTTCGAAAATTATTAATTAATTTTAGTTGTTTATTTTGGTACTCTTAGTTTATATTTTATTTTACTTTGTTCATTTTGTGAGAGATGGGTAGAATAGGAAGGGCACATAGGATAGAAATATTATATGTCTGCATTTAAATGTTTTGTTCAGCATGTTTAGTGTTTTCTTCCTGCTTAATTGTATGATGTTATTCCTGGCTATAAATTATCTGTTGATTCTTGCTTATTATTTATTGTTGGAAATACACGCTAAGTGAGGGTAATATGTATTTATAGATGTCGTATTCATCTGTTAACGGGCCACTAGGTATGTCTAATAGTGAAGCTGCCCGAGTAGGAAGCTACTCCAACCCCATTGTGCTTAGTGATGATGAGTCTGATATTGAGAGCTACACCAGCCTAGATATTGTTTTGCGTCGTGTCTTATAAGTAGGCATCCCTGATAGCGACGATGAGGTAATTTAAGAGTTTGATCGTGTTAGAGAGCATACCCGAAAGGACATCTACAATGCTACTTGGAGATCTTATCTGAGCGATGTGAGTGATTCAGAGTCGGATGAGGATGCACCTCAACCCAAAAGGATTCGAAGATCTACTAGAGCTAGGAATCCAGGTTATTATTATTATGATAGTGAAGACTTTGAAGATGAGATGTTTACTCTAGAGAAGTATAAAGAAAATAAGGATAGGAATGATAATGTAACTCCATAGTGTATTTATTTATGTTCTAATATTAGTAGTTGAATAAGTAGCTAAGCTACAATGGTTTAAATTTCCTTCTTCAGCATCTTTATATTGTTGAGGAATAAGTTGGTTATTTTGGATTGGAAAAATATTCTTATTATCATTTGAGTTGAGCGAGAATTTGTTTTTAGTACACGAAAACTAGGAAATATTTTATTTAATTATTGTGATTGGTTTCATTTGATCCTTACGTGATTACTAACGTGAATAATTATTCATGCGTGAATATATAATTGTTATGGTTCATAGTGTGTGAACTTAGTGCTATTGTAATTCCATAAGAATTTTGTTTTGATGCGACCTTGTATGGTCAACTCGATTGATGCCTTCGTAGAGAATGTCAAGTAAGTTGTGAATCCAAAACCTAAAGTAGATTTACGTTAAATTTTAGGTCGTGAAGTAGAATGGCAAACAACAATACCGCATTAGCCTCTGCTATTCGTTTGTTGGCTGAGAAACTGACTCAAGAAAGGACTGAGCGTCCTGACCTTGCGGGGGATATGTTTGATAGATTAGCTAAGATTAAGCCGTCGTTCTTTAAGGGGCAGGCTGATCCTACATTCTTAGAGAGCTGGATTAGGGATTTCGATAAGATTTTTGGGGCTGTGAATTGTCCTGAGGCTATGAAAGTAGGTCAGACTGTGTTGTATTTGAAGGATGAGGCTGATTTATGGTGGAAGGAAAATGGAGATAGAATTAGTGCTGTGGAAGGGTTTAATTGGGTTGCCTTTAATTCTGCTTTAAGAGGAAAGTTTTACCCTACATTTATGAAGAAGCAAAAGGCTCAGGAGTTCATAAACCTTAGGATGGGGAGTATGACCATTTCTGAGTATTATAGCAAGTTCATAGCATTGTCTAGATTTGCACCTGAGGTTGTAGCGACCGAAGAGCTTAAAGCTCAGAGGTTTGAGCAAGGGCTAACTGAGGAAATTCTATTGGGATTAGGTGGTGAGACATTTATGTCCCTAGATGTTTTTTATGGGAGAGCTGCCCATATTTATGGTCTTCAATCAAGGCGAGATGAAAAGAATGTTGTGTTAGGTGAGAAGAGAAAGGATTTCAATTCTGGTGGAAATCAGGGGAATTTTAAGAAGAATAGGAATAGGAATGGGAATTTCCAAGACTTTAATGGTACGGGCCAGTCTGAGAGAAGTTACAACTGCAAGAAATGTAACAAGAACATCCTGGTAGAGACTGCAAGGGTGAGCTAGTAACCTGTCATTACTGCCAGAAGAAGGGGCATAGAGAGTTTGAGTGCTTCACCAAGCAGAAGAAAGAGCGGAATAGTACTGGGAATGGTAATCAAGGAAGGTTTGGGTACAACCAAGCTTTCAACCAAGGGCCGAAACCTACGGGATCGCCGAACGGTCAAGGAAGCTTCAGTAAGCCTGCTAATGAGAACAACAACAACTAGAACAAAGCTCCGGGTAAATTATTCGTGATGAGCCGCAATGAAGTCGAAAAATCTGCCGATGTAGTTTCTAGTACTTTTTCTATTAACACCGTTCTAGTTAAAGCGTTATTTGATTCTGGAGCAACCTATTCATTTATTTTGTCGTCCATTGTAAAAAGTTTGGGGTTAGTAGACTTTGAAGTAATTGACCTACCTATAATTATACCCACTAGAGAAGTTATAAGGTTTACTAAGTTGTATAGAGACTTACCTCTGAAGATAGGAGACTGTGTTTTTCCTTCGAATCTGATAAAGTTCAACTTGGGAGATCTAGACGTTATTTAGGGAATGAATTGGTTAGGTTTCTATAAGGCCAAGATAGATTGTGAAGCTCATAAGGTAGTGTTGAGAAGCCCTTTAGGGAGGTTAACTTCATCCCGACGATTTGGGAAGCCTGAGAATTTTGTCTTTTCTGCAATGCAAGTGAAGAAGTTGGTAAAGCAGGGGTGCGAGTTATTCTTCTGTAGTGTACGAGATGTGAGCAAAGAGGTTGAATTGAAGATTGAGGATATACCTATTGTGAATGAGTTTATGGACGTGTTTCCAGGTGAGATTTTTGGTATGCCACCTAAGAGAGCCGTTGAGTTCACCATAGACTTAGATCCTGGTACTGCACCTATTTCACCGTATAGAATGGCACCTCCTAAGATGAGTGAACTGAAGACGCATTTGCAAGAACTGTTGGAGAAAGGTTATATTAGGCCTAGTGCGTCACCCTGGGGAGCTCCTGCGTTATTTGTGAAGAAGAAAGATGGAAGTATGAGATTGTGCATTGACTATAGGGAGTTGAACAATGTGACCATTAAGAATAAGTATCCTTTGCCTAGGATATATGACCTATTAGATCAATCGAATGGAGCAAGTGTGTTTTCGAAGATTGATTTGCGTTCGGGGTATCACCAATTGAATGTACCTGATAAGGATATACCTAAGACTACGTTTAGGATGCGTAATGGTCATTATGAGTTTACAGTGATGCCGTTTGGATTGACCAATTCTCCGGCTATATTTATGGACTTGATTTTTAGAATATTCCATGAGTTTTTGGATAAGTTCGGTGTAGTGTTCATTGATGATATTTTGATCTATTCGAAGAGTGAAGAAGAGCATGATGAACATTCTGAGGATAGTTTTGGAGAAGCTTAGGAAGAACCAGTTGTACGCAAAGTTCTCTAAGTGTGAATTCCGATTGGAGAAGGTAGCATTTTTGGGTCATTATGTGTCGAAAGAAGGAGTTTATATGGATCCTGCAAAGATTCAAGTTGTTAGTGAGTGGCCTACACCGAAGAATGTGCCACATATTAGGACTTTCTGGGATTAGCTGGCTATTATAGGAGATTTGTGAGAGATTTCTCGAAGATAGCAAGGCCGATGACCAATCTGATGAAGAAAGAGTCAAAATTTGAGTGGAGTGAAAAGTGTGAGGAAGCCTTTCAGATTTTGAAGGAGCGTCTGACCTCCGCACCTGTTTTGACCTTGCATGATGGAAATGAAGGTTTCGAGGTGTATAGTGATCATGCTTCGAAGAATGGATTGGGGTGTGTGCAGCAAAATGGGAAGGTGATCGCATATGCATCGCATCAGTTGAAACCGTATGAGTCTAATTACCCTACCCATGACCTAGAGTTAGCTGATATTGTGTTTGCCTTGAAGATTTGGAGACATTATCTGTATGGAGCCACTTGCAAGATATTTACTGATCATAAGAGTTTGAAGTACATTTTCACCCAGAAGGATCTGAATATGAGGCAAAGAAGATGGTTGGAATTGATTAAGGACTATGACCTAGATATCCAATATCATGAGGGTAAGGCGAATGTAGTCGTCGATGCTTTGAGTAGGAAGTCGAGTCATAGTGTCAATGCTTTGGTAGTTCCTGTGGAATTGTACCGAGATATGCAAAGGCTTAGCCTAGAAATTCTAAATCCTGGGGAGATCGAAGCAAGATTGAGTGCTTTGTCATTGGGATCGTCGATTTTTGATGAGATCAAAGAGAGTCAAGTTGGAGACGAGCACCTAGATAAGATTAAGGAGAAGATGAGGCAAGGCAAGGAAGTTGACTTTAAGGTTCATGATGATGGAAGCTTGAGGTTCAAAGGAAGGTGGTGTATACCACAAAAGTGTGAAGAGCTTAGGAGGAAGCTTATGGAAAAGGGGCACAATACTCCATATTTTGTGCACCCTGGTGGTGATAAATTGTATAAGAATCTCAAGGAGATTTATTGGTGGCCGAATATGAAGCGTGAAGTCTTTGAGTTCGTGTCAAAGTGTCTGACCTGTCAGAAAGTAAAGATCGACCATAAGAGACCAATGGGGAAGGTTCAATCCTTAGAAGTCCCTGGATGGAAGTGGGATTCTATATCAATGGACTTTGTGATTGCTTTGCCAAAGATGAGAAATGGCAATGATACTATTTGGGTTATCGTGGACCAGTTGATGAAGTCTGTCGCTTCGTGCCGATCAAAGAAACATGGAAGAAGAAGCAACTTGCCAAGACATATATCAAGCATGTGGTGAGACTGCATGGAGTCCCAAAGGACATCATTTCAGATCGTGATTCGAGGATTCTCTCGAAATTTTGGCAAAAGGTCCAGTTGAATCTTGGAACAACGTTGAAGATGAGTATTGCGTTTCATCCTACGACCAATGGTCAGACTGAAAGGACCAATCAGACTATGGAGGCCATGTTGAGAGCGTGCGTGATTGATGTCTAGGGTAGTTGGGAAGATCACTTGGATTTGATCGAATTCTCATATAACAATAGTTACCATGCGGGTATCAAGATGGCTCCATTTGAGGCGTTGTATGGAAGGAAGTGTAGAAGTCCCATTTGCTGGAATAATTTTAGTGAGAACGTAGGGTTGAGGACTGAATTTATTGAGGAGACCGTCAAGAATGTGATGTTGATTCAAGCTGCTCAAGATAGGCAGAAAAGTTATGCTGATTTGAAGCGAAGAGAAGATGAATTCGCAGTTGGTGATAAGGTGTTTTTGAAAGTGTCACCGACAAAAGGAGTGATGAGATTTGGTAAGAAGGGCAAGTTAAGTGCTAAGTATGTGGCCCATATGAAATTTTGCAAAGAGTTGGGAAGGTACCCTATAAGTTGGCTTTACCAATGGAGTTTGAAAAGATGCATGATGTGTTTCACATTTCTCAATTTAAGAGATATATCCCTGACTAGAATCATGTTCTGGAGCCCGAAAGAATTCCAATTGATAGTTGCCTCACGTATGAGGAAAGACCTGTGAAAGTCTTGGATAGAAAGGTGCGTAGTACACGCAATAAGGATGTGTTTATTGTGAAAGTGCTTTGGTCTAACCATGAGTCTGAAGAGGCAACGTGAGAAGCCAAAGATGAAATGAAGAAGAAATATCCTGAGTTATTCATTGAGGTGAGTTACGAGGACGTAACTCGTTTTCTTTAAGGGGGGTGGAATGCGATAGAATTTCGCGCTTTTTGCCTTATTTTATGGTTTTTTTATGCATTTTTATGCTTATTTTGGCGATTTACGCATGTTGGTAGTTCTCCACATAGAAAAATGTGTTTATGAGTAACATAAGTGGTTTTTAAGATTGGTAAAGTGTGCACACGTTGTGACACAAGTATTTCCAAATGGAAGTTTTGAGTCAAAATTTTAAAACTGTGAGGGTTTTCCGAAACTTCTTTTCAGAGGGGTAGACTGTAATCCCCCACAATTTTATGAATTTTATAAATATATTTAAAGTATATTTATATATATTTTAGTATCTAAATAATAAATTTCTTAAAGTGTTGACTATTTTAAAGTCAAAGGATTATTTAATGTTTTTAAATACTCCCTCCGTCCCAAAATAGTCTAAACACTTTACTTTAATGTTTGTCCCAAATTAGTTTGAACACTTCTATTTTTGGCATGGTCCCACTATTATTTTATTATTTCTTTTACACTCCTTTGGCCCACACTCTACCTTTATCAATAAAAAATTACCCAACTCTCTCTCTCCTTTAATAAAAAATATCCCACCAACTCCTATCACATCTACTTTTTGTAATAAAATAACATTTGATAACCACACTATAGCTTATCACATTAAACTACGTGTCCCAACAAGTGTTCAGATCTTTCTGGGACGAAGGGAGTAATCAAATATTTTAGTGAATTATACTTTGAAAATTATTTTATAATGTAATTAGTTGAGTTGTAGTACAAAGTTTTAATATTGGGTAGAGGAGCCCAAATATCTACAACTTTTGTATGATCACCCTTTATTATTTAAATAACCCACAAAGCCCAATTCTCTTTTGGACCCCTAATGGGGGAACCTAAAAATACTTTCCTACTTCATAATTTTGCCACATTACATAAAACGTCACCCTAATTTTCTCTCTCTTTCTCTCTCTCTCACGGTTTTCTCCCCCTTCACTCACCCGACTTTTTCTCTCTCTCGGACCACCGCTGCCGCCGCCCAGCCGTTCCTCCTCCTCTCTTGGCTGCTGGTTTCTTCCTCTCTCTTCTTTGGTTATTTTCTTCCTCCTCTATATTATTTTAATGCTTAGGTTTAATATTTTATGTATGGTTTTGATGTTTTAATAATTAAAGTTTGTATCTTTGAGTATTTAAATATAAATTTTAGATTATATAATTAGTTTAGAAAATGAATTAAATTTCAGATTTATTATATATGTTTAAACTAGGTTTTTGAGCATGAAAGCATGGATTTTTAATGTTTTAAGAGTTGGAATTTGTAGTACTATGTTATAGTTTATGAAAATTGAGTACTTTAATAATTATAACTATGTTAGAGCGAGTGACTTTAGAAGGGTTTTAGAAATATTATAAGTTGCTGGAATTTTATTTAGCACACTTATGTTGGGGTTAAAACATCAAAGTATGGATTTTTAAGGGTTTTGATGACTAGTATGGTAGTACTATACTAGGGGGTACTAAAGGTTGAAGTCTTAATGTTTAAGAAGGTTTTAAAACAATTTTTAAGAGGTTTAAAATATTTTAAAGTTGCTGTAAATTTATTAGAGTATTACTATTTGGATGTTTTGGTATTTGTAGGCGGAGATTATGCCTTGAGTGATTTCTAAGGTTGTGAAAGTGCCTCTCGTTTTGTCTACACAAGGTACGTACATACCTATGTGATTGATGTAGTATCATGCATAAGGAACTTTTTAGAGTTCATATATGGCTTATATTCAAGTGAAATTGCATGTTTTATGCCATTGTGTGAAGCATGCGACTACGATGATTATTATATGTTAATATGGATGATTGATACAAGCATGTGGGATTGGGAACTTTTATTTTATTAATTCACATGAGGGATAAATAATTATATTGTTATTGGATCATGAATTGTATCATGTTGTTCTCTTGGATTATTATTATTATATTTACTTTATAAGGACTGTGGGCCTTGTTTAGTAAAGTTGGTTTTTCACCTATGGTAAGGTTGGTTGATTGTTGATTTAAGTCAACATATAAATATTGGCTGGTTATTAATTAAGTAAAGGAATTATTTTTGGATTATTTGAGTCGTATGATCACACTATTTAATCCTAAGATAAAAATGAAAGTTTCGTGTATCCATGATATTTATGTTGGTTGTCTTACTTTGTGAGTCACAACAAATGATAATTTATTAATAACTTAGAATTGAAAGTGAATAGCAGTAAGCTTTAGACTTGTGCACATCTGAAGTGTTGGACTAGTATGAGTTGGAGTACATGGTGGTAGCCCATGGCTTTTCTTGGGACCAAATTGATCTCCGTGTTCGATTTTATTTAATTAGTACCTCGATATTGTTTGTCGTTGGAGTACAGAGTCGCGCCCGTACTTCGTCTTCTAAATTGAAGACATGTTTTGGTTTGGACAACTTTTTCCATTGCCTATTCAATTTAATATCAATTAACCTATTGGTTGTGGAGTCTAGTTCAGTATAGTCAATCTGTTATTTATTTATGTTATTATTTATCTTTGAGTTAATGTTTATTAGTATCATGTTAGGTTTTATATTTGGATTATTATGTAGTACTCAGCTTTGCTGATTACGTGCTTTCTGTATGTCGATCATGGTTGTGCCTTATTGATCCTGTGATGACCCTTTTGGTGAGCAGTCTTTCGGGATCAATAAAGCATCGACCATTTCTGGTCTGAAGATGATGATGCATCATTGGGTTTCGGGAATTCCTCTAGAGAGCTTGTGTTTAGTTTCGTTATTACTTTCATAATTATGGTTTAGTCATGGTTTTAATAGCTGACTTTGGTTTGGTTTGGAGTTGATCTTATGGTTGACTAAGTTATTTATATTTTCAAAATTATTATTTTATTTTTGCTGCAAAATTCTGAATAAGCCGATACATTATCATACGGGCGATAATACTTTGATAATTCTCGAAGTTTTATATAAAAAGGTATTTTGGCAAATAGAGAATTGACAGGGGTGTTACACAGCAGCCATCGTCCCTACACCCTAGCAGAGCCCTCGACCTCCCAGCAGTGCAGCAGTCAGCACCACATCGCACCTCGCGGAAGAACCCGCACCTCGCGACCTGGAGATCTGCACCTCGCGATCTGTGAGGCGAGTGGCGAAGCTCCTCCTTTACTCAGCTCTGTTTTGTTGTTTTTGATGCAGAAGCAAGTCGCACGATGCGAAATACTTCGCACTTCGTGAGATTCTAAGGCGGTGTAGATGTCGGCTGAGTTTCGTGCTTCGGTATAAATACCAAACCCTTGGACGAAGAAGAGGGAGAGAGGAGCCACGAAGAGAAACGCAGAATTATCAAACTCCTTTATTTTTATTTTCCTCTTTATGATTTTAATTTTATTTCCTATCTTTATTTCCTAGTTTAGTTTTTGAGATTTCAAACATGGAATTGGCTTATGCTATGCCGAATGTAGCTTGAACCGTTCTTGAAGAAGATTAACATGAAGCTTCAATCATTATTGTGAGATCTTTCCTCTCTCTTTATTTCCTTTTAATATGGTTTCATTTCTATGATTGTATTCTACGATTTTTGCATAATTATACTAGGAACGTTACTAGTTGAATTGTATAATTAATATATTGTTGGATTTGAGAATAGACTCGGATTGTTTTATTCTCTTATCATCTGCAACAACGAAAGGTTAATTTGGATGCAGATCTTCTTAATTATCTCTTTGAGAAATTAAACCAACTGATTAAATGTTTATCGCTTGTATGGCGTTATCAGGTCTATTGGTTCTCTATGTTAATTGCTACTATTGGATTGAACTTAGACGCTGATCTAACTAGGTTATCCTTTAGTTAGGGTTCTATAGTCACGCTGATCGTGCTATTTAACTACGATTAAAGAGAATAAGAGATTAATTCTCAACAATAGATAATTAAGGAAATAACTAGAGTTGAGGTTCAATGATCGAAAATTAAATTGAAGTGGATGCTAATCGGACTCAAGATCTTTCCATTATTGACTTCTCATTTTATTTAATTGCTAATTAAATTTAGTTTAGTTATAACTCATTTAAAATCACCCTGAATTGGTTACTCGACACTTAGAGTCACCTAGACATTGATCCGCGCTAAATATAAAACTTGTCCCTGTTTCCCTGTGGATACGAACCTTACTTCCCTTCTGCATTTCGTTGTAAAAGAGAGTAGGAGAAATTTATTTTTAGGCAGGTGCATATGACTAAACACCCTGCCTAATAATACTTTTATGTATATGCAATTATTTATGCCTTAATTACGTACAATAAAATGAGCATTAATACCTTTTATCATATACAATTGTTTTTATATCAATTAAGAACGAAAAAATGCAAAAAGAAAGAAAGAAAAACAATTGATTCGGTTATGCAGGGAAACAGGACCAATTCATAAAATACTGATATGCTTAAACCGGAGCAATTAATTTTTCTCAACTGCTCCGCCCCCACCTGCTCCGGTGCATTTACCGATTAATTAAGCCCATTTTAACCTGATCCTTTAACCTTTTTTCCACTAGTTATTGGCCTTACCACTAGAGGTGGCAAAAAGTGACACGACCCGCTAACTCGACCCGAACCCAACACGAAATTGGCTGGTTTAAAATTGGTCGAGGTTTTCAACCCATTAAGTAAGCGGGTTGACCCGAAATGACCCATTTATTAAACGGGTTGAGTTAGGGTTGAACTTTCTAACCTGAATCCGACACAATAACCTGTTTAAGTATTATGCTACTTTTAATTTTATCATTTTTGGTTGAAATAGTTCGGATATCTTTATTAACTATATAAGATTTAGTCTTTGCTTTTTTAATTTAGTTTTATTTGGAAAAATATTAGTAAATAAGAAGTGGGTTAAAAGGATACACGAGGTTGATTTGAAAGTTTATGCATATATTCGCGTTTGATAAACGAGTCGGGTTACGGTTGAGGTTTCTTGACCCATTTAATAAACATGTCGGGTTAGGGTTGAGGGGCTTTATCCCATCTACTGGTGAACACGACAAGAATTTGACACAACAAGACTCGTTTACTAGCTCTACTTGCAAGAATCACATTGACCATCTCATCTTCAACTTTCATCTTCGGGAGAGAAGATAGAAACTTTACCTACATCTAAAGCATTAAATATGTGTAAAACAATAATATATAACAAACACTATGTATATAAACACTATCAAAGCGAATCACATACAATACACACTTGCATCGAATCCAACGTAGCCCAGAGAAAAGAGTAATTTAACAAACCTTCTCATACCACTACTTAGGCTCTGTTCTTTTGGACTAAATTAATGGAAATTTAGTTCAGTTTAGTTCAATTCAGTTTAATTCAGTTCAGTTCGGATAAATTCAGTTCAGTCCAGACAAATTTAAGTCAGTTCAAATATATTCAGTTCATTTCGATTCAGTTCAGTTAGTTTCCTCTCACAATTTTAATTCATTTCAGTTCAGCTTAGACAAATTATGTTCAATTTAGTTTAGTCAAATTAAGTTCAGTTCATTTTAGTCCAGTCCAAAAGAATAGAGCCTTAGATGCCTACAACCGACCCCATAAAGAAAACTTCCATGTTTCCTCATTTGCATTCCTTACAAGGACACACACACAAAGAGAGTTCCTCCACTCTCACTTTCACATCTAAGTTGTTAAACAAGAATGCATTTTAAACCTTCATTTGAACCACTATCAAACACCAGAATAAACACAAAACAAGACAAACTTATTTACTAAAGAGACATTATGAAATGGTCAACACTAAAGCTAAAGTGAATCCTAAAATTACAGACCTCGCCCTTAGCTACCTAGCTTTCACCTTTTAACACAATCTTGAAAGTTAACCTTACAGTTCATGGCTCTACTGAGATTAGGCAAGTATAGCAAAGCTCGAGTATGATAAGTCATAAAAAAACTCATTGAGTTCTAATTTGCTTCTCTCCCTGAGCTAGCACCAAAAGAAATTGATGCATGGTATCTTAAACAATTTCAAGAACTTGTCCATCACTATATTAAGACCCCTATGATTTCACCAAGTCTATCAACACCTTTCTAAACAATAAAGCATTTAAACACCAATACACAACTAGTCTAAAAACTCCATCTATGTTACTTATCAGCTCCATAGTTGATCTACTCACCAACCTCATTAAGAAAACCCAAAACAAGGAAAGAGAAGAGGCAATCAAGCAAATAAAGAACACGACATGCATTATACTCTTGCAAATATAAAAAGTATTCACAAATAGCTTTATAGGATTTACATAAATAGATCATTATTAAATGAATAAAATAAGTAGTGAGGAGAATTTAGCAGTTTCAACTAACACATAGTCACAAGGTCTCAACATACAAGTGAAACACAAAGGATAAAAGATTCCAACTCAGTTAGACAAACAAAGGAGTCCTTATTAAATACTCGAGAAACTATCAAATCCATTGAAAAGAAATCAATTGAAGCATTTACTACCCCCATATGGGAAAGGGTACACCAAAACAATAATCCTTCCAACTATGACTAGGGGTGAAATTTATTCGGATAAAAACCAAAATCCAATCTGATCCAAACAGAATTAGTAATTCGGATTGGACTCGGACTGTATTCAGATTGGACTCGGATTGAGTTGTTTGAAAAATTGGATCTTCATATTGGATTGGATTGAGGGTGATTGGATCAAAAATCCAAAATAATTGAATAGAAAATAGGCCCTATATTGTATATTAATGATTGGGTTTAACTATTTTTTTAAAAAAGTAAAAATGGTCCGACAACCCTTCTCTTCCCCTAAAAGTTAAAACCCTTACTTGCTGCTGTAAAGTTGAACCTGATGTGTACTTGAACATGCTTTTATGTTGTTTGAACCTTTGGTTGTAATTAATTATGAGTATGTAATGAATTATTAGTTGTTATTAGTTTATTAATAAATTTTATGGGATTGTTTTTGATCCTTAGTCTTAGGTCTCATTTAACTTTTCTAATCTGCTTAAGAAAACAAGGAGAATTAGAAATGGTCTCACCTAGACCTATGGTAAAAAGCTACATCTCACGAATTCATCGACATATGAAACACAATAGCAATTACTACTCCACACTGTTTAAAGGAAAATAATAAGCTAATTCTACAAAAGAGTATTCACAAGAATTCAACTTATAACATCCACATCCCTTTAGCAACAAACTATTAGAGTCCCCATAGGATTATTGTAGACACATACTCGTGTCTCCCCAATTAAGGACCCAATGATGAAACATATTGGGGTCATAATTGGTCCGATCCAAAGGAAGAGCTGTCAGAATAGCCAGGCCCAAAACTGTATTAAAAGTGTAAAGCTTATTTGTTTACAATAATGATCCAAAATCCTATTTTTAAAGCCTAATTAATTATTCTTAATAATTAATTGTATTTTGAGCCCAAAAATAATTTTTTGAGCCCAACCCTTTGAAAAAGCCCATTTAATTATTCATGATAATTAATTATTTTCATTTATTGTTTTGATAAATATTTTAAGAAATAAATAAATATTCTCAAAGATATTTCAAAGTTAAAATCAGATTTTATCTCGTAAAACCAGATTTCCGGATTTAAAGGATAAAAGGAAATCGTTCAAAACGCGTTTAGAAAAATGGCTGTCAAACCGTGTCTGACGCAGGCGGTTGCCACGTGCGCGTGGCGTATTGGCTGAGTTGCGGTAGGCGTACCAATCTGCGCATGACACGTACGTGGCTCTGTACATCACGCAGAGTCGTGCGCTCATCGCACTCTTTGTGTGACACGCAGTTTGCTTTTCTATCCTTTTTCTAATATTTTTGCTATAAATAAGCCATGATTTCCTCGAATTAAAGGAGACCTTTTTTTACAAACGCTCGACATACTCGAACACTTACGAATTCTCTCTAAAAAAGTCTTTTTGATGTGTTTAATCAACCAACTTAGATTAAAATTTTTAGGGTGCTTGAAAAAGTTATCTGGTTATTCTTTTGCATAAAATTTGACATGAATCAGTATTTGATAGAGGCTAGCAATGGGCTAATATGGTTCATGACCGTGTTCGTACCCTCACCCCCAAACTCAATCTATGGTTCATTGACCACTAATGGAGTCATGACGGGGAAATCTACATTGGATAAGCCCCTAAGTTGTCCATACGGTTTCCCAATATCCAATTAGGTTTATGAGTCTTCCTTTAAAGACTTGTTGGCGACTTCAAAACGTTTTCAATAAAACCTTTACAATGAGGTAGTCAAATATTGTAGTCAAATACGCGCTCACACCGCGTAGGAAATAAAATCACACCTATAATTACACTTAACTTTTCCCGCACAATTATCAAAGTTGTTGTCCACACGATTAGGGATTACAGTCCACAGGGCTTTCTGAAAATTGAAGTAGTGGAAAGATGAAGTAGTGATCCACTCACGTAACGGTCTAAGCTATCCGAAGTTCATACTTAGTAGCTCATCAGATAGTCCGTAGCAAACTCTCGGATAGAACTCAAGAACGGGGCAACACAACTTAGGACTCTTTAAGGAAAGAAGTAAATAAATCCTAATCAATCATGAAATTTAACAATGGGAGCATCATTGCAAGCAGAAGTAGACAACCCACCAAATATAGAGACTACAAATAAGACCACAAACAAAAGCTTCCAAAGAGGTCTTCCTTCTCAACACACTCACCATTGAGCCATCACTAACTGACTAGATAGATTCAAACGCTAACTCATCCCCACAATGTACTATATTGCATGGACCAAAACACTAAACATGAGAGGGTACATAATAAACTTATTATAGAAATAATTTAGAGTTTGTGAAGAAAAAAAAGTAGAGAACATGGGTTCCCTGTTGTGGATCTCAGAGGAACAATCATGTTTTGAGCACTCATTTGATTAGTTTGTTGGAAGACGCTTGTAAAGAGCTCATTGCTCGCAACCCATAACACAGTATTAGCCGCACAAACTTGCAGCCATAAGCCATATACCACAAGCCATCAGCTAGCTTAACGATACAATGAGTCCTCACTATACGACCATATAAGAGTCGCCGAGTCCAATAAGATCAAGCCTGATGATCGGTTTCTCACATGGTGACATCATTACCATTAGCCATATATGTGACAACTCCATGTCACTTGGCAGCATGTCGTTCGATAAGATCTACAACAAAAAGCTTGCGGCTTAAATCCATTTTTATATCCCCAGACAAAACATGAACCTTTAGATTCTTCTTGCTTGATATATGAGAATCTAACTTCCAATACTAATACTTTGTCCCATGCGCATCACGATTAGATTCAAACAAAGATAAAAATAAGATTCCTAACTTAATAATATAAATTTAGGAAGTGGAATGACATGATTTATTTCGCAAGCAAACATCAATTGCCCAAAATTCATGAATTTAAAATATTGTACTTATGTAATTTATATCACCCACATATATTCATGAGACAAATGCAGAAGCCATGAAAGTAATGGGATAAATAATTTACGCCATACAACATGTACAAATACATTTTCGCAAATCAATGGAGATAATAATCAAATACGCTTCTAGATTGTAGAAAATATAATGGTTGAACCAGGATGATAAAAATTAGGAAGAAAACACAATACACGATTCTAGATCACAATAGAGGTGCAACGTGTTTTACGACTACCCAAGAAATGTAATTCGCCACCACAGGGTCGTGGTCTTTAAGTGACGAACGTCCTCCAAGGTAATGCAACTATCTCTAATAACACGAACTAAAATCAAAGATTGGAGTTATTGTAAGAAGTGCTCATATCTTAATCAAAGGTTAGGATTTATGTTTTAGGGCTGTTTTAGAATGAGATAATCGTAAAAAATAAAAGGGCCATTTATAGGAAAGGATTAACAAGCCTGAAAGGGAGTCGGAACATAAAACCCACATTTAGTCGTGCCCCACGGCTAGAATGCAACTCAAAATTTGAAGTTAAACTGTTTGGGCCGCTTCCTACGATGCCTCTATAAAGCTCAACGCAAGGCACAAAAACAAATAAAGGTTTTGTGAAGCATTACCCAATAAGATTTCAAATACCCCACAAGTAATTTCGTGTATAGTTTTCAGCACATTCGTCCATTACTTCTTTCTGACTTGTGTCCTATTAGTTCCATATATGTTAGGATTTTTAAAAATTACTTATTTTCTCTAGTTGGATTATAAATCATGTTAGTTGCTAGTTCTACTTAAGCTAAGAATTTAACCTCTATATATAGAATAATGGGATATGGAATCATTACATTGTACACCCATCAACCAAGGGGAGAGATTACAAAGACTCTCTCTAGTTAGAGTTATTAAGAGAGATTGCAATTCACGCGGTCCTTGAGTTGTGGGGTATGCTAATACTCGTTGAATGATTAGTGAAACTCTGGTGGTTTTTTTCCCTTACTTGTTATAGTGATGGGTGTTTTCCAAATGAATAATTAATTTGTCATTGCTCTTATTCTTCCCTCCTTTGATTTGTTCGCATTATTGTTTTCTTACATGCTTTAACATTAGTCCTTACACTTACTACCAATTGGTTTTAATGTTGAACTTTCTTTAGACTTGCAAGCTAAGTGATCCAAACCTTCTTAATTGCTTAATAAGGCTTAGGCAATCCATGCATGAATTTAGCAAACTGTAAACATGAACCGAAACTCTATTGATCAACAATAATTGAGTAATTTGCTAAAAATCAAGAATTTTAACTTATCTTCAACCTATAAGGAACATGTGAAGACTTTGGTTTGCCTAAAATACCCCTATATAATTAATACGTACATTAAAGATTGTCATTGTTTTGTGATGAAATAAATTTTTGAAGCTATTTTTCTACCAATTATGTTTTTTGCACATCAACACACATATCTCGTGTATATAGGACTAATAACCATATTGGTAAAGTCATAAACTCCCTAGGTACTCTTCTCAAAGCTGTGGCTATTTTTTGGTTATTTATATAGTTTAATTTTGGAAGCCATAGCCCTTTAATGGTATTATCTTCATTGACATTTATTAATTTGGGGGTTGCAACTTAAATTCGTCATATATTTTGAGAAGTCAATAGACACGTATTCTTAGATTGTGTATCAGGTTCCATGCTTGATGATATCTTTTGTACAAAAGTTATACTGTTTTAGGCATCTCCCTCAAGTAGTGCGCTACTAAAATGTATTTTTTCTGGAGAAAATAAAAAGGATTGAAATTTCAATTTTTTGGTTAACATTTGGCTCGTTTTGTAATAATAAAAATATTGACTATTAGAGTAGGTCAATGATATTTATAACCAAATAAGAAGTAGTGTTAGAATTTTAATTTCATTTACTAAAACAAACTAAATGATTTGAGAAATTATGAGTTTTACAAATCTGGTTTTTCCTTTTGGTAACTTCATTGAATTGAAGTAAAGTTTATAATTGCATTATGTAGGTAAGTATGTGTTCCTCCCAATCTCCTACTCAGAGAAGCCAAGCTCATATAACCTTCATTGAATTATAAATCATCTAATCCTCTTATTTTGAAGTTTATTTGCAGCAGCTCCGAACTGGTGAACCCTAAGCCCTAATTCTAAATCTCAAAGAGATTAAGAACCCATGTTTCTCAAAGGTGATTCATATCAGTTAAAGCTTTTACTTATGCAAGAAATCAAGAGGAAAACGACTAAATTTAAGGCAAAATAAAAGCAAGAACTATCTAAGTCATACTAGACGGAAATCTTGACAAATTTGTAAAAAAGTAGCAATTGTATAATTTTTGAAAACCTCACAGTTTCCGATAGTTATAATTTGTAACATATAAAAGCCTATAACAGTTATAAATATGGAATACCTTATAATTTTTAGAACATAAAAGGTAGTTAATTTAAAAAATGAGGGCTATTCTCTATATACCCCTAATTAATTTTGTTTTTCATAATTTACCTTCCAACATTTGACCATATGCCCTTAATAATTAACGATCGTCAACAGCTTTAGTCAGTATCCATTGATTATGTTGCTAAAACCCTAGTTGTCCTCTATTTGACCATATGCTTCTCAATTTCTCTAAAGTTCCTTTTATTTTTCTCCCTCCATAACTCTTTTCCCTTTTATTTAGTCATAAGTGGTGTTTCAATGGTGGTTTATTAGGCTAAATGGGTCAAATATAAGTTAATTAGGGTAAAGTAACGAAATCAAAGGTAAATGATAGAAAAAGTTGGCAGTTGTCAGTCATTAACGGGTCCGTTTGGTTAGATGGTCATAAATGGTGGTAATGTAATTTAGTGGTTGTTTGGTATACATGAAATTATGTATGCAATAGAAATTCCTATGATTATCTAAATTGGATAGTTGTTTGGTTGACAGGAAGTGGGGAAAATGGGGGCAATGAAATTTCTTGGAAAATTGAAATTCCAACAAAACACAGGAATTTATTTACCTAGCCCCCCCTGGTCATTCAAAATTCCCACATCGATTCATGGGAACTACAAATTCCTTGATAACAACCAAACACATTAGTCAATTTCCTAGAATTACAAAAGGGAAATAACTTTCTAGGAAATGGAACTTCCCATGGGAATTAAATTATCATGTATACCAAACAACTACTTAGTGTAAATTTGTAAAGAAATCATAATATTTATACTCAAGGTAATGAAATTTCCTCATAAAACCTGAGTTTTTACAAATTCATTACCACCAAATACCACTCTCCCAAGTCATAATAGATGTTGATGAAATTTTATGAAGAAAATGTATATTTGTGGATGAGACATCATTATCATATTTTCCTTACAAAATTTATGCTACAACGCATTAATATTACTAACAATTTATGACCACTAACCAAACGAACCTTACAATGGTCTATACTATAGTGAATTTTGAAAAGTAGAATTACATAGAGATATAATAATAAGAACTAGTATTTTTTGCACGCGATGCGTGCGTAACATCACGTGTGCGTGATTTTGTGGGTATTTTCAATTTTATCCTCATTCATGAGAGAAGTTGAAATAAGAGGAAGGAGAAGAGGAGAAACTGAAGAAGTAGAAAAAACTGCCTTTACAATTAATTAGTGCATTAAAAAAAAATTGGAAAAGGTGAACACAGTGAAGTAAAGTAACTGCTTGGCTGTCTATTTGAACGCAAATGTTAGGATTCTTTTCCCCCTTTTTTTCCTTATTTTACTTTAGTTTTTTAAATTTATTAAATGGTTGCAAGTGTAATTTTTGTTTATAGTTGGGGGTAATTTGGGCAACTCAAGTGGACACCAAAGTCCTCAATGTATATTTTCCAAAAATATACTTTTTATAATTTTTAGCTTTCGGTAATTAAAGATATTAATGGTTGAAGTTATGCATTGGCAAGCGTGAAAGTCAAACTGTTGCAAGTAAAAATAAACAGAGGAAGTATAATAGAGATAATAATAATAATAATAATAATAATAATAATAATAATAATAATAATAATAATAATAATAATAAATTCCTAAAAAATACTAAAAGAGTAGTAGTTTTACCAAATCTATTTTCCCAATTCGAAATATAAAGGTAATGAGAACTCGTCAGCTTTCCAGATAATTCTTTGATTTCCCCGGCAACAGAGTAGTCGGATACAGAGAAGGAGAAGAAGAAGGAGAAGAAGAAACAAAGAGAGCGGAAAGAGAAGAGAGAAAATGTCGTGCTTGTTTTCATGCTGTGCATCTTTGGCATGCGGGTGTTGCACATCAGTAGCTTCTGGAATCACAAATAAGTCAGCTAGGATCGCATACTGTGGCCTTTTTGGAGCTTCTCTTGTTGTTTCTTGGATTCTTCGAGAAGTTGCTTCTCCTTTGTTGGAGAAATTCCCTTGTATGTCACTATTCCTACTTGTCTATTATTTCTATTTTCATATTTCTCATCATTTTGCTGCCTAATTTTATTTTAGTCTGCCGTATTTCATAAATCGTGCTCAACTTACCGACTATTTTTATGATTTGTTCATTTTCTTCGCTTTAGGGTTTCCATTGCTGATACATGATGTTGGTTTGCCCAATTTTGTTGAACTGAGCTCTTATTTTTTTGATATTTTGCGTCTGTGAATTTATAATTTGTCATCTGGATTCAATATTAGAGATAAGGTTGGAAAGATACGAGTGCTCGGAAACTTGAATGCGGGGTTTCGAGGGGGATTTTATTGTAATTAACGTGAGTGGGAGATTGACGGGCCAATAATGGTGAAGGAATGGTGTTTTGTAGATAGTAACAGGCATGTAGCACATGCATCCAATAAGAAGGTGGAAGAGAAGCATGGATGAGAAGGGTGCGGACTCGATTTCTAATTGTTGTTATCATCTGCTCGGCTTTGTGATTTTGGGGAGAAGTATAAGGGCAACAGCCGTCCATTTTGGACACAGAAGTCTTAACCATTATCACACTGGAAGAATTCAATACTGTATATGTTGTTGGAATTGAAGAAAAATATACTGCAAGGCTGCACCTATGATTTCTTATAATCTGATTGGACATGTGCAGCCCTGATTTTACCTTATTCTTACACTTGATTGGACCTATTAGACGTGATGACCCCCATAACTTATATTTTAAGGTGAAGAGAGTTAGAGAACGCACCCTGAGAAGTAAGACTCAGAGAATTTGATCTAAAAAATAATGACAATATCATGCATTGTGGGGAACCAGGGAGGCCCTTGAATCACTGTGAATTGTGTCTAAAGGGACAAAGCTACACTAGTAGAACAATATTATTTCACCTTTTTTTGTTGCTTTTTTTAAATCCTTTCTGGGAGTGGCTAGTGGGTTGTAGATTTAGAGTCTATATCAGGGAAATTGATGCAGGGACTTTAAGGTTTAAACCTTACTAAAAATTTGTATTTCGATTTTTTCTAATAGTTGACCACCTGGTGGTTGGGTTCCAGTTGGCACTAGTAGCTGCTTGTTTCACGGCCACTACCGATGAGGCTGGGGAAACCCCATCCCCCTTCTCCTTTTCTCTTTTTTTTATTACTTCCTCCTTTTAGAAATAGTTGCACCATTTTATGTTTTCAGTTTTCACGCTTGCCGATGCATGGTTTCAAACACTAATATCTCTTTAATTATAAAAAGTTGATATTAAAAAAATATACAGAGACGAATCTAACAAGATCTCATATGACTATATTTATTCCTAAAATATAAATATCAAGGACAATTAAAGTGTAAGATATGAATAGTAAACACTATGCAAATGGTGCAACTATTTCTAAATGGAGGACGTATTTTGGAAGCTATTGCTTCAGTGTAATGGACTGGACTGTACTGACAATAAAAGCACTTGGCCTGCCCTTCCTTAAAAATCTATGTTTTTTCCTTTTGAGTTTATTTATTTAGTTCAATCTTGTTGCTTGTCCTTTATGTTTTTCTCCTTTTCAAACATCAAACATTATTATAGGAGTGTTATCCTCTTCTATCATGTACTTCATCTATGAAAGTTTCATTCATCTTTCCTCTTTCAATCTGCAGTCTCAAGACAATAAAAATGGAATGCAGGAGCTATATCTTTGAGTTTTTTTCTATGTATAGCATGTGTGCGTGGCTGCTAAATAAACTCTGTGAGATAGATCTTTATCTGACATTGTCCCCTAAATTTGTCCTTGAAGGGATAAATAATGCTGATCACACGAAGGAGTGGTACCAGACAAGTACAGTTCTTCGGGTTAGCTTGGGGAACTTCCTGTTTTTCGCAGTGCTTGCCTTGATAATGATTGGTGTCAAGGACCAGAATGACAAACGTGACTCATGGCATCATGGAGGATGGATTGTGAAGATGATTATCTGGCTTCTACTTATTGTTCTTATGTTTTTTATGCCAAATATTGTTGTAGATATATACGGTAAGCTCTTAAAAGCTTTCGATTTTTTTGATAAACTCCAGAGTCATGTCTACAAAATGAACTTGTGTGATGCACCTGCTACCCTGCAGTACAAGCTCTCAACAATGGATTAGCAAATAAGCAGAAATAAGGCAGGAGAATAGGTGTTTGATTGATAAGCAAAATAAGTACAACTGAGTATTTGAGAGACCCAGAGCTCTCCCAATGAAAGTAACTTTCTCCAATTTCTCAACACCTTTCTCATCCCCTCTTTCTTCTATTTATTCTGACTACCCACTCACACTCATACAACCAACTCTGACATCAGCTAGCCACTCACAGAATTCTATTACAACTCTTCCTCTCTCTCTACAATATTCCCTTTCTTGTTGTGCCTAGAATATGTGTACTTGACAGGTGGCCTATCTTGGTGTGTCACAATACCCCGCCCCAAAAGACTGACCTTGTCCTCAAGGTGGAGGGAAGGAAATCGAGCATTGATTAACTCCACATCCTCCCAAGTAGCTTCAAAACTTGGAAGGTTCTTCCACTTGAGTAA
This sequence comes from Beta lomatogona, assembly GCA_947646795.1. NCBI lineage: Eukaryota > Viridiplantae > Streptophyta > Magnoliopsida > Caryophyllales > Amaranthaceae > Beta > Beta lomatogona. Next base: position 1,499,057 of record CANSNZ010001069.1, read on the forward strand.
AACTTCAGTACGAGTACTTTCCCCCTCTTGGGACACCCTGACATCGAGTACATCCTCTGGTTCCACCAGCATCTCCATTTCCTGATTCAACTGAGATGGCATTTGTGCCTCCAATGGCAAGTCCCCAACAGCGCACTTCAATTGTGACACATGGAAGACCGGATGCACCTTACTGTCTGCTGGTAGTTTCAGTTTATAAGCCACAGCTCCGACCCGTTGCAGCACCACAAACGGACCATAGTACCTAGCAGCGAGCTTCTCATAGGAGCGTTTAGCAATGGAACGCTGTCGATATGGTTGCAACTTGAGAAACACTTTGTCTCCCACCTCAAAATAAACCTCCAGTCGCTTCGAGTCTGCTGCCATTTTCATCTTGTGCTGGGCACGCATCAAATGAAAATGCAAATCGTCTAGTATAGCATCTCTATCCTTGAGTAACTCCTCCAAGGAGTCAACATGGGTGTGGCCTCTGCCTAAGCGAAGCACGTGTGGCGGATCCCTCCCATAAAGAACTCGGAAAGGAGTCATCTTAGTGGAAAGATGAGGTGAAGTATTGTGGGAGAACTCAGCCCAAGGCAGCCACTTAGCCCAAGACTTGGGATGGCCTGCAACAAAACACCGTAAGTATGTCTCCAAACTTTTGTTCACAATTTCAGTTTGCCCGTCGGTCTTTGGATGGTACGCCGTACTACGTTTGAGAGTAGTGCCCTGCAAACGGAAGAGCTTACGCCAAAACAAACTCCAAAAGATTCGATCTCTGTCGGACACAATAGAAGCAGGGAACCCGTGCAATCGAACTATTTCTTTAACGAATAACTTAGCAATAGAGAGTGCAGTGAAAGGATGACGGAGTCCGATAAAATGGGCATACTTGGACAGCCTGTCCACAACCACGAGAATAGTATCAACACCTTTGGACAGTGGCAACCCCTCTATAAAATCCATCGATACATCCTCCCAGACCAAGGTGGGCAGGGCAAAGGTTGAAGAAGACCGGCAGGGTGCTGCTGAGAGTGCTTATGCTGTTGACACACCCCACATTTTTGGACATAACGAGCCACATCACGCCGCATCCCAACCCAATACCAATCGGCGGCCATCCTCAAATAAGTTTTCAGATCACCCGCGTGGCCCCCTTACCGGAGAGTCATGATACTCACGAAGAAGGTGTGGAATGAAAGACGATGTTCTCGGGATAACATATCTCCCTTTGTACAGTAACTTGTTATCCACCACTGTGAACCCCACATGTTCCTTCACCTGAGAAATAACCTCTTCCTTAGTACGACGCAGCAAATCATCCTTGTCAATTTCAGCCTCCAAATCCTGCCAATTCACCCCCTGAGAAGTAACGAGGGCCCCAAGCTCCATTTCCCCGGTTCTCTTCCTAGAAAGTGCATCGGCTGCGCGATTAGAAGCCCCTGGTTTAAATTGAATTTCAAAATCAAATCCAATTAACTTGCTCACCCACCGTTGGAAATCTGCCCAAGTTCTCTTTGTTGTGAAATGTAACGTAGACTTTGTTGATCGGTGCGGATCACAAAGTGCCTTCCCAACAAATAGTGTTTCCACTTTTGCATAGCTAGGCATATAGCCATTAGCTCCTTCTCGTAAATGGATTTAAGTTGAGAGCGAGGACCAAGGATCTTACTAAAAAAAGCTATGGGCCTCCCTTCTTGCATCAACACCGCCCAACTCCATAACCCGAAGCATCCGTTTCCACAAGGAGTTTATGAAAATTTGGCATAGCCAAGATTGGAGGTTGTGTCATGGCTGCCTTGGCCACGGGAGACCACCCAAAGCTGTCCTTGCGCAAGTGATCCGTCAACGGGTGTGCAATGAGAGCATAATTCGCTATGAATTTGCGGTAATATCCTGTGAGACCAAGAAACCCCCTTAGTTCACGAATATTCTTCGGCTCACCCCACTCGAGCATGGCTTTAACTTTGTTCATATCCACTGCCACTCCCCTACTGGAGATAATATGCCCCAAATATGCTACCTCATTTTTCCAGAACTCACATTTTTTTAAATTTGCAAACAGAGTGTGCTGTGCTAGAGTGGTCAACACCACCCGAAGATGTTGATCATGTTCTTCTTCTGTTTTACTGTACACCAATATGTCGTCAAAAAAGACTAGCACAAATTTACGCAAAAAAGGACGAAACACATCGTTCATCAAAGATTGGAACGTTGCCGGGTGCATTAGTGAGCCCAAACGGCATTACCAAAAACTCGTAGTGCCCCTCATGGGTTCGAAAAGCGGTTTTGTGGGTGTCTTTGGGGAGAACCAAAATTTGGTGATAACCCGCCTTTAGATCGAGTTTTGAAAAAATAGTTGAGCCTTGAAGCTCATCTAGGAGTTCATCAATCACCGGTATTGGATATTTGTCCGGAACCGTCTCCTTGTTGAGCGCCCGGTAATCAACACAAAAACGCTAAGAGCCGTCTTTTTTTTTTCACTAGCAATACTGGGCTCGAGAAAGGGCTGCTCGAAGGCATGATAATTTTCGTTGCCAACATCTCTTTAATCAACTTCTCAATTTCATCCTTATGAAAGGATACCGGTATGGACGTACACTAACCGGGTTACTGCCTTCCTTCAGCACAATAGCATGCTCATGTCCTCGGGCGGGTGGTAAACCTGTAGGGGCTGCAAAAACAGTAGCAAATTCCTTCAACAACAGTTCCAGAACAGCATGCACTTGTGTTGTTTCTTTCTCAGATTTCCCTTCTGTAACATCCACCTGATTAATTTCCAACCGTAAGCCACCCCCCTCTTTTTGTAAAGTGCGAATCATGGCCTGCAAAGAAACTCTAGACCGAGCCAAAGTGGGATCACCTATGAGAGTCAATGTTTTTCCATCAACCCTAAACTCCATCACCTGCGTTTTCCAGTTAATCACCACCGTACCGAGCTTCTCAAGCCATTGTACCCCTAATATTAGATCTGAATTCCCTAATTCCAACGGTAAAAAATCCTCAACCACTACAGTGCCTCCAGCCAGCTCCAAACTAACCTGTCTACACATACCTTTTCCCCTAATAGCTTCACCGTTGCCTAAAGAAACGCCAAAACTGCTGGACTCTTCCACGACGATACCCAATTCCTCCACCGTAACAAGAGATATAAAATTATGTGTTGCTCCAGGATCAATCATCACAATCACTTCCCTATTTCCGATTTTCCCCAATAATTTCATAGTTTTAGGGCTAGACAAACCAAATACATAATTAAGAGATACCTCTGTAGGAATTTCTTCCGTGGGCGACACTGGTGGTTCACTGCCATCAAACTCTGAGTCTTCATCGTCTGCTTCATTGAGTAAGATCACGCTCAATTATCTGCGTTTGCAACGATGCCTAATTGCCCATTTATCATCGCACCTAAAACAGAGCCCCTTTGCTCTCTTCTCCTGGAGTTCCCTGTCACTTAGCCTTTTTACTTCACCAAAACGCTGAGGAGAATTTTGGACTGATTTAGGGGTTGTAATTGAAGCTTGTGATTCTGAAGCCCAGCTCTTAGCCCCTACTGATTGGGCCTGCGACCCATAATAGGGAGTGGAAGGACCAGACCCAACTCCCTTCTCCCTTGCTGTGGGAATAAGAAGAAATTGGGCTGACTTACCCCAACCCGTGACACCTTTTTTGCAGTCAGCCCATATATCCGAATTTTCTCCTCTACCCGACCCGCCATGTCCATAGCCTTCTCTAAGGTAGAAGGGTTAAGTAATCTCAATTCTGCCTTAACGTCTTCTTTGAGACCACTGATGAACTTCCCCATGAGAATACTTTCCGGCACCTGGTCGAGCAGCGCTGCCATCTCGATAAATTTGCGACGGTATTCCGACACCCCTGCCGTCTGTTCAGGGGCTAACCATTGTTCGCAAAGAGATCCTACATTCGACGGTCGGAACTGCTGGAGAATGAAGAGTTTCAGGTCTTCCCATAGTCGGATCGGTCGCCTCTTGTTTTCCCACTGCCACCACCGGAGTGCATCTCCCTCCATCGCCACCACCGCCACATCCAACATCTCTTCCTCCTTCAATCCATAAAATCCAAAGTAACGCTCAGTTCTAAGGATCCACCCGTCAGGGTCAGATCCATCGAAGAGAGGCATGTCCAACTTCCTATAACGCCAATTACCACCCCCTGGTCCATTTCCCTGGTGAGGCCCACCACCGGAATTTCCCAGGTATCCTCCATCTCCTCCGCGAAAAACACCAAATCCTCCCTCTCTCGCGGAGAAGGCTGCAGTGTTGTTCATGGCCTCATCCCCTATGTTCTCACTGTTAGGGTTTTGTGATCCTTGGAGATTAACCATCGCCACCCTAAATTCTTCTTGAAATTTAGCCTGATCGGATCTCAGTTGGTTGACCTCCAACTGTTGATTCTCCCTAGATCGACCCAAACGCCCCTCCAACCGATTAGCTAAAGCCTCCATGTCTTCTCCAATCTTCTTCGAAACCTCCGATTGACCCTCCAACAACTGGTCAGTCAATGATTGCCGGAAAGACGAAATAGCGGCTGTGATAGCTTTCTCTACCGCCTTATCAACCTTCTCAGATATGGAATTATCCAGGTTAGTTAGCTTCTCCTCAACCAGTTCTAACCTCTGCGTGGTGTTTGTTGGTGCCATGATCTTACTCTGATACCAAGTGTGATGCACCTGCTACCCTGCAGTACAAGCTCTCAACAATGGAGTAGCAAATAAGCAGAAATAAGGCAGGAGAATAGGTGTTTGATTGATAAGCAAAATAAGTACAACTGAGTATTCGAGAGACCCAGAGCTCTCCCAATGAAAGTAACTTTCTCCAATTTCTCAATACCTCTCTCATCCCCTCTTTCTTCTATTTATTCTGACTACCCACTCACACTCATGCAACCAACTCTGACATCAGCTAGCCACTCACAGAATTCTGTTACAACTCTTCCTCTTTCTCTACAATATTCCCTTTCTTGTTGCGCCTAGAATACGTGTACTTGACAGGTGGCCTATCTTGGTGTGTCACAACTTGATTATATTTTCGATTCACTTTACTGTCATTATTGCAGCAAACTTACTGCTGCAGCTCTACTGGATTTTGGGAACTCTTGTGTTTTATCAAGTCATTTACTCTAGCCTCAATTAAATGTTCACTTTGACACTTGAAAAAATTAGACAACTTGTTTAACTTAATTATGTTATAGACTTTTATGGGACCCATTAAAATCGAAATGTCATATAAAGTAGAAACATAAAAAAAAATGGAATTCTGACAATATATTGTCATAACACTATAAAGCATCCCACGTGAGAAATGAGAAGGACTAAGGTCACAACACTTCTTACTTACAGTCATAAGTCATAACACTACTAGTGGTTAGTGAAGGGGCACATCTAGAGTTTGGAGGGTGTAAAAGTCGGCTCTGCATAATATGTCATGCATGTCTATTAAGTGTATCTTAGCTGTCTATATATTTTGCAGGGATTCTGTCAAAGTTTGGTGCTGGGCTGTTTTTGTTGGTTCAGGTTGTTTTACTGTTGGATTTCACTTACACATGGAATGATACGTGGGTTGAGAAAGATGAGCAGAAATGGTATAGTTTAGATTAGCATATGCAACAGATACTTTTTCCTGACCTGGTTGGCTGAAGAAATTGTCATTGATTTTTCAGGTACGTTGCTTTGCTTGCAGTATCAGTGGGATGCTACGTCGCTGCATTTGCTTTCTCTGGAATTCTTTTCATTTGGTTCAACCCCTCTGGTCAAGACTGTGGCCTCAATGTTTTCTTCATTGGCATGACCATGATTCTTGCTTTCGCATTTGCTGTCATTGCGTTGCATCCAAAGGTGAAATTTTTTTATAGTCTGTACTGTTAGCCCTCCGTTACGGTGTGAATTTCGTCCCTTTTGTACTGTGTTGGTTTCTACTTTAGTGCTGCCACCCGCATTCCATGTGCTACCTGGTGCTGACAATTATAGAGCCAATACTGTTGTTAACTGATGTGGCAAATATAATATGCCAAATCAGTTTAGGGAGTACTAGATCAGCTTTGGCTATCCCTGGTGTCGTATACTTAGTTAGCAGGAGAAAATAAATTCTCCAACTGGAAAAATGACCGGATTCTTAATATGGTAAACTTATGGATTTACTACAGTGTAATGACATGAAATATTATGGAAAAAATTGGTATGTGGTGGACACACTGCCTTTAGTTCGAATGGCCTCTGCTAAAATGGAGGCTGGGGTATGGAAGCCGACCCCAGAATCAATGTATCCTCAATTGGCTTTGGTGCACTCCAAAGGGTAAAGTAGGATGTTTCTCTCAAACAATGATGAGCCGATAATGATGTAGAGGTATAGATTAAAGGTTCTTCGGAACACGTAATATAAAATTTATGATCACAATGAGTGTGATTACAAGTAGAAGAATGTCGATCGATGCTCGTATCCTGCTGTCTAGAGCATCAGTATGCTCCTTGTTATAGGGACCTGTTTTCCCCAATGCCACTATAAATTCACCTTTCTAGGCCACGTGAGATGCTATCCTTGTCACAGAATATCATGGAGAGGTTTTTTCGTTGGATCAACTTGCACAGTTTAGGTTTTTCTGACCCTTTATTTTTAGTTTAATATTAAGTTTGAATCAACTGATGATTGTTAGATGAAGGTCTTAATTTCTTCAACAATTCTTTACTGAATCAAATTTATTTTTGAACTTGTTTCTACTGATCAAAGTTGATTTTTGCTATAAAAGCTCTTTTACAGAAATGATTTCTGCTTATATGGTTTTTACAGAGTAGGATGAACGTTTTCTAATTAGACTTCTGCTATAAGAAATGAACATTTTACTGATCGACGCGTGATATTGTCATAAATCTCTAAACTAATAACCATATTAGGATTTACATTTAATGTTTATTGTCAGCCCGCACATATCAAAATCGTATTATTAATAATGATTATAGTTACTTGCTTACATAGCCCATTGTGCTATTGATGTAACTATTACTACTACAATAGAAATTATTGTTGATGTTGCTAATATTAGTCGAATAATCTTGAATAGAGAATCATATTTACATTTCAAATAATCGCATGCTACTCATTGCTACTACTTACAAGTTACAAGTGTTCAAAAATCAATGAACGATAATGGAGGCAATGGTAGAATTAGTTTGTGCTGGGTGATTCTGAAATGAAGCAAAATTACGATAAGAACAGAGAAGGCTATGAACTGTACACACGTTTTGACAATTCAAGCAAAATTTTTGGTTTCAAACATGTATCTTACTATCTTTTCTAATTTATTCCCATATGGCAAAGGGTTGCATTTTTTGTACCAATCTTTGCAAACGGCTAGATGAGATAGTTTCATGGTTAATGTAATTGACCCCATCTTATAGGGATTAAGGGCTTAAGGCTCTGAAATTGTTGTTCTACTCTTAAAGCTGTTTATATTATAAGAATTAATAAACATAGTCTCTGAAGGAGATTCCCATGGGCACATGGACTAAATTTGTATATGGTCTTATGTACTTCAACATATGAAGAATACCAAGTTCATTTGAGGATAGTTGGTCTTTTAGGTTTGTATATGCTCCTCTCTTTTCATCGAAAAACTGTAACACTGAATGTCAATTGGCTATGATTTATGTACAATTGGTCTTTGAAGCTGGATGTCAAGATCTATGACGCAGAGGGACACCTAGTAGGTGGCGTCTCTGTACTAAGGCGGGTTCGGTGACAGGGACATCCCTGAACTTTTCTTAAAAGTTGACTGGGAAGGTGGGTTTGTTACAGGATGGATATCCTGTAAGAGTTTTAATGAGTTTAATGACAGAAAGAGAGAATCAGAATTGAGAGAGAAAGAGGATATTCAGATAAAAGATAAGGAAATGATATCTTTATGAATGAATTATTACAAGTAATAGCTCAAGTATTTATAGATTGAGCTTCTAACAAACAACCAACAAACTCTAACTAACTTCCTTATAACAGACTCTTGCTAACAGATTATGTTTTCCCGCCTAAAAACAACTAACTTGTCTTTTAACAACTAATTACATTTCTTCCTCTAACATACTTTTCCCCTTGTAAAAGACTTGACCTCAAGTCTGTGTAGTAATAAAATCAGGATATTTAGCTTCAAAAGACTCTGCATTTTCCCAAGAAGCTTCATGTTCTGCAAATCTTTCCCAGAGGACTAAGTATTGAGTAAGAGCTCTATTTTGATGCTGCACAAACCTCCTTTGTAAGATGGCTTTAGGCTGAATTTCAGTAGCAGTGGAATGACCATGTAACCAACTAGGAATATGGACAGCTACTGGTAGGATGCCATGAAATTTCTTTAATTGAGATACATGAAAAACATCATGTATCTGAGCTTCTGCTGGGAGAGCTAATTTATAAGCAACCTTGCCTATTTTAGCCACCACTTTGAAAGGACCATAATTCTTCTGAGCTAGCTTCTTATTAGATCTGTGTTGAAGAGAGGTTTGTCTATAAGCTTGCAACTTGAGCCATACCCAATCACCTATCTGAAATTCTCTATCAGATCTGTGTTTATCAGCTTGATTTTTCATCCTGAGCTGTAGTCAGATGATACTTCAACTCATCGATCATAGCTTCCCTTTTTAGTAAGCTTCTGTCAACTACTTCATTCAGAGATTCTCCTGCTAAATAAGGTAGATGAAGAGGGGGTGGTTGATTGTACACTACCTCATAGGGAGTGACTTGAGTAGAAGAGTGAAAGTGAGTATTGTACCACCACTCAGTCAAGGGCAGCCAAAAACTCCAATTTCTAGGATTGTCCCCACTCATGCATCTTAAATATGTTTCTAAGCACTTATTCACTACCTCAGTTTGCCCATCTAGAGGGTGATAAGCAGATGACATATTGAATTCAGTGCCATAGATGGAAAACAAAGCTTTCCAAAAGTTGCTGAGAAAGATTGAATCTCTGTCACTGACTATACTTCTAGGCCATCCATGAAGCTTGAAAACATTATCAAGGTAAGCTTGGGCAACCTGAACTGCAGTGAATGGATGAGCAAGAGATATGAAGTGTGCATATTTACTAAGACTGTCCACCACCACATAAATCACACTTTTACCATTAGACAAGGGAAGACCAGTGATGAAATCCATAGAAATGTCATACCAAACTTCTTCAGGGATAGGAAGAGGTTGTAATAGACCAGGACTTGCTGCATTATCAGGCTTTGATGATTGACAAATGTGACAATTTCTAATGAATCTTCTCACATCCAAATTCATACCCTTTAGAAGACAGCTTTTAACCTTCTTTGAGTCAAATCCCTTCCTGAATGACCACCATCAGGGGAGGCATGTTGCCAGGCCAACAACTTCAATCTCAATTGAACATCAGGGCCTATAACTATTTTGCCTTTCTTTCTAAGCAAACCCCCTTGTAAACTATAGCCTTCAAAGCTTGGTAAATCTTGCAATTCTTGAATAATTGTAATCAAGTTGAAATCCAAGTGATAACTTTGCTTGATAAGAAGAGTTAAATCTGTATCAATTACTGATAAAGCCAAACAAAGAACTTCAGCACCCTTGACTCTAGAGAGGGCATCAGCAGCTACATTATCTTGACCCTTCTTGTACTGAATTTCATAGTCAAAACCCATTAGTTTAGACAACCAAAATTGTTGAAAGGGTGTTGATATTTTCTGTTGCAACAACCACTTTAAACTTTTTTGGTCAGTCCTAATGATGAAGTGATTCCCTGTCAAAAACTGCTCCCATTTCTGGACTGCAAACACAATAGCCAATAGCTCTTTTTCATAAACTGATAGTTTCTGCCATTTAGAACCCAAGGATTTGCTTATATATGCTAAGGGATGGCCCTCTTGCATCAATACAACACTAATACCAATATTGGATGCATCAGTTTCCACTACAAAAACCTTGGAAAAGTCTGGAACAACCAACACTGGAGAAGATACAAGAGCTTGCTTAAGTTTTTCAAAGGCTCTTGTGTTTCCAGGGACCAAACAAACCCATCCTTCTTGAGTAAGTTATGCAAAGGTCTACAAATAACTGCATAACCTTGTACAAACTTTCTATAATAGCCTGTTAGGCCTAGAAAGCTTCTCTTTCACTGATGTAGGAGATGGCCAATTGGCTACAACATCAATATTCTTTGGGTCAGTTTAAACTCCTGAACTAGAAATAAAATGCCCAAGATACTCAACTTTACTCTTTGCAAAAGAACATTTGCTTTCTTTGATATACATCTTGTTTTGTCTCATCAACTTAAACACTTGTTCCAAGTGTTGCCAATGTTCATTGAGAGACTTACTATAGATAAGTATATCATCAAAGAAAACTAGATCACACCTTCTTAACAAAGGTTTAAACACTTGGTTCATCCACCCTTGAAAAGATGCAGGAGCATTTGTTAAACCAAATGGCATCTCAAGAAACTCAAAGTGTCCTGTGTGTGTTTTGAAGGTTGTCTTGAAGACATCATCTGAGTGAACTCTTAGTTGATGGTAACCTGATCTAAGGTCCAGTTTAGTGAACACAGCAGCACCAGCCAACTCATCAATGAGTTCTTCCACCACAGGGATAGGAAACTTGTCTTTGATAGTTTTTCTATTGAGCTCGCTGAGTCCCTGTAATCTATGCAAAGTCTCCAGGTTCCATCTTTCTTGCCAACCAATACCACAGGGGAAGCAAATGGACTACAACTATTTTTGTATGATACCTCTGTCCATCATCTCCTGAACCAATTGATCAATAATGTCTCTGTGTTTTAATGGATACCTATAGGGCCTAAGCATCATTGTGCAAAGGAATCCTATGATCAAACACCCCCCTGTGAGGTGGTAAGTCTACGGGGTCAGCAAAAATATCAGCATATTTTTCTTTAAGTGCTTGAAATTCTCTAGCTACTGAAACATCCTTCACTTGATGTTCTTGTGTAACATAAAGTTCACCAACTTGCATAACACAGAATTGAACTGCAGTTGTCATCAGTTTACTACTAGGATTTCCCTCAACTACCTTTATCTTTTGTGGAGGAATTCCTTTTAATGAAAAGACCTGACTATCCAGTTCAAACTTCATCAATAGCTCTTTAAAATCCCAAACAATAGGTTCTAAAGTACTTAGCCATTGTACTCCTAAGACCATATCACAGCCTCCTAAAGGAATTAACATCACTTCTATGTGAAATTCTTTTTTATTCATTGTCCACTGAAAAGAAGAGCATCTATGCTGACACATCAAAGAATTCCCATCTGCTACTGTAATGGATTGAGGATTCATCTGCTCAGTTTCACATCCTAATTTCTTGGCTAATTCAAGATCCAAGAAATTATGAGTACTCCCAGAGTCCACCAAAATATGCAGAGGTTTTCCATGTATCAAACCTATTACTCTCATGGTGTGAAAATTCTGATTACCAGAAAGAGCACTTACTGAAATGCATGGTTCATCCCTATTTTCAACATCTTCTTCCACACTATTATCTTCATCATCACTTACTATTTCACTTGGAACTTCCACAGTGAAGAGTTGGGTTTCTTTAAAATTGCATTTATGGTTCCTGTCATACTTCTGGTCACAATAATAACAAAGGCCCTTAGCTATCTTCTCAGCCCTGACATCAGCTGGAATATGTTTAAAGGGTCTAGGTTGATATTTTACCAGGGATTGTGAAGGTTTTGGGGTAGGAAGAAGGGGAGGCTTATTTGCATTGATGTTAGAAGGAACTGATTGTATAGGTTTAGCAGGAATGTATGGAAAAGAAGAAGATGAGGAAGGTTTTTGGTAAGTAGGTTTTACATAACAAGCTTGCAACTGCTCTTCTTGCAATCATCAGATATAGATGGAGGGCTAAAAGCTCTTACAAAAGGCTTGATAGAAGGTTTCAATCCTCCCACAAAGCTTTCCAACACATATTCATTAGTTAATACATGTCCATTTTGCAACAATAAAGATCTCAGGCTTTCAAAATCATCAATATAATCCTCCAAAGTTCCAGATTGTTCAAGTTTATTGAAGCTTTCTACTGCATTAATACCCTTTCCATCCTTAAATCTTGCAGTTAAATCAAGAATGAAATCATCCCAGTCTACATTCTTCCTTACAGCCAAATAACTTACACCCACAATTCTGCTTTATTAGTCATGTATAATGATGCTAAATCTACCCTACAATCATCAGCAATCTTACACAGAGAAAAATATCTACTGCATTTCTTTATCCAAATGCGAGGATTGGAACCATTAAAAGTAGGAAATTGCAATTTTGGTATCATACCTTGAGGTCTAGCAGAATTAACCTCAGTATTTTTCTGGCTCTCAGAAGAATTGCTACCATCCTTCATTTCCTTCACCATTTGCATCAAAAGAAGCATATTGTTAGACTGCTCCTCAAGTCGTTCTTCTAACAACTTCACTTGTTCCTCCATTTCTGAGAATTTCTTAGTCACAGCTCGAGAAATGGGTGCCAGAATGCCAAATCTTGAACAGAAATTCCACTAAGAATTTTCTGATGTTTCAGCTACACCTTTTATCAAACACCTTAGATGTGTGAAATTTTCTTTTTTGAGTGGGCAACAGTTTGCTCTGATACCAATGTTACAGGATGGATATCCTGTAAGAGTTTTAATGAGTTTAATGACAGAATACAGAAGAAGAGAAGAGAAAGAGAGAATCAGAATTGAGAGAGAAAGAGGATATTCAGATAAAAGATAAGGAAATGATATTTTTATGAATGAATTATTACAAGTAATAGCTCAAGTATTTATAGATTGAGCTTCTAACAAACAACCAACAAACTCTAACTAACTTCCTTATAATAGACTCTTGCTAACAGATTATGTTTTCCCGCCTAAAAACAACTAACTTGTCTTTTAACAACTAATTACATTTCTTCCTCTAACAGGGTTCTTCATGGGGACGACTGGTGAAGCATATCAACATTTGACTTAGGGCACGGCTTCCATTCTTCCTTTGCTTCTTCTCTGTTCTTCTCTCTTTAGCTCTCATTCTCACACTCTATCATCTGGCTTTTTCTTTTTTCCTTTCTTCCTGTTTGTGTTTGCGGGTATATTAGAGGTTGAGGAGAGAAGATCCGGTTAAAAAAAGATAGAGCGAGAAGGAGAGAAGAGAGAAAGGAGAGCTGGAAGAATTAAAAACAGATCTTATGTGAGATGCTGCTGCTGTAGAGTCTGTTGTTATCTTTAGGGTTCCTCTTTTTTGTTTCTTATTTTGTTGTCGGAGTGTCTACCCAATACAACCTCATAAAATCCAAAAAGCCAATAAATATAAGAAAAACTGATCTGCCACGTGCCACCAATTGCTATCATCTATAATCAATCTAAAAATACTAATTATACCATTAATCTTTGTTTTAATGTAACTTTCAAAGAAGTATTGCGTTTTGCCATTTCCTTGCTGTATCTATTTTAGAGTTTTTAGATTTGCCTTTTTTTGTCCCTGTCCATGTACCCGTTTACGTTCCCATTTCCGTTTCCGTGCTAAGTAGGTCAAGATCACCATTTGTGCAAATGAGTGGAAGACTTCTTTATAGGTTTATTATTGTTTGAGTTGAGGGACCATGCTGATCAAACTAATATTGTTGTTTGTTTAATTCTGAACAGGTGAATGGAAGCCTCTTGCCAGCCTCAGTGATCTCTGTCTACTGTGCCTATGTGTGTTATACTGGTCTTTCTAGCGAACCTCATGACTATGTTTGCAATGGCCTACATAACAAATCGAAAGCTGTCTCCACAAGCACCCTTGTCCTTGGAATGATCACTACAGTACTCTCAGTCTTGTATTCAGCTCTTCGTGCTGGCTCTTCAAAGGCCTTTCTATCACCCCCATCATCTCCAAGGGCAGGTATGGACACAAACATATTTGTGCTGTAAATCAGCCTAATTGTGGTTTCGGTATATGTCTGCATGTCAAGCTAACCAGAATAGGAAATTGGTTGAAGTTATTAGGCTTTCTTATGAAAACTATTGCCGCGCTTCTTCAAATTATCTGTACCCAATAGAACATAAAAGTACACTTTGTGATTTACGTGTTTTGGTTAATTAATGATTATAATTGACATTGCACCCTAATCAGACTCATTGATAGAAGTATAATGCAATGAACTCTACATGGAGGAATATTGGCACTTCTTTTGCTCTTGTTGATTTCTGTTAGAGGACTCTTTGTCCTGTGTCCTCTAAAATTTTAGTATTGTACTCTTGTCCTAAATTTTTATTCTATTTTCTTTTGGATTGTTCACAAACAAATCTCCTGTCACTTGCAATGAAAATGTTATGAACCCAACCCATGTGACGTGGACTCCTTACCCTGTATAAGGGTCTGCTCTGTTCTCTCATCTTGCTGTTTTACCCTTCTGTTGAGTATATCCCAATGAACTTTAACACATTCCTTGTCCGCTATTCACAATATCATGTGTTTTGGCCCCTTAAAAAACAATCATGATTTTAACAATTAGTTCGGAAATTTTTCTTGCATGCTGCAGGTGCGACAAAATCTCTTCTGAGTTCAGAGGACACAGAAGCTGGCAGAGAAAAAAAGGATTCAGAAACCCGGCCGGTCAGTTATTCATACATGTTCTTTCATCTAATATTTGCCCTAGCTAGCATGTACTCGGCCATGCTTCTCTCGGGGTGGACCAGCTCAACTGACAACTCAGATCTTATTGATATTGGCTGGGCTTCTGTTTGGGTAAAGATTTGCACAGAATGGGTGACTGCAGGACTTTACATCTGGTCTCTTTTGGCACCTTTACTCTTGCCCGATCGTGAATTTTTTTAGAAAATATGTGAATTATCATATGTTCCTAATTCTCATATAGCTTATGATGCCTATCAATAGTCATACTCTCAAACTGTCGTGTCAATAGTTGTTTGGCTTTTGGAAGTTGAGTTAGGTAATTAAGCATGTACAGGATATATAGGAAATGTCTGTGTAATTATGACCCCTCTTTTAAAACTTCTCATGTGAAAGTCTCTCTGTTTGACAAAATATTTTGTCCAATGTCCATGTTGACAATATGTAGCGATTCTGTGTGTATGAAACAAGAATGAAGAGTGCCATTTGTTACAAGGAAACGTTTTCTTCTTTTTGTTACCATGAAGTTGTGGTTCCCTCCCCCCCCCTCTCTCTCTTTTGCTGAAGTTAGTAGAGCGTAACTTAAGTTATTGGAATATATTAAAACTTACTGGAATACATCTATATTTATTGAAATGAAGAGAATTGGATAACAACCCTAAGTCTAGAATGGTATGGGATTGAGCTTGTCCGTTTGCATACCTCAACTCGTGACAATTTCCATATATTAAGTTGTAACATATTGACTTTTAACATCATTCTTATAATAACTTTGATTAGAAATTTTTTTACTATTATATATACTTTTTAGTTTGAAAAATGTTGGATTTATCTTCTTCTTTTTCTTTTTTTTTGAACATGGAAAGGAAAACTAGGCTGGTGTCCCAATGAGGGGGCTAACCTAAAGGTGGATTCAACTTAATGTATATTTTAAAATCTCGTCTAATTTAAATTTTTACTAATAGATAATTAAGGATATTCTAGCAAATTAAAAAAAAAAACAAAATGTTGCAAGTGAAATTGGGAGGGGTTATGGTTAGTTCAGCCCCAAGTAGCATTTTGTTTTGATAGGTCCGTTTTTTTTTTTTTTTTTTTTTTCTGGAGTGTGATCGTTGCTAGTTGATAAGATAGCATGATATTGTCATCAAATTATACTCTTTTCGTTCATATTCCTTCTTAAGACCTTTTTATTCATTTGCTTTTGACACGCACTTTTAGATGGATTATAAAGTAGAGAAAAAAAAATGGATCGGGTAAATTGAGTCCAAACTCTAGGGAAAAAGTAAGATTTTTTTTTCAAAAATTAAATGAGGAAAGATTTTGGGACAAAGAAAATATTCTAGTCAAATATATACTGTTTCAAGATGTTTAGAAAAGTTATACAGTTGGTGTAGGCATATTTTTATTTCCTACGCGGAGATTTGACTATATCATTGTAACGAATTTTTAGTTTTAAAATTGTTTTGAAAAAGAAGTCGACAACAAGTCTTTAAAAGAAAGACTTTTAAACCTAATTGGGTTTCGGGAAACCATAACTTGAGGACTTATCCAATGTAGATTACCTTGTCATTACCTCATAATTGGTCAATGTACTAAAGATTGAGTTCGGGGGTGAGAATATGAATATGATCTTGAACGAAATTCGCTCATTGTTGGCATCTACTTAATACGATTCATGTGTATTTTGATGCAGATAAGCAACAGACAATTGATTTCAACAACCTAAAAGATTAATCTAGATCAGATCATTAAACACATAGAAGACTATGTTTTTTAGTTTATTAAGCAGTTAAATTAATGGGATCCTAAACCAATTTTCCATATTATCTGATAAGGTGTTAGAACATTTATTTGGATCTTCTAGTTAGCAACAATAAGCATGTGCAATGATGAAAGCAACAAACATTTAAGCATAGATATGATATAAAGAAAAATATAGAAAAGAGGAATTAGAATATACAAAAAGGCATGAATTGTTTGATGATCTACATCATGAAAAGTAGATTATTAGTATAATAAGAAATAAATTGAAATTGACCCTCAGGATTTATACCTTTGTCGCCTGGATCTTGGATAATGATCCGCAGGAGGAGCAGTCTTGAAGCTTCAATGGAAATTAAAAGTGTTTGAAGTATTTTAAGAGAGTATTGAGAGGAATTTTGTAATACGAAGGCGTGGGGAAATCTGGTCCGAAACCGAATGGAACGAGGTCTATTTATAGGGAAAATCAGAAAAACGGGATAAGATCCGCGATGCGCGGCACGCAGCATGATGCGTCGCATGCACCGTTGCGACTCTGAGTTTTGTTGACTGTATCGATGTTGTGCTTGCGCATCTTGGTGTGCATGACGCATAGGTTGTGCTGACCGCAATCGCCAATTTGACCGGGTTTTATTTATTATCCGTAATTCAAAGATTATTTTTCTCTTTGATTACGTAATATCATTTGAATTCGAAGATCTCTTAGATAAAGAATAAAAATCTGAATTTCATTACATCCTTTAATTTCGAAAATATTTACTAAAAATATAGTAAATTATCAAGAATAATTAATTGAGCTTTTCGAAAATAGGTTTTAAACATACAATTAACTATCATGAATAATTCATTGGACTTGGAAGTTGGAATAAATAAATAGACTTATCATTCTTAAAACAATTTTGAGATTAGCTATTCAGATTGCTCTTACTTTGGACCAGGACGATGGTATGTTTCATCATCGAGTTCAGAATTAAGGAGACACAATTATGTGTCTACAGTTGGTCTTGTAAGAGATCGCCTATTTTTAATTTAAAATTAAGCAACGGCTCAAGCCTAATATTAAGAAGAGAATAGACCACCTTATAAAATTAAGTGACTAGTTTAATCTATTTAGTGGCTAGTTTAATATAGTTAGTGACCTGTTTTATCCATTCAGTAATCACATTCTTTAATCCATTTGGTGACTAATTAAATTCATTTAGTGACTAGTTTAATCCATTTGGTAAGATTGTAGAGTTATTTTTTGAAATTGTCTATTGTAGTTCGGAATTCGAAGGGAAATAGAGGAAGGATGAGAGAAGAATGACTAGGTTGGCGCGAGATGTGTAGGAATAGAGTTGGTTAGAGCGAGATAGAACGGGCTTGTTAGGAGAATGTAGGCTTGAGTTTGTCTAAATTTATGTTATAATTAGACCGTCTATTCCAATAATTTGTGAAAATCATAATTGTCTAAAACAATTTTGTCTATGATTGAATTACATAATATGTTTTCACTTAAATCAAGTAATTAAAATTAGAAAAAGAAAATTTAGAAAACATAATTTAAAAAAAGGAGAAAATTTGTGAAAATATATATCATGCCCGATTTCATAAATTCTTATAACGATTCAAATAAAATTTTACAAGGGAGTGAATCTACAATTAGTTTACCAATTGTGGTTGTCCTTAAAAAGCTTCAGCTTAGAGGAAAATGTGAGACTAGAAATTCCTAACTATTCAACATGATTTCAATTTTCACCTAACATTTTGCAAACCTTCTTCCACTGACCTTTGAGAAATCAACTTTGTGATTTGTGAAACTCCCACCATTTCCGCCAGTTTCTTATGTTTGTCAAAAACTCAGCAAGTAATCATTGTGGTATTACATGATTCACTTATCTATTAATTCAAGGAGTTAAAATTTTCAGTTCAAAAAGCAAATAGAATATTTTGTTCCATCACTCGGCTCTAAGTAGCCCACCCCTAAGATAGATGTTGCGAAGATTTTAATTGGGAAGAAAATGAATTTGTCCCTAAGACCATTGCTATTCATGCCAAAATATGCAATGGAAATGGGTCATCAAGTTTGACCGAAGAAAAAAATATCGCATTTTTTAATTTTTGTTATGAAAATGGGTTATGTGACCTGGTGTGAATTGGTCATGAGATTAAGGAGTTTAATACTATTTGGATTCACTTTTGTTTTATTCGGTAACTATTTTTGAAGCCCGTGCGTTGCATGGATTCTTGTTTATTTTATTTTTCTGCAAATTTTTTTTGTTAACATTGTTTATTTTGTGTTGCTGTGAAATGAGATTTTTCAACACCATTGTATTTACATACTTCCTCCGTTCTTTAACTATTGCAATAATTACCACTTTGGGTAGTTTCATCTATTGAGACCACTCCACTTTTGGTGAAAAAAAAAATAACTATAGTTGACAATATTGCCTTTACTTCTTTTTTTTTGTGAAAGACAAATTTCATTAATTGAAGGACAAACGACATCTACAATAGGTATTAAAGAAAAACAAGATACAATCAAACAATATTGTCTTTACTTTATGTTAATAAAACCATCATTAATTACTAAAATTGCCTCATTAAGTTGCGTTTACTTTATTAAGGATTCACTTATCCCCTACTCTGGTTAATTAAAGGGATACCTTTATGCTAAACTATCCAATTTTTTCATTTTCTTAAAAACCATGCCCAAACCCATTGTTGCAGTATAAAAAGAACGAAGAAAGCATTTGTCATTATACTTTAATTTCTAAATTTGTTATTGCGATATATAAATTTTATATTTTTTTATATTCAATTGAATATTATAGCTAAGTCTATTATTAAATGTTATCCCAATAATTGGTATGATTAACAATAGCAAACGCAGTTTTAACATGAACAGTACCCGGATGATACTTGAAGAAAGTAGAAGGTAATAATTTAATAGATGCTGGTTAGAAAGAATAGAGAAAAACATGAGGGCCAACCACAACTTCAACTTCTAATATAGCACATAAACACTAACACATATAGAATGGAAGATGGGGAAGCCAAAAAAGGATCATAATGATGGTATCATGAATAAAATCAATTAAATATAAAATTAACCTCAACTAATAATCGAAAAATACTATTTAAGAGAAAAGTTACCTTTTCATCAACCATTACCATATCAAGACTTATAAAACTTCCCTCTTTTTTATGATCCGTGACCTCAGATAGTCTAGAAACGCGAACTTGTTTTCCCAATTAGTTTTAGTAGAATTAAGTTCATTGAGAAAATAATAAGATCTGACATATACATATATGGAAAAGACAAACATAAATAATTATGTATACAATAAATATTTTAGGAATAAATAATTAGTCAATTGCATAATACCTCTGCAATATCGTTGACAAACTTTCATTTGATTCTTCATGCATGTAATGTCGCCATGGTATGCTATAGGTTCAAAATTATAGATATGTATTTTTTATCTTTATATAACTCAATTTTTAAAAGTATGATTTTCAAAGATATAATTGCTATTATCACATATAATACGCTATTTTTATAGTTATTTTTATATGTATTTAAAATAAATAATAAATAATATGTTATTGTTTATCTAAATAAATAAATTTTCATAAGTTCTAAAATTACATTGTATATGAAACTTATTTCGAAGCATATTTCGAGCACTCTCCAATGGTAAAAAAAAATTATAATATTGCGAATTTGTAGCTAAAGTTATATTCAATTTACATAGTATAATAATTTAGGTTGTTTATTTAAAATCAGACTGCAATCTTCACTTATCCAAAACACGTTATATGTATTTATATCTATATTGAACATTATTTTTTTTTAAAAAAAAATAAAAATTAAAAAGAATGACATGACATGCTTAGATAGAGCCCTCTATAATATTCTAAGGTTGATTTTTGAAATCAAACTCAAATTTTTTCATCATCCAAAACTCTAATATATATGTAACTTTATCGCTATAGATTTTAGTTTTTTTTTGTAACAACAAAGTTTCCTTAATAAAATCTGTTGCAATTAGGGCTAGCAAACAGATCAGGTCGGGTCGGGTTTGTGTTCGGGTCAGTTCAGGTTCGGGTCAAAAACCTCCAATCTGAACCTGACCCATTTAACTTTTCGGGTCAAATTGCTCAACCCTAATCTGATGTTTTCAGGTTCGGGTCAACCTGAATGTGACCTGATTTAACCCGAGTTTTTGGTAATATTTTTTTATATATTAAAACAAATTTTAACCAAATAAAATCATAATTGAAAATAAATACAAGTAGCATTTCAATAAAAAAGCAGATGCAAATTACACATTTACAGCCAAAAATTTCTATCAAAAGGACTCAAAACCTTAAATTTACAACAAAATTTAATTTCTTCTCAAATTCCTTAGCCCACTGATTCCCCATGATTTTTCTTCTTTCCTGCCAACAAGATCAGAAAACACGAAGCAAAGATTATATAAACATAAATCCCAACATGACAGATGATGAAGTATGAACACGAAGCAAATATTCTAGAACAACATCCACTAAACTTTGACAATTAATTGCAAAAAAGAACCCACAAAAAATCGAAGGTGAAGCGAAGAAAAAAAAGTAAGGATACTAAGGCTAGTATAACAATTTATTAACAAAGAAAATCAAGAAAACTAAAGTTGTTGAACATGGTGTTAGATCGGCGACAAGGTGTTACAGAATAAGGCATAAATTAAAAACAGAAAATATACTCAAAAATTCATGAACAAATTAAAAATGAAAATATCCTCAAATAAAAAATATACTTAATAATTCAAGAAGTTGATGTCTTGAAGGGCAACGAAGAAATTTGCGAGTGAGCAATTAGAAATTTGCAGCGAAGAAGAGAGATTGAGAGTTGAGACTGAGAGTGAGAGAGAGAGAGGTGAGTGAGAAAGAATGACTGCGTTAGATTAAAATTCTAGGTTTAGGAGACTTATACCTAAGAATTTATTTTTGGGCTGGGCAATCCGCAATCCTTTCACATTTTGGGCTGGGCAAAGTGGCATACCAACAATTTATTTTTTTATAAACTATAATTATCCGGGTTGGATAACACGGGTTGACCCGACCTGATTTTGACCTATTTAAAAATCAGGTCAGACGGGTCATTTTCAGGTCAGAAGTTTCGACCTGAACCTGACCCATTTATCTTTCAGGTCGGGTTCAGGTCGACCCATTTAACTAATCGGGTTGAAAAACTCAACCCAAACCCGCTAATTTCAGGTCGGGTTCGGGTCGGGTTGTCGGGTTGGGTCAGCTTTTGCCAGCCCTAGTTGCAATACTAAATTGTTTTGGTTCGGTTGAGTAAGGCTGATGTTTTGAAAGATAATATGTTTAATCCTGTAAATTGGACTTATGATAAAATTCTATAATTACATATAGTACACTATACTTATAGCTATTTTTATATTTATCTAAAGGAAAGACAAAATAATGCCTTACCATTCATCTAATTAAATATATTTTCATGAGTTGTAAAACTATATATATTGTAAATAGATCTTATTTTAAAGCATATTCAAGTACTCTCCAATGGTAAAAAAATTATAATGTTTTGAATTAGGTAGCAAAAGTTATATTCAATTTACATAATATAATAGTTTAGGTTGTTTATTCAAAATGAAACTCTAATTTCTCCCTATCCAAAAGTCCTTTTATGTATTTAGATATATGTAGAACTCTATATTTTAATATATTTAAAATAAAAATTTATGACATGACAATCCTACGTGGCGCTCTCTATATCATAAGTTGTAGAACCATATTGTAAATGGATCTTATTTCAGAGCATATTTCGAGCACTATCCAATGGTACAAAGATTGTAATATTCCGAATTACGTAGCAAAATTTATACACAATTTACATATATAATAATTTATGTTGTTCATTCAAAACCAAAATCTAATTTTCACTTATCTAATCTCGTGTATTTAAATCTATGTAGAACTTTATTTTTGTAAAAGATAAAAATAAAAATTGATGACATGTCAATCCTGCGTGGCGCGCTATATGCTCTCCAAATCTTGAGGAATTAAAAATTAAAAAGAATGACATAACATGCTTAGATGGAGCTCAATATAATGTTCTAAGGTTGTTTTTTGAAATCAAACTCAAATTTTTTCATCATCCAAAACTCTAATATATATATGTAACTTTATTGCTATAGATTTTAGTTTTTGTTCTAACAACAAAGTTTCCTTAATAAATTTTATCGCAATACTAAATTGCTCTGGTTAAGTTGAGTAAAACTGAGGTTTTGAAAGATAATATTTTTAATCTATAAATTGAACCTATGATAAAATGTTATAATCACATATAGTACACTATACTTATAGCTATTATTATATTTTTCAAAAAGAAAGACTAAATAATGCCTTACCATTCATCTAATTAAATATATTTTCATGAGTTGTTTCTAGTGAGTTGGATGTAACTTCTGGCAATGGGAATCAGGCAGCAAATGTGGGACTGGTGATTGTCAGGGGAGAGGTGGAGAAGCAGCAGGAGGGGGAAATGAATCTTTGTTGGTGAAAATGCAGTGATCAACAAGATGGGAGAATCCCCTAATGGATAGCCTAGGATTCTGGAATGTGAGGGGTCTTAATAGCCCATTGAAGCATGGAGATGTGAGGTGGATGCTCCAGCAACATTCTTTGGGTTTATTTGGACTTCTAGAGACTCGTGTGAAGGCTTGTAATTTTCCTAAAGTATTTCCTAAGGTGTGTGACAGTTGGAGTGTGGTTACGAATTACCAAACACATAAGGGGGGTAGAATTTGGCTGGTGTGGCTACCTAATAAGTTTCATGTGAATATTATTGAGGTGGGAGATCAATATATTCATATTGAGGTGGTACATAGAGCTACTGATAAGCATTTCTATATCACTATTATGTATGGTGAGAATGAGGCAGTGGGTAGAAAGAGACTATGGGAGAGTCTTGTAAGAATTCATAGCACTATTGATAGGGGCTGGCTTATTGGAGGTGATTTCAATAATGTCTTGCACCTTAATGAAAGAATATGGTCTGCAGTGTCCTTAGCAGAAGTGGCTGAATTTAGAGAGTGTATTAGAGTCAGTCAACTTCATGAAGCTAGTTGTTCAGGGCCTTTTTTCACTTGGTCCAATAAACAAGAGGGGGATAATAGGGTGTTTACTAAGATTGATAGAGTGTGTGTAAATGATGGGTGGGATGATATGTTTCCTAACTATAATGTGCAATTTCTCCCTGAGAGCATCTTTGATCACTGTCCATGTGTGGCTATATTGGATTCTGATGTTAGTACTAAACCTAAGCCATTTCGTTTTTATAATATGTGGGGGATGGCTCAGGAGTTTGGTAGTATTGTGGCTGATGGGTGGCAGAGGAGTGTTCAAGGAGTTCCTATGTATAGGGTTGTTACTAAACTGAAAGGATTAAAGCTAATGTTGAAGAATTTGAATAAATCTAGATTCTCCAACATTGAAAATGTTACTGATGAAGCTCATAGGGTTTTGACTGGATTACAGGAGCAGATTTATAGTGATCCTTGTAATGTTGATCTTCACATAATGGGGAAGGAGGCTAGAGTGAAATATGAGGAGATGAATAAAGCTAGAATGAGCTTCCTTAGACAGAAAGTGAAGCAAGATTGGTTGAAAGGAGGGGATGTATATACAACATATTTTCATGCTAGCCTCAAGAAAAGAAGAGCTCATAATCACATTCACAGAATCCAAAACACTAGTGGAGAGTGGATGGATACTCAAGAGGGTTTAGAGAATGCTTTCTTGTAATTTTATGAGAATTTGCTGGGGACTACTCAGGTTGATAGAAGAAAAGTGAGCAGAATCATTGTTAATGAAGGGCAGGTGTTGAATGAAGAGTATCAGAGTTCTCTTAGCATGCAATTTACAGCTGAAGATGTAAGGGAGGCCATTTTTGATATTGATGATGATAAGCCCCCAAGTTTCTTCTTCAAAAAATCATGGCATCTGGTGGGGGAAGAAGTAACTGAAGCTGTGTTAGATTATTTTTAGTCTGTCAAGATGTTGAAGCAAATAAATGCAACTACTTTGTGTTTGATACCAAAGTGTGAGCAACCTTTGGATTTCTCACAATTCAGACCAATTGCATGCTGCAATGTTCTTTACAAGGTAATTTCCAAGATGTTATGCAAGAGGCTGAAAAAAGTGCTTCCATTTTTAGTTAACTTTGTGCAAAGTGCTTTTATTGAAGATAGAGTAATTTTACATAACATTTTTTTGTGTCATGACATCCTTAAGCACTATAAAAGAAAGAGTCAGCCCCTAGGTGCACCATGAAAGTTGGCCTTAGGAAGGCTTATGATTCTTTAAATTGGGAATTTATTGGTGAGCTTTTGAAGGCTTTAAAATTCCCAAGACAATTTATTAGATGGGTTATGGTGTGTATTACCTCTCCCTCTTATTCATTGAGTTTCAATGGAAGTTTGTGTGGATTTTTCAAGGGGAAGAAAGGACTGAGGTAGGGAGATCCTATCTCTCCATTGATATTTATCTTAGTTATGGAATATTTTACCAGAATCATGCAGAAGATGAGTAAGAGAAGGGAATTTCAATTTCACTACAGGTGTGTTGCTTTGAATCTGCATCATTTGATATTTGCAGATGATCTAATGCTATTTAGTAGGGGTGATGTGCATTCTACTGCTCTATTGAAAAGAGCTTTGAAAGCATTTGCTGCTACTTCTGGTTTGGAAGCTAGCCAAGCAACGAAAGCTGTATATTTTGGGAATGTGCCATGTGAAATTCAGGAAAGGATTCTGCAAGTTACAGGATTTCAAAAGGGTGATTTCCCATTTAAGTATGTAGGGGTCCCTCTTACTTCTAAGAGGATCTCTAAGTCTGGTTGTGATGTTTTGGTAGATAAAATTCTAAAAAGAATTATATGTTGGAGTACAAGACATCTTTCGTATGCAGCAAGGGTTACTCTGGTTAACTCAATCCTGCTTAGTCTTCACACATATTGGGCACAAGTGTTCCTACTTCCCAAATGTGTCCTGACTAAAATCATTCAAATCTGTAGATCCTTTTTATGGGAAGGTAAGGCTTTCAGTAGTAAACCTTCCCCTGTAGCTTGGACTTAGGTTTGTTTGCCAAAAAAATATGGAGGTTTAGGGTTATAGATTGTCTATCTTGGAATGTTGCTGCTATAGGGAAACTTGTCTGGAATGTTGCTCAGAAGTCAGATCTCCTCTGGATCAAGTGGGTACATCAGGTCTACATTCAAGATGCAGACTGGTGGTCATATAAGCCACCTTCTTCATCCAGTTGGGTATGGAAGGGAGTTTGTAGAGTTAAAGACATCTATAAGAGTGCTTATAATAGTAATAATGAGTGGATGGCTGACAGCAAGCCTTATACTATTAGAGCTGGTTACAGATGGCTAAAAGGTCAGCATGATTCAGTTGGGTGGCAGTATTGGGTATGGAATAAGATGAATGTGCCAAAAAATTCTTTTATAGCTTGGCTTGTAGCTCTAGGGAAGGTGAGAACAATAGAAAGATTGGTTGTTGCAGGGGTGTGCTCTAATATGGATTGCCTTCTGTGTAATTAGGGGCAAGATAGCTGTAAACATTTGTTTTTTAGATAGTAGAAGAGTGTGCATTATGATTATGAACTGGTTGGGTGTGAGATACTCCAATGATGAGTATTTGTATACTTCCTGGAAGAAATGGGGAAAATGCTTTATAAGCAAGAAGAAACAACAGATTTGTTATACAACTCTTGCAACTCTGGTGTACTGGGTATGGAAGGCTAGAAATCAGGCTTTATGGGAGGAAGTTGTGCCACGCCCTGAGAAAGTCTGTCTGAGTATCAAACAGGAGGTGGTGTGGAGAGCTAGAATACAGGTGAATGAAAAGTGGTCTACTGATGATAAAGACTGGCTGCAAAAATTAGAAGAAAGTATTACTGTTATGTAGTTGTGTTTTGTTTGCTGTTGCTGTAGTTTGTTGTTTCTCTACCTGTGCTTGTACTGGCAGAAGAAAGTTTTTCTGTTATGTAGTTGTGTTTTGGTTGCTGTTGTTGTAGTATGTTGTTTCTCTACCTGTGCTTGTACCGGTAGAGGTTAGGCTGTATTTTCTAAGCTTTTGCGCTTTTGGTAATGAATTACATTTTACCAAAAAAAAAAAAACTATGTTGTAAATGGATCTTATTTTGAAGCATATTACAAGCACTCTCCAATGATAAAAAATAATTATAATGTTTTAAATTAGGTATCAAAAGTTATATTCAATTTACATAAATTATAATTTAGGTTGTTTATTCAAAACGAAACTGTAATTTCTCCCTATCTAAAACTTCTTTTATGTATTTAAATATATGTAGAACTCTGTTTTTTAAAATATTTAAATAACAATCAATGATATGGCAATCCTACGTGGCACTCTCTATTTCATAAGTTTTATAACTATATTGTAAATGGATCTTATTTCGGAGCATATTTCGATAGCACTATCCAATGGTACAAAAATAATAATATTCCGAATTACGTAGTAAAAGTTATACACAATTTACATAATATATTAATTTAGGTTGTTCATTCAAAACCATACTCTAATTTCGCTTATCCAGAGTTCCTTATATGTATTCATATCTATGTAGAATTCTATTTTTGTAAAAGATAAAAATACAAACTGATGACATGGCAATCCTACGTGGCGCACTCTATGCTCTCGAAATCTTGAAGAGCTCCATATACTCTCGAAAAGTTCCTCATATATATATATATATATATATATATATATATATATATATATAGATGGATGGAATAATATATATGCCCGTGGGTTATAATTTTTATGAGATATGTAAATAGCATACCTAACAAATTTTGATCTGATTAGAAGTCAACTCGAAAACCAAACCTGATAAATTTGAGTCTTAAACAACCAATTAGGCCCTGAAATCCGAAAATAACCGAACACGAAAGAATCGATAATAAGTAGATCAAACTCGACTAGACCCACCTGATTAAGTTTTTATTCTGAAAAATCCAATAGTTTCCTAAAAAAAATCTTGTAACATTAAGGCAAAATAAGGTTGTATTTTTACCTTTTTCATTAATGTTTAATTAGAGTGAATTATTATGTTAGTTTTTGAACTGACGTTAATGTCATTTACTCGTATTTTAATTGTAATAGTTTGGTAATTACACTCAGTTTTGAGAAACTTTAACTAGGTTATTACTACACATGTGCCTTTTATATAAATTATACAATTTTTAAAAGAATTTCATTTAAAACAAAAATTGCCAAAATTTCAAATAATATAAGTGTCCTTAACCCGACCAACCGACCTGCAGCCAAATATTATGGATCATGGTCAATGAGTTGTCGACCCATAGCCAAAATTGACCCGGACTTAAATTTCCCCAACTCAAAAACGACCATTTTGCCAGGTCAAATAAATAGACACTGCTAGAGCTGTCAGTTTGGTTAAAGAAGCTGCTGGTTGAACCGAAACAACCGAAATTTGAACCGAATTAAACCGAACCGAGAGTAATCAGAATCGAAATTAACCGAAAAATATTGAACTGAAACCGAAATAAAGCGTAAATGAAAAACCAAAACTGAAGTGCAATCGAACCGAAACAAACCAGAATCGAAAATAACGTGAAATACCGAAAAGTTGATCGGTCAACCGAATCGAACCGAACCGAATATTTAACCGAATTAATCGAACTCGATTCAAACCGAAACCGGAACCGATTTAAACCGAAACTGTTTTAAACTTATTTTTAATCGTACCCGAACCGAATTCACATATTACTCAAATTCATGATAGTACTCTATTTCACATACAAATTTTATCGTGATGATTTATTATTAGTACATTCAGTCCACCAAATGAAGCTTAATAAGCTCAAACTCAATATCAAGGGAAAGTGACTACCAAAGTTAATTTAACAGGTATTCATGATAGATTACTCAAAAAGAGATGATGTAAATTCTCTCTTTGATATCCAATTTCTCAAAACAAACATCGAAGCTTAATATAACTAGGAAAAGACAGCTCTCTAACACACCAAAGTGATATCTTTCACAATTCACACTATAGATATCCTAAATTCTTCAATCAAATCAGAATACATCTCTTTGTGGTGGAGTCATGACAGTTCAGCCTATTGTGTGAGTAAAAAAGAAAGAATCAAAATCTGAAGTCAGACTGTAATTCACAAAGACAAAGTATAGCTGATACGAACAAAGTAAATAAATTCAGTAAATTAAATTTACAGAGAAAGCAAATGAGAAATTTAGAGAGAAAAAAAGTTATAGCAAAATTATTATAACATTACACGATAAGCTCGAAGAAAGAAAGCTTTATGCATTTAGATCGTACTTGGTAATTAGAATTCCTTCTCTATCCTTTTATATCATCTATAAAAAAAAATCAGATTTGAGGCTGAAATTCGCAACTATCTAGGGATGACAAACAACACACCATAAAGCGATAAATCGGAATTCAGATATCAAATGAAAAACACTGAAAATATAGTCTTAGATGTTGAAGAAATTAGGGTTAAAGAACAAGAAAAGTACGACATCATCGAAGAAAATCAAGGAACGGCGACTGAAGAAAGGAAATCGAGCAACCCGCCGAATAGAAAACCATAAGGCTAGTCTTTTGTTAATATTCACAACAATCAAAATCAAACTAAAAATCAGATTGAAAATCAAATCAAAATGCACTGAAAAAGAAAGAGAAGGAACAAACCATGGAGAAGGCCGAAGATTTTATCAGCGATGAGAGAGAAAGAAGGGGCGTATGAAACAGCATCACGAGAAATCCAACCATTTCTAAGTCGAGTAATGCACGCAATTTCTGATCTTTCATCCGCCATTGATAAATGTTGAACTAAAGTTCGAGAATTTCGAATTTTGGCTTATGGAAGAGAGAGAGAAAGGAGGAGACACGGAGAGAGAGGTGCATAAGAGATAAAGAGACACACGGGGGAGATAGATGCGGATGAACTTCGTCGAACAATTGGTGTTCACACAGGAAAACAGATAACTTCATTATCAGTTAGCACTGTATAGAAAAGAGTGAGAGATAAAAGGTGCGGATTGAAATAATTTGGGGATTAAGGGGTTTTTCGAATTTTTCCTCGCAAGTTTTCTAGGGTTGTGGTGGAAAAAAAAATTGGGTTTTGAAAACTTCCCGCCAATCGGATGTTTGATGTTGCTTAGCTTGGTGAATGTTGAGTATTCTTTTTATATTTTACAACCTCTGTTTTGTTTTGGGAGACTAGCCTTATATGTAGGGCTGGCAAAAGTTGACCCAACCCGATTTGAACCTGACCCGAAATAAGCGGATTAGCGTTTGGTTTTTTAACCCATTTAAGTAAATGGGTTGACACGATTAATTCATTTAATTAAACGAGTTTGGTTTAGGTTGACATTCTCGACTTGAAAATGACTGCTTTGACCTTATTAACTTAACTATTAACCCATTTTTTTTACTTTCTACTAGCTTATAACAAGCCTTAATCAGTAATAGACCTTATAGTATACTACATATACGAATTTTCGCTTCATATCAGGATCTTACTAATAAGCAATAAGGTTTAATACGACATAGTAACAATAATTAACTACTAATTGTTTCAATTAAAGTAGATGGTTTGGGTTTCGAAACGAATTTAACTTAAAGACAATTACCTTAGATAGAGTATTGTTATCTTCTATTAACTTACATTGATACATTCATTGGTCTTATCCAATAACAACTCATTTTAATTCAATTAGATGTTGAGTTTCGAAATGAATACAATGTAATGACGATTATCTTAAACGAACTTACGCCATCTTGAATTAGCTTATTGACTTACATTGATACATCGATATAATCCAATATCAACTTGTTTCAATTCAAATTAGATGTTTTGAGTTTCAATATAAATTTAACTTAGAGACGATTAACTTAAATTGTTATGTTGAATCAATCTACTGAGTTACACTGTTCTACATATGTTGCAACTGAATTAGATGCTTTCGGTTCCGAAATGAATTCAACTTAAAGATGATTAACTTAAGTAGAGTCATGTTATTATCTTGAATTAAACTTAGGGTACTGTATAAGTAGATGTTTTGAGTTTCAATATGAATTTAACTTAGAGAGATTAACTTAAATGGAGTATTATTGCTATATTGAACCAATCTACTGAGTTACATTGTTCTACATTTGTTGCAACTGAATTAGATGCTTTCGGTTCCGAAATGAATTCAGCTTAAAGATGATGAACTTAAGTATAGCATTGTTATTATCTTGAATTAGTTTATCGACTTACATTGATACACTCATTCCAATAACAACATGTTTCAATTTAAGTAAATGTTTTGAGTTTCAATTACTTTACCAACTTACATTGATACATTCATCTAATCTAATATCAATTTCTTTCAGTTTGGCTAAGATACATGAGTTTCAAATTGAATATAACTTGTTAACGATTAACTTAAATGGAGTATTGTTATCTTGATTTAACTTATCGATTCACATAGATACCTTGAGCTAATCCACTATTACCTTATTTTACGTCGATTATAAGTTTTCAATTTTCAAATGCATAGAGCTTAATGACTAGTATAGTTATATTAACCCATTGATCTAATATAGTAAGAGTAAGACATTGATCAAATCGACTTTAAAAAAAAAGTCTAACTAGTCTTTGGATGAAGCTTATAAGAATTTATACTGATATGAGACGTCCTTTTTAACCAAACATGATGTAATTTGCATACAACTAAAAGTTTGAATATCGACTTATATAAAATTATCTTATCCCAAATTGTCGAATATCAATAAAGCACACATATATTGATGTCACTTTCATACACGTTTCTGGGAAGTACAACTAGTTTTTTTCAAGGCAAGTGTCGGACTACACTTATTTGCCACATTAATTTTAACCGAACCCGGAAAAACTTTTGGCAAAAATCCGACACAAAGTTTCATTTTTCCCGAACATATACAAGAATGTGACTAACTTCTACCTGAACCGATGCGATTATTGTCGAACTTATGTGATTTTTGTCAATAACTGAAATAAACTGAAATAGAACTGAAAATAACTGCAACGTGTTTTAACTGTTATGGATTCAACCGTTGGTTGGTTTAGTTGTTCGGGTGAAACTGGTTTAAACTGCAACTGAACTGAACTGAAACTGGAAAGAAAATAACTGAATTAAACTGAACTGAAAAGTTTGTTAACTGAACTGAACTGAACTGTTAATAATTTCAACTGTTGTAAACTGAACTGATATGAACTGAACTGTTTGGATGTAACCATAACTAAACTGTTGAACTGAATTGACACCTCTAGACACTGCTGTTGCCATATTTTGCTACACTACACATTTATGTTTCTTCCTGATCTTCATCATTTTTCTTACTTGATGAGGTTCTTTTAAAATATGGATGAGCAACTAATTAATATATTTATTAGCCCCTTAAAAAATATAGGAAAAGTTAGACCCTATTAGTCTCAACTATTGACTGTTCACTTTAAAACGCTCCTTCAAATAAATTAACCTACTAAATTGTTAATTATAACACATTAGACTCTTACATTGACTTCAATTAATTGAAAAAAATGATTATTGTATGAGTGTGATGTGTCTCAAATGACTTATTTAGCATTTTAATCAAGTTAAACTACCGTACTAGAAAGAGATTCCCAAAAGTTGGGACCACTCTAAGATAATCAAAATTTGGAACTTTTCAAATTGAACCGCCTAAGTTTGGATCGGGAGTGTCAGTTTTCCAAATATATGTAAATATTTTTTTTGGCAATTCAAAGTAGTCATTGATAACCAAAAAAATAGTGTTACAACTTAAAGATGCTAGGGCAACAGGCTGCCCCTAAGCACCCAGAAAACAAAACAATCTAAACCACCAAACTAGGACAATATATATACTTCCTCCGTTTCATTTTAAATGAAACACTTACTATTTTAGGCCTTTCAAAATAAGTGCAACATTACCTTATTTGGTATTCACTTCTCTCTATCTCTCTCCTCATCACATGGGTCCCTTCTTTTTTTTCTCTCTATCTCTCTCCTATTCTAAATCCCCGTGCCAAGGCCCTACGTTTCATTTAAAATGGAACGGAGGAAGTATATATATATATATATGTATATGTATATATATATATATATATATATATATATATATATATATGAGTGATATTATTAGTGTTGTTGTTGATAGTACTACCTCTGTTCCTTTTTAATCCGTAGAGTTTGACTTTTACGTTTGTCACTGCACCCACACAACTTTGACTATAAATATATATTTATGAATAAGTAAAATATTATAAAATTTTGATATTATGTCAAGACAAATCTAAAGGGATCCCACAGAGCATGTTTTTCCTTATGCATAAATCATAAATGATGGTCAAAGTGAAATATGTGAATAATGTCAAGATACAAGTGTGTAGATTAAAAAGAAACGAAGGGACTTATCAGTGCAAACTACTCCCTTCATTTCATGAAAATGTACCTCGTTATTGTAGATTATTACATTGTAAGGAAATTTGAAGATATTGTAAAAAATTGGGGACAACTTGGTTTCTTAATTAATTAGGAGAGAAATGGTCGAATTTATATATTTTAAGGGAGAAAGAGATCAGCATGAAAGAGAGAAAAAAGTGGATCAATGATGATTAAAGTATTATATCTTTTGCTATAAGTGGAATGAAGCAAGTAAGCATTTCTTCATGAAACGTTGTGATAATAAAATTGGAGAAATGGAAGGGTCGAAATCTTTTACTCCCTCCGTCTCAGAATAGTCTGCACACTTTTTCTTTTTGTTTGTCCCATATTAGTTTGAACACTTTCATTTTTGGCATGGTTTTCCACTATTATTATGTTAGTTTTCTTACATCCTTTTGGTCCACACTCAATCTTTATCAATAAATAAGGTTTTTGCACCATATACCCCGATAATTTTTTTTATTCACATATACCATCCGACTTTTCAAAATTCATCATATATCCCCCAATTTTTAGAAAATCCACATAATACCCTTAATGACTAACGATCGTCAACATTGTAAATCATTAACCCCTCAATGACCTAATTAACCCTCTAACTATTAATTACCCCTACTTTATCTCCCTCCTCCCCTTCTCTCTCCTACACCATTAACACCACCACCAAGGTCACTTATATAAACCTTTATACATGTCTTCCTTCCTTATTTTCTCTCTCCTCTTCTAGCTCTCCACCATTATTAGCTCTGCCATTACTTACCCGACCTCCAGCACCCCGCTCTCTTTCCTTTCACCATCAACATTCTAATTTTATATTCTCTCTCCTCATTTAATCTAATTTATCGATATATTTAGAAAACAATTATATGTGAAAAAAGATAAGTGTGCTTACTTTTTGAGGTTATTTTAGGTGCATTTTCATATAGTTTTAAGCCAATTTAGTTGCATTTCAGAATATTTTGCATATATTCTCTTTGTTTTGCCTTGTTTACCCCTTTCATAATTAATATAACAATCTAGATAAACTTAGAGAATTCTCAAAAATCCAAAGGGAGTGGAGTACTAAAAGTCTTAGGCTATCCAATCTCCACACCAGCAATGCCCTTATCATCTTTTCAAAGCTACACTCTCAAAAAATATCATCTCTCTCATACAATACCATTTTCATTATGCCTTTCATGAAGAAGAAAGAATAAGGGGACCAAGTAAAAAAGAAGCCCTCATGCAAAGACCATGCAAGACACCTGCAGTATGCAGATAGTGCAGGTAAAAGTTCCAAAAAAGAAGCCACAAACATGCAATGGACCTTGCTATATTACATACACACAAAGTCTTATAAAAGACGGTCTCACGTTAGTCTTAATGTGAGACCGTCCAAGTTCAACATTGAGCTGGGGGAAAGAGATGGAGGTGCGACGTCGAGCTAGGGGGAAGAGATGGAGGCACGGCTCAAGGGGTTGTCGGTTGGTGGCGAAGTTACGCCGGTGATGTCGGCGTCGACGAGTGGGCTCCGAGTTGAGATCATTGAGGGTGTTCTCTTCTATGAATTTCTGGCTTGAATACTGCAGAACCGCCGCCGCGGAGAGGCAGAAGCAAACAAGAGAAAAACTCCTAGGGACGACGATCTCGAACCTCTTGTCCATGGCAACCATCTGTTCGAACTTCAAAGTAGACCGCCATGTTGACGTGGGTTCGGAGGAAGTTCCGGAGCTAATCGACGCCGTAGCTTCATAGGACAAGCCACATCTTAAGGGCGCGGAATCGACGACTTAGAGTGATCTGCCAATCTTTGTAGTCCACCACTTGTTGGGTGTTAGTAGCTTTGTTTTTAAGGTACTCGGGGTTGGTGGATAAGCAACGAACTATTAGTTAAGGAAGTTTAATAATTAGTTACATATTTTTGGCTCTTAGTTATGGTTTTCTGATTCTAGCTTTTGCTTAATAGTTATGAAATTCGGATATATAGTTATGATTTTTAGGTTATTAGTTATTAATTGTGGTTAGTAATTATGGTTTTATGGTTGATAGTTGTGATTCTGGCTATTAGTTATTGTTTTCTAATAAATAGTTATGATATTTGGGTATTTAGTTATTATTGTTTTTTACATTAGTTATGACTTTTTGTTTTTTAGTTCCGGTTTTATGGCTAATAGTTTTAGTCTATGTTATTTCACTAGGAACAATACAAGAGGAGGGGGGTGAATTGTATGTGTAGAAATAAACGTAACTTTTGGCGGAATTTTAAACTTAAACAAAGAAGCAAGCTAAAGGAACACAAGGGATTTTTACGAGGAAAAACTTCTTGGGCCCAACAAGAAGAAACAACCTCGACCACTAGGGGATTTTAAACTCAACTCTTTCACTAATTAGGCCAAACAACTTTGTTACAACCTAATTATACTCACGGGCCACACCTTGAGTTCCTAAACTCAAGTTCCTGAACAATTGTTCCCTTAACAGTTGTTCCTCTCAACTTCACTTGAAGTTTTCTCACTTTAACTCGCTTCACTCAAAGCTTCTCTCTTACAGAACTTCACTCAAAGTCCCCTTACCCCAAAAACCAAAATACAATAGAACAAATAAACTTAGTGGAATTAGAGTAAGAAGGCAAAGAACAAATGGCTTTTATGAGAGAATGAAGGCACATACACTTTACTTAGTTAAACTCACTAATTCACTTGGTCAAACACAAATTGGAACTTAATTAGACATTTGTATTTATAGTGGTAATAACTTAGAATGTGGGATTAAAACATGTGTTAGTGGTAAAATCATTATCCCATGATGTTCCTTACCCGGAAGAACACGTTCCTCATTCAACCCATGATCTCCATGATCACTGTTAAACGTGGGAGATAATTATGTTATTGCTCCCTTAATTTTAGCAACCACTTAAAGCATTAATTCGAAAATCTGATTTAATTAAAAAGCATTTTAATTATTAAAACCAAAATAAAATTCTTTTACCAAAAATATTATCTTTAAAATATTTTCCATAAAAACCGAAAAGGATATTTATTATCTTTATAAAAATAAAATCTTTTCCTTAAAAAGATTTTCCTTAAAATCAGATTTTTCCTTTAATAAAACGGTTACCTAGAATCTAGGCATAAATTACTCAACAGACATAAATAAACCGTTGTAATGCTTCATCCTAAGTCTAGTTCCTTTAACTTATTAGTTAAGCGCCAGTTCGTCTGTTCCTTACAAAGGAACAAACGCTCATTCTCATTCTAAATTGCCATAGTTCCTTACCATTCTTACTCGTTCCTTTACAATAGAACTAAAAACAAAAAACCTCGCTTTAGTCTTGTTGCTCCAATGCTGCTCCAGTACCAAATCTTGAAACATCTTTACTTAGTCTTCAAAATCCCAACTTGATTTCTTCATTGACTTAGTATTCTCTTTGCTCCTTCCATTGATACCTTGAAATTCATTCACTTAAACAACTTGTTAGTCCAATACTTAGTTTGCATCTTTGTTCCTTTGTCATCATCAAAACTAGGGTTCAACAATTTCCCCCTTTTTGATGATGACAACAAAGTTACAAACTAAGGAAAACAACAAATAACATAAGATAATGAAAAAGATAAAATAATAATTTATATAATTTAATTAAGGCAGATTAAGGATTTAAAAGCTTAAGGATGTACATTTTTCATGTTTTCAATTTTCAACTTAGTTTGTTCCTTATCTTTTCCCCCTTTGTCATCGTCAAAAAGATCAAACGCTTGGTGATTTTGGTAAGACTGATATTTACAAGACCTTGAGACCATTAACAAGCACCAAAAAAATGGTTAAGTTAGGAATTTCAAAGGTTAAGCTTGCTCAAACATCAATCACATAATACTAGCCATTCCAAGTAAGAACTTATGCACTTAAATCACAAACGAAGACAAATATAGCGAAAGTCATCTATTTATAGCACTTGTTCCATTAAAGTACAAAAGATAAAAAGAAGAAAAGAAAAGAAACAAAAGCTCAGAATGCTTGTTCCTTTAAGAGAAACAAGAACTAAACATTAGGAAGGGAAGGGGTATAGTGTTCCTCGACTACTTCTTCCTCAACCACTTCTTTCAACTTCTTCATCACCTCTCCATGTTGCCCATCAAGTTGCTGCTTTAAACAGTTAATGGCTTGAGCCATCATCTCCATGTTCTTTTGTTGTTTAATCACAGTATCACTAAGGATTTTCATTAAACCCATCATTTTATCAGTTTTAGCATCTAAAGTCCAGTGAAGATGATTGTAAAACTTAATCATATGTTGAGCAGGGAGACACACTTCACTAACCCAACCAAACTCATCCGAAGGAACTTGTTCCTTTCCCTTAGAACCAGAGGCAGAGGATGGTTTAGGTGGAGGAACTAGGGTGTTTTCTTGTGATGGACCTGCTGTTCCTGTGAGGGAAACAAAAGGTGAGGTGGTGGTGTATATGGAAGGAAGAAAAGGTGGTTGTGGTGGAAGGTCAGTGGATGTAGAGGAGAAAGGATTTCGTTCTTTCATTTCAACCTTCAACGGTTCAAAACTGGAAGGAACATAGAAGGATGAGGGAGAGATGGAAGAAATTTCAGTAAGGGTGTAACACCCCGTAATTTTCACTCTTTATTTTTGGTGTTTGTTTACATTAAAATGATATTTTTCGTAAAAATAAATAATCTATTATTTAGATTATTTTGGAACGTGTTGTCAAAATATGTATATATATTTATATGTTGTGATGTATTTATATATATATTTATATGTTGTGATGTATTTATATATATATTTATTTTAAGTTAGTTATTTATTTTAAAGGTTATATTAATTTCGTTATTTGTTTAGGCGTTTAGGATGCAATTTTGTCGCGTAGCATTTTTGTAACGTTGTTGGACCGACTTGGGTGATGAAATGTTGCATCGCATGTGGCGTGTTAATGTGTTTATTATATTTATATTTATAATATAATTTATTAGAGTTATTTTCATTATTAAGTATTTTCAAAGTTTAGGTGCGATTTAGGAATTTATCGATTTATCACGTGACGGACTTTTGATGCATGAACCTTTGATGACTTGGGCCGAAATCTTCTTGGTGTACTTGGGCTTGGACAGCCGGCTATGGGGAGGGAGAAGGAAGACGTTACTCCTCTTTTATTTTATTTCTTTTAATTGGTGACTCTTGGTAGATTGTAACCCCCATAACCCCCCTAATCATTTCTCCTAAACCCTTCATTTTTCCTTGCCATAAAATTCTGATTTTTATTAAAAGAAGTTCAGCATCATTTGCATTTAACCCTCACTGTTTTCAAGAAAAGAAAGAGAGAAAAGGAAGAGGAAAAGAATAGAAAGGTTCAACCCGGTTTTTCCAGTCACACCTTCACGAAAATAACCATAGCCGGAGATCTAACCGTTGGATCGTCTTCAAATTTGGAAAGAACGTTTATAACATCTTGTTCTACACTCTGACCGGAGCAATTTAGAATCTGAACTTTTGATCACCGGGAATCATGGTCGGAACAGAGCAGTGTGACATGAGATTTATCAACGTTTAAGAAGAAAACGCCTAGTGATTTGTTGCTACAATTATCATTCATGGAGCAATTGGATTGCACGCATATTTTTAAAATCCCTTTAGACTCAGCTCTCCTCCCGACGTTCCAGGTAACTAGTAGTTATCTTAGAACCATAGTGATTAGGGTATTATTCGGTATTAGATTATTATGCTAGGAATTATTTAAAATACTTTTTGAATAAAATTATTGACGAAATTTGACATGATTATACTTGATGCATGCTGTGTGATTACTGTAAAGAGAAAAGTAATTTTCGTATGATTTTTGGTATTTATTTGATTTAATTGGTGTTTTGTGCGTTTTTGGCTAAATTGCATAATAATTATTAAACGGATGTTAAAATTGCTGAAATTATTTTTCTTAGATCATGTTGTATGCGTATTATGTATTCCATGCCTTAGAATAACTTTTTCCTACTGTGTACTGGTTTATTTAATTGATATATCTGTTTTTGCAATTTCGTTTCTGTCAGTATATAAATCATGAAAATTATTTCTGGAGGCCAAAAAATTCATTTCTTTGTATAATATGTATTTCCGTGAGTTTATTCATGTTGTGTAAATTTTTGGTAATTTTTGGGCGTTTATTTATATTTTTAGTTATTATATTGTCTTTATTGAGTAATCTGTATATTAACTTTTAAAATTACTTTTGGAATCCGAAAATTATAAATAAAATTTGTACCATGTCAGTAGATCCATTAGGGTCATATGATAATTTTTGTGTGATTTTACTGCTCGAACTTATTAGTTTAATAATTATTATTGGGTTTTTGTTGTGAAATTGAGGATACTCTTTTAAATTATTTGAGAGCTTGTTAATCAGAAATAATTTGTGATCTTTTATGTTCTTGGATGCTGGTGTTTAGTAGGTTGCTGTAAGTATTATTGGTATCATTATGTTTATGTTTGATTTATGTAAAAATGATTAGTTGTGTACTATTCATTTATTTAATAAGCCTTGGAGTTAATTGGTGATGCATTTTTGATTGATATTGTTATTGCTGTAAAAACTATTTCACTATCATTGTTGATGCTTAGTGATGTTTAAAGTATTGTGGTTGGAGATATTTGTTGTAAATTTGTAAGTTACTATTTTGAAGATTTTTGAAAAATTCTTTTTGATGAATTATGGGTATAAGGACGGGTGGCATCCCTTTTGACGAATATTTTTGAGATGAATGATGCTTTGATAATATTTATGATTTTATTTTGAGATAAGGATATCCGGTGGGATAGATGTAGTCCCCGGTGAAGAACATGCCAACTGTTGTAGTCTAACATCTACGGCTCTTTTGAAGACAGTTGGGCTCATCAGAGCCGTACACGTGTCACCCTAGTTAAAAAGGAGAAAAGCCTTGAATCTCTGGGCTACACTCAGCTGAGTTAAAAGGTTTAAGTTCTGGCCCAACAGTCAGAGCCCAACAGTACAAGATGGCTGAAGGAGAGTGGTTAATAGACATCCACCAGTCCTGGTCTGCCACGTGTCATGATCTGATTCCTCAACCAATCAGAGGCCACTATTGTAGGTCAGTTTTTAAGGTTAGCTGTCAACTTGCTATCACTATAAATACTCCAGAAATCAGGAGAAAGGCATTCAATGCAAACAGTGCAAAGTTACTCTGATAAAATACTCTCTCACTTTCTCTCTCTATCTCTACTTTCTCTCACTACTCCTGATATCTGACTTAAGCTTCGGAGGGGGAACCACCACCCAAACCTCCAAGGTGGGTCCCTTTTTGCAGGTTCGAGAGCAAAGCCAAGGTTAAGGACTAAGCGGATTCAGACATTGTTGCACAAGTCTCCCGCTGAAGAACACTCAAGATACTAATTTACTTGCTCGACAAGGAAGCTAAGCTTACAGCTTGCTTGTTGGACAAGTAGACGAAACATTTGGCGTCGTCTGTGGGGAGACACAACGATGACTGATTGTCAGTCGTCCAACATTGCTAGGAATCGAAGCCTTCAAGTTAATGTCGAAAATACGGTGGAGCATGAAAGACCACCTCGAGGAAGAGATAGACCTCCATCCATCGTCAATGTTCCTGGACCAAGCCAGCAACCGGTCATCCAAGTGAATCTAGGTCGTCCAGGTGGCTCGCCGCCCACCCCGGAGAATGTTCTGAATGATTTTCAGACTAGGATGGCGGAGGTCGTCCAGGAACAGATTAAAAGCAATATGTTGTTTTTTCATCATAACCCGGAGCCAGCTGCTAACAATCTACCTCGTCCTAGAGGACGTTCTCAAGTAGATCGTCCAGGCCCTAGTCGACATGTTCGTCAGGAGCCCTCTAGAAGGACGGTAAGAGGAGAGCAGCCAGAGGATAATGATCAACGAAGGAAGATGGACTGGAACCTAGTGGCGAGGACTCAGGACCATGTTCGTCCAAGCGGGCACCGAATGGAAACAGATGCCAGAGAGTATCTAGAGGCAAAGAAAGCTGCTGCATTACAACGATCAGCAACAGGATCTACACCATACAGGAGAGACCCGCCTTTGAGGTTGTCGTCCAGAGGGGAAGGACGAAGTTTAAGTTACTCTCTTGTTCATCCACGTCAGGAGATGACAGTGGCTCAGCCCATGGTCAATAGGCGTCCAGTGCCTGCAAACACTTCATCCAATCCTGTAATGAAAGAATATCGCAAGGAGTTCATGCCCATTGAGGGACAGTTGGGAGCCCTCCGGATCAACTGGCCTCCCCCATTCTCGGCCAGGATCCCCCTTCCCAAAGGTAAAACTCCCAACCATTGAGCCTTTTGATAGAACAACTGATCCTGATGATCACCTGTCTGTATACAAACATCAGATGTACGTCCAGGGAGTGGACGATGCTACTTGGTGTAAGAATTTCCCAGCTACCTTGAAGGGGGTAGCTCAGAAGTGGTTCAATAATCTTCCCCCCAATTCAGTCAACAATTTTACTGAACTCAGTTTATTATTCACCAGTCACTTTGTTGCCAACAAGCAAGAGCAAAAGACAAGCATGCACCTAGGCAAGGTTGTCCAGGGACCTAAGGAGGCTCTTACAAGTTTCGTTAAGAGATTCAACCTAGAAGCACTTCAGATCCAAGATCTTAATGCTGGAGTAGCCTTTGACGCCTTCATCAGGGGTCTAAGGCCAGGAAGTTTCAAGTTTGATCTTGTTAAGAAGAAAATCTCCACTCTTACTGAGGCTTTAAGAGAAGCGGAAGCGTTTATCCACGCTACCGAAGTGTGTGCTGAAGCAAAACTTCCCGAGTCTAAGAAGCCTGAAGAGGTTGCTCAGCCAAAGAAGAGCAACCCCAAAAAGGCCGAGACCTGGGCTATAGCCGCTACCACCACTTCGTCCAGAAGGAGCAAGAGGAAGGAGGCCGAGCCATCCTCATCCAATCCTATTGAGTTTAACAAAGACCAATACTCCATTCTCATGGAGATTAAGGATCAATATGAGTTGAAGGCTCCAGCAGAGATGAAAACACCTTATAGAAATAGGGATAAGAGCAAGTATTGTCACTTCCACAAGGATTGTGGTCATGAGACTAATGAATGTAAGCACCTCAAGAGAGCTTTGGAGGAACTAGCTCGAAAGGGAAAGATGAACTCCTATATGCCACAAGGGGGAAGGAAGTTTCCAAGGAAAGATGATTGGCATAACAAGAAGAAGGAGAGTGCAAGCACAGACGAAGATGTTGTTCTCGTAATCTCAGGTGGGTTTGCTGCTGGGGGACCAACCAATAGAGGGCACAAAAACTACCTTAGGGAGCTCGGCCAAGTTTTGTTAGCTGATCAGACAAAGGCTGAGCCCTTCCCAAGGGTGGTAGTTAGTGAGCAAGATCGGGGCAGGTTGAGGACTCCCCATGATGATCCCTTGGTTGTAAAATGAAAATAGCAAACTTGAGAGTAAGAAGGATCCTGATCGACACCAGAAGTTCGACGGACATCATTAGTGCTGATTGCTTGTCCAGACTAAAGTTTGAGGAGAAGAACTTAGTTCCCGTTCACCATCCCATCATAGGGTTTGTGGGAGGAGTCATCCATCCAATGGGAACTGTTACTTTGCCCGTTCGAGTGAAAGAAAAGGATGCAGCTAGAACCTTGTTTATCAAGTTCTTGGTGGTCCGAGACTTGACAGCCTACAATGTCATTCGTGGACGACCAACTCTGAATCATGTCAAAGCAGTCATAGTAACTCACCTGATGTTGATGAAGTATGAGTGTGATGATGGCCAGATTGGCTCATTATATGGAGACCAGCAGGTGGCTAGGGAGTGTTATTTGACTACCCTCAAGCCGTCATCATGGAAAATAGGCAGCAAAGATCAGACGAAGGTTGCTGGCGAAAGGAAAACGTCTGAAATAGAGAAAGATCAGACGAAGGTGGCTAGCGAAAGGAGAACGTCTGGAATAGAGAAAGATCAGACGAAGATGGCTAGCGAGAGGAAAACGTCTGGATTTGTCAAAGACCAAGTCGCCTCGTTAAAGCTGACCATTGAGAGCCCTCAGACGCCTCTTGCTCCCTCAAGGAAGGCGTCTAAACATCTCCCCAGCAAGAAGAGAAAATATGAAATCATCAAGGAAGAATCCTTCTCGTCTGAAGAGGTCATGGCCATCATGGGACTAGAAGTAGAACGTCCAGAGCCAGTGGAAGCCCCTGAAGAGGTACGTCTGGATGAAGCTCGTCTAGAGAGGACTCTCAAAATTGGATCTTCGCTCAGTCCTGATTTGAAGGGTCATCTAGTCCACTTGCTGAAAGAGTTTCAAGATGTGTTTGCCTATTGCGTTGAAGAGATGCCTGGAATTGATCCGGAAGTAGCCGTCCATCGGTTGAATGTTGATCCAAATTTGAAACCTGTTCATCAGAAGAAGAGGCATTTGGGACCGGCTAGAAACCAGGCGGTCGACCAAGAAGTTCAGAAGTTGTTGGAGTCAAAATTCATCAAAGAGACTTATTATCCAGAATAGATAGCAAATGTGGTCATGGTGCCAAAGCCCAATGGCACCTGGAGGATGTGTGTGGACTACACAGACCTCAACAAGGCTTGTCCCAAGGACAGCTTCCCTTTGCCTAAGTTAGATCGTCTAGTAGATTCCACAGCCGGCCATGCTTTGCTGAGCTTCATGGACGCCTATTCAGGTTTTCACCAAATTCCGATGTGGCCAGAGGATCAGGACAAAACGTCCTTCATTACTGAAAAAGGATTGTATGGTTGGGTGAGGATGCCATTCGGCCTGCGCAATTCCCTGGCCACTTTTCAAAGATTGATCAATAATGTTTTTCAGCCGCAGTTGGGACGAAACATGGAGGCATATATTGACGATATGATAGTCAAGAGCCGTCAAGAAGAAAGCCATGTTGGTGATTTGAGAGAAACTTTTGAAACTCTCAGGAAATACAAGTTAAAGCTGAACCCCAGCAAATGTGTCTTTGGGGTCTTGTCAGGGAAGTTTTTAGGTTTCTTGGTGGACCAGAGGGGTATAGAGGCTAATCCCGAAAAGATTCAAGCTATTCTAGATATGAAGTCTCCTTCAAAGACAAAGGAAGT
This sequence comes from Beta lomatogona, assembly GCA_947646795.1. Classification (NCBI taxonomy): domain Eukaryota; kingdom Viridiplantae; phylum Streptophyta; class Magnoliopsida; order Caryophyllales; family Amaranthaceae; genus Beta; species Beta lomatogona. Next base: position 1,543,031 of record CANSNZ010001069.1, read on the forward strand.
GCAGAGACTGACGGGTTGCTTGGTTGCCCTTGGACGTTTCTTGTCTAAGTCAGGTGACAAGTGCCATCACTTCTTTGCACGATCAAGAAAAAGACCAAGTTTGAATGGACAGCAGAGGCAGAGCAAGCCCTTCAGCGCGTCAAAGATCACCTTCGGCAGCTTCCTAGGTTGGTCAGTCCAGCTGAAGGGGAAAAACTGTTTGTATACTTGGCAGTGTCCACTCAAGCTGTGAGTGCCGTCCTTCTGGCTGAAAGAGAGACTGTCCAAGTTCCCATATACTTTGTGAGTCATGTGCTCAAAGATGCGGAAACTAGGTATACTCCAGTCGAGAAGTTTGGATTAGCCCTAATTATGGCCAGCAGAAAGTTGAGGCCTTATTTCTTGGCACACAGTATAATCGTCTAAACTGATCAACCTTTGAAGCAAGTTCTACAAAAGATGGAAGCCGCTGGACGGATGCTAAAATGGGCGGTTGAGCTTAACATGTTTGATATATCATTTGAACCAAGGAAAGCCATTAAGGGGCAAGCCTTGGCAGATTTTATAGTTGAGCTTACTCGGCCAACCATAGAGCCAATATCTGATCCAGCTAGAGGAAGGAAGCATTGGACGCTCATGGTTGATGGATCGTCCACAGTCAATGGATGTGGAGTAGGAATCATTTGTCAATCTCCCGAAGGGGACAAGTTTGAATATGCATTAAGATTCCAGTTCAGAGCGTCCAATAACGAAGCTGAATATGAGGCACTCTTAGCTGGAATCAAAATGTGCAAGGCGGCTGGAGCTGTTGAGATCGAGGCCAAATCGGACTCCTTCTTAGTTGTCAGCCAGGTTAATGGAGATTTTGAATGCAAAGAAGCATCAATGAGCAAATACATGCGACTGATCAAAGATGAGATAGAGCCACTAAAACGATTTGTCCTCGACCAAGTACCAAGGCCAGAAAATCATCAAGCAGATGCTCTCTCGAAATTGGCCAGCTCGGCTGAAGGTGATGTGCCAAGAACAGTTTTTTGGGAAGTCAAACCCAAAAAGAGCATCGACCAAGAGCAGATTATGTTTCTCAGCCGAGGGACTGTCTGGATGGAGCCGATCATAGAATACAAGAAGACGGGACGATTGCCTTCAGATCCTGTAGAGGCTAAGTATGTGAAGGCTAGAGACAAGTGGTTTGAGCTATGGGACGAGACACTTTACAAGAAGTCATTCAACCGGCCTCTGCTCAAGTGCGTCACCAGAGAAGATGGTCTGGAGGTTCTGAAAGAACTCCATGAAGGAGCTTGTGCTTCTCACATTGGGGGAAGAGCTTTAGGGGAGAAGGCTTTAAGGACAGGGTACTATTGGCCTACCTTAAAGGAGGATGCTTTAGTCTATGCAAAGAAGTGTGACAGTTGTCAGAAGCATGGAAATGTGCATCAGAAGCCGTCCAACTACTTAACCCCCATCTTGTTCCCTCTGCCTTTTGCCAAATGGGGCATGGATATCCTAGGACCTTTCCCTGTTGTCGCTGGGCAAAAGAAGTTTGTGATAGTGGCAGTTGACTACTTCACTAAATGGATAGAGGCAGAGGCCATGCGAGGAATAACAACAAACGATGTCAAGGGCTTCATCTGGAAAAGCATTATAACCCGTTTTGGCATGCCACAGTCCATCGTCTTTGATAATGGCCCACAATTTGAAACGCCTAAACTGAAGGAGTGGTTGGCGGAAAGAGAAATAAAAGCACACTTCGCTGCCGTTGCCCACCTACAAGCCAATGGGCAAGTAGAGTCCTTCAACAAGATTCTATCAAATGGAATCAAAAGGAAGTTAGAGAACACCAAGGGACAATGGGTTGAAGAGCTGCAGTTGGTGTTATGGTCCATCAGAACAACCGCCAAGAACTCTACAGGGGAGACGCCCTTCTTGTTAGTCTATGGCACAGAAGCCGTATTGCCCATTGAGATTGAGGAACCCACCCTGCGAGTCATGTTGTACACAGAAGATGCCAACTGGGCTGCATTACGCACGGGTTTGGACCAAACTGCGTATGGCTCGGGAGTTTAACAAAAGAGTTGTTAGACGACCACTCAAAGTGGGGGATCTTGTTCTTAGAAAGATGGAAGCGGTTGGACTAGCTAAAGAGTTAGGGAAGCTAACACCAAATTGGGAAGGACCCTATCTGATTGTCCAGGAGTTACGCAGTGGGACTTTTCGTCTACAAGATCTAGATGGACGACCTATTCAGCGTACTTGGAATTCAGACAACTTAAAGAAGTACCACGTCTAACTCAGATCTTCGTCAGATACCTGTAGGGTAATTTGTAGTTACTCCAAAGTGCCACGGCACATGTTAGTAAGAAAAGAATTGTATACATGCATCTTGGCATTCAGCCAAGCAAAATCCATATAATACAATTCCTACTTTCTTATCTCTTTGTTTATTTTCACCAAGTTACTTCACTTTGGGGCATTAAATCAGTTACTCGTCTAAAAGTGACAATAACTTGGACAAAAATACAAACAATAGCAGAACGTCAAAATTGCTCACTTTTACACCGAACATCACTCCATCAAAGAGACCGGCCAAAAATATAACGCATATATGGCCGTCAAATTGACAAAACCTCTAGTAAGAGTAACGTCAAAGTCTCTGAGAGAAAGCTGGCCTGAAATAAGACCTTAGTAAAGGATACTTACTTTCAAAAGCACGGACAGCTAAGTAGTCCAAACCTAAGTAAGGGATCGCTACTTAATGACGAGTGTTGCTCCCTCAAGGAAGCCGACTAAAACATGCTTTGAACATGTATCTCAAGCTCGTCCATCAACTTCAGCAGGCTCAGCCAAGGATGGCCGCTCTCCTTCTTGGACTTTGGCTCTCCCTCCATGTACGGTTGAGCTAAGCCCAAGAAAGGGGGGATGATAGAAGCCTATAGGACGAGCTAAAGAGAGAAGGTCGTCCAAAAACCAGGACCTAGCCAATAGATGCATCTGTGATGGTTTGATAGTGCAGGACGAATGTTGGTAGCTCGAGCAAAACGGCTTGAAAGTGGTTCGTCCACAACTCAAACGTGCATTGGCCGTCTTCCCTCTTTGGGCAAGGCTCGTCTAATCAAGTAGATCGTCCAAAAATCAAGGACGATTATCAACAAATACTTGAATATTTCATAAAATAACAGGTAATCGTCCAAGGGCAAGGAGGACAATCTTCTCGTATGAGCATTTTGCAAACCGTCTCAGACGAGTCCCTTTTGGTACTCGGAGACAAGTTTTAAAGATTAAAAATCTGAGTAGTATGTTCAACGATCATGACGAAGTTAAAGTTATACTTAGTCAAATTGCAATTGGCAAAAAGTTGTTCATATATATATCAATAAGCAAGGATTTACAATTTAAGACTACTGAAGGGCTAAGAATATAATGGCAGACAAGCCAAGCAACTGGGAAAAATAAACCTAAAACTAGGCTTCATCTTCAACGCGAGTTTCTTGGTCGTCCTCAGGCTTCCCATCCTCGGCTTCGTCTTTAGGGTTCCCATCCGCAGCTGCAGCCTCGTCGACGGAATCAAGAAATTCCGGAGGTTCCTCGGCGCACACCATAGCCCGATGGACACTCTGCTGATATTCCAGACGACGTACAAAGCTCGGGACCTCCTCAGCTTCGGCCAGCATCTCGAAGGCCTTGACGGCCCAGTCCTTAGAGGTTTCGACGACGTGAGCCAACCCCTTCTTGGCATCATTGAAGGCCTTGGCCGCCGACCTTTCTAGAAGGGCATTCTTCACCCTTAGGAGAATGTTCTCCTTTCTCAGCTCAGCGGCTGCAATAAGAGCCACACCCCTCTCACCCTTTAGATCAGTAGAGAGAGTATCTATGATCATCTTCAGACGGTCCCGCTCCTTGATCTGATCGTTGATGGTAACAAGATATTTCTTGTTCTTGGATTCCAGGTCTGCGGATCTCTTCTCCAAGGCGTCCAGTGACTGACGATGGAGGGTATTAGCCATCTCAATGTCATGGATGGCCTTGTCGCCTGCCGTTGTAGCGAGATGGATGAGATGCTTATTCTCTTTTCTCAGCTCCCTCGCCCATTCTTCAGTTAGCATGCTGCGAGCCAGAAGCTGGAACAATGAAAACAAACCAAGTTATTAGACGAGTTGCAGAGTCAAAATTTGTACAAGTATAAAACAAGGGAGGCATTAAATAATACCTCGGTAGCAAGCTGAGACATGTAGCCCACATTCCCGGCTGACGCTCCCCTTAATCCTTTAATGTAGGATTTGGGGTAACACTTGAAGAGCTCCTGCTTAAGCCGCTCTTTCTCCAGCCTTGACATTTTGGCGAAGGCAGGAGAAGACTCCTCGTCCGAATCAACGATGAGAGGAGTTGGGGGAATAGCAGGGCCTTTGCCCTTATCTGAAAGAGGGGGAGAGTCAGTTATTTTGATAGGAAAGACGATGGCTTGTCTATTGGACGGACTCATGGACCGTCCACCGACCCGCATCGTCCTAACTATGTTGGGGTAATACGACTCACCAGACGAAAGTGATGCCGTCCTAACAGCTAAAGGCATCTGTGGCACCAGCTTAGCCACCGAGCCGCTGAACCCTGGATAGTTTTCGACAGCAGTTTCAGATTCCGGTGCAACCAAAGTCAAGGCGGACTCTGGGTTGATTTCAGTTGAGTTGGTTGGCAAAACGCTCAGCGGAACAACTACATGTGCACCCTTTCCCTCCGCGGCCGGGACAACAGTCGAAGGCTCCTTTTTAAGAGCCTTGGCTTGTGGGGGAGGCATGCTTCTCTCCCCAACCTCGCCAGCAGAAGCCGTCTTATCTGCCTTCTTCCTTGTAAAGCCCTTAGGCCTCTTTTTGGACGAGGACGACTTCCCAGGTGGAAGTTTGTTTGTAGGAGCATTTTTCTGCAAAAAGTGAAGAAGACATCAAATCGATCGTCCAAGGAACAAAAATAAGTACTATTACAAGACTTCGGATGAAGGTGGCCCGAAGAAGGTAGTCGTCCAAACATGGACGTTTTCCTACTTCATGCTATCTTCGTCGGAAAAAGAAAAGAAAAGTGATTTACAAACATCCAGACGAGTATGGCCCCAAGAAGGTGACTGTCCAAGTATGGACGTCCTTCTATGGGCGACTCTCGTCCAAAAATTGGATGCCAACTCCAGGCAAGAATGGTCCCAAGAAGGTGACCGTCCAAGTACGGACGTCCTTCTATGGGCGACTCTCGTCCAAAAATTGGATGCCAACTCCAGGTAAGAATGGTCCCAAGAAGGTGACCGTCCAAGTATGGACGTCCTTCTATGGATGACCCTCGTCCAAAAATTGGATGCCAATTCCAGACGAGTATGGCCCCAAGAAGGTGACCGTCTATGTCTGGACGTTCTCCTTCTTTGGGTGACCCTCGTCCAAAAATTGGATGCCAATTCCAGACGAGTATGGCCCCAAGAAGGTGACCGTCCAAGTCTGGACGTTCTCCTTCTTTGGGTGACCCTCGTCCAAAAATTGGATGCCAATTCCAGACGAGTATGGCCCCAAGAAGGTGACCGTCCATGTCTGGACGTTCTCCTTCTTTGGGTGACCCTCGTCCAAAAATTGGATGCCAATTCCAGACGAGTATGGCCCCAAGAAGGTGACCGTCCAAGTCTGGACGTTCTCCTTCTTTGGGTGACCCTCGTCCAAAGATTGGATGCCAATTCCAGACGAGCTGAAATGATACTCGGCAAAAGAAAAAAAAAAATTTTGTATTACCAATGTTTCGGCCCTCTTCTCGGCACTACTCTTTGCATACTCCTTCCACAGGTTGTCTGTAAATTTGGACATGCTGATTTCCCCCGTCCAAGATGCTTTGAGGCGTTGTCTGGCCGAGTCTGCAAAGAATAAAAATGTGTTTGTCAAATGAATTATAGACGAAGAGTTTTACTTGGATGATTTCAAATATATACCTTTATCATCGGCCAACCGCAAGCCGGCAGCAACCAAGAAGTCATCTTGGTAAAACATTTTCTTAAAGGGTATCCAGTTGGATGCCCTTTAAAAGATCGTTGGCCGGGCCTGGAGTACTCTTTTGTTCTGAAGTACTCCACAACTTCTTCATCGAAATTATCCTCCAGGTCCAGCCAGGACTGCTTCCGTCCCGTATTTGTGACGGACCAATTATAGAATCTATAGCTCTCAGTAGCCCAATCATTGGCCGCCTTTAAAAATATGAAATCGGCTTTCCATCCATGCATCTTCGAAGGCTTCCCCCAAGCCGTCGAAGGAAGGCGGCGGTTGCGGAGCCGAGCCATGTCCCGTCCACGGCCCCAGGTACCTTGGCCGCATAATGGATGTGGGTAAAGGCCTGAAGAGAAAGGGCTAGGCCGTGTAGCTCGCAGACGGCAATAAACGTCAGGACGTTGTGCCAAGCGTTTGGAGCCAACTGATTATGGCCGATATGGTAGTGCTGCAGCACTTGTTCTATGAAGTCATGGAGGGGAAACCTCAATCCCGCATCTAAGGCCAGTTTATAGACGGCGAAATGGTTCCTGGGAGCGCTCAGGATCGTCGCGTCTTTATTAGGAATGACAAAGGAAAAGCCCGGCATGGGCATGAAAGACGATAAGTAATTAGGGTCTGGTCCTAGTTTCTCTAACCACTTACGGTTGACCAAAATGAAGCCAGGATCAGAAAGGGGACCTAAACGTCTTCTAATCTCCGACGAGGTAGTAGAGGCCTCATCTGATTCTTCGGCAGCCTCAGAATCGCTACCATTATTACCTTCGCCGATCTCCGCCATATCGGCGTCCCTGCCAGAAGTACTGGTCTCAGGTTTTATTTCGGAGTCTTCTGCATCATTGTCAAAAGGAGGCCTGTCCAAAGGCTGAGCACTTTGGACCTCTCTTGCCTCATCTGGCACCCGTCCAGTGGATTCCTCCATATCCGAGCTATTTGATGGGATTATTGCTTTTCGTCTTAGACGGGCCGTTTGCTTGACGCGCGCCAGATTACCCTGCACAGGTAAAGACTGGGTCTTCTGACTTTCTCGGCCAAAACTATGAAAATATATGTACTCGGCCAGAAGAGGCCCAACTCTAGAATGTGCCGAAGAAGAAGTATCGGTTCTAGGGTCAAGACAAGCTCTTGGTCGGCTAGGATTATTTGACGAAGATGATTCCATTTTATTGATTTTCTAAGAAAAAAATAAAGAATAAAGAAGAATGAAAAGATCAAAGAAACGATACCTGCTAAGGACGTCTGGGCGATTCGGTGAAGAATGCTGAAGCTGGACGATCACTCTCTCTCTCTCTCTAGGAAATTCGCAGAGCTTCTCTCTCTAGAAAAATTCGTTCGAAGTGTTAAATGATTAAATGTCTTCACACCAAGGTTATTTATAGAGGAATAAGAAACCTGCGGAGCCGGTCAAGAATGACAGAAAAGAGAATACAACGGTCGAATATGACCAGTAGAACCCAGAAGAAGGCGCGTCACTTCATTTCAAATTGAACTACCTTGAGGGTAAAAGGGCCTTAACCGTCAGATGGGCCAACAGTAAAAGCCCTTTTAAGGGCAAATGTTGTAGTCTAACATCTACGGCTCTCTTGAAGACACTTGGGCTCATCAGAGCCGTACACGTGTCACCCTAGTTAAAAAGGAGAAAAGCCTTGAATCTCTGGGCTACACTCAGCTGAGTTAAAAGGTTTAAGTTCGGCCCAACAGTCGAGCCCAAAGAAGACAAGATGGCTGAAGGAGAGTGGTTAATAGACATCCACCAGTCCTGGTCTGCCACGTGTCATGATCTGATTCCTCAACCAATCAGAAGCCACTATTGTAGGTCAGTTTTTAAGGTTAGCTGTCAACTTGCTATCACTATAAATACTCCAGAAATCAGGAGAAAAGGCATTCAATGCAAACAGTGCAATGTTACTCTGATAAAATACTCTCTCACTTTCTCTCTCTATCTCTACTTTCTCTCACTACTCCTGATATCTGACTTAAGCTTCGGAGGGGGAACCACCACCCAAACCTCCAGGGTGGGTCCCTTTTTGCAGGTTCGGGAGCAAAGCCAAGGCTAAGGACTAAGCGGATTCAGACATCGTTGCACAAGTCTCCAGCTGAAGAACACTCAAGATACTAATTTACTTGCTCGACAAGGAAGCTAAGCTTACAGCTTGCTTGTTGGACAAGTAGACGAAACACCAACCACCTGGTTTGCGAACTAGGGGTACACCTGGGTTAATTGTTGTCGTCTGAGAGGTCAGGGGATTCTGCGTGTTCTACCCTGCATCGGGAGTTTGGCCATTCTTAGACACAGGCAGTGGGGAACGTAAGCCCATAGACTGACCTGGAGATTGCGATCTGACAAACCCTAGGAAGTGAATTGCGATTCACTGGCGTTCGGTTTCTGACTCAATAACTTGTTTTACCTATATTTTATTTTTATAAAAGTACTCTTGAGATGATTTATTTATTTTTATCCAACTCACTTGCTATTTATTATTCATTTGCGTAATTTGTGAGTTATATGGAAGTGGATGCATATTGTAGTTGACTTGACTTTATGCTTTCCTTTCTTATTAATCTATGTCTGAATCATGCTTTGATTTCTTTTGTTCTGGGAGAACTGCTAGTTACTCCCCACTGATTGTGGATATTTGTTGTATATTTTGCAGGTTTTGTTGATGAGGATTTTCTTTGATTTTGGGCTCGGGTTGAGATGCGAGAAATAATCTATTAGGGGTTTTAGTTCTAGACTTCTCTTTAGTTTGAGATAGTTTTCTCATTTCGATTTTAATCTAAGTAATTAATTTACTTATAGTACTTACTTATGTTTGTTTTTATCACTTAGTTATTTAAACACTATTCTTGTAGTAGTGACATTCGCAGAAGACGATGTTTTCGCCATCGTCCTATTACTACTATTATTATTTCTTTCTTTTCCGCTTTGAAATTCTGGGGTGTTACAAAGGGTAACTGGTATTTTTGGTGAGGATGGAAGAGTTGGTTCCTTAGATGAGTTGTGATCCTGTTCCTCTGCATCAGATAGGACTAAAGGAGAGTCCTTATTTGAAGGAACAGGGACAGTTTTAGCAATTTTCAACCTAGTGCTTTGTCTAACTATTTTAGGAACAGGAGGAGAAGGCTTTTTGGCAATAGTCTTGCGCCTCTTTGGTTTCTGTTCCTTTGGTTCGTTAAGGGCAGGAACTTGTTCCTCCAGTATGACTTCCGGTGCCTTAAGAAGTTTTCTCTTGTGAGAGGAACTAGTAGAAATACTCCCTTGAGTTAACACTCCATTTTGGACAGAGAGGTCCAAACCATACAAAGTCTTTTCATTTAGAATATTTTCTTGTTTTATTCCCATGGTAGGCCAACCAGTAGTCTTCACTGTAAAGTGAGAAAGAAGAGAGTTGATTAATGCACCATAGCCAGCAACATAATGATTTTCAATGCAATGAGCTAGATGTTGGATAAAGAGAGAAGGGAAGTTTATTTGAATGTGGTGGTCAAGGCAAATCATATAACACATATCCAAGAGACCCACCTCATTCCTCTTTTCAATTCGAGGAATGAGTGCTCTCCAAACAAGATTAAACAGAATTTTGTGAACAGGAGAAAGAACATTGTGGTTTATTTTGTTTTGGCCAGAAGTTCCCCCAAAGGATTCAACAATTTCATCTTGGGAGAAATTGGGAAAGGCGATAGTTCCTTTCCTCTTAAAATACAGATCAGTTCCTTTGTAAGGAACTTCCCATATTTTTGCTAAAGTTTCTTGGAAAAATTTTATTTTCTTCCCCCTAACTTCTATAGTACATACTCCATCAGTGTTGATGAAGTTTGCACAAAATTCATCCATAGCTAAAGGAACTAAGGCATTATTAAAAGCGGTTTCAAACAGGTATTCCATATCCTGTTCCTTTAGTATGTCGGTTAATTCATTGAATCTAACTTTCTTGGCCCACTCCAAATCGATACAAAATCCTAAAACATACCTTGAATCACTTCTTTCCACTCTTTTCTTGGAGGAAGAAGCAACAGTTCCTTTGGAAGGAACATGTGTAACTTCTTCTTCCCCCTCAACTAGTTCCGGGGTTTCTTCTTCATCATCTTCCCCAATTAGTTTTCTTCTTCTCACACTTCTCCTAGGTGACTCCAATTTTTGCTCTACTACCGCCATTGTTGTTTCTTGAGAATTTTCGGCTTCTAGGGCTTTGGATGGAGAAGAGGGGTTTTCCATTTGAGAGGTTTTGGGAGTTTTTGCTTTTGGAAAAGGTGAATTAAGAGAGGTTTTTGCCATTTGGTGAAAAGAATTTGTGGTTTTATGTCGTGCGAAGAGGTGTGAAGGAGATGATAATGGTGAAGTTGAAGCGTTTAAGGAACACGGTTTGGAATGGAAGAAGGAAGAAGGAAGAAGATGCATGTAACAGTAAATGAAGAGTTACACGCGTAAAAATTAAAAGGATAAAAACAAAAATAAAAGATAAAAATAAAAGAAAAGATAAAAAGGAAATCATGACTTGATTAAATCTGATTCCTATTTTTGGGATTTTCGGATTTTTGATTTTTATGGACTTTTTAATTTATGGAAAGAAAATAAATTCTAAGGAACTTGTGCTATAGGAACAACTTATGCTAAATGTCGACCTTCTTCATATCATGCATGTTTCTTTAACTTAGGAACAATAAGGGGAGTATTATGTGACATTTGTGAGTAGCTTTATTCCTATGAATCCATGTATATGTTTTTAACATCTTAATTTGCAATGGTATTAGGAAATTAATCACAGTCACTTAATATCACATAGAGTAAGACAAATCAATTCAGACATGAGGGATTGGAATAGGAACAATTACTTAAGTTTTATTAGACCTAACTCAAGCCTTAATTTTTCATATCTATCTCTTTGTAAAGGCTTAGTTAATATATCAGCACTCTAATTTTCAGTTTGACAAAACTCAAGTTTAATCAAACCTTTTTCCACATTTTCTTTTAGAAAGTGATGTCTGATATGTATAAGCTTAACTCTTGAATGATGCACTGGATCTTTTGAAATACTAATGGCACTAGTATTATCACAATAAATAGGAACACAAATAAAGATTATTCCATAGTCACAAAGTTGTTGTTTTATCCAAAGCATTTGAGAGCAACATGCAGCAGCATCTACATATTCTGCTTTAGTAGTGGATAAAGCAACTTTGTTTTGTTTCTTAGTGCTCCAAGAAACTAAACTATGACTAAAAAATTGAACCATACCTGATGTACTTTTCCTATTTACAAGATCTTCAGCATAGTCAGCATCGACATATCCTCTTAACTCAAATGTATCACTTCTTGAATAGAAAAGTCCAAGATCATCTGTTCCTTTAAGATATCTAAGAATTCTCTTCACGTCAGTTAGATGAGACTCCTTGGGATTTGCTTGAAATCTAGCACACAAACCAACACTAAAAGTTATGTCTGGACGACTAGCAGTTAGATACAAAAGTGAACCAATCATGCCTCTATATTTTGTTTGATCAACACTTGTTCCTATGGAATCTTCATCTAATCTAGTTGAAGTTCCCATAGGAGTGTGATTTATCTTTGAATTTTCGAGGCCATATTTCTTTAACAGTTCCTTTATGTATTTTTGTTAGTGAATAATTATTCCTTTTTCAGTTTGCTTAATTTTTAACCCAAGAAAGAGATTTAACTCACCCATCATACTCATCTCAAATTCATTACTCATAAGATTTAAGAATTCATTGCACAATGATTAATTAGTTGCTCCGAAAATAATGTCATCAACATATATTTGAACAAGTAGTATGTCAGTTCCTTTCGATTTTAGAAACAAAGTTTTATCCACCTTTCCTCTTTTAAAGTTGTTTTCTAAAAGGAACTTAGATAATCTCTCATACCATGACCTAGGCGCTTATTTTAAACCATAAAGAGCCTTGTCAAGCTTGTAGACATGGTTTGGGAGATCATTGCTTTCAAATCCAGGGGGTTGTTCAACATATACATCTTAATTTAAATAGTCATTTAAAAATGCACACTTAACATCCATTTGATACAGTTTAAATCCCATATAGGCAGCGAATGCAATTAGTATTCTAATGGCTTCAAGTCTAGTAACATGAGCAAAGGTTTCTTCATAGTCAATTCCTCCTTGTTGATTATAACCTTTTACTACAAGTCTAGCTTTGTTCCCTAAAATTGTTCCATACTCATCTAGTTTATTTCTAAACACCCATTTTAAGCCAATTACTTTTTGTTGTTTAGAAGAGGGAACTAGATGCCATACCTTGTTTCTTTGAAACTCATTTAATTCAGCTTACATAACAGTTATCCAATCAGAATCAGTTAGGGCTTCTTCATGATTTCTTGGTTCTATCATTGATAAGAACGCATGAAATGCACAAAAATTCCTTAACTGAGATCTAGTCTGCGTTCCTTTGGATATGTCACTTATTATGAGTTCCACTGGATGTGATTTTTGATGTCTCCAAGGTTTTGGTTGAAACTCCCTTATAGGAACAGGTTGTTCCTCTTGAGTTTCATGAGAGGATGATGAGCTTTGTTCACTTGTTCCTCTTTCAGCAATTGTTGAATCATTTTCGTTCTTAGTAGGAACAGGAACAACTCCATCATCTTGAGGAACAGGAACATCATTGTTATGAATGTTTTCATTTACTTCGTTCCTTTCCTTTTTTATTTCTTCTTCCTCAATTGAATCTGCATCTTTCTCATTTGGTTGTACCAAGCCAATCTCAAAGTCATCAACCTGTTTGCTTGGATTAAAATTGTCAGATTCATCAAAGATTATGTGGACTCTTTCTTCAACACACATAGTTCTTTTATTGTAAACTTTATAAGTCTTACTATGGGATGTATATCCTAAGAATATTGCTTCATCACTCCTAGCATCAAATTTTCCAAGATTATCTTTCCCATTGTTATGAACAAAACATTTGCAACCAAATGTTCTGAAATGAGTAATATTGGGTTTCTTTCCAAAATAAAGCTCATAAGGAGTTTTGTTAATGATAGGTCTCATCATGGCACGATTTATTATGTGACAAGCAGTATTAACAGCCTTAGCCCAAAAGTTCCTTGGAAGTTCACTAGCAATTAGCATGGTCCTAGCCATGTCTTCCAAAGTTCTATTTTTCCTTTCTACAACCCCATTTTGTCGTGGTGTCCTAGGGGCAGAAAAATTATGATCTAGCCCATGGTTTCTGCTTAAGTCATCAGATTTATAATTTTCAAACTCTTTACTATGACCAGATCTAATATGCATCAATTTGTGACCACTCAAATTTTGAACTCTTTTAGCAAAGACAATGAACTCATCATAAGTCTCATCCTTACTAGAGAGAAAAATAACCCAAGTGTACCTAGAGTAATCATCAACAATAACTAACACATACCTCTTTCCACTTCTACTTTGAATTCTCATAGGGCCACACAAATCCATATGAATTAATTCTAAAGATTTTGTGGTGCTCACAACAGTTTTAGATTTGAAAGAGGATCTAATATGCTTTCCTTTGGCACATGCATCACAAACTTGATCAATATGAAATTTTATAGATGGTAATCCCAAAACAATATCTTTTGATCGAAGTTTGTGAAGTAATGAAAAGCTAGCATGTCATAGCTTATGCCATAAGAGTGGGTCATCTTCAATAACACTAAGGCATGTCAAATTGTTTTTAGGAACAAGATCAAGATCCACAATATATGTGTTCCCTTTCCTTGTTCCTTCCAAGATGACATTCTTAGAGTTAATGTTAACGATCAAGCATTTTTCACTATTAAATTTAACAACATTTCCCTTGTCACAGAATTGGGAAATACTTAACAGATTGTGCTTTAAACCTTCAACTAAAAATACATTATCAATGGAGTGTGATAGTGACTTACTAACCTTACCCATGGCAACTATGTTACCTTTCTTATTGTCACCAAAGGTCACACTTCCACCTTCATAGGTTGAGAGTGAGATAAACTTAGATTTGTCTCCTGTCATATGCTTAGAATAACCACTATCAAGATACCAAGTGTTGTTCCCCCTCACTCCAACCTGCAAAAATCAACTAGTTGTTAGTTGTAGGAACCCCTTGTTTCGTGGGTTCCTGTTCTTGACTAGCATTTGATTTGGCAATCCATTTCATGTTACTCATCTTCACATTTTTGCCAATCATTCCAGTTCTTAGTCGACATTGATTTATGTAATGACCTATCTTTCCACAGTATATGCAAATTTTATCACTAGGTAGGTCAACATATTTCTTATGCTTGTTCCTCTTCTTGTAGTTTTCAAAACCAAGACCTTCTCATCTTTTAGTCTGTGGTCTCTCAATCCATTTAGGAACAACCACCACTTTGCCTCTGTTCCTTGCAACAACCAGTCCCTTCTTGAGATAACAGATCTGTTCCTTTAAAATATATTTCTCTTTATTCAAATTTTCGATCTCAGATCTGTAACCTTTCAGAGGAGTTGATCTAATATCAAAGGAACATAGAACAGGGACAAATTCCTTTAAGTGTGAAATTTCTATATTGATTAGATAATTTTCATTCTTCACACTCTCATATGATTCCTTGATTTTTAAATTCTTATCAAATAAATCAAAGAACCTAGTTTCAACACCCGTTCTCATTTTCTTAAGCCATTCTATATGTTCTTTACAAACTTTAACAGCCTGTTCAGTTTGCTCACGTTTTTCACGTTCATCTCTATATTCAAGAATTGCATCATAAAGAATATCATAAATTTCAGGCCTAGTTTTGCCATCTAAGTCTGATTCAAGTCCATTTTGGCTTACCTCAACATTTTCTTCATCTTCTTTTTCGTCAGTGTTTGCCATGAGGCAAAGATTTGCAGTTTCTTTAATTTGTTGTTCTTCTTCCTCTTCAGTCTCTGAATCTCCCCAAGCTGCTATTATAGCCTTTCGAACGTTCGCTTTAGAGAAGGGTGCTTTGGATTCCTTGTTCCTTTCAGCCAAGCGTTCCTTGTTCCTTTCTTTGGTCTTATCATTTTCCCAAAGTGGATATTCCTTGATGAAGTGATCTGTACTACCACATTTATGACAAACAGCTTTGTTAGAAAACCTTTTAGTTTTACCTTTGAATTTCCCATTCTTCACGTTCCTATACATCTTTCGAAATTTTCGGACCATGAGTGTTGCTTCCTCTTCTTCTGAGTCAGAGTTGTCTTCATCATCTGCTTTGAGGGCAATGGATTTTGACTTAGAGCTTTCACCATACTCAGTATCAAGGTGAAGCTCATGAGTCATAAGTGATCCAGCAAGCTGTTCCAAGTTGAACTTAGTGAAGTCTTTTGTTTCTTGTGAAGCAGTGACCTTAGCCATCCATCTATCTTTAGGAAGACTCCTAAGAACTTTTCGAACCTGTTCCTCTGATGAAATAAACTTACCAAGAGAAGCTAACTCATTAATAATGTTAGTAAAACGAGTAAACATCTCTTGTATGCTTTCCTTAGTCTTCATGGAGAACAATTCATATTAATTCATTAGTAAATCAATTTTAGATCTCTTGACTTCATTAGTTCCTTCATGGGTTACTTCTAGTGAATCCCATAATTTGCTTTGCGGATTTGCATCCCATGATCCTATTGTGTTCATGGGGTCCAAGTCCACAATGCAACAGTTTAACAACCATTGCATTTACTTCCATTTTTTCGGAATCAGCTTTGTCATATTCAGAGAAGGGTTTTGGAATTACCTCATTTTTGTCATTAGTAGTTGTGACCTCAAAATCACCAACTTCAATGACTCTCCATACCTGGTAGTTTTCGGCCTTGATGAATATCTCCATTCCGTTCTTCCAGTAGGAATAGAATTTCCCATTGAACATGGGAGGCCTTTGCGTAGAGTAGCCTTTGCGTAGAGTAACCTTCCTCAAGTTTCTCGGTGGTATTCATTGTTCCTTGGATCTTTTTCTCAATAGGGTTTCCTATCTTTCGTGAGTTCTGGCTCTGATACCAATTGTTATTTCACTAGGAACAATACAAGAGGGGGGTGAATTGTATGTGTAGAAATAAACGTAACTTTTTGCGGAATTTTAAACTTAAACAAAGAAACAAGCTAAAGGAACACAAGGGATTTTTAAGAGAAAAAACTTCTTGGGCCCAACAAGAAGAAACAACCTCGACCACTAGGGATTTTAAACTCAACTCTTTCACTAATTAGGCCAAACAGCTTTGTTACAACCTAATTCTACTCACGGGCCACACCTTAAGTTCCTAAACTCAAGTTCCTGAACAACTGATCCCTTAACAGTTGTTCCTCTCAACTTCACTTGAAGTTTTCTCACTTTAACTCGCTTCACTCAAAGCTTCTCTCTTACAGAACTTCACTCAAAGTCCCCTTACCCCGAAAACCAAAATACAATAGAACAAATAAACTTAGTGGAATTAGAGTAAGAAGGCAAAGAACAAATGGCTTTTATGAGAGAATGAAGGCACATACACTTTACTTAGTTAAACTCACTAATTCACTTGGTCAGACACAAATTGGAACTTAATTAGACATTAGTATTTATAGTGGTAATAACTTAGAACGTGGGATTAAAACATGTGTTAGTGGTAAAATCATTATTCCATGATTTTCTTACTCGGAGGAACACGTTCCTCATTCAACCCATGATCTCCATGATCACTGTTAAACGTGGGAGATAATTATGTTACTGCTCCCTTAATTTTAGCAACCACTTAAAGCATTAATTCGAAAATCTAATTTAATTAAAAAGCATTTTAATTATGAAAACCAAAATAAAATCCTTTTACCAAAAATATGATCTTTAAAAATATTTTCCATAAAAACCGAAAAGGATATTTATTATCTTTATAAAAATAAAATATTTTCCTTAAAAAGATTTTCCTTAAAATCAGCTTTTTCCTTAAATAAAACGGTTACCTAGAATCTAGGCATAAATTACTCAACAGACATAAATAAATCGTTGTAATGCTTCATCCTAAGTCTAGATCCTTTTAATAGTTAGTTCCTTTAACTTATTAGTTAAGCGCCAGTTCGTCTGTTCCTTAAACGCTCAATCTCATTCTAAATTGCCATAGTTGCTTACCATTCTTACTCGTTCCTTTACAATGGAACTAGAAACAAAAAGTCTCGCTTTAGTCTTGTTGCTCCAATGCTGCTCCAGTACCAAATCTTGAAACATCTTTACTTAGTCTTCAAAATCCCAACTTGATTTCTTCCTTGACTTAGTATTCTCTTTGTTCCTTTCCTTGATACCTCGAAATTCATTCACTTAAACAACTTGTTAGTCCAATACTTAGTTTGCATCTTTGTTCCTTTGTCATCATACTCGGGTTCAACAGTTTAGATAGTATAATTATAATTAATTTCATATGAATAATTATAGCATATGAATAATTATTCGTTTTTTCATCATATACCCCTGACAATTTTTTTTACACCATATACCCTTTCAACTTTTGAAATTCACCATATACCCCCCCACCTTTCAAAAAATACATCGACTTACCCTTTTGACTAACGGAAGGCTAACGCCGTTAGTCATTAACCCCTAATCCCCCCTCTAACCCTAGTTAACTACCCTAAACCTATGCCAAACCCTAACCCTAATCCCTAACTTAATACCCTAACCTTAACCCTAACCTTAACCACCCCTCCACCCCCTTACCCACCCACTCCCCACCCCTTACCCCACAGCCTACCCACTCCCCCCCACCCCTTACCCCACCACCCCCGAAGCCCCCCCCACTTCCCCGCAGCCCCCTCCCCCACCCCCTCGCATCCCACTTAAACTTAGCGGTCCTCGCCGGAGAAGAACATCCCGGAAAAACGCTCGAAAAGTTCGAAAATCACGAACTTTAAATGCCCAAAAATCGGTCTTAAAGCACCCCAAAAATCACACCAAACTTGAGTAAAATGACAAATAATCACTCTCCTACTCGGACTGCGGAAAAAAATCGCACCAAACGTTCGATTTTCTAGGACTTTGTTCGAAGTTAGATTTTGGATTTTACGGGTTCTTTGTGGCCGGGAGGGCTGCCGGGGGTAGGGGAGGGGGTTCGCGGCTGAGGGAAGGGGAGGGGAGGGGTTCGCGACTGAGGGAAGGGGAGGGGGTTTCGCGCAACAGGGGAAGGGGAATAGGAGAGGAGGGGGGTTCGCGACAGGGGAAGGGGAGAGGAAGGGGGTTCGCGCAGCAGGGGAAGGGGAGAGGAGGTGGTGGTGATGGGGGAAGGGGAGGGGGTCGGCAGGGGAAGAGGAGGTGGTGGTGACGAGGGAGGGGGTCGCGGGGGGGAAGGGGGGGGGGGGGGGTGGTGGTGGTGACGGGGTGGTGGTTAAGGGGTGGTGGTGCAGTGGGGTATGGGGTGGTTAGGGTTAGGGCCCAAGTTAGTGGTTAGGGTTAGGGCTAAAGTTAGTGAATTAGATTAGGGTTAGGATTAGGGTTTGATTTAGGTTAGTTAATTAGGGTTAGGGGAGGATTATGGCCCAATGACTGACGGAAGTCTAACACCGTTAGTCAAAAGGGTAAGTCGATGTATTTTTTGAAAGGTAGGGGGTATATGGTGAATTTCAAAAGTTGAAAGGGTATATGGTGCAAAAAAAAATTTGTCAGGGGTATATGGTGAAAAAACCGATAATTATTTATTAATTTCATGAGTAACAATGATAGTATGGGTGGTCATTAGTTTTATTTATTGTATGCATTAGTAAACATTGTTTTTGCATGCATTGGTTATTTGAGGTTGGCATAACTAATGCAAAAATGCGATAGTTATTTAAGAAAGAGAGAATTATTTATGCGTGATACTGAAATTATGGCCAATAAAATGCATTATAATATGATTTTTATGATATAACTAATATACTTCAGCGCTTAACTAATATACTTCAGCGTTTAACTAATATACTTCAGTGCTTAACTGATTCATCCGGAAGTAATTTAAGGCTAGCATAACTAATAGGTGCAAGCGCTTAACTAATCTACTGCTGGTTTGATGCACGCGCGTGATGTCAGCATGACATCAGCGGTCTCATGTTAACACTAACGAAAGACTGTCTCTCCAAAAACGGACTCTTACATACAAGATGACTCGCTAAAGTTGGCATGTTTAACCCTTAGAAATATGGTTTTAAGTATCAAACTTGTAGGCAACACACGACAACGACAAATTTCCAAGTACCTTAAAAAATCTTCGTTTCATTTCACGATTGAAATTGTTTTCCGTCTCACCAATGCATCCCTCTCCTCGTCCCAGATCCATATCCCTCACAGGCCACAGTCTAAAACTAAAAATTCTCTTTCTACCATGGCCACTAACATGCACAAGTAAACAACACCACAAGCAAAACAAAATGAAATGTAGAACCAACCTCCTCATAAAATTGTCTTAAGAATAAATCTGTCTCGAGCATTGCCATTCATGAATAGAAATGGGACATCAAGTTTGACCGAAGAAAAAATATCGCATTTTATAATTTTTGTTATGAAAATGGGTCATGTGACCTAGTGTGAAATTGGTCATGAGATTAAGGAGTTTGATACTATATAGTTGGATTCACTTTTGTTTTATTTAACTTTTAATGGTTAATCTCGTCCAAATTTAACTACATAAAGATGGAATAATATATATGCCAGAAGTTATAATAATTATGAGATATACAAATAGCATATCTAGCAAATTTTATTCTGATTAGAAGTCAACTCGAAAACTAGACCCGGTAAAATTGAGTCTTAAACAAGAAATTAGGACACAAAATATGAAAATAACCGATCTCGAAAGAACCAAAAATAAGTAGATTAAACCCGACCAGATCCAAAATCCACCCACCTGATTAAGTGTCCAAAATTTATTCCGAAAAATCCAATAATTTCCTAAAAGATATCTTGTAACATTAAGGCAAAATAAGGTTGTATTTTTACTTTTTTCCCTTAATATTTAATTAGAGTTAATTATTATCTTAGTTTTTGAACTAACATTTATGTCATTTAGTCGCATTTTAATTTTGACAGTTTGGTAATAACACTCAGTTTTGAGAAACTTTAACTAGGGTTATTACTAAACTTGTGCATTTTAAGTAGATTATACAATTTTTAAAAGTATTTTCATTTAAAACAAAAATCAGATTTTCAAATAATATAAGAGCCCTTGACCCGACCAACCGACCCGCAACCAATATTTCGGATCATGGTCAAGGAGTTGTCAACCCATAACCTAAATTGACTCGAACTTGAAATTACCCAACTCAAAAACGACCATTTTGCCAGATCTAGTAAATAGACACTGCTATTGCCATATTTTGCTACAAATCTATGTTTCTTCATGTTCTTAGCTAATTTTCTTACTTGATGACGTTATTATTTCAATATGGATGAGCAACTAATAAATATTTTTATTATCCCGTCAAAAAATATAGGAAAAGTCGACCCTATCAGTCCCAACTATTGTCGGTTCACTTTAAAAGGTCCCAACTTTAGGGGACTCTTCCAACACAATCCTTTAAATAAATTAACTTACTAAATTGTTAATTGTAACACATTAAACTCTTCCGCTGGCTTCAATTAATTGAAAAAAAATGGATATCGTATGAGTGTGATGTGTCTCAAATGACTTATTTAAAAGTTTAATCAAGTTAAACTACCGTACTAGAAAGAAACCCCCAAAAAGTTGGGACCACTCTAAGATAATCAAAATTTGGAACTTTCACATTGAACCAACCTAAGTTGGTATTGGGAGTGTCAATTTTTCCAAATATATATTATTGTTGGTGTCAGTGTGAGTGATATTATTAGTGTCACTAGTAGAATAAATGCTTATTGCTGCGGTTATTAAGTGGCATATTGCGGCGGTTTTGACCGCGCAGCAATTCAGGGCGCAGCAATAGGTAATTAACATATTGCTGCGGTTTTAAACCGCAGCAATAGACCAAGATATTGCTGCGGTTTCTGGAACAAACCGCAGCAATATATTACGCTTATTGCTGCGGTTCGTAGCCAAAACCGCAGCAATATGTATTTTTTTATATTAAAAATTAGGTCTATTGCTGCGGTTTTGGATAGAAACCGCAGCAATAAGTGCACGTTATTCAAAAAAAAAAATTTAAAATTTAAATATCCATACAATTCTTGACCTTAAAATGCAATTAAACCAAAGGTAATTAAGAACGAACTAGTACAACATATTGAGTTCATGCAATGACTTGAAAAAGCATCAAAAATATAAATGAAAGAATGCAAATATATAAATGAAAGAATGCAAAACTAAAAATAACTGGATACAAAGAAATTCTAATTAAACAAATAAAAATATACAACAGATCCAAAAAAAACAACAGAAACCTACCTAAAAAAATTCTAAAATCTCATTGATGTAGAAAAACTAAATGTACACAATGGGAAAAAATAAAATATCATCACCTAACCACAGATCTTAAAAAAACAAATCCTAAATAAATAAGAAATGAAATAAAAAAGAAAAAAACGAAATTGACGAAACAGATTGAGAGCAAAGAGATTGGGAAGCAAAGTGAGAGGGAGAGGAGTGAGAGGAAAGAGACTGAGATCGATGAAAGAGGCGGTTCTCTCTCGCCACCACCTTCTGAAACCGACGAGCGACCACCACGAGATAGCAGATCCGACGAGTGACCACCACGAGAAAGCGCACTTGAGATCGTTGATGAAGAAATCGAGTTACAAAAGAACTTCTGCCACCGGGAAAACGACGAGAAGGCACTCACCTTCTGAAACCGACGAGAGACCACCACGAAAAAAACAGATCCGACGAGCGACCACCACGAGAAAGCGCACTTGAGATCGTCGGTGCACTTCGAAGAGGAATTTCGTCCACTACTTCGTCGAATTATCAGAAGAAACCGAAGAGATAGAGGCGAGAAGGGAGAAGCGAAAATGAGTTTAGGGATTAGGGATGAGAGATGAGGGAGGAAGAAAAACCGAAGAGATAGAGGCGAGGGTTTAGGGATGAGAGATGAGGGAGGAAGAAAAACGGCTGAGGGATGTGAGGGATGAAATGAACCCTAGCGTGTTATAATAGTGGAGACTCGTCAAATTTTTTTTTATTTTAAAAGTCTATTGCTGCGGTTTTAGGTAATAACCGCAGCAATAGGTTTAAATATTATTTTTTTAATATATTGCTGCGGTTTTTGTCAAAAACCGCAGCAATATGTCCAGTCAAATAGTCAACTTTTTTCCGTTTAAACCATATTGCTGCGGTTTTCGGCCGAAACCGCAGCAATATGGTTATTTTATATTTTACCGTTTCTTTTTACGTGATATATTGCTGCGTATGGGTAAAACCGCAGCAATACCACCGCAGCAATAAGCAATTATTCTACTAGTGTGTTGTTGTTGATGTTAATATTATTTCCTCTGTTCCTTTTTAATCTACACAATTTGACTTTCACGTTTATCACCACGCACACACAAAATAGACTATTAATATATAATTATGAAAAATTAAAAAATTATAAAAATTTGATATTATGAAATAATATGTCAAGACGAATCTAAAATGACCTCACAGGATGATGTTTTCCCTTATGTATAAATTACAAATGATGGTCAAAGTGAAATATGTGAATAACGTCAAGATACAAAGTGTGTAGATTAAAAAGAAACGAATTAAGGGACTTATCAGTGCAAACTACCCCCTTCATTTCATAAATTATCCCGCTGTTGTAGATTACATTGTAAGGAAAATTGAAGATAATGTAAAAACTAGGGTGAACTTGGTTTTTTAATTAATTAGGAGAGAAATAGTAGATTTACTATATTTCAAGGGAGATAAAAGAGCATGAAAGAGAGAAAAGTGTGGATCAATGATGATTAAAGTATAATATCTTTTGCCATAAGCATGTGAGCATTTCTTCATGAAATGTTGTGATAATTAAATTGGAGAATAGAGGGGGTGGTTTTCTTTTTACTCACTATCTCCAAAATAGTTTGCGCACTTTCCCTTTTTGTTTGTTCCAAATTAATTTGAACACTTTCATTTTTGGCATGGTTCCACTATTATTATATTAATTTTCTTACACCCTTTTGGCCCACATTCAATCTCTATCAATAAATATGTTTTTTTCACCACATACCCTGATAATTTTTTTTATTCACATATATCCCCCAACTTTTCAAAATTCACCATATATCCCCAAATTTTTAAAAAATCCACATAATGCCCTTAATGACTAAGACCGTCAACATTGTTATTTATTAACCCCTAGTTAACCCAATAACCCATTGTTCAACCCTAGTTTTGATGATGACAAAGGAACAAAGATGCAAACTAAGTATTGGACTAACAAGTTGTTTAAGTGGGTGAATTTCAAGGTATCAATGAAAGGAACAAAGAGAATACTAAGTCAAGGAAGAAATCAAGTTTGGATTTTAAAGACTAAGTAAAGATGTTTCAAGATTTGGTACCGGAGCAGCATTGGAGCAAGAAGACTAAAGCGAGGCTTTTTTGTTTCTAGTTCCATTGTAAAGGAACGAGTAAGAATGGTAAGGAACTATGGCAATTTAGAATGAGAATGATCGTTTGTTCCTTTGTAAGGAACAGACGAACTGGCGCTGAACTAATAAGTTAAAGGAACTAACTATTAAAAGGAACTAGACTTAGGATGAAGCATTACAACGGTTCATTTATATCAGTTGAGTAAATTATGCCTATATTCTTGGTAACCGTTTTTATTTAAGGAAAAATCTGATTTTAAGGAAAATCTTTTTAAGGAAAAAATTTTATTTTTCTAAAGATAATAAAAATTCTTTTTCGGTTTTTATGGAAATATTTTAAAGATAATATTTTTGGTAGAAGGATTTTATTTTGGTATTAATAATTAAAATGTTTTTAATTAAAACAGATTTTCGAATTAATGCTTAAAGTGGTTGCTAAAATTAAGGAGCAGTAACTTAATTCTCTCCCACGTTTAACAGTGATCATGGAGATCATGGGATGATTGAGGAACGTGTTCCTCCGGGTAAGGAACATCATGGGATAATGGTTCTGCCACTAATACATGTTTTAATCCCACATTCTAAGTTATTACCACTATAAATACTAATGTCTAATTAAGTTTCAATTTGTGTCTGACTAAGTGATTTAGTGAGTTTAACTAAGTAAAGTGTCAGTGCCTTCATTCTCTCATAAAAGCCATTTGTTCTTTGCCTTCTTACTCTAATTCCACTAAGTTTAATTGATCTATAGTATTTTGGTTTTTGGGGGTAAGGGGACTTTGAGTGAAATTCTGTAAGAGAGAAGCTTTGAGTAAAGCGAGTTAAAGTGAGAAAACTTCAAGTGAAGTTGTGAGGAACAATTGTTAAGGGAACAATTGTTCAGGAACTTGAGTTTAGCAACTCAAGGTGTGGCCTGTGAGTAGAATTAGGTTGTAACAAAGTTGTTTGGCCTAATTAGTGAAAGAGTTGAGTTTAAAATCCCTAGTGGTCGAGGTTGTTTCTTCTTGTTGGGCCCAAGAAGTTTTTCCTCGTAAAAATCCCTTGTGTTCCTTTAGCTTGTTTCTTTGTTCAAGTTTAAAATTCCGCAAAAAGTTACGTTTATTTCTACACATACAATTCACCCCCCCCTCTTGTATTGCTCCTAGTGAAATAACAATTGGTATCAGAGCCAGAACTCACAAAAGATAGGAAACCCTATTGAGAAAAAGATCCAAGGAACAATGAATACCACTGAGAAACTTGAGGAAGGTTACTCTACGCAAAGGCCTCCCATGTTCAATGGGAAGTTCTATTCATACTGGAAGAACATAATGGAGATATTCATCAAGGCTGAAAACTGCCAGGTATGGAGAGTCATTGAAGTTGGTGATTTCGAGGTCACAACTACTAATGACAAAAATGAGTTTATTTCATCAGAGGAACAGGTTCGAAAAGTTCTTAGGAGTCTTCCTAAGGATAGATGGATGGCTAAGGTCACTGCTTTACAAGAAACAAAAGACTTCACTAAGTTCAACTTGGAACAGCTGGCTGGATCACTTATGACTCATGAGCTTCACCTTGATACTGAATATGGTGAAAGCTCTAAGTCAAAATCCATTGCCCTCAAAGCAGATGATCAAGATGACTCTGACTCGGAAGAAGAGGAAGCAGCACTCATTGTCCGAAAATTTCGAAAGATGTATAGGAACATGAAGAACGGGAACTTCAAAGGTAAAACTAAAAAATTTTCTAACAAAGCTGCTTGTCATAAATGTGGTAGTACAGATCACTTCATCAAGGAATGTCCACTTTGGGAAAATGATAAAAGCAAAGAAAGGAACAAGGAACGCTTCGCTGAAAGGAACAAGGAAACTAAAGCTCCTTTCTCTAAGGCGAACGTTCGAAAGGCAATGATAGCTGCTTGGGGAGATTAAGAGTCAGAAGAGGAAGAAGAAGAACAAACTGAAGAAACTGCAAATCTTTGCCTCATGGCTAACACTGACGAAAAAGAAGATGAAGAAAATGTTGGGGTTGGAGTGAGGTGGAACAACACTTGGTATCTTGATAGTGGTTGTTCTAAGCATATGACAGGAGACAAATCTAAGTTTCTCTTACTCTCAACCTATGAAGGTGGAAATGTGACTTTTGGTGACAATAAGAAAGGTAACATAGTTGCCGTGGGTAAGGTTGGTAAGTCACCATCACATTCCATTGATAATGTATTTTTAGTTGAAGGTTTAAAACATAATCTGTTAAGTATTTCCCAATTCTGTGATAAGGGAAATGTTGTTAAATTTAATAGTGAAAAATGCTTGATCATTAACATTAACTCGAAGAATGTCATCTTGGAAGGAACAAGGAAAGGGAACACATATATTGTGGATCTTGATCTTGTTCCTAAAACAATATGACATGTCTTAGTGTTATTGAAGATGATCCACTCCTATGGCATAAGCGTCTAGGACATGCTAGCTTTTCATTACTTGACAAACTTCGATCAAAAGATCTTGTTTTGGGATTACCATCTATAAAATTTCATATTGATCAAGTTTGTGATGCATGTGCCAAAGGAAAACATATTAGATACTCTTTCAAATCAATAACTGTTGTGAGCACCACAAAACCTTTAGAATTAATTCATATGGATTTGTGTGGCCCTATGAGAATTCAAAGTAGAAGTGGAAAGAGGTATCTGTTAGTTATTGTTGATGACAACTCTAGGTATACTTGGGTTATTTTTCTCTCTAGTAAGGATGAGACTTATGATGAGTTCCTTGTCTTTGCTAAAAGAGTTCAACATTTGAGTGGTCACAAATTAATGCATATTAGATCCGATCATGGTAAAGAATTTAAAAATTATAAATTTAATGACTTAGGCAGAGACCATGGCCTATATCATAATTTTCTGCCCCTAGGACACCACAACAAAATGGGGTTGTAGAAAGGAAAAATAGAACTTTGGAAGAAATGGCTAGGACCATGCTAATTGCTAGTGAACTTCCAAGGAACTTTTGGGCTGAGGTTGTTAATACTGCTTGTCACATTATAAATCGTGCCATAATGAGACCTATCATTAACAAAACTCCTTATGAGCTTTATTTTGGAAAGAAACCCAATATTACTCATTTCAGAACATTTGGTTGCAAATGTTTTGTTCATAACAATGGGAAAGATAATCTTGGAAAATTTGATGCTATGAGTGATGAAGCAATATTCTTAGGATATTCATCACATAGTAAGGCTTCACTAGAGGAAAAAAGCCCAAGGGCTGCGGTCAAAAGGGGCCTAAGGGCTGCGTTTTTTGACCGCAGCCATTGGACTAGCAGCCCTTAACCACAGCCCTTAGCGCGTTAAGGGCTGCGGTCAGGCAAAAACCGCAGCCCTTAAGGCGCTAAGGGCTGCGGTTTTTGCCCGAACCGCAGCCCTTGTGACCAAAAAAAAAAAAATTTTTTTTTTTTTTTGCATTTTTTTGCAGTCTAGTTTCCCAAACAATTATATATATATAAAAATATCATTTTCCATTACAAATTATGTTTTTTACACAAATATAGAGAAAATATAGTGAAAGTTACATACGGAAGAACTGTACTAAGAGGCAACAGTAACACATCTACTTAGCTACTTACATAATGCAGCTAACCTCTTTCGTCTCTTGTAACGTAGTCAAGCAGCTTGTATATAGCATGCAGCCCACATACGCCATTGTTGTGAGTACAACTTGAACTTGTGTCTCAAGTTTTGTAGTTCTTTATCAAGCTACAAATTTTAGATCCTTTGCTATAAGGCAGAATGTTTCAACATCAGAGATGCCCCTGATTGTTCGAGTTGAGGGTGGTAGTGTGTCATGAGGACATGAATCAAGTACCCATATGAGCAGTTCCTCACCACAGAAACCACCATGACTGATTTGAGAAGAACTGAAGAACCCAGTTCGGCCACCATCTGTGGTGTAGGAATCAAGTTGACCGCGAATGATGAAAGATATTTCACTCACAGGGTCACCTTCACGTACAAGGAATGTGCCTTCAGTATAATGGGCAGGCTCTAATCCTTTCACATATCATGTCTAGTGTCAACTCGTCCATTTGAATCAATATGGTAGCTGAAGTGCAAGAAGCTATTGCAAAGGTCATGTTCACGTCACCTGATTTTTGCATAACTGAAATCATTCGTACTGATTAAATTGAATTTAACTAATTAAAACTGATAATTACTGACCTTAATTCTATTTTTATTAAGCTGAAGTGGAGAAAATGTCATAATAGTAGCGATTGGTAAATTACGAGTTATATGAACTTTAAATGAGGACGAATAAGTTCATATAAGTTTGGATGAGGATTTTCTAAAGAGAAAAGACCAAAATCTTACTTGACGGACAAGGTTGAGGGACAAATGGCGTTTGACTTCTCTTTGAAGTTCACCAGGAAAAGCAGTGAGAAAAGATTTTTCATCAACTCCTCTAGTAGCCAACCACTTGTTTCGGTCATATCTCTGCACATGTTGCTTTAGCTCTGGAGGTAGTTGTCTATGATGCATCCATTCTTCAATGTCATTTATTTTGAGTCGCCACTCTTCTAGTCTTGCAGTGATAGATAGCAAGTTCCTCTAAAACAAGTAAGAACGAAGTAGAAACAGGGAACAACTACAAAATGAGAGACCTTGATAAAGAAATACAAGCCTTATATTCTGCAATAAGCCTTAGTTTACTAGAACTAACTTACATATTTGTAATGAGTGATGCCAAGAAAAGGAGTCCAAGCGTTCCGACTATGACACAGTAGATGTTTTCTGAAATGTATATGCTTGGCATTAGTGTCTGTCCTATTGAGCTGCACCAAAAACATTTATTGATTAAACATAAGGCTAAAGAGGGCTGACAGATATCTCCCAGGGAACCACTCAACTTGTCCATTCTAGGTACATATTTATTGAAAGGTGTTAATGTTGGATTGTTGTAGCATTTAGTAAGAGATTGAGGAAGGAAATTAGAATGAAGATAGAAAGATGCGAGGGTGCAGACCAGTCATAATCATGCTTTCCGCCACCGGCTCATTCTTCAACAGGCACGCGGTCAGAGGCACACCCTTCCCACTGCTATCAGCGGATGCCAAAAGATCATCCAATCCATTCCTAGCAACAGGAGGCAGTTTTACAGATCCAACTGAAATCTTCCTCAATTTGAGTGACGCTGCATCACAATAAAATCCAGTGTCTCATGAATACTTACGAAATACTCAAGAAATTAGTATAATTAGGAGTAATAGCTTACAAAAATACTAGGACGTCACTGTTGAGAATTAATATAGATAGATATAGGGAGATAGGCATAGTATTAGTTAATGAAAGAGAAAGCAGAAGCAGGGACCATCGCAAGTTTAGTGGAGATGTTGGATCCCATAGAAACCGACAAGACGAAATAAAAAAGAGAGAGAGAGAGAGAATCATGGCAACAAGTAATAATCTAAAGAATTCTTCCCCACCCCTCCACATTGTTAATTTATTTCGAAATGTTTTACTCATATAGAAATACAAATATGCAATGCACATAACAAAATACTCCTACTCAAATAGAAATAACATTTCTAGCTCAGTGAGAAGTTATGTGACGATATCGCATTCAATGTGTTAGTTTCACATATTACAACTCAAATAACATCCAAAGTTTTACCATGAGCTACAACTTTCCCCTACAAAACAAACAAGAACAATACAACAACGGCAATAAAAAAGGTTGCATTGAACTCTGTCCATAAAAAAGTTAAAGAGGTTCTCAGCCACAATAACTCTTTAGCATCATCAACCTCCAAAGTTCAAACAACAAACTATGGGTTACTCCCAAGCATAGGAACCTGCTAAGCCTCTACAGACATGTATATACAAGACTAAGACAAGACATACCAAGGAAACAAGAATAGAAAAATCTAAATGCCTAACACATTCCATAAGTTGAATTTCATAAATGAACCTCTGGTTCATACATAATAGTAATACATAATTGTTGTGCATAGATTTTTCAAGTAACACAAACAATTTCGTTCTTCAACCAGCCAAATTTGTATCATTATTGCATCAAAACAATATGAGAACACAATTTCACTATCTCACAGTACCAGCAACTACTACCAACAGAAATCACCAACAAAACAACAAAAAAAATCACATGAGAAGCGGTAGTACCAACTAAAGATGAAGTTAATCCCTCCATACAGCCTTCTCCATCCTTCATGTTTCACAACCTAAACCATCACCAAATCTCATCACAACAATATATTTTTATAAAAAAACTAAGATATAATTAGTTATTTTTCACCACACAAAAAAAGGGCTTGCTTGAAAAATTAGGAGTGAGAATAGACAGACCTTTGGGCGGGATCATCATCACTGGAGCGAAAAAACTGCACGAGGACGACCCATCGAAGAACGTGAAATCGAATAACTTCAGCAGCAATTTGGGGTTAAAAATTGCATAAAGAATTGGAAGTTGGAGGAGAAGCTCCAAAATTGTTCAAGAGTTCCAATTTTGGTCTTCGCCTTGTTAGGATTTCGATCCGTTTGCTGTTGAGTGTTAACCTAATTTCAAACCAACAATGATATTTGGAATTAAGCTGGATAAAAAAGAGTTAAAATTAGAGAAGAGAGGCCATAGATGAGTTGAGCGATGATACCGGCGCCGGCGAGGCCAATGATGAGAGCATCAACCGGTGGTCACGCGACGAAGACGAAAGGAGGAGAAGAGTGAGGGAAGGAGGCGCAGTTGAGGAGATAAAGAGTGAGGGAAATCTTCGCAGGTGTCGCCGGAGTTGGAGAGAGTGAGCGTCGCCGGGGAATTCGAGTGGGAATTTGGCGCTGAATAGGAGAGAGGCGGCAGTGAGAGAGAGGTTAGGGACGGAGAGGTGAGAGAGGGAGTCGATTGAGAAATTTAGGTAAGTGGCTTTTGTGCGTTTAATTGGTAAGGGAGTTTATTTTTTTTTTGGGCCCATCAAGGGCTGCGGTCAGCCCAAAACCGCAGCCCTTATTTTAAAGGGCTGCGGTTTTTGGGCTAACCGCAACCCTTCACTATTAAGGGCTGCGTTTTTTGAAAAACGCGGCCCCTGCGCCGCAGCCCTTGCGTTTTTTTCCACTAGTGCTTATAGAGTTTACAATAAAAGAACTATGTGTGTTGAAGAAAGTGTCCACATAATCTTTGATGAATCTGACAATTTTAATCCAAGCAAACAGGTTGATGACTTTGAGATTGGCTTGGTACAACCAAATGAGAAAGATGCAGATTCAATTGAGGAAGAAGAAATAAAAGAGGAAATGAACGAAGTAAATGAAAACATTCATAACAATGATGTTCCTGTTCCTCAAGATGATGGAGCTGTTCATGTTCCTACTAAGGACGAAAATGTTGGAGGAACTTATTCAACCATTGCTGAAAGAGGAACAACTGATCAAAGCTCCTCATCCACTCATGGAAGTCAAGAGGAACAACCTGTTCCTATAAGGGAGTTTCAACCAAAACCTTGGAGACATCCAAAATCACATCTAGTGGAACTCATAATAAGTGACATATCCAAAGGTACGCAAACTAGATCTCAGTTAAGAAATTTTTGTGCATTTCATACGTTCTTATCAATGATAAAATCAAGAAATCATGAAGAAGCCCTAACTAATTCTGATTGGATCACTGCTATGCAAGCTGAATTATATGAGTTCGAAAGAAACAAGGTATGGCATCTAGTTCCCCCTTCTAAACAACAAAAAGTGATTGGCTTAAAATGGGTGTTTAGAAATAAACTAGATGAGTATGGAACAATTGTAAGGAACAAAGCTAGACTTGTATTAAAAGGTTATAATCAACAAGAAGGAATTGACTATGAAGAAACCTTTGCTCCTGTTGCTAGACTTGAAGCCATTAGAATACTAATTGCATTTGCTGCTTATATGGGATTTAAACAATATCAAATGGATGTTAAGTGTGCATTTCTAAATGGCTATTTAAATGAAGATGTATATGTTGAACAACCCCCTGGATTTGAAAGCAGTGATCTCCCAAACCATGTCTACAAGCTTAACAAGGCTCTTTATGGGCTAAAGCAAGCACCTAGGTCATGGTATGAGAGATTATCAAAGTTCCTTTTAGAAAACAACTTTAAAAGAGGAAAGGTGGATAAAACCTTATTTCTAAAATCGAAAGGAACTGACATACTACTTGTTCAAATATATGTTGATGACATTATTTTCGGAGCAACTAATTAATCATTGTGCAATGAATTCTTAAATCTTATGAGTAATGAATTTGAGATGAGTATGATGGGTGAGTTAAATCTCTTTCTTGGGTTAAAAATTAAGCAAACTGAAAAAGGAATAATTATTCACTAACAAAAATACATAAAGGAACTGTAAAAGAAATATGGCCTCGAAAATTCAAAGATAAATCACACTCCTATGGGAACTTCAACTAGATTAGATGAAGATTCCATAGGAACAAGTGTTGATCAAACAAAATATAGAGGCATGTTTGGTTCACTTTTGTATCTAACTGCTAGTCGTCCAGACATAACTTTTAGTGTTGGTTTGTGTGCTAGATTTCAAGCTAATCCCAAGGAGTCTCATCTAACTGCTGTGAAGAGAATTCTTAGATATCTTAAAGGAACAGATGATCTTGGACTTTTCTATCCAAGAAGTGATACATTTGAGTTAAGAGTATATGCTGATGTTGATTATGCTGGGGATCTTGTAAATAGGAAAAGCACCTCAGGTATGGTTCAATTTCTTAGTCATAATTTAGTTTCTTGGAGCACCAAGAAACAAAACACAGTTGCTTTATCCACTGCTGAAGCAGAATATGTAGCTGCTGCTGCATGTTGCTCTCAAATGCTTTGGATAAAACAACAACTTTATGACTATGGAATAATCTTTAATTGTGTTCCTATTTATTGTGATAATACTAGTGCCAATAGTATTTCAAAAGATCCAGTGCATCATTCTAGAGTTAAGCATATACATATCAGACATCACTTTCTAAAAGAAAATGTGGAAATTTTTTTTATTAAACTTGAGTTTTGTCAAACTGGAAATCAGATTGCTGATATACTATCTAAGCCTCTACAAAGAGATAGATATGAAAAATTAAGGCTTGAGTTTGGTTTAATAAAACTTAAATAATTGTTCCTATTCCAATTCCCCATGTCTGAATTGATTTGTCTTACTCTATGTGATATTAAGTGACTGTAATTAATTGCCTAAGACCATTGCAAATTAAGATGTTAAAAACATGTACATGGATTCAAAGGAATAAAGCAACTCACAAATGTCACATAATACTCCCCTTATTGTTCCTAAGTTAAAGAAACATGCATGATATGAAGAATGTCGACTTTTAGCATAAGTTGTTTCTATAGCACAAGTTCTTTAGAGTTTATTTTCTTTCCATGAATTAAAAAGTCCATAAAAATCAAAAATCCGAATATCCCAAAAATATAGGAATCAGATTTAATCAAGTCATGATTCTCTTTTTATCTTTTCTTTTATTTTTATCTTTTATTTTTGTTTTTATCCTTTAATTTTCACGCGTGTAACTCTTCATTTACTGTTACATGCATCTTCTTCTTTCTTCCATCCCAAATCGTGTTCCTTAATCGCTTCACCTTCACCATTATTCATCTCCTTCACACCTCTTCGCACACCATAAAACCTCAAATTCTTTTCACCAAATGGCAAAAATCTCACTCAATTCACCTTTTCCAAAAACAAAATCTCCCAAAACCTCTCAAATTGAAAACCCCTCTTCTCCATCCAAAACCCTAGAAATCAAAAAATCTCAAGAAACAACAATGGCGGTAGAAGAGCAAAAATTGGAGTCACCTAGGAGAAGTGTGAGAAGAAGAAAACTAATTGGGGAAGATGATGAAGAAGAATCCCCGGAACAAGTTAAGGGGGAAGAAGAAGCTACACATGTTCCTTCCAAAGGAACTGTTGCTTCTTCCTCCAAGAAACGAGTGGAAAGAAGTGATTCAAGGTATGTCGTAGGATTTTGTGTTGATTTGGAGTGGGCCAAGAAAGTAAGATTCAATGAATTAACCGACATACTAAAGAAACAGGGTATGGAATACCTGTTTGAAACCGCATTTAACAATGCCTTAGTTTCTTTAGCTATGGATGAATTTTGTGCAAACTTCACCAACACTGATGGAGTATGTACTACTGAAGTTAGGGGTAAGAAAATAAAATTTTCCCAAGAAACTTTAGCAAAAATATGGGAAGTTCCTTACAAAGGAACTGATCTGTATTTTAAGAGGAAAGGAACTGTCGCCTTTCCCAATTTCTCCCAAGACGAGATTGTTGAATCTTTTGGGGGAACTGCTGGCCAAAACAAAATAAATCACAATCTTCTTTCTCCCGTCCACAAAATTCTGTTTAATCTTGTTTGGAGAGCACTCATTCCTCGAACTGAGAAGAGGAATGAGGTGGGTCTCTTAGATATGTGTTACATGTTTTGCCTTGACCACCACATTCAAATAAACTTTCCTTCTCTCTTTATCCAACATCTCACGCATTGTATTGAAAATCATTGTGTTGTTGGCTATGGTGCATTTATCACCTCTCTTCTTTCTCACTTTAAAGTGAAGACTACTGGTTGGCCTACCTTGGGAATAAAACAAGGAAATATTCTCAATGAAAAGACTTTGTATGGTTTGGATCTCTCTGTGCAAGAGGGAGTGTTAACTCAAGGGAGGATTGCTCCTAGTTCCTCTCACAAGAGAAAACTGCCCAGGGCAGTGGAAGGGGAACCAGTGGAAGTCATACTGGAGAAACAAGTTCCTGCCCCCACAGATTCAAAGGAACAGAAACCCAAGAGGCGCAAGACTATTGCTAAAAAGCATTCCCCTCCTGTTCCTAAAAGAGGTAGACAAAGCACTAGATTGAAAATTGCTCAAACTGTTCCTGTTCCTTCAAATAAGGACTCTCCTTTAGTCCTATCTGATGCAGAGGAACAGGAGCACAACTCACCTAAGGAACCAACTCCTCCACCCTCACCTCAGATACCAGTAACCCTCACCAACATCTCTTCCATCTCTCCCTCATCCTTCTCTGTTCCTTCCAGCTTTGAACAGTTGAAGGTTGAGATGAACGAACCAAATCCTTTCTCCTCTACCTCTACTGCCCTTCCACCACAACCACCTTTTCTTTCTTCCATTTACACTACCACCTCACCATCTGTTTCTCTTCCAGGAACAGCTGGTCCTTCACAAGAAAACACCCTAGTTCCTCCACCTAAACCATCTTCTGCCTCTGGTTCTAAGGGAAAGGAACAAGTTCCTTCAGATGAGTTTGGTTAGGTTAACGAAGTATGTCTCCCTGCTCAACATATGATTAAGTTCTACAATCACCTTCACTGGACTTAGATGCTAAAACTGATAAAATGATGGGTTTAATGAAAGTCCTTAGTGATACCGTGATTGAACAACAAAAGAACATGGAGATGATGGCCCAAGCCATTAACAGTTTGAAGCAGCAACTTGATGGGCAACATGGAGAGGTGATGAAGAAGTTGGAAGAAGTGGTTGAGGAAGAAGTAGTTGAGGAACACCATTCCCCTTCCCTTCCTAATGTCTAGTTCTTGTTTCTCTTCAAGGAACAAGACTTCTTAGCTTTTGTTTCTTTTCTTTTCTTTCTTTTTCTCTTTCTGTACTTTAAGGGAACAAGTGCTATAAGTAGATGACTTTTGCTATATTTGTCTTCGTTTGTGATTTATGTGCATAATTTCTTACTTGGAATGGCTAGTATTATGTGATTGATGTTTGAGCTAGTCTCACCTTTGAAATTCCTGACTTAACCATTTTTTTGGTGCTTGTTAATGGTCTCAAGGTATTGTACATATCAGTCTTCCCGAAATCACCAAGCGTTTGATCTTTTTGACAATGACAAAGGGGGAAAAGATAAGGACCAAACTAAGTTGAAAATGGAAAAATTGAAAATCATGAAAAAATGAAAAATTTAAATCCTTAATCTGCCTTAATTAAATTATATAAATTATTATTTTATCTTTTTATCTCTTTCATTCTCTTATGTTATTTGTTGTTTTCCTTAGTTTGTAACTTTGTTGTCATCATCAAAAAGGGGGAAATTGTTGAACCCTAGTTTTGATGATGACAAAGGAACAAAGATGCAAACTAAGTATTGGACTAACAAGTTGCTTAAGTGGGTGAAGTTCAAGGTATCAATGAAAGGAACAAAGAGAATACTAAGTCAAGGAAGAAATCAAGTTTGAATTTTAAAGACTAAGTAAAGATGTTTCAAGATTTGGTACTGGAGCAGCATTGGAGCAAGAAGACTAAAGCGAGGCTTTTTTGTTTCTAGTTCCATTGTAAAGGAACGAGTAAGAATGGTAAGGAACTATGGCAATTTAGAATGAGAATGATCATTTGTTCCTCTGTAAGGGACAAACGAACTGGCGCTGAACTAATAAGTTAAAGGAACTAACTATTAAAAGGAACTAGACTTAGGATGAAGCATTACAACAGTTCATTTATGTCAGTTGAGTAAATTATGCCTAGATTCTAGGTAACCGTTTTTATTTAAGGAAAAATCTGATTTTAAGGAAAATCTTTTTAAGGAAAAGATTTTATTTTTCTAAAGATAAAAAAAATCTTTTTCGGTTCTTATGGAAATATTTTAAAGATAATATTTTTGGTAAAAGGATTTTATTTTGGTATTAATAATTAAAATGTTTTTAATTAAATCAGATTTTCGAATTAATGCTTAAAGTGGTTGCTAAAATTAAGGAGCAATAACTTAATTCTCTCCCACGTTTAACAGTGATCATGGAGATCATGGGATGATTGAGGAACGTGTTCCTCCGGGTAAGGAACATCATGGGATAATGGTTCTACCACTAATACATGTTTTAATCCTACATTCTAAGTTATTACCACTATAAATACTAATGTCTAATTAAGTTCCAATTTGTGTCTGACCAAGTGATTTAGTGAGTTTAACTAAGTAAAGTGCCAGTGCCTTCATTCTCTCATAAAAGCCATTTGTTCTTTGCCTTCTTACTCTAATTCCACTAAGTTTAATTGATCTATTGTATTTTGGTTTTTGGGGTAAGGGGACTTTGAGTGAAGTTCTGTAAAAGAGAAGCTTTGAGTAAAACGAGTTAAAATGAGAAAACTTCAAGTGAAGTTGTGAGGAACAACTGTTAAGGGAACAATTGTTCAGAACTTGAGTTTAGCAACTCAAGGTGTGGCCCGTGAGTAGAATTAGGTTGTAACAAAGTTGTTTGGCCTAATTAGTGAAAGAGTTGAGTTTAAAATCCCTAGTGGTCGAGGTTGTTTCTTCTTGTTGGGCCCAAGAAGTTTTTCCTCGTAAAAATCCCTTGTGTTCCTTTAGCTTGTTTCTTTGTTCAAGTTTAAAATTTAGCAAAAAGTTACGTTTATTTCTACACATACAATTCACCCCCTCCTCTTGTATTGTTCCTAGTGAAATAACACCCTTAATTACCCCTACCCTAATCTCCCTCCTCCCCTTCTCTCTCCTACACCATTAACACCATCACCAAGATCACTTTTACAAACCTTCATCCATGGGTTCCTTCCTTATTTTCTCTCTTCTCTTCTTCCTCTCCACCATTGTTACCTCTAGCATTACTTACCCCACCTCTAGCACACCGCTCTCTCTCCTTTCACCATCACCATTCTAATTCTCCATTATTTCTCCTTATTGATCTAATTTACCGATATATTTAGAAAACTATTATATGTGAAAGATGATAAGTATGCTTACCTTTGGAAGTTATTTTAGGTGCATTTTCATATAGGTTTAAGCCAATTTAGTTGCATCTTAGAACATTTTGCATATATTCTCTTTGTTGTGCCTTGTTTACCCCTTTTCATAATCAATATTGATACTCCAATGGAACACGTACAAGAGGGGGGGTGAATTGTACTTTGGAACTTTTAGCAAAGTTTCTCGCGGAATTAAGGCTTTCAAGAAACAGAGATACGAGAGATAAAAATATATAAAATTGAGGAAACTTCTTGAACCTTATCAAGAAGGGAAAACCTCAAAAACTATATTATTGCAATAACTCTATTACAATCACTCTCTACAACTCGAGTTCCCTTCGAACTCAAGTTCCCACAATAATCCCCTTTGATTATTGGAACTCTTCTCTCTATTGCTTCTACTCCGAAGCCTACACTCACTGATTTAACTCTAAGTCTTTACAAGAGTCACTCAACCCTTGAACCCCAAATTACAACTCAAAATGAGAAACACACTAGTAAATATATTGAACTTAGATATTTAAGGAACTTAGGAACTCACTTAATAATGCAACTGACATTTTAGAAAACACTTAAGATTTAGCAATAGAAATATGTTTTCAGTTGGTAGTTTGTAATGAGAGAGACTTCTCCTTTTATAGTGAAGTCTTCTCATATTAGTTCCACTTATTCCTCCATTAAGTGTGAAGCAGTAACCCACGTAGAATTATTTTCCCACGTTCACACTTCTTGAGGAACAAGCAAAGACATGTTCAAACCAACTAACAGTAAGTGGTTTAGTAGTTGAGAAAAACAAGGAGTTAACTTAGGAAATTTATTTTTACTTGCTCAGTAATTAAAAAAGATTTTTATTTAGCAAATAAAAACTGTTTTATTTATTTACAATATTTCCTAAAAACTCTCAGTTAATATTTTTCAAAACCACTTGTTGCATTTAATAAGTTCCATTTAGTTCCTTAAACTTAAGCAATATAATTTACTTACATAAATCCTAAGTACAGATTCTTGGACTTAGAAGTTACGCCATCTCTTTCAATCTTCAACTCTGAAGATCCCTGCGTTCCAGCTCAGGAACAGTAGACAGTTCCTCGAGGAACTGTTGAACAATAATGCGTCCCAACTCAGGAACAGCAGACAGTTCCTTGAGGAACTGTTCATCAGGAACTGTAATCATGAATCATCACTTAGTAACTGCTGTAGAGGGTGTATTGATTTGCCTTGAACATTTGCTCCATGCTATCCATTACTCCACCTCCGGAACTCGTTTAGACAACTTGTTTCCGATACCAGTTCCACTAACATAGTTCCATAGGAACGGTTCCTTTATTCAAAGGAACCATTTCATAGTTCCAATTCAAGAACTTCGTTCTTCTCTTAGAGTTCCATCTCAGGAACTTCACTTATTATCTTTATAAAGCACTATTATTAATTCATGAACCTTGCACACATAAAACTTATAAACTCTATTAGTTATTACTTTAGTTTGTCATCATCAAAACTTATAGTGGCTCAACAATTTCCCCCTTTTTGGTGATGACAAACCAAGGCAAAGTAATATAAAAACTAACACAAATAAAATATAATATAACAATGCAAGATCATGTTATGTAGAGAATGAACCAGAATAAGAACAATACATAAGCTACTTTGCCATTATCTTCCCCCTTTTGACATCATCAAAAAGCGTATTGTTTCTCAAGAATTTGTTATCAATCTTCCAAACTTATAGTGACGCTACACCACCGTAAATATATAATTAATGGCCAAATATGAGGTTAAATTTTTCAATTTGCTCAAACATCAATCTAGTAATATTAGCCATCCTCATGCACATGTTAATCAATTAGTCAAAGAAGCTAAAGCATGCTAAACATTAACCACCACTTTACCAAAGTGCAATCCATAGGGTAGAAAACAAATAGAATGTCCAACTAAATTCAAATAGAAGATCAAAGGCTCATTTTTATGAAGAAATGGTTGGAATAGGCTAAGTAAAAGAAAAAAATATATGAATTGGTCACTTGTTCCTCCACCATTACCTTTCCTAAACTTGCAGTTTACTTTATGATCTGCCTTTGAAAACACACATCGATTCCTTTCAAATAACATGCAGTTCCTTACTTCTTTTTCGGTATTTTGAATAGATTCCGCTGTCTGTTCCTTGCTTTATATTTCAAGGAACTAATTAATTCATTTTGTTTACTTTAGATTTGATACTAAAGGAACATACATGGGACTACTAGAACCCATAGATTTTATGGCAGCTTTGTAGAAGTAGGAACTTGAATAACGTATGGAACGTTGAATCTCTTCTCTATCTCCCTCTCACACATCTCTCCTTTTATTCTCCTGTTTGCTCTCAATTTTTTTTTTTTGTCTCCCTCAATCTCTCCTTTTTCATCTCCATATCAACTTATTCTCCCTCAAACTTTTCTTTTTCATTCCTTAGTTCCCCCTCAAATGTTGCATCATCATCAATATCTAAAGTTATAGTGGAGGAACACAAATTGAAAGATTTGAATATATGGTGAACTGATTTAGAAAGAAAAAGGTATGTAAATGTGATATGAAAGGTTTGGAGGATTTTTTGAGATCTTTAAAAATAAATGATGGAATAAGAGGTTTGATAATTTGAAGAATGATATTGCTGACTTATACACATAATTGGACATTCATATGTAATGCACTTGGTGTGGATGGAATGTATAACAAACGAGTTCCTTGGATGAAAGAAACTACACTTTTTACTTCCTCTTCCTTTTGACTAACAATTAGCAATATGGACAGTAAGGGTAATATTACAAAGAAATCAGTGAGTCATATTTTAAATTTAACTCATGACTATGCATAAAACATAGAAACAATTGTGGTGACACACATTCATATGGAAGACATATCACAAAAACTCTACATATACACGCTAAATGAATTTGCCAATCAGAGAAAAACAAGACATCATAACTTACTTAACAAAATCATCTCTACAATTTTTATTCCTTTTTAGTGAGAGAAATTTAAATACTTCACTAGATAAACGCAAGGAACAATATGTGCCATATATTGTTCCCTCTCACTAAGGCAATCATAACGTCTAATTATTAATATTAGGAACCCACATTTTTATGAGTTCCTTTCTTGAAAACACATTAGCCTTATGAATACATAACTCAGTTTTAGACTTAAAATCAAATTTGGTCATTAGATATAACTGAGCAGTTCCTTTGTCCCAAAGTTCCTCAGCCTTATCACTTTGGCTTTTTAATATTCCAAGTTCTTTATAATCATCTAGTGTTTCCAACGATAATTCAGTTAACTTGGCTTTCGATAGAGATTGAAGAGTAGTGGAATTTACCTCATTAGATGGAACTTTATCAGTTTCATTTAATTTTGCCAAGAGACAGAGGTTGACAGTTTCTTCATAAGGTTGTTCCTCTTTGTCTTCATAATTTGTTTCTCCCCACGCGTCTATCATGGCTTTCTTGAAGTTAGGTTTGGCAAAAGTCGACTTGTTGTAACTATCTTTGGATAGTTCCTCACCTTTGCCTTTTCCTTTCTCATTTTCCCAAAGAGGACAGTTTCTTATATGATGATCAGTTTCTCCGCATTTGAAACAACCATTTTTAGTTTTGGAACTAGCTGGTTTTCTAGACGAGTTCCTTCCTTCATGGTTTCCAGGCCTGTAGTTTCTGTACAACCTTTTCATCCTTCTGACCAGCATGACAGCTTCTTCTTCATCAGGTTCTGACTCTTCGAGTTCCTCTGCCTTAAGAGCTAATCCTTGGTTCCTGGAACTCTCAGGGACAACAGTTCCTAGATGTAATTCGTGGGTCATCAAAGATCCTACCAATTGTTCAATACTGAACTTGGTAAAGTCCTTAGTTTCAAACAAGGCAGTGACCTTTGTTCTCCAACGTTCATCTTGAGGCATACTCCTGAGAATTTTTCTAACCTGTTCATCAGTGGGAATAATTATTCCAAGAGAAACTAATTCATTAGTGATGTTAGTAAATCGTGTAAACATATCTTGAATTGTTTCTCTTGGTTGCATTTCAAAACATTCATATTTAGACATTAAAAGATCGATTTTGGAACGCTTAACCTCATTAGTTCCTTCATGAGTGATTTGAAGGAGATCCCAAATTTGCTTTGCACTCTTGCACCCCATGACTCTATTATGTTCATGAGATCCAAGACCACAATGCAATATTTTGACAGCCATAGCATTAATTTCTTTTTGTCAAAATCTTCTTTTGAAAAT
Organism: Beta lomatogona; assembly: GCA_947646795.1. NCBI lineage: Eukaryota > Viridiplantae > Streptophyta > Magnoliopsida > Caryophyllales > Amaranthaceae > Beta > Beta lomatogona. The sequence goes on from CANSNZ010001069.1 coordinate 1,584,473, forward strand.
TCAGTAATTGGTTTAGGAACTACCTTGTTTTTGGCATTGGTTGTTGTTACCTCAAAGTCACCTACTTCGACGACTCTCCAAACTTGGTAGTTCTCAGCCTTGATAAAAATTTCCATATGATTTTTCCAATACGTATAGAATTTGCCGTTGAACATTGGTGGCCTCAGCGTGGAGTAACCTTCCTGGAGTTTCTCTTGAGTGCTCATATTTTTCAGGAACTTTACTCAACAGGGTTTCCTGTATTACGTGAGCTCTGGCTCTGATACCAATTGATACTCCAATGGAACACGTACAAGAGGGGGGGTGAATTGTACTTTGGAACTTTTAGCAAAGTTTCTCGCGGAATTAAGGCTTTCAAGAAACAGAGATACGAGAGATAAAAATATATAAAATTGAGGAAACTTCTTGAACCTTATCAAGAAGGGAAAACCTCAAAAACTATATTATTGCAATAACTCTATTACAATCACTCTCTACAACTCGAGTTCCTTTCGAACTCAAGTTCCCACAATAATCCCCTTTGATTATTGGAACTCTTCTCTCTATTGCTTCTACTCCGAAGCCTACACTCACTGACTTAACTCTAAGTCTTTACAAGAGTCACTCAACCCTTGAACCCCAAATTACAACTCAAAATGAGAAACACACTAGTAAATATATTGAACTTAGATATTTAAGGAACTTAGGAACTCACTTAATAATGCAACTGACCTTTTAGAAAACACTTAAGATTTAGCAATAGAAATATGTTTTCAGTTGGTAGTTTGTAATGAGAGAGACTTCTCCTTTTATAGTGAAGTCTTCTCATATTAGTTCCACTTATTCCTCCACTAAGTGTGAAGCAGTAACCCACATAGAATTATTTTCCCACGTTCACACTTCTTGAGGAACAAGCAAAGACATGTTCAAACCAACTAACAGTTCGTGGTTTAGTAGTTGAGAAAAACAAGGAGTTAACTTAGGAAATTTATTTTTACTTGCTCAGTAATTAAAAAAGATTTTTATTTAGAAAATAAAAACTGTTTTATTTATTTACAATATTTCCTAAAAACTCTCAGTTAATATTTTTCAAAACCACTTGTTGCATTTAATAAGTTCCATTTAGTTCCTTAAACTTAAGCAATATAATTTACTTACATAAATCCTAAGTACAAACTCTTGGACTTAGAAGTTACGCCATCTCTTTCAATCTTCAACTCTGAAGATCCCTGCGTTCCAGCTCAGGAACAGTAGACAGTTCCTCGAGGAACTGTTGAACAATAATGCGTCCCAACTCAGGAACAGCAGACAGTTCCTTGAGGAACTGTTCATCAGGAACTGTAATCATGAATCATCACTTAGTAACTGCTGTAGAGGGTGTATTGATTTGCCTTGAACATTTGCTCCATGCTATCCATTACTCCACCTCCGGAACTCGTTTAGACAACTTGTTTCCGATACCAGTTCCACTAACATAGTTCCATAGGAACGGTTCCTTTATTCAAAGGAACAGTTTCATAGTTCCAATTCAAGAACTTCATTCTTCTCTTAGAGTTCCATCTCAGGAACTTCACTTATTATCTTTATAAAGCACTATTATTAATTCATGAACCTTGCACACATAAAACTTATAAACTTTGTTAGTTATTACTTTAGTTTGTCATCATCAAAACTTATAGTGGCTCAACAAATATAACAATCTAGTAGAGAATTCTCAAAAATCCAAATGGAATGGAGTACTGGAAGTCTGATCACGGCTATCTATTCTCCACATCAACAATGCTCTTGTCATCTTTTCAAAGCTACACTCTCGAACAATATAATCTCTCTCATAGAAGACCATTTCATCATGCCTTTCATGAAGAAGAAAGAATTAGGGGACCAAATAAAAGAGAAGCCCTCATGCAAGATGCCTGCAATCTGCAGATCATGCAGGCAAAAACTCCAAAAAAAAGCCATAAACATGCAATGAACCTTAGTAAATTACATACAAGATGACTCGCCAAACTCGACCTACTTAATCCTTAAAAATCAAACTTATAGGCAAACACGACAACAACAAATTTTTTTAAGTATCTTAAAAAACCTTCATTCCATATCTCGATTGAAATTGTTTTCCACCCCACCCCAAAGCATCATCCCTCTCCTAGAGTCCTAGTCCCATATCCGTGTCCCCCTCGGCCCTCTCCCCTCTCCCCTCTCCCCACAGGGCACAGTAAAACTAAAGATTTCCACTAACATGCGCAAGCAAAACGAAATGAAATGTAAGAAGCATCCTCCTCCCTTCTGAGTTCTGCCGTCCTATCCTAATCCCTATGCAACAAAATCAATCAGTTTCTCTCTCCTCTCTCTAACATGCGCCCTATTTTGTCTCTCCTCCCCAGCAGTAGCACCTCGATGATGCCTCCTCCTCCTCCTCCTCATTCTCTCTCCTCCAAACCCCGCAAATCATCATCATCATCATCTTCCTCCTCCTCGTTGTTCTGCCGGCACCACTCTCCTTCCGCAACATCAACCCTAGATCTCCTAATCCTAATCCTAGTCCTATTCTCCGGCACCTTCCTCTTAACCTCTTACTTCTCCTACATCTTCAACTCTCTCTCTCTCCTCCTCCACCATCACCACCACCAATTCCCTCTCCTCTACCTCTTTGCCTTCTTTCTCGCTTTCGCTCTCGCTCTCGCCTTCTCCTTCGATGTTTGTTCATTTCATGTCTTCGGTGTTCGATCGCGTAAATGTTCTAACCCTAAGTGTAAAGGCTTGAGGAAAGCTATGGAGTTTGATTTACAGTTGCAGACTGAGGATTCTATTAAATTAGGTCCTAATTTTATTGATTCTTTACCTTGGAAAGGTGGTACTGAGACTAATCCTGATTATGACTGTCTTCGTTCTGAGTTGAGGAAGATGGCTCCTCCTAATGGTCGCGCTGTTCTTCTTTTTCGGGCTAAGTGTGGCTGTCCTATTGCTAAATTGGTCGCTTCTGGTCCTAAGAAAGGCAGGAAGCATAAAAAGTATGTCACTTCTTTTCTTTCTTTCTTTCTTTCTTTCTTTCTATATATATATATATATATATCTCATTCGACTAACTAACTAGTTGTTTTAAAGGGGTCACTTATCGTACAACTGATCCGTCTAGGGTACAGATTCAGGTGGTGTTACCATAATTTTATTGTAAGAGAGTCTTAACAGGACTTATTATGTTATCTATTCATGATTGCCTTTCTGTTTTACTAATTAGTATGCCAAAGTCATGTTTTTAGAAAGTGAAGATATGTTGAGGTATTTTTGCAAGATAATTTTATTGTAAGGCAATCTTACACAACACTTCTAAGCTTGTCGGATATAAAATTCATGTGTTGACCAGTTAAATGTTGTGGTTTCTAGTAAAAATGTGTCATCCTACACTAAAGGTCTAAAGCAATGCTTTTTGAGTACATTGTCACTGAAATTTTCTGCCATCAACTTGGTGGTTTTAGCCCTTTTTTTTTTTGTCTTGGACTATTTTTTGTTGTAATACAAACAATATGGTAGGAGAGGACTAGTTCTAGAATTCTTCGGTCATCACGTTGGTTCTACTTGTCAGAGGGGCGGGATCGATGGAATGGGAAAGCTGGGACCTTCTTTGTCCATTTTGTTCATATCCTTTGATTAGTTTGCTTCTTAACCTTATGTTTCCACGTAATCAGAATTGAAAGCATTCTGGGTATAGAATTCCCTCCTAGATGCTTTCTTCGTCTAATGAGTTCAAGGACTGCATTATCTTGTTTTTAGAGCAACTAACTGGCAAACCATTTCCATCAATTTTATGTAGAAGGATTTGATGCATTGTAATACTTAGCTATGTTACTCCGACACCTTTATTTAGCTCAAAAATAACGTGTCGTGTCCGACATGTCACTTTACTTGGATACTTTATTTTAAACTAAGAACTTGACTTTTTTCTGCAAAATAGCCGAGTCGAATACTTAGACACCCGTATCCGGGTAGACACTTAATTCTTTCTAACATAGATACTTAATGCCGGAGTGATCACATGAGGGCAGTATGGGGTTTCTTAAGGAGGAGTTATGGTATACTCTCATTTGGCAAAATGGTGCACAGGGGAAGTGGTCGTTTGCTGCTTGGTTTTGGATAGCTATCTGGTTTCTAAGGTTAATGTACATAGACCCTGTGGTGTTTAGAATGACTCGTGGGCATCTGGTGACTGACTGGAGATTTTTATCTGGCTGATTATGGTACTTTATCTAGCCTTTACAGTGGTGGTGTGAGTTCAGCTCAGGCATTTGATGCAGGAATTAGGAGAAGAGTTGGCAAAAGGGCCTTTGTTCTGTTCCTTGTTGCACAGGGTTAAAAGTAAGAGCCTCAATGGTAAATCACAGGCTTAACTGAAGGTCTATATTTTTTGCCATATGCATGAAATTGGGTAGAGACTAGAGAGGATATAATACATACCTGCCTTTCTGTTTATTGAGTGCCTCTGCATTCTACTCTGTGGATGCTGATGATTAAATATGTAACGACTTGTTTCAGTTCTTTGCACCAGTTACACGGTTCCCCTGGTGTCCTCATAACCTTCGGTTTCAAACCAATGTTCTGCTTGAAATAATTTGTTCATGTTAGTTTCCTTAACGATCAAAAAGTGTTGTCTCATTCTAGTTTCTGCTTCTACCTCCCAAGTTGGCTTGTTGTCAACTTCATTCGTATCCAAGAATTTCAGTAATAGCTCTTTCTTTCTGATGGTGCCTATCCACTGTATATTGCAGACTTTTTGCTGTAAAAACGTTTCTTCTGTTACTGTTATTCTACGTATTTTTTGAATTTATTAGATTCCTATTTATATTTTTTAATCTTTTGTCCCACTGTTTTTTCAAGTAATCATGATTCCTTTGTCTTGCCAATCACTGTATGTCTGTATCCTAAAGGCTCTCTTCGGTGCAAAACAAAACAAGACAGACAAAGAAGGGCAATTTTTGACATCTCTTCTTGAGATGCAATTTTTTGAATTGAAAATTATACAGGTCCCAAAGACGATGTCTATAAGATGCAATCTCCATTTTTGGTGTTAAGTCAGGTAGAGACACTATATGCTTAAGCAACTTCTAGATGACGTGTGCTTGTGCGTCAGGATACCATAATGTTTAATCAGAGGTTCAGAAAATACAATCAAGCAAAATTGTGATTGAACGTTGAAGTGGTTGTTGGAAGACATGGCGTCAAGAGTTTTCTGGGATAATAGCATAATGAAACACGTACAATTACTGCAGTCTGGCAGTTGTATTTAGAGTTCATGTTAGTGCAGTATGATTAAGGGGGTGCTGAATCGCAGAGACCTGGTATCTTAGTGAAATATGAACTTTGCTTCTTGTCATGGATAAAGGGCTGATAGTTGAGGTTAGGGGTTCACTGACAACAATAAGCTCTTGATGATGACTGAGTCAAATTACGTTTCCTGATTGCTTCTACACTTATTCCCAGCCCTTTTATTGAAGTATTATTTTATAAATTGGATTTGTTACCGGATGCTCTCTTTATGCCACGAAGAGTCATGTCTCACTGTATCAAGAATTGGTCTTAGAAAGGAAATTTGGGTCTTTTGAGTTATGTTATCTGTCATGCCTAGTGAGGTATATGAGACTTTGTAAGGGTTTGCTCTTGCATCATATGGAGTATAAACAAGGTATTGGAAGAAAGGCTTTTTCCACTAAGACGTCTCTAGTGAATGCTGTTATGGGTTTTGTGTATCTGTATGGTCTGGTTTTCACTCTGGTAATGAAATAAGTATGGCTTTTTTATGGATAAGCATTGATGGAGGACTTGTTCTCCTAAATTATCGTAGCTGTTCTTGATTTTGTTCTATAATTTTTCTATGCCTTGAGAAATGTAGGGTTTATTACGTATTTAGAAGATCTTGTGATATTGAAATTGCTATTTTGGTTTAAGGGAATACACTTCTCAGTCTGGTAGGTTTTCTTGAATGAGTTTTTGCCACCACAACTTCTGGATGAACAAGTAATAGTATGTTATGCAACTGATTGTAGTATTATACATGTATTTTTTATTTAGGGAAACAAATATGCGAGTTTAGTAAGCCTTTACTACAAATTTGGAGAGAACTTGTAAGTTTTAGATGCCTCACCTTTTTAGCACCACTATATTGCGCCTGCCTAATGTCTAAAAGGCAAATTTTGCATTAAACATGTACTAGCCTTGGATTTGAAAGATTCTGGGAAGGAGGGCGTTCTTGGTGGTTTGTAGAGTTTCTGCTAATTAGTCTTATCTGTTTGATTGTGTGTATTTGCACGGAGCCCGGATCTTCTAGAGTTCTAATATAACTCTACAAGGTAGAGTTGTATCTGAACCATACATTTTAAAATCAAGGGCTCATATTAGTGGGAAGGGGAAAATAAGGGGGTGGATTTTGATGAGAAAAAATAGGGGGGTTTTGGAAAGATAATATATGAGCCATTGATTTTTTATTCAATGATTGATATTGTAGAGTTTTTATAGAACTCTAGAGGATCCAAACACATTTGCACGTGCCTGCTTGCATGTGTCTGTAAACGTGTGTGCTTTGGAGTAAGGTGTCGAGAAGGATTAGTTGTTTCTATATGCAGTTTTTGTATCCTAGTCTTATCGTGTGGGTATTTGCATGTTTGCAGTCTGTTTGTGTGTATATCATTTTAAATTAGATTCCCTATTTTAATTGAACTCTGTTTTGAGCTCTTAACAGTTTTTTTTATAATAATGTTAATATGCAGTTTTTGTATCCTAGTCTTATCGTGAGGGTATTTGCATGAACCCTTGGTAGTAAGTTGCCCTTAATTTTGATTTCCATCTATCTCTTTTAGCTTTATGTGTTTTTATGTGTGTGGTTTTCCTATCCTCTTTTGTTGGTGGGTTGAAAGTTATTCTTTTCCTCTTTGCTGGAGCTCTTCCTGGAGAAAAAAGAATATGTTCTTTCACAATCTATGAAGAAAAGTTGTTATTCTCTCTTGGCTTGTCAAATCAAAAAGAAACTGATGCATCTTATTGTTCACTGTTGGAAGCTTTTCAATACTCTAGTTTATTTTAGGGGCCAAAATTTTATCTTACTGTCAGATGAAAGATGATGAATCAGTATTTATTGATATGATAAACATGTTGTTTAACTGTATGGTAAATGTTAATGCAACCATCATTATGCCATTAGCTAGCAGCTGGTTAAAGTGTGACATCACTAATTGGGATAGTATTTCAACTTGCGTCAGATACTATCATAGTTGGCTTGATATCTATTATGTGCAACATTTCCTTGTCAAGAAGATTTAGGTATTGTATCTTCATATTCTAGGAGGCTGAAATTCATATTGCCAAAATCTGAACAACACAGTTCCCCTATGGAAGTGCTAACTCTTGGCAACTTTCACGGTTTTACCCCCCTCTAAATTTAAGAAAAGATAGTATGACATAACTGTCATTTGAGCTAAAGCATCTCTAGTTACATCAAAGTACAAGTGCATACGATTCATTGGGGGACTGGACCTTCTCTGCTCACATCGCTTCCCCTCTTCCTCCCTTTTACTTTCTTCCCGAAAGTAAACTATCCAGAAAATCCCTGTTGAATTTTTGACAATTATGTTAATACAGTTGTGGTTTAATTTTTGGGATCCCCTTGGTTCGGCTGATATCTATTCTGATCCTTCCTCTGTCTGCAAAATCTATTTGTATGTCATACTTGCTAGCATCTTTTAAATTGATGCTGTCGTGTAGTTGATTAATATCTAACCTGGTCTTCTAATGTCCATACATTAAATTTTTGTTGGTGGTACATTGAATTTTCGTTCATTTAAATGCTGCTGTTATCATCAATGCCATTTTCAGGGCTTTCTGGTGTGATTTGTTTACAGATTTGTATTTCAATGCTCATGAATTATGTAGGTAGCATTTAAGACTCCCATATGAACAGGTGTGTAGTCTTTTGGTGCTGCAGCATTTAGTATGTTACTCTAGTAGTTGTCCTTTTTGCATTCTCTCTCGCATATTATTTTGGCCTTTTTCTGTATGGAATTCTATATGAATGTTCGCATTATGAATCCTGCGCTGAATTATGGTGCTTTCTCTTCACCTTTCAGGGCTGATTAGAAATAATGAATGCAGATTAGGTGTATACATAGGTCCAATTAGGTTAAGGTGAAGAGAACACGTTTGTAGTTAGTATGCACTGGCTTATGTATCTACACTACACTACACAACATTTGAAATGAAGGGATTCATCAGCATCCCTTTGTCTTTCGCGCGTAATAATACAATTATTGCGCTGATTTGTGGTTCTACTTCTTCTGCAGGGCTTTATCTAATGTGACACCCAACGGAGATCATCGCTGATGGCCCATTGGATGATGGCTATGCGGGTACAAAGTTGATTTAATCCTTTCTATGTTACTAATCAGCTGGTTTGCTATTTGGATGGAAATTGGATGTTTAGAGGATCAAACATTTCCATTGGAATCTGCAAACAGCCTCCCTTCCATCTGGTGCATTCTCTGTAGAAATGTTACTATGGAACTGGAAGGATAAATACTGTTTTAAATTTCTTCTGCTATCTGGATATGTAATACCAAATTTATGCCGATAAACAAATGAAATTTATATTGGATTTTTTTTCCTTATTACTTGCTCTAGCCCTTGATATACGGTTTGTTTCTCATTTTTTATTGGAATTAAGGTAAGTGGAACATGAAATGATAAACAATTAGGGTCTGTTCTCTTCGGCATAAAACAACTGAACTAAACTAAATTATAACTAATTAATAGTAATGATTATCATTTAGGAATTGAACTGAACTGAAAATAAGTTGGGGAGAACAGGCCTTTAGTACACTTAATAATGGATGAAAAAGCATTAAATGCTAATTCAACCAACAAAGAAGAACTAGGAAAGTTCTCATTAGAACACTTGTATTATTGACTTTTTGCCAACAACGCACTTTATATTCATTGGCTTGCTTATTGTACACTAACGGTTTGTTTGATAGATAGTTATAAATGGTGGTAATGGGAATGAATTTGTATGTAAATTTGTCAAGAAAATCATTGTTCATTCCCATTCAATACCACCTTGTAGGTGGTAATGAGTGGTAATGAAAATTACTTCCACCTAGGAGAAAAAAACACACAAGTTTAGGGGTTTGATTGCCTCCCCAAGGAGAAAAGAACACAAACTTAGGGGTTTAAATTGACTCTCTATGGAGATTTTAAGGGTGCTTTCCTAGTTTCCTTGTAACATTGCACTTAAAATTCATTCCCGTTATCACTATTTATTAACGACTACCAAATGGGTTATTAGAGTAATGACTTTCTACCTTAAAAAAAAAGTTCAACCTATTTTAATTTTCTCTGTCTCTCTTCTCTTCAACTTCATTTCTTTCTTTTTCTCGTAAATACATCACCATCTTCATTTCCAAATACTGAATAGTAAAGAAATTACTCAAATTCCCATAGTTGTCTTTCCATATGCTATATTATTGTAGTTCCAAGTTAACAAACAAATTGAACTTTTTCTATTAGATTTTTATTAATTTTCAATATTCTAATTTAGACTTAATTTTCAATATTAGATTTTTATTTATTTTCAATATTTTAATTTAGACTCAATTCAACGTATTTTTCGTCAGTCTAAAATACAAATCTCTTAAGGCTGGTTTGATATTCAATCCAAGATACGTACAAATAAACGATGCATACGGAGGTATAAATTTTTGAGGGTCCTTTAATTAATTAATTTATTTGTTATTATCTTTATTTAACCTTTTTATTCATGATGAAGATTGTTAACGTATTACTGAAACTGTAAGTATCTATGTATTATAATTAACTCCCTACACAAATTTCTTTTCTAATTTTGATTTATTCTCATGTATATTATATTTTATGCTTGATTTGACATTTTTCCACCTCTAATTATTTTTGAGGTCATTAAAAAAATTAGTCGTTTGTGTTGATGAACCAAGTTAGATTAATTTTTAGGTGTTTGAAATTAATTACTTGGTTGTTTAATTGCATAAAACTAGACCTATGACACGTATTTAGTAGAGGTTAGCAATGGACAAATTTGATTCATGATCATATTCGTACCCTCATCTCCGAACTCAGTTTTTAGTTAATTGACAAATTATGAAGTTATGACGGGGAAATCTACATTGGATAAGTCCCTAAAATGTCCCTATAGTTTCCCAAATATCCAATTAGGTTTATGAGTCTTCATTTAAAGACTTGTTGGCGACTTCAAAACGTTTTTTTTAAAACCCTTCAATAAGGTAGTCAAATTCGTGCTCACGCCATGTAGGCCAAAAATATGCCTACAATTTGTCGACTTCACCCGGGAGGATTCAAATTTACTTTGATGAGTGGACGAAACTTGAAAATTACGATTCATACTATTTTTTTTGCTTTTGAATGACATTACTGCTTTGCATTTGCATTGGCTATTTTTCAGGCCACCATAAGGTCTTGTCCTTGCCCCACTAGCGCATGTTCTATGCGTGGGGTGACCCCAGCGGGATTACACTTTGTCCTTCCAAAGCGCTTCTTGAGCAATAGTGTTGGGTTTTAGTCATAAGCATACCTACCCAACCATGGCATTGCTCTCTTGTGCCTGTAGTGCGTCCTACACGTGACCATCTTTTTAACCAATGATACGAAGCATGTGATCAATCTCTTAGTCATGGACCCTTTTAAGCCAAACCTAAGCCTTACCATTAGTATTAAACATAGAACTTGTCCTTAGATTGAGAACTTGCATATCTGTCATGTGGTTATTTGCCTACTTGTGCATCTTCTTTTGTTTGCTAATTTGACATATTTAACTTACATTGCATCCATTTCGAAAACATACCAAATAAGTTGTAAATTAACCAAAACCTCGTCAAAATTGCCAAATTGCATGCAGGGAAGTTGTGTGCCTCACGCATATTTCATGCACTAGGCTCACCGCTCCTCTGCCAGACGCCTAAGGCTAGCATGTCGTGCAATGCGTGGCACGCAGCCTTATGTGTCTCATGCTATTGTCAATTTTTACATAATGATGGCGATTTACAAAATTTTTTGCTATCTTCAAAATATCACCTTTTTTTCAAAATTCATCTTTTCTATCTTCTATCTTTTTTCAGACCTATCACCATCTTATTTATATCCACTATCTTTTTCTTAAATACTATCTTCTACCTTTTCTTTTTTTGGATTAATTGATAAGAATAATTCCACCTTTACATGATCTCCTGAAAATGGTCTCAACTTTTCATAATGTGAGAATAAGCCCAACTTTGGGTTATATCTCCTAAAAACAGGTCATTATCTATTGGTAACCTGCAAATGCAGGTTTAATATCCTAATTATATAACTAAGAGCTAATTAAAATATTTAGTACTTAATTATGTAATTAAACCCCTAAATTTAATTATTTAACTAAAAAAAAGCTAAAGCACAACCCCCTCCCTCCTCCCTTTCCACCACCACTACCCCTCCACCAACCGAAGGCAGCTCTACCCTTCTTCTTCCTCCACCGAACTCCCTCTCCTTCTGATCGCAACAAAAACATAAACGTTGATGTCTTTTAAGCGGCATAGTCAAGCAAATTAACTAACCTAATTCACGGGGAAGGCATGTTGAACATAGCAAACAGGTAATCAATAATGTCAAATAGGCAATAATAGTATGCAGTTCCAACCTAAAGTCAAGATCTATATTTGATACTATGATCAGGCTTATGTTTAGGCCTAAAAGGGTCTATGACTAAGAGATTGATGCCACACTTCGTATCTTTGCTTTAAAGATGACCACGTATAAGACACACTCCAGTCTCAATTCAGGAACAAGAGAACAATGTCATGGTTGGGTAGGTTTGGTTCTGACTAAAATCCAACACTATTGCTCAAGAAGCTTTTTGGAGGGACAAAGCGCAAACCCTCCGGGGATGGCCTCACGCATAGAATATGCGCTAATGAGGCAAGGACACTAGACTTTTGAATCCTCCCCAATGAAATTGCCAAATTGTAGGCATATTTTTATTGCCTATGCAGAATAAGCACGTATTTAACTACCTCATTGTAAAGGGTTTTTGTTTTAAAAATGTTTTGAAATAGAAGTCGTCAACAAGTCTTTAAAGGAAGACTCATAAACCTAATTGGATATTGGAAACCCATAGGGACAACTTAGGGACTTATCCAATAATATAGATTTCCCCGTCATGACTTCATAATCTGTCAATGAACCAAAGATAGAGTTGACAGGTATAATCAGGAATTAAATTCGCCCATTGTTAGCCTCTACTTAATATGCTTCATGTTTGAGTTTTATATGAATTAATAACCAAACAATATGTTTAAGCATTCTAAAATTAAACTATGTTGGTTCTTTAAACTCAAAAGCCTAATTTTGGGGAATATGTTATTTATGCAATTAAAATACTGGGAACCTAACAGGTTGTCCAAATTATTTGAATGTAATTTTGAAATATTTATTTAGGTCTTTGATTAGCAAAAATAAGCATGTGCGGTGATGAAAATAATAAACCATATAGCATGCATATGCATATGATAATGTATATAGAAATAAAAAGAAAAGAAGAGATTAGAGAAGAATATACAAGAAGAGCATAAATTCCTTTAAGGTCTACATCATGAAAAGTAGATTGTTAATATAATAAGAATTAAATTGGAATTGACCCGGCCCTCAGTAATAATCTTTGTAGCCCGGGTCTTGAACAACGATCCGTAAGAAGAGCAATCTTGAAGCTTGAATGGAGATTAGTGCATTTTGAGTGCGATTGAATGAGTTTGAATGTTTTAGAGAGGTTCTTAGATATGAAGTATGAGTGAAATATGAGTGAACTTCATTTTTTAGTCCGTCGAAAACGCGTGTTTATTTATAGGAAAACAAGTCCAAAAATCACGCCGAGAAGATAAAAACAACTATGCGCTCGGTGCATGGAGCGTGCGCTCGAGCATGGAGTACGCGCTCCGCGCACGGCCATACGCGCCGCGCATTAGAGGTGTTCATATAAATCCGATCTGGTCGATCCGATCCATGATCCGATCTGATTTTTTAGTTTTCGAATATTTCGGATCGGATATCCGAAAATTTTATGATCAGATACGGATCGAAATTTTTCATTTTCGGATATCCGAAACATGGGAATTTTTTCGGATTTTTTCAAATATACGATGATCTGATCATGAACTTTTCCTTTGAAAAGTTAATTTTTTTAGTTTTCGGATAACCGATCAGAAATTTCGGACATCCGATTTTTTCGGATCGGGTTCAGATCACATTTTTCCCGAATCGAAATTTCGAATCGGATCGGATTATCCGAAATGAACATCCCTACCGCACATGGTGCTGTGTTTATGTGTTTCGTTAACTGTCTCGATGTTGAGCGTGCACATCCTAGTGCGCTTGACGCATCCTGTTGCGCGTCGCGCAACCACATATCTGACCGGGTTTGTTTGTTAAAAGATCCCTTTTAGCTTTGATTAAATAATACTCAGCTCCCTCCATATTTTAATAGATTTAACATTTGACTTTTCACACTTGTCGAGACACAAATTCGACCCACAATATCTCTAATTTTATAAGTGTAAAAATTTATAAGAAATACATATTTGTAAAGTGTGTATCAAGAGGAATCCAACAATATCTCACATGACTATTTTTTTTTCCTTATATACAAATAGCAATTGATGGTCAAAGGGTGCTGAATGAATAGTACCCAAAGTCAACATGTTACATCTAAATAAGAACGGAGGGAGTATCTTTTATATTCATAAATCAGTTATCTTAAGGAACAAAAATCTGATTTTAATAATAGATTTTAGAATAAATATCAAGAATAATTAATACTTATTAAAAATATAATTAATAATAAGGAATGATTAATTGGACTTTTCGAAAATGGGCTTTAAAAATGCAATTAACTATCATGAATAATTAATTGGGCTTTCAAAACTAGGCTTGGAATAATAAATAAACTTTTATGTTCTTAAAAACGATTTTAGGCTTAGCTTGTTGGATTGCTCTTCCTTTAGACCCCACCAATTAGGACGAATGTATGTTTCATCATTGGGTGCTAAATGGGGAGACACAATTATGTATCTACACATGTGCTAAGTGAAGAAATCATAACCGGTCTACTTTTAATATTGTGTTTCTAAATTCGAATGCCTTGCATCAATCGTGGTACAAGTTCCCTCATGAATTGTATTGCTTATATATCTTCTGAGGAGCATAATATATCATATGTGCTTTGAAATACTATTTCTTATTTTACTCTATGTACCCTAATATTGTTGAAGTAATGATGTATAGCGCACAACACATGTGAGTGTCCCACATTGATAAAAGAAAAGGGATGAGTTTACTTTATAAGGCAAAGGGGCTACTAACCTTATTGCCATGTGGTTTTAAGGTCGCACCTCCTTAGTTTTGTGAAGTGTACTCTCTCCTTATGATGGGTGTAGCACAAGGACAATGATCTACCTGCCGACCTAATCTTATTTTCTTTAAAGGACTTTGATGTTATCTTAGGAATGGACTGATTGAGTAGATATAAGGCAAAGATTGAGTGTCATAAGCAAAAAGTGTCTCTTAAAGGACCAAAAGGCAATAGGATATCTTACCAAGGGGTTGTCTTTACACTCGGAGCAAGAGTATCTCAGCTTTGAACCTTCAAACTTACATTAGAAAAGGCTACCTAGTCTACTTGTGCCACATGAAGGATATAAGTAAGGAGGATGAGGTGATACCCAAAACTTCTGTTGTTTGTGAATTCCGAGATGTATTCCCAAAAGAGATTCCAGGAATGCTACCAGAGAGACAAGTTGATTTCAATATTGATATAATTCTTGGAACATGCCCTATTTCTAAAGCACCATATCGAATGGCCCCAGCAGAAACAAGAGAACTGAAAGTGCAATTAGACGAACTCTTGGAGAAAGGATATATAAGACCAAGTGTCTCACCTTGGGGAGCACCAGTGTTGTCCGTTAGAAAGAAAGATGGGTCTCTAATAGTGTGCATCGACCATAGGGAGTTGAATAATGTCACAGTCAAGAATAGATACCCACTCCCTAGAATCGAGTATTTATTCGATCAGTTAAAAGGTGCTGCGATATTCTCGAAAATTGACTTACGGTCAGGATATCATTAGTTGAGAATCGCGGATGAAGATATACCCAAAACGACTTTCCGAACAAGGTATGGCCATTACCATTCCATGGTTATACCCTTTGGATTCACTAATGCGCTTGTTGCTTTCATGGATCTCATGAATAGGACCTTCAAGCAGTACTTGGATAAGTGCATGGTCATATTCATCGATGACATTCTGGTATTCTCAAGAGATAAGAAAGAGCATGAGACCCATTTGAGAAGAATTTTGGAGATATTTCGACAAGAGAAATTGTATGCTAAATTCTCAAAGTGTGAATTTTGGCTAGAGAAAATTGCATTTTTGGGTCATGTGATATCAAAGGAAGGAGTTGTCGACTTGTTGTTGACCCCTCAAAGATACAAGTGGTGAGGGGGAGTGTTGAAGCTATGATTTATAACGCATAACACATGTATGTGAGTGTCCCACTTTGATAAAAGAAGAGAGATGAGTTCACTTTATAAGGCAAAGGGGCTATTTTGCTTATTACCGTATGGTTTTATCCTTAGTCTTGTGAAGTGGACTCTCTCTCCTTATTATGGGTGCGGCTCAGGCCCATATTTAACAAATATGCAGTTGTGTTTCAATGAACTGAATTGAACTGAAAGTATGTTATTACAACAACTTTTATATATCCTCAAAACTTCCATAAAAGTCCTATAATCTTGTAATGTTTTCTTATGTGCCCTTAATTGTAGAAATGAGGGATTGTGTACTGTGTCTCCATCCTTAGTCTTTCATACATAAATACATTTTTATTGACTACTATATATCAACGAATATGTCTTTTGGTTTTTCTTCTTGTTATTATTCATTTCTTTTTCTACCTTATTGTTGTGACATTTTTTTTATACCAAATCTGGGATTTTTCATGCTTAATGACTTGCTCAAATATCTTCGAATTTCTCCTAAAGTTCCTATCATTTTGTTGCTTCATATTCTCACACATATAGCAGCTGAAAACATGCCTTTAAACACTTTATTACTTATATGATCTGCTTCTGCATGCTTATACTTGCATCTTACTTCAGAAACCCCTAACTCAATAGGGCTTATGAGCTTGATGAGGAAAATACATTAAGAAAAGAAGCTCTGTTTAAGTTGTTCAACAGAGAATGTCCACCCGTAGAACCCTTAGAAAAGCTTTGAAAGTAGAAAAGGTGTGGATTTTGTGATTTTACTAACCCCAACTCAGTTTTTTCTTTTTTACAGTTTTATTACTTGATACATATCTCGGGGAGCTACATACAGACTAGTAGATTGTATATATGGTCATTACAATGTATATTTGGGATGGTTTCTAAGTGTTATGGTCAAATTTCTATGCAGGTCTAGACCAAGGTAGCGACTGTCAGTTTGTCTAGACCATATGACTATGCGGATTGTCCAGACTAAGCTTATAACTGATGACCTATAATTGTAGAAGACTAAGTCAGCAAGGAGGAACGTGCGAATGGGAGCAGAATAAAGTTCAAACGAAGTCTCAGAGCTGTTAGGATTTTCCCATGGATCTTGCCCCTATTGATAGAACTACTAAGACGTGCGTTCAAGAGTATAAAAGGAAGTCTAACCTAAGGGCGCAAGGATCTACTTCATTTTTTCTACACCAAATTATTGAGAGAACACTCACAAGCATACATTGTTTTTACTTTAAGCGAATTGTACTTGCATTCTTGAAGTTTACTCATTTATGATTGTTAGTGATAGATTTGTATTGACTGTCGTACATCATTGACGATAGTTGCATTAGTGGATTGGTGGACTCATAGCCACCTGCGGTTTTTTACCCATCTTCATTAGGGTTTTTCCGCGTCAACATTTCCTTGTCTTCTTTCCCTGTTTTCCCCTTCGTCCATCGCACTAGTTCGACGCATAATCTAGTTGTCGTCGCCCCTTCGATCGACATTGCCTTAGAGCAAATTTTCACTTAAAAAATTTGGCGCCCACCGTGGGGCCAACAGCTAGATCATTCATTCTCTTCCAGTTCCAACGAGATGGCCAGACCAACGAACACTGACGAAATGCAAAAGCTTTATAATCAAATGAAGGAAGAAATGACCAAAATGAAGAAGGCCAACGAACGACTGTTCTCGGATTTCACTTCCTCGCAAGAGAAGATTCAAAAACTTCAAGAAGAGTTGGCATCGACGAAAGCATCCAAGCAACAACGTCGACTCAGCACCGAAGATATCCCTACCATGCATTCTCTGACTGACTCAGAGAGCGTTGAATCAGAAGACGACAAAGACTCCTATGATGACGAAGCAGAAGGAGATCAAGACGAAGGAATACCAGAGAATGTTCCGTTGAATGAAAGCGGCCTCATGGCGAAACGAATGGCCCTGATCGAAAAGCACAACCGTCACATGATGAGGCTCCTATCCCAACTCCCTGGAGCGCCATCACCAAGCGTCATCGAACACCGAGTTGGATACGCAACCTCTCCGTTTGTGGAAAAGATCTCTAAAGCATCGCTGCCGAAGAAGCTCAACTTTCCCATCCTGACTGCTACATATGACGGGATCAACGACCCTACTGAGCATGTCGCCCAGTACAAGCAGAGAATGTGGCAGGCGTCCGTACCTTGGCATCTGGTCGAAGCGTGCATGTGCAAGTCCTTCGGAGCTACTTTGACTAGACCAGCTCTCAAACGGCTCGGATCTCTCAAATCAGGAAGCATCGATAATTTCTCGACCCTAGTCAACAAGTTCTATGATAAGTTCGAAGGAAGTCGCGGTCTAGACAAGCAGACGAGTGATCTATATGGCGTCGTCCAAGGACCAGGAGACCGTTCGCGATTATTATAATCGCTTTAATAAAGAAATGATTGGTATTAAAGATTTGGACACTAAAACTGCTATTGAATGTTTCAGGAAAGGTCTCATCCTTCGGTCGAAGTTATACAATCGCTTGACGAAGTACCCTTGCACCACTTTTGAAGAAGTAAAGTTATGAGCTTTAGCCCAGATGCGATTGGAGCACTACTACATAATTGACTTTAAGTAGTGGTATCAATCTGGGTCACTGGCTGGGTTTGGGTTGACCCAACCTGGGTCGGAATGATTTGGGTCGGAATAATCTGGGTGAGAGTGTGCCATGGGTCAGAACTGGGTGGGTCGGGTTCAACTGGGTGATAGGGCTCTCGAAACTGGGTAGGAACTGGGTCGGCTGGGACTGGGTCGGCTGGTATCTGGGTTGGGTGAATTTGGGTCGGAATGGAATAAGGTGAAGGCGGCCCAAATCGGCTTTCGGAATAACTTGGGTCGGAATAAATCGGCTTTCTGAATAACTTGGATCAGATGAAATCGACTTTCGGAATGAATTGGGTAGGAAGAAATCGGCTTTCGGAATGAATTGGGTCGGAAGAAATCGGCTTTCGGAATGACTTGGGTCGGAGTAAATCGGCTTTCGGGATGACTTGGGTCGGAAGAAATCGATATCGAAATGACTTGGGTCGGAATAAATCGGCTTTCGGAATGACTTGGGTCAGAAGAAATCGGTATCAGAATGACTTGGGTCGGAATAAATCGGCTTTCGGAATGACTTGGGTCGGAAGAAATCGTTATCGGAATGACTTGGGTCGGAATAAATCGGCTTTCGGAATGACTAGGGTGGAATAAAATGGCTTTCAGAATGACTTGGGTCGGAATAAAATCGGCTCTCGATAGGACTTGGGTCGGCTGAAGCCTCAAACCGGCGGCGTATTGACTTGGGTCGGAACAAATCGGCTCTCGGAATGACTTGGGTCGGAATTATATAGTATATATTAAGTTACGAAGTCGAAAGTTATAACAATTAACATGTGATCATATACTGATATTGTGAATTGTGATTGAGTCATTGTGAATTTTGTGATAATATACATTGATACTTATATTACTAATTTAATTAAAAATTTACTAAACTAAGACTTATAATTTACATAGTTATATTATTGGCTATTGCCCATCGGGTTATTCTTATTCATGATTGCATAAGTATTCAAGTAACAACCATAAGGGTTAAGGCATAAGTCTGTACCGATTATTGATTAAAGTCAATAAACTCTTAAACTTAAACATTTAGTTAGTTAGTGACTTAATCACTCTCACTGAGTCATTACATAGCAACAAAAAGAGTTAAAATTAAAGAATTAGGTTGACATTAATGAAAGCATCGTAATTATAAAATTGTTCGACTTTCATCGTTCATGGAACAACTGAACAAGTAACAATGATCAACGTTAATCGAATATGAAGATGATAACTCTGATCAAGATGATACATAATCATATCAGTAGAGGATGAAACATTGAAACTATGAAAGTAGATCATAGTTAATACCAATCATATCAGTGGAGGATCAAGATCGTTGATGTTTCGGTTGTTGATCTTAAAAGATATTAACATAGGAGGCGATCTTATTAAACGGTTCATGTAAAACGATTGTTGATCGACTTTCGTTAAGTTAAGGTTCACATAAATCAAATGATCATAAGATTGATTGTCTTTGACATTAATCAAAACCATCAAAGATTGATCGTTGATGTGTCCAAGTTATCCGCCAATCTTAGGCGGATTTCGGGTCGTTTTTGGTGTCGGTTCGAGCTTAGTCTCGGGATTTAGGAGAGTTTTGACGTTAGGAGGTGTTGTCAGAAGATGTTGTGTTTTGAGGAGTCTAGGGTGCGGTTTGTATGGTGGCGTAATCGAGGGCCGATCTTAGTCCTCGATCACTTTTTGTGCCCCGGGGTCCCTGTCCTTGGTTCCTTTATTGCGCATCTTCCGAGTTCCGAGTTCCGAGTTCGAGTTCCGAGGTCCGAGGTCCGTGGTTCAAGCTTCTTGGTTTGCTCGTTGTCCGAGGATCGTCTTCACTTTGGTTCTGCAGCTTCATGGCTTACTCAAAAGCCAAGTTCTCTCGTTTTTCCTCTTTGTATTTTGCTTTTGCGGTTTCGAAGTCAGAGGCAACGTCGCGACCCGCCATCAGTGTCGCGAGTCGCGAGGTTTGTCGCGAGTCGCGACCGCTGTGTCTGCTGCTTCTTTTATTTTCTTTTCCTCCCTTGGAGGGTTATGTTAGGGAGTTAGTTCGAGTTTTTTTGTGAGAGTGACTAGAGAGAAGAAAAAAGAAGATTTCTTTCTAGGGTTTCTTTCTCTCTTCTTTTGTAGATTTGTAATGAATCCTATGGCTTGGCTAGCTTAAACATCTTTCTTGGATTCGGTTGTTGAAGCTCTAATCTACTTGTGAGAAGTTCTTATCCTCTACTTTCTTTATGGTCATTGTAATGCTTCTTATGTTCAATTTCATGATGTTTGCATAATCTTTGCTATGAACGTTACTAGTACTATTGTGTGATTCATCTAATGCTAATTCTAGGTGCATAATCGGATTGTTGTGTTCCTAGCTCCATGTAGCATACTAGGTGTTTGACTAAATGCTGAACATTAATCTTCTGCACTTAGAGAAGTATTGCTTATTATTTGAATGTTATTGCTTTAATAACATTAATAATCCTATCGTGTTCCTCGACCTTAATGCTACTTTGGTTTGGACTTGAGTGCGATTCATTTGAGTTAAGGCATAGTAAGGGAGGTTCAAACCACGCAGATCGTGTGTTTAGCCACGATCTAGGAGGATAGAGGTCTAGACTTCTCGATAGGTGATCATAGGAAGTGTCGGGGGTTAAGATTTCATGACCACAAACTAGGTTAGGGTGGATGCTAATCGAATCCAAGGCCTTTTTATATTGTAGTCTCTTCATATTTCAATACTGTGCTTAGTTTAGCTTGCTTGCATTGTTCCAAATCCCCCCAATTCGGTTACTTTAGCCTTAGCACATACTAGGGTCCTTAATTCACTAATTTCTGATCAAGTCCCTTTGCTCCCTGTGGATACGATCCCTACTTCCATTATACTAGCTTAGTGTGCATGAGAGTAGGTTAATTATATTTGGTTAGGAGTACACGGCAAAAGCCTACCAATCGTATTTCATCTTTCGTGTTACGGGGTTCTTTATAAAAGATAGGGCTCGATCATTGATGTTATTACACGGTTAACAATAATCGAAGCATCATTAGTTGATCGACTTTCATCGTTGATGTTTCAGTTGTGGATCTTAAAATATACTAAGATAGTAAATGTCCAATTGTTGCATTAGAAAAAGAACGACAGAAGTAAATAATATTAGTTCATTAAATTAATTAATGTGGGTAAAATCAATAATTAATATTTTGTTAAACCACCCACAATAGCGCGACATCCTTCGAAATACTTTACCAAAATTCATTATTCAAATTCAGTTGAAAATTTTCACTATCCGCTGTGTTTTCCCACAACCCCGCCACATCCAAAGTTAAAAAAACACACCTCACATCACACAATCCGCACCACTCCTCCAAACACAATCTCCACCGTCTCTCAAAACTAATCAACGATCCAAAACATACGTCCCCCTCACACACGGATCGATATCCACAATCGTCAGATTAAAACCAATCTTCACACCAAAAAAACTCCTCAACACCCAAAAACCCGCACCTATAGATACTCCCACACTCCACATTACATTTCCATCAAACACCATCACATCTCACTTTCTCTCTCTTAAAAAAAACTCACTTTCTCTCTCTAAACAACCAAAAATGTCTGGGTGTGGTAAGGGAGGTAAGGGTATGGGAAAGGGAGGTGCAAAGCGTCACGGAAAGTTTTAAGAGATAACATTCAAGGAATCGCAAAACCGGCAATTCGTCGTCTTGCAAGAAGAGGTGGTGTGAAGCGTATCAGTGATCTGATCTATGAAGAGACACGTGGCGTCCTTAAGATCTTCTTGGAGAATGTGATCTGTGATGATGTTACCTACATTGAGCATGCAAGGAGGAAGACGGTTACCGCCATGGATGTTGTTTATGCTCTTTAGAGGCAAGGAAGAATTTTGTATGGCTTTGGAGGTTAATTTGATGTTTTCGAGGGTTTCTGATGAACAAATTAGGGTAATTTGGTGGTAGTTATGGTTTGTTTTGTTGCGAATTAGAAGTTGTAGATCTTTGTTCGGGGATTAGTGTTTTTATTTTGATGGTTTTTAAGTTTTTATGTAATTGAATCGTAATGATTTCATGAAATGAATATCTCATTTACTCTAATATTTGCTCATTTATTGCTGAAATTCGTTTTGGTTTTCGTCGTATTTATTTCTATCGATCTCATTGTTTGTTTTTGAGCTGAAGATTTGTTAACCTGGAATCAAATTTCGAGTCCAGTTAATTAATCGTAGTGTTCGTTTCGCCTGCTGCAATTGTTGTGATTCTTCTTAATCAGAATGTTATACGAATCCTTGTGTAATCCCCCGTAATTTTATGGATTTTATAAATATATTTTAATATATAGTTATTTATATTTAAATATATTTTAGTATTTTAATGATTTATTTCTTCAAAGATTGACTAGTTGAAAGTTAAAGGAATTATTTTAATGATTTATACAAGTCAATATTTATTAAAGTCGTGCTTTGAAAAGTATTTGAAAGGTTTAAAATACTTATTGGATTTGGAAAAGTATTTATATTTGGGTATGAGGAGCCCGAACACTCTTAGACTTGGAAAAAGATTTATAATCATAGCCCAACTACCTTTTCCTAAGCCCACAAGGGGAAAACTATATAAACCTCGTAAACCCAAAAATTTCCCCACACAATTATTTTCTCTCTCCTCCTTTCCTCCCAAACTTTCGGCCACCTCATTCTTTTTCTCTCTCTTTTTCTTTTCTTCCTTCTTCCTATTCCTTCGGTTCATATCATTCGGCCGACCACCAGTTCTGGCCACCGCCGGCCGACTGCCTCTTCTTCCTTCTTGCTTTGGTTTGGTTTCTTTTCTTCCTCCTCAAGTTTTATTCAAAGATTGTATTTTTAGGTTTTCTTTTAATTTGTTTATGTTTAAAAGTTATAAGTTGATGATTTATTATTCAATCTAAGTTATATAATTTATGTATTGATGAAATAAAAACCAGATTTGCATATTTGAGTTTAAACTAAATTTTTATTGTCAAAGCATGAATTTTTAGGGTTTTAAAAGTTAGAAAAACCTAGTAAAATTATTATAAGTTGTGAAAGTTATTGCCTTCATGTTTCTAAGCATTTGAATATGTTTTAAGGGAGTTTTAATTCATGTTATATTGCTGGAATTTTAAAGGAAGAAGTTTTAAGGTGTTTTATGATGGATTTTAACCACTAGCGTAGTAGGTATTATGCTAGGAGGTTAAGTAATCAAGTTTTATTATTGGGAAAGGTTTTAAACATGTTTAAGAGGGTTTTATAGTATTTTATTTTTATTGTTGTAAATTCATGAAGGATAGATTATGAATTTATATTGGTTGTTTTAGGCGAAGAATTCTCTCTAGGCGATTTTTAAGACTGTTAAAGTGGCCTATCAGTTTGTCTACACAAGGTACGTACATACCTATGTGTTGATTGATGTAGTATCATGATTTTAAGAAGGAAAGTTATGTAGTATCATGTATAGGACTATGTGGAGTTCATATATGATTTCTATTACGTTGGATTATGCATGTTTTATGCCGTTGTGTAAACATGTTGATTTTGAGATTTATATTATGAGAATTATATCATGTTTGTATGGAAGATTGATGCAAGCATGTTGGTTAGAAACTTTATTTTATTAATTCACATGGGAGAATTAATATATTTATTAGTATTGGATCATGATTGATCATTGTTCCCTTTTGAGTATTTCACTGCTTTATAAGGACCGAGGGCCTTATTTGGTAAGTTGATATTTTTATACCTATGAAAGGTAATTTGGTTGTTGGCTAGGTTCAACAAATAAGAAAGATTGAGTTAAAGTTGGTATTAATCTTGGATTGTTAAGTTATGTGATCACTTATCTAATCCTAAGATAAAAATGGAAGTTTGTGATTGTTGATTGATTATGATGTTTCTTTTACTTGTGAGTCATAACTGGTAAATCATGTAAAGTGAAACTGGATAGCAATAGCTTTAGACTGGTGCACGTCTGAAGTGTTGGACAATTAGGAGTTGGGGTACATGGTTAGCGTGTCGTGGCTTTTCTGGGGCCGGATTGATCATCGTGTCCTGTTTTATTTAAAAAGGTTCCTCGATATCGTAGGTCATGGGAATACGGAGTCGCGCCCGTATTTCGTCTTCCAAAGGGAAGACTGGTTTTAGTTAGACAACTCGTTCCATTGACTATTCCATTTAAAGTATTAATAATGTTGTTAAAGTTTAGTTCAGTAAAAGTTATCTGCAAGTTATTATGTTATTATTTATTCCTGCTTACTATTTATTAGTATCATGTTAAGATTGTTTATTTATTTAGTATGTAGTACTCAACTTCGCTGATTACGTGCTTTTGTTTGGGTATGTTGATCATGGCTATGCCTTATTGATCCTGTGATGACCCATTTTGGTGAGCAGTCTCTAGGGATCAATAGTGCATTGTCCATCTACAGGTTTGAAGATGATGCATCATTGGGTTCGGGATTGGAGAGCTTGTTAGACTATTTATCATACTTTAAGTTTATGCTTTTCGTAGTTGACTTTGATTTTGTTGGTTTGACTTTTGAAGTTGACTTTGTAGTTGACTAAGTTTTATTTATAAAGTTTATTTATTATGTTTTCCGCTGCAAAATTCTGAATAAGCCGATACGTTTTCACACGGGCGATAATACTTTGATAATTCTCTATGTTTTATATTAAAAAGGGTATTTTAGAAAAGAGAGAATTGTCGGGGTGTTACACCTTGTATCATTTGAGATGTGTTGAAGAACTTCTATTCTATGAAGTTATGGTAAAATCGAGCTTTGATGAGGTAACTTTGCTAGCGTCCATCTTCTTGCAGTTCTTAATTTTGCCAAATAATACTTTTAAGATCTTAATTATGTCCTCACAAATAATATTTGTTAATTACTTTGACCAATAAAGTGACGAATATTTTCTGTTCAAAAAATAAAATTGACCAACAAAACAATTTTTGTTGAACTACTCATTAGTGAAGTTGGGTCGGAATGGTTTTGGGTCGGGTTGTATTGGGTCGTAATGGTTATGGGTCAGGTTGTATAGGGTCGGAATGGTAACTGGGTCGGATGGTAACTGGGTCGGGTCGCAATTGGGTTGGATGATAACTGGGTTGGGTCACAACTGGGTCGGTGATAACTCAGTTGGGTCACAACTGGGTTGGCTGCTAACTGGATTGGGTTGCAACTAGGTTGGGTGATAACTGGGTGGGTTTAACTGGATCATTGGCGGGTGAAGTTGGGTGCGGGTTAGTTTTGGGTCGGAAACAGGTTGGGTCTGGGTCGTTGTTCACGGGTGCAACTGGCCACGGGTCTACCTGGGTCGGCCCAGTTCAGGTCGGGTTACCAATTCCACTGGTTCAACTGGGAACGGGTGGACGCCGGGTCGGCTTTTTAACCGACCACTCTCGGCTCGGAACAGGTTGGGTTTGGGTCGCATGCGGGTTCACCCGTGGGTTGGCCCAGTTTTTGACACCTCTAACTTTAAGTAACACATTTTGATAACACTTTTTAATGTGCAATTTTCTTGACTATACATGTAACACCTTAGGAATACTTTATTTTTTTGTAACACCTATTGTAACACTTACCTAAAATATAACACTAAGTAACACTTTATATATAGTAACATCTATAGGTAACATTAATACTACATTAGGTAACACCTATATATTTGGAATGGGTAACACTAATTTATTTAAAATAGGTAACAATAATATATGTTGAATAGGTAACACATTAGGCTTTTTTTTAGATTAAAGATGTTTTAACCCAAAATTAATGACACTAGGCGCTATATTTTGCCGCCATTGAAAGATGAGTGAGAAAAGGCCGAAAATTGAGTGATACAAAAACTTACTGAGTCATCAGCGCTAATTCCTAAACGCTGACCCAAATCATACAAGTTAGTTTCTCAAATTCCCAAAACATTCCAATTACGAAGGAGAACAATTACCAACAACTTCACAACTCAATTTCGCAGCGTCGCCGAACGGTATTGTTTCAGTCGAACTCTGTTTTCATGCGATTTCCATCTTCATCTGTATTTTGTTGTTTGAAAATTGAGAGCAACGATTCATGTATTGGCATGTTTGTTCCTTCAACTCACTCTTTTTATAATCTAGTTAGAAATTTCAAGTTTCATCATTGGTGAGTTTGAAATCCCTATTTTAGTTTTACCAATTTCTTGATTTTACTGTCAGTTGTAATTGTTTATGGGTTAAATGAGAAATCTTAATTGTTGGTTTATTGGATTTTACTCTCAATTGTGCCGAATTTCTTGATTTTATTGGCAATTTCAGCAGTGGTTTTATATTTGTTGAATTTATTTAGGCACTATCTTTGATACTGTATTGGGAAATTTAGCTCTCCGGTGACTGAATTTTTCGTGGATTTATCGGTCAAGCCAAGAAGTCTCGAAGGTAAGACTCCAAGTTATGATTATCTCCTGGTTGTTTTTCACATTGAGACTTCCTCAATCAACTCTATTTTTATCTGTTACATCAAGAACACTCTGCAAGTCAAGTGTGCACAATGTGACAATCTGTTTTAACGTGTTGGGAGCAACACTCATGATAAAAAAAAAAAAATTGAATTGCACACAAATCAATTTGGATAAAGCAAATATCTGGGTGCGAAGTATTCAATCTGTTGCAGACCTAAACAATTTTGAAAAAGCTGTATGGTAGCTGTTTTGTGTAATTTAGGTTACTGGGTACCTGTCCAAAAACAATATAACCTGGCATCTTATCCACACACAATCCTATATTGAGGGCTTTGAGCTGATACTAGCTAGCTTATTCTCTTTTAAAGCATAGAAGACATTTTAAGCACTGCATCCTTGGATTAGAAATAGTTGTTGCAGTGTAAGAAAGTCTAGCAAAGCCGAAAAACTGTGACTACTATAAATGCAGCCATGACAGCTCAATATCCATTACTCACTGTATCTTTGTCGTCAAATAAAGGAGTTTAGGCTATGGTTGTGCACAAAAGGGAAACTTATTTGAGATTTCTGTCATTTACGGCTTCTTAGGATTTTCACTTGTGTTAGATTTTGTTTGTTGAGATTTATAGTTACCCTTTGAGATAGTTATTTTCTTGATATTATGTCAATGTTTTCAATTGAAAGATAATCTATGACTAGTGTTTATAAGCACAAGTATGCTAGAATTAGTATAACACCAATCTTAAGTAGGCTTGTTGTGCTCCGCGGAATGTCAAATGAAACTGAAATGAAAAAATTGCATTTATTTCATAAAATTAATCCCAATAGTAGTCTGTTCTACCTCTGTGTTTGCTTGATGCACCAACGTAACAATAATGTCTTTTTTTTTCTTTTTTACTTTATATAGGACCTAATTGCACCAAAGAATTTTTCTAAGTTTTTCTATTACTACATCCGTCCCAGAAAGATCTGTAACACTTGTTGGGACACGTAGTTTAAGGTGATAAGTTGTAGTGTAGTTATCAAATATTATTTTATTTAAAAAGTAGATGTGATAGGAGTTGGTGGGGGTATTTTTTATTAGAGGAGAGAGAAAGTTGGGTAACTTTTTATTGATAAATGGTAGAGTGTGGGCCAAAGATGTGTAAAAGAAATAATATATTAATAGTGGGACCATGCCAAAATTGGAAGTGTTCAAACTAATTTGGGACAAACATAAAAGGAAAGTGTTCAGACTATCCTGGGATGGAGGGAGTACTTTTTTTAACTCTTAATTAATTATATTTGGTCAAAATTAATCAAGGCAGTGAAAGAGTAAATAACTTTTTTGATGAGTTTCTCACTCACATGCTTTCTTTTATATGATACATTGCTTGATTCATATTGTCATTTTTGCAGGCCGTATGTGATCTATTCTTGTTTTGCAGTATAATAATCATGTGTGTCTACCATTGTGGTTACTGCTAATTTCCTTTATGACATGGTATAATGTGATGTCGGTGTTTAAAATTAAAACCTTGTTTTCATGTTTTGTTTAAGGTAACAAAATAATTAGTTGGACCAACTTTTTGCAATCTAGTAACGAGTATGAGAAAGGAGTTGAGGATTATTTAGATAAAGCATTTGCTACGCGAGCAATAGGAGATCAAATTAGTTGTCCGTGTAAGGTGTGCTATAACCGCTTTTGGCATCACAGAGAGAAAGTGTACGATCATTTTGATTGCAAATGGCATTGAGCCTCGGAGTGATCAATTTCATCATCATGAGAGGACTACTGATGCTGGCACATATGTCCAAGATAATATGGATGGTCTATTAAATGACATCTACAGGGATGTCCCGAAGAGTTTCCTAATAGCCTTGAAGGCATTGGAGATAATGCCAGAGGCTAAGAAGTTCTATAAACTGGTTGAAGATGGAAAACAAGAGCTATATCCTGGGTGCAAAACTTTTTCAAAATTATCATCCCTTATTCGTTTATTCTTTTTGAAATGTCTGCATGGCATAATAAATAATGGTTTTTCTGATATTCTAAAGTTGATTTTAGAACTAATTCCCGAAGCCAAATTGCCTAAGTCTTTCAACGAGGCCAAGAAAATAGTGAAGGATTTGGGTCTTTATTATGACAAAATTGATGCATGTCGTAACGATTGTATGCTATACTGGAAAGATTATGAAGTGGCTACATCTTGTCATGTGTGTCATGCCCCAAGGTGGAAAGAGAAGGAAAATCAAGAAGAAACAGGAAATCAATCATTTAAGAGTGCTAATCAAATCCCAGCAAAAGTTGTTTGGCATTTCCCTCTAAAACCCAGGCTTCAAAGGTTGTACATGTGTTCTGAGACAGCGGAGTTAATGAGATGGCATGATGAGAAAAGGAACAAAGATGGGAAACTAAGACATCCTGCTGATGGTGAGGCTTGTAAGGAGTTTGACCTGACATACCCAAATTTTCTAATGAGGCACTCAATATTCGCTTGGGCCTTGCAAGTGATGGATTTAATCCATTTCGAACTATGAGTACACAACACAGTACATGGCCTGTTGTGCTGATCAATTACAACTTACCCCATGGTTGTGCATGAAGTCAGAGTTTTTGATGTTGTCTTTATTAATTCCAGGGCCCACTTCTCCTGGAAATGATATTGATGTCTACCTCCAACCATTAGAAGACGAGCTAAAAGATTTATGGGAGTTTGGGTTGGATACCTATGACGCTTCTAAGCAACAAGCATTCAAAATGCATTGAGCTTTACGATCAACAACAAGTGACTTTCCAAGATATGTTATGTTGTCTGGTTGGAGCACCAAAGGAAAGTTTGCTTGTCCCCATTGCCACTATGAAACCACCCATCAACATTTGAGTAATAGTAACAAGACAATCTATATGGCACACCGTAGAACGTTGGATGCCAATCATCCTTGGCGGTGTGATGAGAATTCCTTTGACGGGATAAAAGAAGAGAGGACGACCCCCGTTCCTTTTATGGGGGCCCAAATCTTAAGCTTGCCGAAAGATTGGAAAAATAAGTTCGGGAAGCTACAACCTAAGGTTAATTAGGGAGATTGTCCATGGAGAAAGTTATCCATCTTTCATACTTTGCCTTACTGGAAAGATAATAGGTGTTGCCATCATTTGGATGTCATGCACATTGACAAAAACATTTGTGATAGTGTGCTTGCAACTTTGTTAGATGTGCCTGGTAAGTCTAAAGATCACTACATGGCTCGATTAGATCTGAAAAGAATGGGGATAAGGCAAGAGCTACATCCTTTAGATTCAGGTGACAATCGGTATGTTTTGCTGCCAAAAGCATCATTTTCACTAACAAAGGAGGAAAAAAGAATATATTGTGGTGTTTTGAAGAAGGCAAAGTTACCACAAGGGTGTGCATCGAATATTGCAAGGTGTGTGCAAGTGAAGGAAGGAAAAATAATAGGCTATAGGAGCCATGATGCTCATATTGTGATGCAACACCCTCTTGCAGTTGCTGTTGGAAACACTCTACCAAAGCATGTGACTTACCTCTTATTAGATTAAGTGCCTTCTTTAAAACCATATATAATAAAGTCATTGATCCAAAAGATCTGGGTCGCCTTCAAATAGAGATTAATGAGACTCTTTATGAACTTGAGAGAATCTTTCCACCATCGTTTTTTGATATTATGCTGCACTTGCCAATTCATTTGGTAAATGAAATAAAACTTGGTGGTCCTGTGTGTTATTGGTGGATGTACTTTATAGAGAGATACTTAGAAAAGTTGAAATCTTATGTTAGGAATCGAAATCGCCCGGAAGCTTCTATAGTAGAAGGTTATTTGGCTGAGGAGTGCTTGATATTTTGCTCTAGGTATTTGCATGATGGTGCAAAGAAGCTTTCTAAGAGATTCAATCGAAGACATGAAAAAGATGATAAAATTGATGGGGAATCACCTTTATTTCCTAAAATAGGTTATCCTCTTGGGAGAAAAAAGAAAGAAAAGAAAAAATGGACGACATTCAATCTTGACTTGGAGACAAGAATCCTAGCTCATCGATATG
Source organism: Beta lomatogona (assembly GCA_947646795.1). Classification (NCBI taxonomy): domain Eukaryota; kingdom Viridiplantae; phylum Streptophyta; class Magnoliopsida; order Caryophyllales; family Amaranthaceae; genus Beta; species Beta lomatogona. The sequence continues at coordinate 1,615,136 of CANSNZ010001069.1, forward strand.
TGCTATTTAATTGTGAAAATGAACAAGTTGAGAAGTACATCAAGTAAGTTATCTTTTTTTTTTTTTTTTTTTTTTTTTTTTGTAGTATCTTCTTTATTTGTAGAAGTTTCTATACTGTTTCAGTTACTTATGTTTAAGGTATTTATTAATGTAGTGAACACGAAGAGGTTGTCAAAAAGACATCTAGAGACAAGCGGAAAAGAAAGTGGAGAGAAGCTCAGCAACATAGTAATGAGTTCATGGATTGGTTTAAAGAAAAGGTTGAGTTGGATAATGCCATTGATCATATTAGTTGTCCTTGGGTCCCTCTAGTGTTGCTAGGAGATACAATGGATATTTCTGCAATGGCTATAAGTTCTACACAAAAGGGACAAATGCAAAACCCAGAATTGTGGAGTCTCATTGACTGCTTTAACTCCAAGCTTCGCAAGTAGTAAAGATAGCAATCCCGTTTTTGGTATGTTACTTATTATGGGATCATAAAATAAATAATTGAGAGACTACTGGAGTGCATTCAGCGTTGTGTTGTTCAAATATGATTGGTTTCGTTTGGAAATAGATGACTACGGCCTAACTCGTGTCAACTTCAGGAAATTGTGTTCTACAGATGACCCTTTTGTCTTGGCGTCACAAGTGCATCAAGTATTCTATGTGGAGGATGGCATTGAAGATAATTGCCATTTTGTGGATAGAAAGTTTCCTAGAGACTTTTCTTATGCTGGGGTGGAATCTAAAGCTACTTATCCTGTTGAAGTTCGTGAACATGCTGAGAATCTCAATCTAGCTACTATGAATGATGATGATATTAGTTGGTGCAGAGTAGGTGGTTGTGATGTAGTTGAGGTGATCCATGGAGTGAACAATGAAACAAGTGGCAATTGCCACAAAAATAATGATGATTTAGATGAGATTGATTGGGATTGGATGGAGCCATCAATATGACTTTGCTAGGAGTGTTGTTCTAGAATGAAGATTGCCCAAAATAAAATCACATTTACTTCTGTGATTCTTATTTTCATATTAGTATATTTTCATTGCATACGTTTCTGTTAGACAACTTGCTTTGTTGTTGATCTTGATACTTAATCCTCATATATGATTCTTTATTCTCCTATATTTACTTTCTTTGTTTCACCTAATTCTTTGCTAGCTTTACATTTACTTCCTATATCAGATTTAAATAGCTTAGGAAAGGAAATGTTTTTTTATTTGGTTTTCAGTAAGTATGCTAAAGAATATATAACGTCCTTTTCACATAACACTTTTTTTCCTATGTCACAGATATTTGTTACGGCAAGAGATCGTAGTTCCAGTTTATTTTTGACATTAGGTGATCCTCCAAAGTTGGTCTATGATGTGATACAATATCCTTTTTTTTTTTGGTAGTTGACTAACATTTGTTGTGTGTGTAGCAGTTCATTCTACATGATAGATCTTAGCTATATTTGTCCAATTGATGCTGGGTATATCAAATATTTATTGGAGTAATAGATTATTTATTGTACGCTCATATGATAAATCATAGCTTATTGTTCCTTTAATTTTGAAGTACTTCTTTGTAAATTGTGGTTGTGCGTCAAATGCAGAAGGTGGGGTAGTTTACATAGATTCTATATTTCTTTTCTTGTAGCATAAGATGGCAGATTATGAGAAATATAGACAAATGAGGATAGCGGAAAATAGATCGAAATTGCAAGAAATGGGAGTTAAGTCTATGGCTTATGAAATCACTCAATTAATGAAGGGCAAAAAAAGAATATGCAAAAGTAAGAATTTTTTTCAGAAGCTGGATAATGATGATGAGTACACACCTGCTGAAGATTCTGAACAAATGATCCACTCGAGTGAAGAGGATGACAACGACAAAAGGGAAAAGTGCATAGCATTGAGGTCTCACTCTAAAAAGGTGGTACTCAATTTGTGAATTATAATTTTAAACTAACTTGGTACATTCTTTGAAATTAGTATGGTTTTCCATTTTACATATTTTAGCACAAAAGATATGTCCTGCCATGCTTAAAGACAGTGTAAGTGACTCTCAAATAAGAATGGCAAGTCTAGTGAAAAGGCGTCATCTAAGCTCGAAAAATGAACATGTAGAGCAAGAATCACAAGGGACATGTACAACACGAAGTAGAAAGCGACCTCAATTGGATACAATGACAATTACGCAACAACAAGAAAGAGTACCAATGCATTCTATGCAAAATCAAAGGTCGTCTGCTTTAGAAAATCCTCAGTTGAGCAAAAGCAATTCTACTGCGCAGAGAGGACCATTATCCCATGGCCCACAACAGAATGAGGGTGACCTTGGTGTCCATACAAAGACGGTGCAGGCAAAATCAATGTTTGCTCCTGGCTCACTTGGTACTTATATGAGACTTAAAGCCAGAATAAGAGAAAAAGAACTTAGAGAAGCAAATGCAATAAGGGGAAATTAATTTGAACACGCCTTACAGGGAGAATATGAGAAATCTATGAGCTCAAACGAACTTGATTCCGAACAAGAAGGAGAAGAAGATGTAGATTGGGGAGATTTTGTGCATATTCATAATGGCGAGATACAAGAACACCTAAATGAACCACTTGTCAACCAAGAGCAAGAAAGAGAACTAGCAGGTAACCACTTCTCTTCTTATCTTCTGATTCTCTTCTTATTTATAATTTGAACATGCTGCTGCTAGTGAGATTCTCAGATGTTGTGCATATTCATAATGGTCTTGTGTGTTATATCTGCTCTTGACTTTCATAATGGAATGTGGGTAACTGCAACTTGTCGCAAAATTAATGTATGTGTTGTGTAATCCGGGACTGATATGGAGTAGGAATCGAGACTGATATTACCTAGACTTGTGCAGGAACTCCATTTTTTGTACTAATAGGATAAATTACAGATGTTACATGTTTTGCTACTTCCAGATCACTACTAATACTCTTTTTAACTTCAAATGCGAGTTCGTGGACTTTGGATTTCAGATTTTCAGATTCTGAGATTTCTGTCACTACCTGCTTTTCTAATATTTGTAAAAGATGCATTATGGTGGCAGTTGCATTCTGTGTTGCCTTCTTTGCTATGTGCATAAGGGCACATTACTACTTTAGTCCACTGATCCAAAATACTTGCTCATGGAGGTTATAAAAGGGTTAAGAGATTCATCAAATGTTCTAGCATCTGCCACTAGTACTAAACTTATATTAATTAATTTGGCTGCTGATAATTAAACAAAACATACTCTTGGCAAATTCAGGGATAGATTAGATACTTTAGAAAAGGAATCCACCAACATTTGGATTTGTGGATTTGTGGATTTCTTCCATATTAAAAATTTATGATCAAAACTTGGCTCTACCATTTAAACATTCCAACCATGAAGAACGAAAAGAAACAAGTATCGGTCAGAGATATCGCGTATTACCAATGTTAGCAGTGCTGTCAGAATATCAATATATTAAGGGGGTTTTAGGTGAAAGCAATAATCATTTTTACATGATTAACTTTGTTTGTTCAAGGTTCTATTTCCTCTGACAATAGAAGCTAATTAGAGCATTCAACGACACAAGAAACCATCTCATTGAATAGCTACGATCAGCTTATGCACTTACTTTCCTGGTCTAGTTCCATGACTTGGAATGCTGCACCAACTTGTTTGAGCAGTTGTTTGACTCTATTACAGTATCCACAGTATGTTTTACTGCAAAATTCAGAATATAACAGAGATCTGATTAAACTAAGTCACTTTGGACAGTTAGGGAAGTCCTAGTTGAATTTGCATCTAATGGTTGGTTTTCATAAAGACGCTTACCCAAGTCCCCATTGTGGATGTGGACAAATATGTGCTTCTGAAAGATACTTATGGCTTAAAAGTTTGTTTGATAGGAGAGATGATAAGTTCATCTTTGGAATATACCCAAAAAAAAATTATCAATACTAGGATTAACTGCACTTTTATACTTCTAATCTTCTATTATCTTTATTTATTTAATTTTCTTTTAAGTTTTATATGTATCTTGTTCATATATATTGATATTTTGATATTTCCAGTAAGCTTTGACAAACTCTTTCCAACCATCTCCAGTTATCATAACATGATTGCTGTCAGTTTTCAGCAAGTTATTCTACCCGTCTGTTCTGAATTCAGTTTTCAGCAAGTTAAACCTAATGATCCCTCAAGATATCAAGTAATACAATCTAAAAACGTTAAAAACTGATATATAGATGAGTCCAAGTTTAGCACCAGTTATCATCACATTGATCAGAAATGGAAATCAAAATTGCCCAAAGTTCCCATTTTTAACATAATATTGTTATCCATATATAAGAGTAAACTCTTCAGAAATGTTCAAAAGTCTTTTTTTCACTCTTTTTTTCTTTCCCTAGGAAAGACCTTGCTGGAAAGTCTTGATTTCCAAAGCTCACCGGCAGACCTGGCTCTAAGGATTTTACTTTGCTGGCACCAGCCCGATAATTCCACCAGAACTGAAGGTTGCTGCTAGGACAAACCAATAGACTTACATTAATAATGAATAATAAACTAATCATAAATGTGAAACACAAAACCCAAATAAAGTTCATCAGACATAAAAAGCCATAATGAACGTATATAACAGACGGACCAAATGATTAATGGGGTAATACCAGATGTGTTTGTTAAGACTGTTTTTGGCATAATCCAATTCATTACTTTGTTGAACTCTTTTCTTCAGATGTTCTGTCTCATGATGTTGATATGTAAGAGCGGTCTATAGCTCTTCTTTTTCTGGTTGTATATATTGGTGCTGTTATGCAGTTGATTAGAAATTGTGAACAGGGACTTCTTTCTGGTTGTATATGCATCTTTCATATGGATAGGCTGTTCAATCAGAGATTAACCATGGCAGTGTAATTAGTCATGGCATGTTTTTAATGATTGTTTTTCTCTAAACTTTTGAGTAGCACCTCCTAAAGGGAAGCGAACTAGAGGACCAACTATGTGCAAAGATGTCCATGAATGGACTCAAGAGGACCGCAAGCCTTTTTTTTTTTTTTTTTGATAATTAAATGGGGAATCCTAATGGTCCAGATAAGAAAACTGTAGATAATTAAATTTTCAAGATTCTTGGGTACTTTAGCAATTCTTCTCTAGCACCATTGAACAAGCTTAATTGGCATCATGTGGTAGACAAGGATAACATTTGGAGTTATGTTAAGGTATGCGCCTCTTAAGATGACCTTTTTGATTCCCTATTTTCTTGAATAACTTTATGTAACTGTGTGTCTCATCTTATTGCTAATGCAGAAAAAATATATGGTATCTGACGAAGGTAAAGAGCCTGTGTTGGCATCAATTGGGAGGCTTTGGCGTAGACATAAGTGCACCATAAAGAAGAAACACTTTACTCAATACGACAATGATAATGATAGGAAAAAAAATGCCCCGAATACAATGCCAGCTTCACATTTCAAGGATTTGCTAGAATTCTGGAATTTGGAATTTGGAATTAATACAGGTACTTCTATGCTTTTTTTATAGTGTTTATGCCATATGTTATAGGTTGAAGATGTTGTATGTTATAGTAGAGGTAATTATCAGTGATGAGATAATTCAGATTATAGTTTTCATGATAAGATATGTTATGTTCTATGGTGTTGGAATAAAAATTCCATGAGCTCAGAAAGGTTCTCCCATACTGTATCACCCTTATCTCTTGCCCCCACAAATGCTTCAAAATATTTAATAGCAGCAACAACCACTTCATTGTAACACCTTCTAGAATTCTTGAACAGAGCCTCATTACGAGCATTCCATACACCCCAACAGACCATAGCTATCCTGAAGAGAACCTCATCACCCATACACTCAGAAATTTTACACCACCAGTCCATAAACGACACAAGATAGAGTGTGAGCAAACACTCCAATCTCCTTCACCTACCCAGTAGCTTCCCATACCTCTTGAGCATCTTCAACTAAAACATGGCAGCCCCCACAATCATATGTGTCTGAAAGGAAATTTATAAGTGTCCATCCCCATATTTGGATGTTGATTTTTGACATGGGTATTAAAGGTGACATAAAGCGCTTGAATAACATAGAATTTATACTGGTGTTGTGAGTTGGCTTCGGTTAATCTTATTTTGATATGAGTCTCTTTGGTAATGAACATGCAGGAACAAAGTGAAAAGAAAAGAGAAGGCAGGTTAATTCAAACTAATAGGCACACTATGGGTCCAACAAACTTTGCTAGGAAACAACATGAATTGGTAAATGCTTTATACAAAAAAATATTCTTTCATATCTTTCTCTGCTATTGCCAAGTATTACTTATTCTTTATAATGTGTTTCCGAGCTAGCAACAACAAGATGCAGAGAAAAAGCCACCGTCACAAGCACTATTGTATAAAGAAACTCGAAAAAGGAAAGCAGGCAAAAACTACAAAACATCCTTTGAGCCTATTCAAAGGAACATTGTAAGTTTTATTTACTCTAGATCCATTAAATCATGCGTTGTTTTTAAAAACTGGAAGAGTGTTATTTTATTGCAAAATTTTTGCTGCACAAATCACACAATTAGGCTAAAATATGCTGATTTCATTTATTTTATTGTCATTATAGGAGAAGATGGAGGAAGTCCAAAAGGAAAGTAAAATTGATGGAGATGATGCATATTATAAAGTTATGAATAAATCAGAAAAGTTGAAGAAATGTTCAATCAAGGAAAACGTAATGGAGCTTATGTGGGTGGTGTAGTCATTCCAGATAAGTTTTTGCAATCATATAAAGACCGAATTGTGAAGGACACTGTTAGTGAAGTAATGAAGACGTTCGAGCAACAACTTGAACTAGGGATCTTTGCTGATTTGGCTCATTCACATGGAAATGTGTCAACTATTCATAATATTACAGAGCATCTTCATGAAGGCACTAATGAACAAGAGAAGGATAAGGTAATTTGTAGGCTTATCTTCTTATTAAACATAATTAACAAGCATCTATATTTCTTTATATTTCTTTTCCCTCCACAATCTAGTTCTCTCTTGTTGGCTTTCATGCGGCATTTAGAAGAAATCAAAGGAGCATACTACTGTTGAAAAGTAGCAATATCATGATATTATTTTGAATTCCTAATATCTTTACTTTCTTGGGTTATGAATAAGATAATATTGTTGTTGAAGGTTTCATCTTTAATATTTTTTTATTACAGGTCAAGAGAATCAAAATGACGAATTAGAGTAGCAACTCATGACATCGAGGCCGCTAGGAAAATGGATGCATATGGCGAGATGACAAAAGAGGGAGAAGAGATATATGACTATTAGATGTAGTTTTATATTATCATATGAATACGTTCTTGTTGGATGATTTTGATTTTATATTGAACATATATTATTTTTCATTAGCTTATTATCTATGGAAGTAGCACTAATATGTGTACAAAATTCTATAATTATTATAATATAATTGTCAATTCATATATTTATGGAAAATTCTACATGGCGGCATCCAACTTTCATTTTTTCTATATGGTGGCAGGGCAAAAAATATATTATACAAAGTGACTCTCAACTTTGACAAATTCTACCTAATGACCTTATTTTATTAATTGGTGGCTAACCAATTAAACCTAACTCTTTCTCTCTCCTCCATCCACTTTCTCTCTATAAATGTAACCTTGATCTGGTTGTTCTCCCTGCAGCTTAGTCTTTAACTCTTTAGTCTTGTTTATTACTACCATTACATGTCCACTTAATTTCAACATTGATCTAATAACCATAATGGTATAAAATTTATCACCCAAATCACAAAACTTCTCATCAAATGCCCCTAAACAACGCATCCAAACTCTAGTAGAGAGCAAACCAGGCTTATTATATGCAATCTTTTGGCAAATGAAATCTACTAATAAGAATATCAACCCAACGACCAACAATAATGGTCGTTGTGTGTTAGCATGTTCAGATGGTTACTTGAAGAGCTCCATGAACGTGGGAGAACATAACGAGATTGTGGTACCAGCTAGGATGGTTTTTTTTTGTGTGGTTGGGTGGTTTTTGGATGTTTGTGGTGGTGGTAGAGTTGTGTTGTGGTTGTGGTTGTGATGGGTTAGCTTAATAAGGTTACTATGCGTATTTACATAAAGTTGGAGGTCACTTGATATAAATCTTTTTTTGCCATGCCACCAAGTAGAAAAATGCAAACTAGGAGGCCACCATGTAGAAATTCCTTATATTTATTTAGTAGCCTAATAAAGAAAAGTGTTATTTAATCATCCATAAGATGCTGCAGAATATGACCAAAAAGTGTTACCTAATAACGCACGAGATGCTACTTAGAATGGTAAAAAGTGATACGTAATGTTTAATAAAGTGTTACTATAGGTGATGGTAACACTACAATATGTTACTAATAATATTACAAAGTGTTACATAAGAAATTTCGAGTAACACTTTAAAAGTGTAACAATAAGTATTTAAAGTGTTACATAAACGAATCTAAAGTAACATTTGTTTAAGTGTTACTATAGGTGATCAAAAGTGTTACCTAATAGCTTAGGTAACACGGGCAGATGTAACATCCAAAAAGTGTTACCTATTATCTAATGTAACACTTTAAGCATTTTAAGTACTCCCTCCGTCCCAGAAAGATCTGAACACTTGTTGGGACGTAGTTTAAGGTGATAAGTTGTGGTGTGGTTATCAAATGTTATTTTATTTAAAAAGTAGATGTGATAGGAGTTGGTGGGGTATTTTTTATTAGAGGAAAGAGAAAGCTGGGTAACTTTTTATTGACAAAAGTTAGAGTGTGGGCCAAAGATGTGTAAAAGTAATAATATATTAATGGTGGGACCATGCCAAGAATGGAAGTGTTCAAACTCATTTGGGACAAACATAAAAGGAAAGTGTTCAGACTATTCTGGGACGGAAGTAGTAACACTTCTTGGGTGTTACTTAAAGCCAATTATGTAGTAGTGGAGGAAGATGACGCCATCCTCAACACTATTTCCACCCGCCTTATGTCGGAAGGAGCAAGTGATCGCAAGGCCTTCGTTACAAAGAGGAACAATTGGAGAAATCATCCTTATAGTCGTCCAAACCAGGTACATAATGTTAGAGATGTATTGCAAAATGCGGGTACCGACGCTAAGGCAGATTCTTCATCATACCCCGACGTTGGATCTTATGGATTCTTTGTCAAAGTCGGAGGCATCGTGAATGCTGTGACGAAAATCGGAGCTCCCGTCCGATGGCCAAGGAAAAACGATCATCCAAATTCGCAAAAAGATCAGACGAAGTGGAGCCAGTTTCATCATGACCATGGACATAGGACCGAAGATTGCATCGCTCTTCGAAGGGAGGTCGCGTTTATGTTGAACAAGAGACACCTGCATGATTTACTAAGCGACCAAGGGAAGTCATCATTCGACAAAAATCTCCTGAAGCAAAATCCCCCCCGCGTCACCTTCGCATGTAAAGGTTATCCATGAAATTTCTGGTGGATCTGATATTTGTGGACTAACATATTCAGCAGCAAAAAGGCGAGAGGGATCCCTCTTGTCGAATGTTCCCAAAGATTGCAGGTCTAGTGACGAAAGGAAGCCGGAAGCAATGTCAATCACGTTCGACGACGATGACGTGTGTGAAGACGAGCACCACGACGGCTTGGTCATCTCACTGACCGTCAGCAACTGCCTTCTCAAGCGAGTACTTGTCGATGGTGGCAGCTCCGCCAACATATTGTTCAAAAGGTAGACGCGACTGCTGGACATGAATTGTTAACATTTATGGACGCTTACTCCGGATACAATCAAATTCTCATGCACCTCGACGACCAAGAGAAGACAGTATACGTCACCGATAAATGTATTTATTGTTATAAGGTCATGCCCTTTGGTTTGAAAAATGCAGGTGCGATGTACCAAAGATTGGTTAACCATATGTTCAAAGAACAACTAGGGGACACGATGGAAGTCTACATAGACGATATGCTGGTCAAATTGAAGAAAGCAGACGACCATATCCAACATTTGACGCAAGCCTTCGAAGTCCTTCGACAATATGGTAGAAACTTAACCCTACAAAATGTACTTCTGGAGTTTTTGCAAGAAAGTTTATGGGGTACGTCATGACGCAAAGAGGCATCGAAGCCAGTCCAGACCAAATAAGAGCACTCGTTAACATCCAGTCACCTAGAAATGTCAAAGAGGTACAAAAATTGACGAGACGAGTCGCAGCACTCAACAGATTCATTTCCAAATCGTCTGACAAGTGTCGCCTATTCTACGACGTGTTAAGGAAGAACAAGGGATTCGACTGGACTGAAGAGCATGATCAAGCGTTGCAAGCATTAAAAGCATATCTCGCCACGCCGCCTCTGCAGTAAAAGCCAAACGAAGGAGAAATATTGCAGTTATACTTAGCTGTGAGCAGAACATCGGTAAGTGCCGTCTTGACGAGAAAAGCAGACCACCAGCAGTTACCAACATATTACGTTAGTAAGTCTTTACTAGATGCAGAGACCAGGTATTCTTCCCTTGAAAAACTCGTACTTGCATTAGTCACAACTGTTAAGAAATTAAGACATTATTTCGAAATACACCCTGTTGTTGTCATGACTAATTATCCTATTAAAAGTGTATTGCGTAGATCGGAATTGACAGGCCGAATGGGCAATAGCCCTAAGAGGATACGACATACAATACTTGCCTAGAACAACAATTAAATCTCAAGCATTGGCCGATTTTGTGGCCGACTTCAGCCCAGACTTAGGTAAGTTGACATACGAAGAGCTTGCACGAATTAGTATCGTCAATGATGGTGCATGGATCCTGTTCGTCAACGGATCTTCCAACTTCCGAGGAGCAGGACTAGGCGTTGTGTTGAAGCCGCCGCAAGGGGACAAGATACTATAAGCCATATGCTGCAATTTCAAGGCAACCAATAACGAAGCTAAGTATGAAGCCTTACTAACTGGATTGTCGCTAGCCAGTGACTTGGGGGCAAAACCGCTCAAGGTGTACAATGATTCACTCCGAATTGTTAGCCAACTAAAAGGAGAATTTGCAGCAAAAGATTCAAAAATGACGTCGTACCTGGAGGTCGCTAAAGGTAAGAGTAAACTGTTTGATTCCTTTTCAATAACGCAGGTACCAAGAGACCAAAATGCCCAAGCAGACGCACTTGCTAATTTGGGTTCATCTCTAAGAGACCTGACGTTCAATTCCATCCCACTCGTCCATTTGGAGAAAATAGCTATCGACAAGACGACGACAACCTTGGACGTCCAATCTATCGAGACTATAGGAGAAGACGAAGATGAGGTAAGTATCAATTGGATTAAACCCATTCTGGATTATTTGACTAACGATACTCTACCAAGTGACAGGCATGAGGCAAGAAAAATAAGATTTAAAGCGTCACGGTTTATAGTCATACAAGGAGTACTATTTAAAATATCAGCAGTAGGCCCTTATTTGCGTTGTCTAGAACGTGACCAATGGCCGCAGCTTTTACAAGAACTCCATGATGGCACTTATGGAAACCATTCCGGTGGACGTAGCCTCTCTAATCGTGCATTAAGGATGGGATATTGTTGGCCGACGATGAAATAAGACGCTATTATAAGGTATGTGACGAAGTGCGACTGTTGTCAACGCCACGCAAGTATAACGCACAAACCTTCTGAGTTATTACATCCAACTTTAACTCCTTAGCCTTTCATGAAATGGGGAATGAACATAGTTGGTAAACTACCTCCAACCCCTGGACAGAAGGTCTTTATGTTTTTTGGCACTAACGGATTATTTTTCTAAGTGGATAGAAGCATTTTCATTCCAACAGGTGCGTGACAAAGAGGTAATCTCTTTTGTACATACTAACATTATATGCAGGTTTGAAGTACCGTTAGAAATTATATGCGACAATGGGTCGCAATTTATAAGCGATAAAACCAAACATTTCCGTGACGAATGGAACATCACTTTGCTAACGTCAACACCGTGGTACCCACAAGCCAATAGACAAGCAGAGTCCAGCAACAAGACTATCACTAAGTCATTGAAGAAGCGCCTAAAAGCAAGAAAAGGGAAGTGGGCAGAAGAACTACCATCCACTAGTGGAAAAAACCTTATATATCACTTAGTAACAAATTCGGTTTTTGTAAAACCGCATCCGAAAATCAACATAAAAAATGGGAGGGAAAGCTGGGTGGACAATATGATGCGGTCCTTTTCTGGACCGCATCAGATTTTAGAAATTGATGTGGTTCCATTGTGGACCGCATCAGATTTCAGTCCATGAAACAAGCAGCCCACGAAATAATGTAGCCCACGAAATAAATAAAAAATGCGCGGCCCAACTCGATCCCTCTAACATCCGGTCCCCCAACTCATTTCTCTCATGTCTAATACCCTATCTCATTTCTCTCTCTTCTCAGAACCTAAATCCCATCTAAACCTAACTCATCTCTCAACCTGGTTTCTCCCTCCTCAATCCGACGCCCTCCTCTCTCCTTCCTCGTCTCTCCTTCCTCCTCCCTCCTCCCTCCTCTCTCCTCCCTCAACGAACACTTGCAACGAAAACCACAAACCACAACGACAATCGAAGAGAAGAATGCAGCGAATTTCTACGGAGCCTTCATCCTTCGCATCGCCAAATGCAGATCTAAACTCACCGTCGTTTTCGCGCCGCCGAATGCAGCGAATTTCGACGGAGCCTTCATCCTTCGCCGTCTTCATTTTGCAAATTTTCGTGTAATTCCAGATCTAGTTAGATTTTGTTTTATAATTTTCGTTCGTAGTTCATTTTTTCTTTCATTTACTTTAATTTACGTTTTTTTAGTTAGATCTATTTTTTTTTGTAATTTTCGTTCATTTTCTGATAGATTTAGTTCGTTTTTTTTTTAAATTTTCGTTCATTTTCTGTAATTTATGTTTTTAGTTAAATTTAGTTCGCTTTTTTTTTATTATTTTCTTTCATTTTCTGTAATTTATGTTTTTAATTAGATTTAGTTCGTTCTTTTTTTTAAATTTTCGTTCATTTATGTAATTTATGTTTTTTAGTTAGATCTAGTTTGTTTGTTTTTTTGTAATTTTCGTTCATTTTTATTTTTGGTTCTGAAGTTCCAAACCTTCCTCATCTTTTTTTTGTAATTTTCGTTTTTTTTCATTGTTTAACTGGAATTATGTATGCATTTTTCAGGTATATATATGTATTGTTTATGGTATATATGTATATATATGTTTTTTTGGTATACAAATCTGTTTTTTTAATATATATGTGTTGTTATTGTTAAAGTAAGCAACTTTTGGTACGAAAGTGGTTGCAGACCTGCAGGTCTGCAACTTTTTTTTGGACATAAATTCTAAGAATTGATGCGGTTTTAAGATAAAACCAAATCAGTAAATGTGATTAACTGATCCGGTTTTACCTTAAAATCGCATCAGTAAATCATTTACTGATCCGATTTTGGACCGGATCAGTAAATAAATGCGATCTGCTGCGAGCCCACCTGATGCGGACCGAAACCGCATCAGTAAGCCCGGTTTTGACCGCATCCGATGGGCTTTTTTCCACTAATGATTCATCATATGGGCTAACCGAACTACGCCAAGGACAGTGATGAGTTTAAAAAGTAATACAGCAAGTGCACGGTGTCTGTTATTAGCAGAGACTTAGGAAATACGGGTCGATCCCACAGGGAGAGGATTTCTATTGATTTTCGCTTAATTATAATAAACTATCTAAGAAAAACGAATGTTTGATTTGACTAATAACTAAACTAGAAGCAAGTAACAATTGATTTAATCAATAAATTAAGAGTCTAGGGAATACGTTCGGTCCACGATGCTTATACCATTCTAAGAATACAAATTAATTCATGATCAATAACAAATAAACTAGAGGATGAGTAATTAAAGAGATGGTTAATCCTTCGGTCGGGTATTAACACTTTCAATTCAACCTATGCAGTACGATCGCCAACATATTCAGAATTGCCAATTGTAATGAAGCCTATAAGAATATGATATTTCAATTCTAATTCCCATTAGCAAATTTATTAACTCTTGATATTGGCCAATTACAAGAATCAAACTATTAAAACTTATCAATTGGAATTACTCAAAACTCTAATCTATAAATCAAACAATTTCAAAGTATAGATATCATGGTATAAACATGGCTTCCCTCACTTTGCCCTAGAAAAGAGACTACTCACTCGTAATTGAAATAACTAAAGCAAAATCAATAATTAACCTAGAATTCATGATTGAGAAACAATGAAAATAATAATAACAAACAACAATAATAAAGAGGAAGACAATAGCAAGTATTAATAAAGAAGAAAACAATGGAAAAATGCCTCTAGAACTTGAATTAATGGAAGAGAAGCAAAAACTAGGGTTCCAAGGAAAGAGATGAAGAGGAAACGTAATACTAGAGTTCTCTAGGGATAATAAGCCTGAGAGAGAAAATAAAATAATTCCCCCTTTATATTTTCCTCTAATCTAATCTCTCAATAAGTGAACGAAAAGAAAATAAGAAAATAAACTAATAAAAGAAGTTAGATGATTGGTCGATAGTAGCGACGACGACCACGAGCCCTTATCTGCGTCAAACACTTAGGCGAGTCGAGGCTCGACCATTGGGCGCTGGCTGCCCAGCGGGCCAGGCAGCATTGATGTCGCAAGAGAAGAGGCAACCCGTTGGGCGCTGGTTCGCGGGCACATTCGCAGGGTCAACTTTCAAAGGCTGTATCTCAAGTTCTAGGCATTGTCTATGGGTGTGTGACCTATCGGTGCGAAGATATTTAAGTCTTGTTTCCAACGCAACTTGGATCACTTCAATCCGATCTGTAGATTTCGACTTATGATCAAAAGAGTGAACATGTGTCGGTTCTTATCACTTGGGAACTAATGTATTTCTTCGTTTTCAACTCAAATTCACTCTCGAAAGATGTATCGCGATTCTCATGGAAGCTACTTCACTTAATACGATTATAGGGATCAAGAGAAGCATCCATGAACATAAATTCATCGATAAAAAACCGCCAATCATCAACTTCCATTGCAAGAATTATTCAATTCATCCAAAATTGCTTCAAAAGCGTCAAAATAGCTATGAAACTACACGAAACATTAAGAAAATCACAAACGAAGCGTAATAGAGCACAAAATAAATAATTCATGCTAATGACACCTAAAATGCAACTATATAAACTAATATGCTCTAATAATGCAACCTAAATGTGCCTAAAAACTCCATATAAAAATGATTTATCAGACAGCAACGGGGAATACGCCATTTTCGTTGGTGTATGGATGTGAAGTCGTCTTACCGTCTGAAGTTAGCATCCCTACTGCAAGGTATGGTCTCATGACAGAATCTCAAAACCGAGACGAACTCATACACGATCTGGACACCTTGGACGAACTCAGAGACGCAGCGATAATAAGAATGACAACTCAACAATAGATTGTCGCTAGATGTTTTAACAAACATGTCCAAGCCAAATCATTTAGAGAAGGAGACTGGGTACTAAGAAAGGTATTCCAAAATACTCAAGAATTGAATGCAAGTAAATTAGAAACGTCATGGGAAGGTCCCTATCAAATCGACCGAGTAGTTGGGAATGGGGCATATCAACTGCAACGCCAGGATGGATCGATGATCCCAGGGAGTTGGAATGCCACCCACCTGAAGAAATATCATTTTTGAGTACTTTAGTTCGCTTCGTTTTTTCTTTTTCTTTTTCCTTTAGCATTTATTCTTATGTGATAAGATAAAAGATGACATAAACATCGTCGTGTCGTTGGCAAAACCAACAAGCTAGGTCTAATAATGTCATTTTAGGAATAAGTCCAGAGATATATAAAAGATATTGTGGACAGATAGACAAAGCTTACAATAAATTACGACGTGCAAAGCATGAATGCCTAAGTCGCAAGACAATAATAATGAAGACGAATAATCATGACGAAGAGCAGTGCTTATACGATGTTCGCCAAAATGTCTAAGGCATAGAGGGAAAGGCTCAAGCAAGAGCTTTTTAAATACTACCCCGATTCCTACATTAAGGGCCAGAGGGGTGCATCGTCTGGGCATGTTGGCTACATGTCTCAACTTGATGCTGAGGTAAATCTCTTATATGTGTTCATTTGATACTTGTAATGTTTTCATCTTTTTTCACTCGTCTACTGTCTTTTGTTTGCTCTCCGTTAATACAGCTTTTTGCTCGCATCATGATCATTGAAGACTGGGTGAGGGGGCTTAGAAGAGAAAATAAGATGCTCGTCTACAAAGCTACAGAGGCCGGGGACAAGGCCATATACGATTGTCAGATGATGGAGACCCTTCATCGTCAATCCCCGGAATCCTAGGAAAAACGCATGGCTAACATGGAGTCTAGTAACCAGCAATATCGCATTAAAATTAATGATCTTTGTGAAGGAAAAAGACGAATGTAAGCTGGCCATGGACACCATTTCCGCCGAGCTCAAGGACGGGAGGAACACTGCCATCTTGGCTGCCACCAATCTCAGGAAAGAGAACCTCACACTAAGTGAGGAAAATGCTCGTCTGAAGGCAAAGGCAGACCAATCCTTTGCTGATGCAAAGGAGGCCCTTGTAGATGTGGTCGAAACCTCCAAGGGCTGGGCCTTGAAGGCCTTCGAAATGCTGGCCGAGCCTGAGGACGTCGACCGCTTTTAGCGCTGTCTGCTCTTTCAGCAGGACGTGCATAGGGCCCAAATTGATGGTCGGACTCCCCCTTCCTTCGTCGATTCCTCTGAGGACGAGGAGGAAAATGAGGAAGGGTCTCCTAAAGACGGCCAAAGACTCCCCGCAGATACTCCTGTCGGCCAAGATACCCCTCCTGCTGAATAGAATACCTAGTCTTATGCTAGTGTTTATTGGTTGTGTCTTGGCTGATTGCCATTTCTGTAGCTTGGTCTTCTCTTATTTAGATTTAGTTTGTAAACTTCTGAATGATTATCAATGGAAAAACTTTTTGTCTTAGAACTGCTTTCGTCCAACTTAGTTCATCTAACAATGTTTGTTTTTGGACTAACCATCAAACACTTGCTAAAATATGCTAAGTTAAAGAGAGCTTGTCCTAAAACTGGTTGATTAACAAACTCGTCCTATAATCTGGACGATCATTGGACTTTAAACAAATATGTCTAAGTTCAACCGGAATTGGTCCTAAATTCTAGGACGATTATTGAATTTTTTGAACAAAAATGCACAAGTTCAAATGGGACTCGTCCTAGAATCTGGACGATCAGTAAACTTCAAACTACTTTACCCAAGTTACGATGAACTCGTCCTAAGATTCTTGGACGATTATTGATCTTCTAACAGATGCTCAAATTCAAATGGTACTCGTCCTAAAATCCTGGACGGTTATCGAATTTTTTGAAAAAATGTCTAAGTCAAAAGGGACTCATTTTAGAATCTGGACGATTATGAGACTTTAAACAGATGCCCAAATTCAAATGGTACTCATCCTAATTTCTGAACGACCATCAAAATTTTTGAACAAATGTCTAAGTCAAATGGAACTCGTCCTAAATTAGTGTCTTAGAAGTTCTACGGCTTAATTATTCCGCCCCCCCTTTTTCTTGGGACTGAGTCATCTTGACATTCCGAATGAGCTGTGTTACAAGAAGGAGAATGGCCATCATAGGCTGAACATCTGTATGACACTCATCTTGGACAAGCTTGGATAGTTTGGCTTTTATACACTTGCCAACCTTGTGGGATATGATTGCTGTGTATGAGCTTACCATTTCTTGGCCGGCTTTCGTTAGGAAGTAGTATTCGTCATGTAGTAATGTTTCCCTTACTAGGGCTTTTACTACTTGGTTGACCTTGCTTTTGAAAGTAAGACACCTTTACTAAGGTGGGCTTATTTCAGGCCGACTTCCTTTAGGAGACCACAATGTTTCCCTTACTAGATAATATTACAAGTTGGCTGACCATGTATGTAATCTACCTTCCATGAGGTATATTACTTTTTTGCCGGCCTCCTTTAGGAAGCAATGTGCGCCAGAAGAATGATTATCCCTTGCTAGGGTGATTCATTTTTTGTTGAATTCTTTTTTGGACAATATTGATTTCTTCAATTTTTATCTAAGTTAATGTCACTTTAATACCACTGGATAACTAGTGGTAAAAAATGCCTCAAAGTGAATGACTTAAGCAAAATAAATAAACAATGACGAGTATAGGGAGAAAGTAGAAATTGTATTATATGAATTTTGCTTGGCAAACTACCAAGGTACATGTATACATTTCTAATTCTCTTTTTTTGCCGTGACACTTTTTGTGATTACAGACTATTAGTATTGTTGCATATTGATCTGGATTAGATGTGGTATTTCTTCAGAGTGTCTAAATTCCAAGTGCGCTGTATTGGTCGTCCATCCATATCTTGGAGATGAAAGGTTCCACTTCTTACTTCTTGGACAATCAGATAAGGACCTTCCCAATTTGCTGTCAATTTACCCTGTTCTTTGGCTCGTCCTACAACTTCCATCTTTCTCAGAATCAAATCCCCTACTTTCAGTGGTCATCTGGCGGCTCTCTTATTAAAATCCCGAGTCATTCGAAGCTTGTACAATTTCATCCTCAATACTGCGTTTCCCCTTACCTCTGGTAACTGATCCAAGGTAGTGCGCAAGGCAGCCTATTTGGCCTCTTCTGTGTACAACATGATCTTAGGGTTGGCTCTTCAATCTCAATGGGCAAGACAGCCTCAGTTCCATAGACTAACATGAAAGGTGTCTCGCCTGTAGAGTTCTTGACCGTGGTTCTGATTGACCATAATACTAGTTGTAGTTCTTCAACCCATAGTCCCTTAGCATTTTCCAGCTTCCTTTGTTTGACAAGATCTTGTTGAAAGACTCTACTTTGCAGCAAAATGAGCTTTGATCTCCTTTTCTGCCAGCCAATCTTTCAGCTTTGGCGTTTGAAATTGTGGACCATTGTCGAAGACGATTGACTGCGGCATGCCGAATCGGGTTATGATATTCTTCCAAATAAAGCTCTTGACATCGTTTGTAGTTATGCCTCGCACTGCCTATGCTTCTACCCACTTGGTAAAGTAGTCCAAAACCACAATTACAAACTTCATTGTCCAGCGGCCACAAGGAAGGGTACCAAAATGTCCATGCCCCATTTGGCAAAAGGAAGTGGGAACAAGATGGGAGTTAGATAATTGGACGGCTTCCTGATGCAAGTTTCCATGATTCCGGCAGCTATCAAATTTCTTTGCATAAGTAAGAGCATCTTCTTTTAAAGTAGACCAATAGTACCCAGTTCTCAAGGCTTTCTCTCCTAAGGCTCTTCCCCCAATGTGGGTCGCACAAGCTCCTTCATGGAGTTCCTTCAGCACTTCCAGTCCATCTTCCCTAGTAATACACTTCAGAAGAGGACGATTGAATGACTTCTTGTACATGGTTTCATCCCATAGCTCAAACCACGTGTCCCTGGCCTTGACATACTTGGCCTCGACAAGGTCTGAAGGTAATTGGCCTATCTTCTTGAAGTTTATGATAGGCTCCATCCATACTGTCCCTTGGCTAAGAAACAGGACTTGTTCTTAATCGATACTCTTCTTGGGCTTGACTTCCCAAAACACTGTCCTTGGTACATCACAGTCAGCCGAGCTTGCCAGCTTTAAGAGAGCATCAGCCTGATGATTTTCTGATCTTGGTGCTTGTTCCAGAACAAAGCGCTTTAAAGGCTCAATCTCATCCTTGATCAGACGCATATATTTGCTCATTGATGCTTCCTTGCATTTATAATCTCCATTGACTTGGCTGACAACTGAGAGAGAGTCTGATTTGGCCTCAATCTCTAATGCCCCAGCCGCTTTGCACATCTTGATCCCGACCAGCAGAGCCTCATACTCAGCTTCATTGTTGGACGCCTGGAACTGGAATCATAATGCATATTCAAACTTATCCCCTTCTGGAGACTGACAAATGATTCCTACCCCACATCCATTGGTGGTTGATGATCCATCTACCATGAGCGTCCAGTGCTTCCTGAATTCAGCAGGATCGGCAATTGGATCTGTAGTTGACCGAGTAAGCTCAACTATAAAATCTGCTAAGGCCTGACCTTTGATTACCTTCCTTGGCTCAAAGGTTATGTCAAACATGTTTAACTCAACGGTCCACTTTAGCATTCGTCCAGCAGCCTCCATTTTTTGCAACACTTGTTTCAATGGTTGGTCAGTATATACTATGGGCTAAGAAATAAGGCCTCAATTTCCGGCTGGCCATGACCAATGCCAATCCAAACTTCTCGATTGAGGTGTATCTACACTCTGCATATTTGAACACATGAGTCACAAAGTATATTGGTATTTGCACTAACTCTCTCTCGGCTAGTAGTACAGCACTCACCGCCTGAGGAGACACAACTAAGTATACAAATAATTTCTCCCCCTCTGCTGGACTAACCAACCTAGGCAACTGACGAAGATGGTCATTGACCTGCTGAAGCGCTTGCTCTACTTCAGCTGTCCACTCAAACTTGGCTTTCTTCTTGATTGTAGCAAAGAAGTGATGACATTTATCTCCGGACTTAGAAATGAAACGGCCAAGAGCAGCCAGTCAGACGCTGCACTTCCTTAATCTTAGCCGGTGATCTCATATCTAATATGGCTTGAATTTTTTCGGGATTTGCTTCTATTCCCCGCTGATTTACAAGAAACCCCAAGAACTTCACGGTCAGGACTCCAAAAACACATTTTTTGGGATTTAGCTTCAGCTTGTACTTCCTGAGAGTCTCAAAGGTCTCCTGTAGATCACCAACATGGTCGTTTTCTTGTTGACTCTTTACTATCATGTCATCTATGTAAGCTTCCATGTTCTTTTCCAATTGTGGCTGGAAGACTGTATTGATCAATCTTTGGAAGGTGGCCGGTGCATTCCTGAGGCTAAAAGGCATCATCAGCCAGCCATACCATCCCTTCTCTGTTATGAAGGACGTATTGTCCTGGTCATCTAGCCACATGGGAATTTGATGGAACCCGCAGTAAGTGTACATGAAGCTCAATAAAGCATGGCAAACTATGGAATCAACCAGCCGATCCAACTTAGGCAAAGGGAAACTGTCATTGGGATAAGCCTTGTTGAGATCGATGTAGTCTACACACATTCTCCATGTGCCATTGGGCTTTGGCACCATAACCACGTTGGCTATCCATTCTGGATAATAAGTTTCTCTTATGAACCGAGCTTCCAACAATCTTTGTACTTCTTTGTCCACCGCCTGATTTCTGGCCGGCCCTAAATGTCTTTTCTTCTGACGAATTGGTTTCAGAATTGGGTCAACATTCAGTTGGTGGACGGCTATTTCTGGATCAATTCCAGGCATCTCTTTGACACTATAGGCAAATACATCTTAAAATTCTTTGAGTAAATCTATCAAAATTCCCCTCAATTCAGGGGTGAGAGAAAATCCAATCTTCAGGGTTCTTTCTGGACGAGCATTATCTAGACATATGTCCTCTGGGGCCTCAACAGGTTCTGGATGCTCAAGTGCCAAACTCATGATGGCCATTACCTCTTCAGACGAGGGAGGTTCTTCTTTGACGGACTCATACTTTCTTTTCTTGCTGGGAAGGAGTTCGGACATCAACCTGCGTCCGAGGACTCTCAATGGTCTTCCTCAACGAGGCTGTCTGGTCTTTCACAATTTCGGATGTTTTCCCTTCGCCAGCAGCCTTCATCTAGTCCTGCTTCTCTACTTTCCAAGACAATGGCTTCAAACTAGTTAAGTAACATTCTCTGGCCCCATGCTGATCTCCATATAGGGTTCCAATTTGTCCTCCGTCACATTCAAACTTCATAAGCATAAGGTGAGTAACTATCACAGCTTTAACATGATTCAGAGTTGGTCGTCCAAGAATGACATTGTAAGCTGTCCAGTCTCGGATGACCAGGAACTTGATGAACAAAATCCGGGAGACATCCTTCTCTCCTACTCGGACAGGCAAAGTAACCGTCCCCATATGATGGATAACTCCTCCCCCAAACCCAATGATTAGGTGGTGGACAGGGACTAAATTATTCTCATCAAACTTTAATCTGGACAAGCAACCTGCACTAATGATGTCCGTCGAGCTTCCAGTGTCTATCAAAATTCTTCTTACTCTTAGGTTTGCTATCTTCACTTCCACAACCAAGGAGTCATCATGAGGAGTCCTCAGCTTCCCTCGATCTTGCTCACTGACCACTATCTTTGGGAAGGGTTCGGTCTTTGTTTGATCAGTTAACAAAATTTGACCGAGATCATGGAGATAGTTTTTGTGTCCCTGATTGGTTGGTCCTTCAGCTGCAAATCCTCCAGAGATGACTAAGACCACATCTTCATCAGTGCTTTCACTTCCCTTCTTCTTATTCTAACGATCATCCTTCTTTTGAAACTTTCTTCCCCCTTGGGGCAAGTACGAATTCATCTTCCCTCGACGAGCTAAATCATCCGAGGCCCTTTTGAGGTGCTTACAGTCATTTATCTCATGACCATGGCCTTACGGAAATTACAATACTTGCTCTTGTCTCTGTTTCTGTAAGGAGTCTCCATCTCAGCTGGAGCCTTAAGCTCATATGATCATTTATCTCCATAAGAATGAAGTATTGATCCTTGCTAAATTTTATGGGATCAGCTGAAGATTCAGATTCTTTTCTCTTTCCTCGCTTGGACGAAGTAGTTGTGGAGGTTATTGCCCAAGTCTCAGCCTTCTTAAGGTTGTTCTTTTTTGCCTGAACCACCTCTTCAAGCTTCTTGGACTCAGGGTGCTTAGCCTCAGCACATACTTCAGTGGCATGTATGAATGCTTCAGCCTCATTCAGGGCTTCTGTAAGAGTGGTCATTTTCTTCTTAACGAGATCAAACTTAAAACTTCCCGGCCGTAGTCCTCTAATAAAGGCGTCAAAGGCCACACCAGCATTAAGGTCTTGAATCTGCAAAGCTTCTAGACTTAATCTCTTAATAAAACTTCGAAGAGCTTCTCTTTGTCCTTGGATGACCTTGCCCAAATGCATACTTGTCTTTTGTTCTTGCCGATTGGCTACAAAGTGACTGGTTAATAGATAACTGAGTTCAATGAAATTGTTGACTGAATTAGGGGGGAGATTGGTAAACCACTTCTAAGCTACTCCCTTTAGAGTAGCCGGGAAATTCTTGCAACAAGTAGCATCATCTACTGCTTGAACGTACATCTGATGCTTATAAGCGGAGAGATGATCATCTGGATCAACTGTTCCATCAAACGGCTATATGGTAGGGAGTTTAACCTTTGGAAAGGGGAACGCCTCCATGATCCTGGCAGAGAAAGGGGTTGGCCAGTTGATTCGGAGGGCTCCCAACTGTCCCTTAATGGGTATGAACTCCTTACGATACTCCTTGAACTCGTGACTAAATGAGGTGTTTGCTGGGGCTGCACGCCGATAGACCATCGGCTGCACCACTATTTTCCCTTTCCTTGGACAACTTCTAAGTACGGTGTAGACCCTGAGGCCGACCGTTGTAATGCAGCACCTTTCTTTGCTTCCAAGTATTCCCTGGCATCTGTTTCCATCCTATGTCCATTTGGACGAACATTATCCTGGGTCGTGACCACCAGGTTTTAGTCCATCTTCCTTCGCTGTTCACTATCCTCTGACTGTCCTTCTAGAGGCTTCTTGACGAGCAGGTCGACTAGGACATGCACGATTCTCTTGAGATCGTCCTTGAAGATGAACTAGATTGGTGACAGCAGGTTCTTGGTTTACTTGGAAAAACAACATATTGTTCTTGATCTGTTCCTAAACGACTGATGCCATCTTGGTTTAGAAGTCATTTAAAACATTTTCTAGATGGAAAACAGTCACCGAACGTTCAAGATTTTCTTGGATGACCGGTACTTGACTTTGACCAGGAACATGGACAATGGACGGATGTCTATCCCTCCACCTAGGTGGCCGCTCATTATCTACTGTATCTGTAATAGCCCAGCTTTTAACCAGTTTTCATTTAAAGATAATTGTAATTATTATTTTAATTAGCTATTTAAAATCTACAAATATACTTCTAAGTTTAACTATATTTTGGAGCAAAATAAGATTTTTGGATCTATGATTGATATTACAAAAGTGCCCTTATGAATTTCATGAAGGAGGAAAAAAACCCACAATTCTCTCATTGTTTCTCCTTATTCGTGTCATTATCTACTGTAGACAACCATTCCAATTCTTTTGAGTTGTCAATTGTTGCTTTGAAGATTTTGAGTTTAATTGCCCGAAATTAAGTTGAGATAGAGAAAACCCAAAATCCCAAAATCTTATTTTCATTCTCTCGTAGCATTTTATCTCCTCTCTCACTTCGTTCTCCATAATCAATCCATGGAAAGACAGAATTTTTACCTCAATTAGTGGTTGGAAATCTTAGTTCTTAGCTGCCCATTTCTATCTCTCAAATCCTTGAGCAATTATCAGTGGAGAAGGCCACCAAAACACTACCATTAGTTTTTCCAATTCAGCTGCGTGTTCTGTTTCTGCAAATATCTCCAACATGCAGTCGCTTTTTAGTCATAGTTGCTGCATCAATGTTGTAGTTCTCGAAAATTTAATGAATTTAGACCCAAAAATCACTCGATTCGGAGTTCGGAGCTATGAGTTATGGCCTTTGCAAGTTTGGTGTTGCTACCTTCATTTCTCTCTCCTCTATTTTTGTTCCGACAATCTGTTGCCTCAATTATCTACAACATGCAAACCAATTTTGCTCTTTGTTGCTGCATGAAAGTTGTAGATCACTTCGAGTTAATGAATTTGGGCACAAAAATCGCCCAATTCGGAGTTCGGTGCAAGGAGTTATGCCCTTATGAAGTTTCCTGTTATTTCTGTCTTGCTCCACCAGCACCGCCGTTGTGCCGCCCTGTCTGCTACCATGTTCTTGCTGCCGGTGCAGCCTTGCCGCAGCTGTGCTGCCCTTTTTAACCATGCTTCTAATTGTTTCCATCTTCCTCAAATTGTTTGAAGGTATAAGCTAGTTTTCTTCCTCTTTTTGATTCCAAGAATTCAAGTCTTTGATCTTATATTCTGATTTTAGAAATAAATTTGGTTTTCAATTTTGTTATTGATTAGCCAATATAGTCATGATAAGAGTTGTTAAACTTAAAGATTGAATATTTTATCTTTCTTAATGGATTGAAGCTTCTAATGAATTAATCCTCTTAAGTAAGTTTATAAAAACTGATTTTTATAAATTATATTGTTTGATAATACTCTCTGAAATCAGAATGAGGTTAATTAGAGATAGAATTGATGTTGTGAGTTGGATTAGTATAATGGGTTGCATAAAAAGGTTGTGGTTGGTTAGTTCATGGAAGAGCTTAGAAAGTATGAGTAATTCAATTTGTTTATCTAAATTGTTGTGAGGATGGTTAATGATTGTTGTTATTATTTTGAGGTCGTTGTTGGAGTATGTATATGGAGATAAATTATGAAGTTCGAGGTATAGTTGGTTATCCAGAATGTCGAATTATTGGGAATCGTTTCAAGGTACACACATGTCCTTCCACCTTCGAATCTATATCCGTGTTTTATCTGATTTCATGTGCTGAACTTAATAAGCCTTTTATATATATACAGAATTATTCAAAGTGTTGTTCGTGTGTTTACAAGAGTTATTGACTACATATCTGGTTTTAAGCTATGGGCGAAAGCTAAATATGTGATGAGTTTTATTGAGTGAAATCTTTATGAAAAACTGATTGGAGGTAGTTGAATCCTTCAAGAATATAGATGTGTGATATTATTAAACCTACTTGTTTTCCACATCGAATTTATAATAGATTTCTTATGCTTAGTAAGTTGATCTTTTATATGAAAGTGTAGCTGTGAGAATTAAAGCAAGGATCTTTAGTATATGATCAAAGATGTTGAGTTATAATTTCAGGTATAAGACAATTGTCAAAATATTTGCGATATAAGTTTTATATGGAATTCTGAAAGTATGAAAGACTCTTTATTATGGTTTGAGATTTGATTATATATGATCATGAACTTTGAAAATTATGAATTTGAGTTATGAGCTAATATGGACTCGTGAAATTTATAAATCATGTTTTTCTAGTTCTATTAATGACGGGGAGGATCTTTACTCCTACTTAAATTTTTTTTATGAAAAAGTTCTCATAGAAAAAGTCATGATTTTTGGATTTAAGTTCTGAAACACGTAAGTATTGAGTCTTGTAAAACAAGTTATATCTTTATGGAATATCATAGATGAATTATGTTTTATGGAGTTTGGAATCTAAGTGAGAATGAGTTTGGTGTGAGATGGGTACTAGTGAAGTTCTGTTTAAGAAATACAATTGTTGCTTTGAGGGTATTATTATAAGTAGACAACTATCCCAAAATTTACTTATGGCTTATAAACAAGGCTGAATGGTATCACCCGAAGATATCTCCGAAAATACTATGGAGCTTGGTTATATAAGAATGAAGATTTGTGATGTCAAATTGAAGGACGAAGTAATTAATGGGAGGTTCTATCTAAGAATGAAGATGTTATGTGGTGGACGTAGATTAGATAGTTAGGGAATAGTAAATTTGGATGTGAGTTTTAAAGGTCAAATATTATGAGTTAATGGAGTTGTTACGAGAGGTTTGTGAGTTTTTATGATGTGTAGGATTTGAGATATGAATGTCGTATCAGTGAAATAAATGATCCATATCTTGGTGGTGGTTTAAAGGAATATCGATTAGAGAGATATACTTTACAATACTTATGAAATAATATATCATATCCGCAAAGGGGTCAAGTAAAAGAGTTTGGAGCATAATTTCTTCTATTAGATGAGTAAGACTATATAAATGGAGGTTGGAATAAATCTAGAAAATAGAGAGCTTGGTAATTAAAGTTATATAATGACAATACTAAGCGTATGGTATTAAGACTAATATGAGCTTTCAGTACAAATACATGGGACGTATGGTTGTGAATTATAAATTTAAGAAGGATCAGGACAACGAGTTTGGGTATTGGGAAATACTAAAGTTCAGATGGAAAATTGCATCATAGAATATTCAATTATAACATGGAAATATGGAGTGAGATATTTTGACTTGCTATAGTAATTGTAGGTGATTTATGATAATGTAATAAGGTTATATTCTGGCAATGAGAGTTCGTGTATTGGGGATAAGAAAACCTTTAAGGGGAAAATTCATATCATGAGAAATTTGGAATGCTATAGTTTAGATGCTATAAATTAAAGACGAAAGTCCAAGTACAAAGAGAAACTATTATGATGAAGGGAATTGCCAAAACATGTTAGAGGATACCTTATAGTCTACAAGTAAAATATTACAGGTTAATTGTACGAGCTTAGAATTGGGTCTCGATAATAGTTAATTATCTTATAAGTCTTTGAGGAACATATTTTACATTTTGATTATGTTATGGGTTCGACTGCGGAAAGACATTTGATTACGAATATGTTTTAAGTATATTACTTCCTTTTGATAAAAAAAATATTTGAGGTAAGTAAGATTATTTTGAGATTTGAGTTTGTATTATAATAAGATTATTGAGGTTCAGGTATTTTGGATATGTTAATTACATTTCAACTCTGTTTTGTTTTATATTAATTTACGGATGGAAGTTAAGTCGTTGATACACTTTGGAATTGAATATGCGATACGAATTGAGAACAAGAGTATAAGTTTTAAAAAAAATGTAAGTTTGTGTTATTGAGAAAATAAGTACTATGATTTAGTGATTGTTTTATGGGGCAAATTGATAAATATTATTTCCAGTTTTGGTATGACCTGTTACTGTAAATCGTATTCTAGGCCCCCGAAACTTGATTTTTAGCCCTTTCTTGTTTCACGAGAAAATGTTCATAACAAAAAATTCTTGAGGATAGGCTTTGGAATTTCTCGATTTGGAGTATTGAGCAGGAAGTTATGCTCATTTTAAATTCACTGTTTGTGCTGGAATTTTTCTGACGAATGTTTCACATGTTCAAACAATTTAATCTTTTATATAAGGTTTAAAAGAGCATGCTAAGTGCATATATGTCTTTCACAAGCAGTAATGATTTGATCACTTCCTTATAACTCAATACCCCACCAATATGTGAAATTGATGATGTTAAACAGAAGATTTCAAGAGAAGATTTAAGTCTTGTAATCATTAACAATACTATAGTAGTTGTGGTTCTTTTTCCTCTCCATGGATGAATATGTTTTCTTTGGAACACGTGTGGTATTGATAAAATGTACATTTAAACTATTTATGTAAATAAACTATGGATACAAGTGGGTAAAGGCCGATACCAGATAAGGTACGGTATGAACAACAACCCTTGGAGGATGGGTGATCTCCTTCCGAACCTTCGTTGGGTGGGTGAAGTCCAGCAGATATTAAAAATGGGACATGTCCTGGTTAACGCTTGCAAGCATAATTTTTCAAACGGTGGAATGACGACCTCCATTAGTTTAGAGACAGTCGGTTTCTTAAGTAAGGAACCCCTCTCTATTCGTGTTCGCTTTACCCAAATAAATTAAATGCTATAGACCCAAAGGGTTTTGAATGATCTAAGTGGTGATCTTCATAATAAAAATTCTTACTTTAATGCGATTGTGCAAGGATAGAAATCCTGAAATTTTAAGCAAGCACCTTACTGGTGAAGCATACTGAATTCTAGCATGAATTGTATATGAATGGTCTTAAGCCACCAAAAATGAGGTTTTGGGATGAGCTTATGTATTCAACTGTTGTTGAACTTTGTCCTTATGGTAAGAAACTTATTATCTGTAGTAGATGTATGAGTACTCTTTATCGGACTTTCTAGTAAGGGGTTGCTGGTGTCGTAATAAATACATTTCTAACTATTTGATTTTAAGTATTTTGAATTTTGGGGTTGTTCCACTTGATGAGTAATAAACCGCACAACTCTATTTTAAGCCACAAAAATGAATTTCTGGTTGGACAATGTGTGTACTCAGTTTTTCTGATTTTGTTCTTGGAACCTGTCCTGGTGGGGCAGAGTCCATTGTTAGTGATTTTGCAGGGTTGATGTCGAGGACTTGGAGTATGATTATTGAACAAGAAGAAGATTTTTATGTTATGAAATGGTGGGCTGAGGTTATAGTTAGATGCCTTTTTTTGGAAGTATTCGTAATTTGTTATTTGGTTTTCAAGTTGTTCTGTTGTGGGCCCCTGACCCACAGATCCAGGATCGTTTTTACAGGTTTTGTTTCCGATGCGAATAAATGTAAATTCGAGGTTTGTTAATTGTTGATTGTTAAGTGTGATTAGTTAGCAGCTTGGAAGTGCGGGCTGTTACAGGTGGTATCAGAGCATGATTGTTTTAGAGTTGTCGTGATCTTCATATCATGGCATATGATATAAGAAAGATATTTGGGATTGTTTGAAATTCTTTGGGTTATTAGTTGGTTAAAAAAAAATGAGGAATAGAGATTGAGATATTGAAGGTTGAATATTAAGAATGAAAATTTGCAAAAGTGAAGAGTTCTATTTGGGTTTTAGCTTTGAGTGTGAGTTGTTATCGGAGTAAGTTCAAATTATATTGATTGAGATTGTGGAGGATTATGAAATTTTTTATTTTGAGATATTATAGTTTGTTATGATTTCATTTGAGTTGATTTTTTTCTGAAATGATCTAATGTTTTAAGTTTTTAAATTTCGAGGACGAAATTTGTTTTTAAGGGTGGTACAGTGTAATAGCCCAGCTTTTAATCAGTTTTCATTTAAAGATATTTGTAATTATTATTTTAATTAGCTATTTAAAATCTACAAATATACTTCTAAGTTTAACCATATTTTGGAGCAAAATAAGATTTTTGGATCTATGATTGATATTACAAAAGTGCCCTTATGAATTTCATGAAGTAGGAAAAAAAAACCCACAATTCTCTCATTGTTTCTCCTCATTCGTGTCATTATCTACTGTAGACAACCATTCCAATTCTTTTGAGTTGTCAATTGTTGCTTTGAAGATTTTCAGTTTAATTGCCCCAAATTAAGTTGAGATAGAGAAAACCCAAAATCCCAAAATCTTATTTTCATTCTCTCGTAGCATTTTATCTCCTCTCTCACTTCGTTCTCCATAATCAATCCATGGAAAGACATAATTTTTACCTCAATTAGTGGTTGGAAATCTTAGTTCTTAGCTGCCCATTTCTATCTCTCAAATCCTTGAGCAATTATTAATGGAGAAGGCCACCAAAACACTACCATTAGTTTTTCCAATTCAGCTGCATGTTCTGTTTCTGCAAATATCTCCAACATGAAGTCGATTTTTAGTCATAGTTGCTGCATTAATGTTGTAGATCTCGAAAAGTTAATGAATTTAGACCCAAAAATCACTCGATTCGGAGTACGGAGCTATGAGTTATGGCCTTTGCAAGTTTGGTGTTGCTACCTTCATTTCTCTCTCCTCTATTTTTGTTCCGACAATCTGTTGCCTCAATTATCTACAACATGCAATCCAATTTTGCTCTTTGTTGCTGCATGAAAGTTGTAGATCACTTCGAGTTAATGAATTTGGGCACAAAAATCGGCCAATTCGGAGTTCGGAGCAAGGAGTTATGCCCTTATGAAGTTTCCTGTTATTTATGTCTTGCTCCACTCGCACCGCCGTTGTGCCGCCCGGTCTGCCGCCATATTATTGCTGCCGGTGCAGCCTTGCCGCAGCTATGCTGCCCTTTTTAACCATGCTTCTAATTGTCAAGTTCCATCTTCCTCAAATTGTTTGAAGGTATAAGCTAGTTTTCTTCCTCTTTTTGATTCCAAGAATTCAAGTCTTTGATCTTATATTCTGATTTTAGAAATAAATTTGGTACTCAATTTTGTTATTAATTAGCAAAT
Source organism: Beta lomatogona (assembly GCA_947646795.1). Taxonomy (NCBI): domain Eukaryota; kingdom Viridiplantae; phylum Streptophyta; class Magnoliopsida; order Caryophyllales; family Amaranthaceae; genus Beta; species Beta lomatogona. The sequence goes on from CANSNZ010001069.1 coordinate 1,646,007, forward strand.
ATAGTTATGATAAGAGCTGTTAAACTTAAAGATTGAATATTTTATCTTTCTTAATGGATTGAAGCTTCTAATATGAATTAATCCTCTTAAGTAAGTTTATAAAAACTGATTTTTATAAATTATATTGTTTGATAATACTTTCTGAAATCAGAATGAGGTTAATTAGAGATAGAATTGATGTTGTGAGTTGGATTAGTAGAATGGGTTGCATAAAAAGGTTGTGGTTGGTTAGTTCATGGAAGAGCTTAGAAAGTATGAGTAATTCAATTTGTTTATCTAAATTGTTGTGAGGATGGTTAATGATTGTTGTTATTGTTTTGAGGTCGTTGTTAGAGTATGTATATGGAGATAAATTATGAAGTTCGAGGTATAGTTGGTTATCCAGAATGTCGAATTATTGGGAATCGTTTCAAGGTACACACATGTCCTTCCACCTTCGAATCTATATCCGTGTTTTATGTGATTTCATGTGCTGAACTTAATAAGCCTTTTATATAAATACAGAATTATTCAAAGTGTTGTTCGTGTGTTTACAAGAGTTGTTCACTACATATCTGGTTTTAAGCTATGGGCGAAAGCTAAATATGTGATGAGTTTTATTAAGTGAAATCTTTATGAAGAACTGATTGGAGGTAGTTTAATCCTTCAAGAATATAGATGTGTGATATTATTTAACCTACTTGTTTTCCACATCGAATTTATAATAGATTTCTTATGCTTAGTAAGTTGATCTTTTATATGAAAGTGTAGCTATGAGAATTAAAGCAAGGATCTTTAGTATATGATCAAAGATGTTGAGTTATAATTTCAGGTATAAGACAATTGTCAAAATATTTGCGATATAAGTTTTATATGGAATTCTGAAAGTATGAAAGACTCTTTATTATGGTTTGAGATTTGATTATATATGATCTTGAACTTTGAAAATCATGAATTTGAGTTATGAGCTAATATGGACTCGTGAAATTTATAAATCATGTTTTTCTAGTTCTATTAAAGACGGGGAGAATCTTTACTCCTACTTAAATTTTTTTTTATGAAAAAGTTCTCATAGAAAAAGTCTCTCAAATTTGGGTCAATTTAATGAACATTATTTTTGGATTTAAGTTCTGAAACACGTAAGTATTGAGTCTTGTAAAACAAGTTATATCTTTATGGAATATCATAGATGAATTATGTTTTATGGAGTTTGGAATCTAAGTGAGAATGAGTTTGGTGTGAGATGGGTACTAGTGAAGTTCTGTTTAAGAAATACAATTGTCGCTTTGAGGGTATTATTATAATTAGACAACTATCCCAAAATTTACTTATGGCTTATAAACAAGGCTGAATGGTATCACCCGAAGATATCTCCGAAAATACTATGGAGCTTGGTTATATAAGAATGAAGATTTGTGATGTCATAATTGAAGGACGAAGTAATTGATGGGAGGTTCTAACTAAGAATGAAGATGTTATGTGGTGGACGTAGATTAGATAGTTAGGGAATAGTAAATTTGGATGTGAGTTTTAAAGGTCAAATATTATGAGTTAATGGAGTTGTTACGAGAGGTTTGTGAGTTCATAGGATGTGTAGGATTTGAGATATGAATGTCGTATCAGTGAAATAAAGGATCCATATCTTGGTGGTGGTTTAAAGAAGTATCGATTAGAGAGATATACTTTACAATACTTATGAAATAATATATCATATCCGCAAAGGGGTCAAGTAAAAGAGTTTGGAGCATAATTTCTTCTATTAGATGAGTAAGACTATATAAATGGAGGTTGGAATAAATCTAGATAATAGAGAGCTTGGTAATTAAAGTTATATAATGACAATACTAAGCGTATGATATTAAGACTAATATGAGCTTTCAGTACAAATACATGGGACGTATGGTTGTGAATTATAAATTTAAGAAGGATCAGGACAACGAGTTTGGGTATTGGGAAATACTAAAGTTCAGATGGAAAATTGCATCATAGAATATTCAATTATAACATGGAAATATGGAGTGAGATATTTTGACTTGCTATAGTAATTGTAGGTGATTTATGATAATGTAATAAGGTTATATTCTGGCAATGAGAGTTCATGTATTGGGGATAAGAAAACCTTTAAGGGGAAAATTCATATCATGAGAAATTTGGAATGCTATAGTTTAGATGCTATAAGTTAAAGACGAAAGTCCCAGTACAAAGAGAAACTATTATGATGAAGGGAATTGCCAAAACATGTTAGAGGATACCTTATAGTCTACAAGTAAAATATTACAGGTTAATTGTACGAGATTAGAATTGGGTCTCGATAATAGTTAATTATCTTATAAGTCTTTGAGGAACATATTTTACATTTTGATAATGTTATGGGTTCGACTGCGGAAAGACATTTGATTTCGAATATGTTTTAAGTATATTACTTCCTTTTGAAAAAAAAATTGAGGTAAGTAAGATTATTTTGAGATTTGAGTTTTTATTATAATAAGATTATTGAGGTTCAGGTATTTTGGATATGTTAATTACATTTCAACTCTGTTTTGTTTTATATTAATTTACGGATGGAAGTTAAGTCGTTGATACACTTTGGAATTGAATATGCGATACGAATTGAGAACAAGAGTATAAGTTTGAAAAAAAATGTAAGTTTGTGTTATTTAGAAAATAAGTATTATGATTTAGTTATTGTTTTATGGGGCAAATTGGTAAACATTATTTCCAGTTTTGGTATGACCTGTTACTGTAAATCGTATTCTAGGCCCCCGAAACTTGATTTTTAGCCCTTTCTTGTTTCACGAGAAAATGTTCATAACAAAAAATTCTTGAGGATAGGCTTTGGAATTTCTCGATTTGGAGTATTGAGCAGGATGTTATGCTCATTTTAAATTCACTGTTTGTGCTGGAATTTTTCTGACGAATGTTTCACATGTTCAAACAATTTAATCTTTTAAATAAGGTTTAAAAGAGCATGCTAAGTGCATATATGTCTTTCACAAGCAGTAATGATTTGATCACTTCCTTATAACTCAATACCCCACCAATATGTGAAATTGATGATGTTAAACAGAAGATTTCAAGAGAAGATTTAAGTCTTGTAATCATTAACAATACTATAGTAGTTGTGGTTCTTTTTCCTCTCCATGGATGAATATGTTTTCTTTGGAACACGTGTGGTATTGATAAACAGTACATTTAAACTATTTATGTAAATAAACTATGGATACAAGTGGGCAAAGGCCGATACCAGATAAGGTACGGTATGAACAACAACCCTTGGAGGATGGGTGATCTCCTTCCAAACCCTCGCTGGGTGGGTGAAGTCCAGCAGATATTAAAAATAGGACATGTCCTGGTTAAGGCTTGCAAGCATAATTATTCAAACGGTGGGGTGACGACCTCCATTAGTTTAGAGACAGTCGGTTTCTTAAGTAAGGAACCTCTCTCTATTCGTGTTCGCTTTACCCAAATAAATTAAATGCTATAGACCTAAAGGGTTTTGAATGATCTCTGTGGTGATCTTCATAATAAAAATTCTTACTTTAATGCGATTGTGCAAGGATAGAAATCCTGAAATTTTAAGCAAGCACCTTACTGGTGAAGCATACTGAATTCTAGCATGAATTGTATATGAATTGTCTTAAGCCACCAAAAATGAGGTTTTGGGATGAGCTTATGTATTCAACTGTTGTTGAACTTTGTCCTTATGGTAAGAAACTTATTATCTGTAGTAGATGTATGAGTACTCTTTATTGGACTTTCTAGTTAGGGGTTGCTGGTGTCGTAATAAAAACATTTCTAACTATTTGATTTTAAGTATTTTGAATTTCGGGGTTGTTCCACTTGATGAGTAATAAACCGCACAACTATATTTTTAGCCACAAAAATGAATTTCTGGTTGGACAATGTGTGTACTCAGTTTTTCTGATTTTGTTCTTGGAACCTGTCCTGGTGGGGGGCAGAGTCCATTGTTAGTGATTTTGCAGGGTTGATGTCGAGGACTTGGAGTATGATTATTGAACAAGAAGAAGATTTTTACGGATTTTTCACCAGGTACCCCTGTGGTTTGACGAAATTCACCTGGTACCCTCGCGTTTTCAACAATTCACCTGGTGCCCCTAAGGTTTTGAAAATACCTGACGTGACCCTACCGTCAACTTTCCGTTAACTTTTACCTTAATTAACCTAATTTAACCCTAATTTCTAACCCTACCCTAACTCTAACCCCTAACCTAAACCCTAACCCTCCCACCACCCCCTCCCCCACCCTCCCACCATCCCCGCCACTCCCCCATCACAGCAGCCCCCTCCATCACCCCCCGCAAAGACACCACCCTAACTGACCCCCTCCCCACCACCCCCTTCCCACCGCCGCTCCCTCCCCCTTCCCCAGCAGCCCCCCTTCCTCCCCCTTCCCCGCAGCCCCCCTCCCGTAACCTTCTCCCCCGCAGCCCCGCGAGTCCCCCTCCCTACCACCCCGCTTCCCCACCGCTCCCTCCCCCCTTCCCCATGACCCCCTCCCGTAACCTTCTCCCCGCCAGCCAGCGGCCCCCCCCCTCCCCTTCGAATTTCAAATCCAGTTTTCGAAACAAAACCCATATTTTCAAATCACAATCCAGATTTTCGAAACACAACCTCACTCCCCTTCGAATTTCGAATTTTTTTTTAGGGTTCGGTGGAAGAAGGGTCGGCGGGGGAAGGGGAGGGGGTTTCGCGGCGGCAGTGGGGAGGGGAGGGGGGTTCGCAGGGAAGGGGGAGGGTTTCGCGAAGGCAGTGGGGAGGGGAGGGGGTTCGCGAGGGAAGGGGAGGAGTTTCGCTACGATAGGTGGGGGGGGGGAGGGGGTTCGCAGGGAAGGGGGAGGGTTTCGCGGCGGCGGTGGGGAGGGAGGGGGTTCGCGGGGGATGGGTTGGGGGTGGGGGTGGTGGGAGGGGTTGGGATGGGGGGCCGGGGGTAGTGGGAGGGTGGTGGGGTTAGGGTTTAGGGAGAGAGATGGGTTAATTAGGTTTAATTATAGTTAATTAGGATTAATTAGTATTAATTATGTTAGTTAGGGGTTAATTTCGTTGATTTAGCCCTAATGACTAACAGAGTTGACGTCCGTTAGTCATTAAGGGTATTCTGGTGATTTTTTAAAACCTCAGGGGTACCAGGTGAATTATTGAAAATGCGAGGGTACCAGGTGAATATTGTGAAACCACAGGGGTACCTGGTGAAAAATCCGAGATTTTCCTGTTATGAAATGGTGGGCTGAGGTTATAGTTAGATGCCTTGTTTGGAAGTATTCATAATTTGTTATTTGGTTTTCAAGTTGTTCTGTTGTGGGCCCTGACCCACAGATCCATGATCGTTTTTACAGGTTTTGTTTCCGATGCGAATAAATGTAAATTCGAGGTTTGTTAAATGTTGATTGTGTTTTGTGTATCTTAAGTGTGATTAGTTAGCAGCTTACAGTATCTTCGACTCGAATATGAAAACTGCGATTTCTAGCCACATTGGACGAGTGACAATCAGTCATCGTCGCGTTTCCGCACAGACGTGCCAGATGTTTAGTCTACTTGTCCGGCAAGTAACTTCAATCCTTCAAGATGTTCTTTTTTGAGGCTTGTGCAACGAATCCTGAACTCTGCACTCCGACCCTGAGCTTTGTTCCCGAACCTTCAGAAAAAGGAACCAACCGGGGAGGTGGGTGGTGGTTCCCTTTTCGAAGCTTAAGTCATTTATCAGGTATGGAAAAAGAGAGTAGAGATAGAGAGAGAAAGTGAGAAAGAATATTTTAGTAGAGTAATGGCACACTGTTCAATGAACTCCTCTTTACCTGATTTTCAGGAGACTAATTATAGTGTTTGGAATTTGAAAGTTGTCATTTGATGTCATCCTAAAATGGGAGCACCTCATTGGCTAAGCAATCAAATTGCAACACGTGGCAGACAATGATTAGGAGCTAAATATCAGCCAATCATATACAGCCATTTTTTGGGAATTGGGCTCTAATTTATTCTTTCCAGGCCAAAAGTAGGGCTTTTATCTTTCTGAGAGGAAAACCCCTTCGAAAGCTGCCCAACTTTCTTTCCCTTTCTGGAACACGTGAACGCTCCTTATTGGTCCACTTGTCTTAATACTAACCCTTTATTTTTAGGTTACAACAATAATAATAATTAATAATAATAAAAGTAATTATTAATAATAATAACAATAATTAATAATAATAACTAATAATAATAATAATTAATAATAATAATAACAATAATAAAAACGATAATAAAAAATAATGAAAATAAAAGAATTAAAAGAAATAAAATTTATTGTTATTATAATTATAATATAATAATAATAACAATAATAATAATAATAATGAGAACAAATATAATAATTAAAACATTAAACAAGACTGAACTGAAACGAATTAAACTGAAAATAAGTACATAAGAACAGGGCCTAACCTGTCATATGTATTACACCATTGAAAATGAATATAATACTCCTGGCTAGCAAAATTGACCAGGACTGTATTGTCTTCCATAGATGAAAAAGTTCTCATATGAAACCATATTTGTGACGAAAGAGGTTCACTTCTAGATCAAAAAAGAGGATAATTTAATTACAAATTACGCAATACAAACTCTAATCATCTAAAATCTTCTTCAGCAGCCTCTCAAAGTTGTACAAACTTTATTTCCATTGCAACAATCAGCCAACACAATGGCCCCCCTTATTTAGCATCTACAACCACCCAGAAGAGCAACACATTTTCTACTCGAAACATATAAACATAACGATACAAAAATTTTACACCATAGCATACTTCTAAATCTAATTGCTATGAATATGTATATGAATCAGAAATGGAACATGCAAATCCCATCAGTTCATCTCTTTTCATGGACAGGCTCAATTGAGAGAGGCATCATTTTGTTGAGGCAGGAGCATCATGACTTAGCTTCTTCGCACTTTGTCCATGCCTACTTTGGCCTCCCTGACTCTGAGACTGAGCAATATCACCAAACAAAGTTAAGCTTTTCCGCTAGTTTACAAAATTACAACTTCCGCAAAAAAAGTCAGTGGAATATGGAAAGCAACCAAAAAGGAGATCTACTTTCTAATCTCAAAAGAAACCTGGTAGATGCTTTGCCTTAAAACATCCGGCTGTAGTTTATACATAACTCACCAACTTTAGCAACCAGAACAAAGGGCATAAACCAGGTTATATTGTTTCGGTGTACTCCCTCCGTCCTCCAATAGACTTCCCATTTCTCCTTTTCACGTTTGCCAATGCACCTTTTGTATCATTAATATCTCTAATTACATATTAGTAAAAATTATAAAATTTGATTTTCGTAACGTACCAATGAGACGAATCAAACAAGACCCCACATGACTATGTTTTTTCTTATATATTGGAAAAAATTAGGAAGATATTATTGTTTCCTTATGAATAGTGCCAAGATTAGAAATGCGAAGTCTATTGAGGGACCGAGGGAGTATATGCAAGTGACTAATTCCTCTATGAATGACTTCCTACGATAGAACTATTATACTCATGCTTTTACAGATGAAGGTGAAGATGAAGGTGAAGATGAAGGTGATTGACCCTTGAACCCTTTTTGGTTCATGGGAGGGTGAAGGTCAAGGTTCTTGAACCTTGGTTAGGTTAGGTATTAGGTATAAGTTCCCTGAACTGGGGAAATCCTAGGAGGTATATAAACTGTCTAAACAGATCTATTAGGAAACCTTTTCCTTTGAAATTTACATGGTTCCAATGAACTTTGAAATATCAACATATCATGATCTTATAATAAACTCCTACTTACAATTAGAATTACTTTCAAATTTTAATTCTGCCAAACTTTTTAGGTTCTCTAATTATCTAAAACCAGCACCTTGTCGCTTAGTGGACAAAACTAACACAAAGGATCAATATGTAGAATGGATAAGAGGAATAGGGTTTCCCCTCCAAACCATTAACGGGAAAAATATTGAGATTGAATAGAATTGAAATGCATTGAATAGCATGTCGAATTAAGTGAACAAGCTGATACATAAGAAATAAAGAAATCCAAATAATGTCAGCAATTAAAGTATCATGTGGATTTCAGTAATGTCTGGTCCCTTCTGTGCATTTGTCAAATATACCTAGGCAAAACGTAGGAACCCCCTCGCCCACCCCACTGTAGAAAGAAAGATAAGAAGTCTCAAAATGGGTTAAATATCCTCTCCATCAATATTCTTCCATACAAGCTACTTGCAGTCTACCAAGAAATGTGGCACTTCTTTATCTATTGAATTCAACCACTCTCCTGTCTTATCATTCTCATTGGAGCAGAAAATGCAATACTAAATATTATTAGCTCGCAAGGTTGTAGATACATATACATATATATATATATAAAATAAGCAGTACGTAAACTAACACACTGTCACACCGATCATGAGGGTGGTACACTTTCTGAAGCAAAAGATATACTTGACAGGAAGCATGGAAGCAGGGTATCAAAACCAATTCTTGATTCCACATACCAAGCATTACAACCATGAAGCTACTGACACTCTGAGAGGACTCACATTAACGACGTGAAGATATAACAAAAACCAACAGCAGAAATAAAGAAAAAAGAAACTCTATCTAATGTTGTATACTTACCAAAGTCTTTTGGCTAGTTAACCTCCGATAAGATGGTGCACGTGCAACTGAAGAAGCGGCTGCAACTGCAGCGACACGTATTCTGCATGAAGTGGTAAAATTGTGAGTGCCAATATTTTATGACTAAATCAGCAAGCAGCAACTGAATTTGACAATGGCAAATACCTCTTATGAACGTCAACATATTCATCTGTTTCATCTACAATCTCCTCCTGTATGTGCAAAGAAAACCATATATGAAGATAGTAATTACGGTAGCTTCAGTAAGGGGAGAAAGAAAGAGAAAAAAAATAATCTTTACAGAAGCAGATATTTGATCTGAGGTTGCAAATGAAGAATGTGAAAACATCCGTTATGACAAGAGACTAAGGCTCTGTTCTTTTGGACTAAACTGAACGGAACTGAACCGAACCGAACTGAATTGTACTGAACTGAATTAAAATTGTGAGAGGAAACTAACTGAACTGAATTGAATTTTCCTGAACTGAATTTTCTTTAATTCAGTCCAAAAGAATAGAGCCTAAGTCTGTAAGCCTAAAAGGCTAAAATGGAGGGAGGTCAGTGTGTTAGATGTTAAAGATTGTCATAGCTACGACCGCATTTATAAGTAAAGTTGGCTCATTGCCTCAAAATCTAATAACCCTTTCACCCTTTGAGTAATATGATTACACCATGGATACATCAAAAATGAAAATGGGGGGATAAATTTAACCAGCTGGCTCTAGACTACCTCAAGGATAACATTTGACATAAGAAATAACTTTGTTGCTGCTTCTATTAAATGAAAATTTTGAGTATACTGCTAACCGCTGCAATACAACAGTTGGTAACAACAATTGGAAAAGGGGGCCTCAGAACAAGCTTCATTGGCACATATCTGCAAGGATTGTGCTAAGAACTGATATTAGGGGGGAGGATACTTTAGGCATTATCCTTAGTAGGGGAAAATCTCTCTATATATAGAGATAATTAGAGAGAGATGAGTATTGTCGAAGTGTTTGGGTGAACTTTTAATAGGTAATTGGGAGAGAATCAAGCCTCTCGAAAGCTTGAATATTCTTTATTATTGCTGTTTTTCAGTTATTCACCAATCCAGCTTCATCTACTTCACTTAATTTCTACATTTCCTTGCTAAAATTTGTCCCAAGCTAAGCTACTTCTTAGCATATTGCTTCATCAACTTGTCAGTAGACAAGAAAGATCGAGGCCTTGTTTTTTTCACCTTAAAATATAAGTTTTGAGAGATCTATGTTCAAGTAAGTAGGTAGCTTCCGATAAAGCTCATTCAAGTTCAGAAAAGGCCAAAGGGTTTTCTGGTGAAAGGAATGAAACACAAGTCCCATTCTAACAAATGAGTCCAGGATGATGACACTTCTTTCCTATGTCGAGCACAAATTGAGAAGCTCTCCATTTTGAATCCATATCTGGCAGTAAAGAGCTTCGGGAAATGGGAACAGAAATAGAATCAAAGATGTACTAAAATAACTATATCAATTAAGAAACTAGTGATCAATAGGATCAAGTTATTAGCAAACACGTAGAAAATATAAACCATGAATTAACCGCTTCTACAATCAGTAATGTTTTGAAATGTACGATTTATGTAGCTCGGCCTGTCCTTGGGATCTACAATCTACATTCAATTGATCTCCCTAAAAGGGAACCCCAGCCTTACATTAATTGTTTCTAGGAAGTATGCCTGGTATGCTTTCTGTTTCTGATATACTAATTATTGAGCAACAAATTTCCTCATTGATCCCAAAAGAACAATAAACAGATAAAATAAAATACAGCTACCTGCAAAAGCTCTTCAAATACATCTTCAAGTGTGATGATGCCAATAACTTCTCCCTCATCAATATCCTCTATAGTATAAGGCTGCTGTGAACTCTGCTTGTTCATGTTGCTTTCTTTTGAGATATTATCAATGTCTACAATACTCTCAGAATCGTCAATTAGCTTGGACAATAAAGGAGTAGCTAAATCCCACTTCCCATCAGTAACTTTTGAATTACTAGATTTTTCAATATCAGCAATAGCTAAATTATTAATGCTCTTTGGTTTTGCCTTCACCACAGCTGCCATATGACTGTGACCCTTCTGGAATTCATTCAATATGTCATACAAAGGCATGTCTGCTGGAACCCTGGAAATAATGACAGAAAATCATATCCCCCGGTACTGATTCAGGAACTAGGAGCAGTATATAAATAGATATATATATATATATATATATATATATATGTACATATATACATACATATGTACATATGTACATACATATGTACATATGTACATACATATGTACATATGTACATACATATGTACATATGTACATACATATGTACATATGTACATACATATATACATATATATATGTATACAGATAGATTCTAGAACACACCTTGGAATTTTTCGTATGGAAACTGCACTTACTGGAGTCTCCGTTTCAGGTCGTACTGTTAGAAGAGTTTTAACCTGAAGATTGAACAGAGTAGTAAACCAAACTACTTTAACAAGCCAATTTTAGACCATTTGAAGCAATAATGAAAAACCTATTTCAAGAATGATTCAAAAGCACAAGACTATGACAATGAGTTTCTGACACCCACCAAAAGAAGTCCAATGATATTTCTTGGATTCCCAGAATAAACAGGTACTCGGCTATGCCCACGAGCTAGAATCTTTCCCATTGCTTCCCTATAAATTAAAACTGAGTCGAATCAAGAAACAAGCGAAGCTGTGTCCCTACAATTTCTCAGGAAATGGGGGAGGGGGCAGCAATTGGCGGACAGCATAAGGACATCTCCAAATTAGATACACAAAAGAGGAGGTATGAATACCACCATCTCAAATGCTAAATAAAGCTGAAAACTACCACTAATTTCCCGCCCACATATTCCCAGAACTCAATCAATATGGCTGTGTTCACTGTTAGTTGAGAAGTTTTTCTATCCACTATAGTTGATAACTTTTTTTTTTGGATATCTCAGAGCATTTAAAGTTCTGAAACTCCAGATGTTAATTGGATGAAAATAAGAGGAGAAGGGGGGATTCAAGAAAATGATGTTAGTTTATTTCTCTCTTAAACGTGACAATGAACAGTGGATGGAGCCCGTAGCGGTGCATTTTATGACAGAATATTAGCAAAATGCACATGATGTTTGCTTTTTTATTTTCCTATATCCGACAATAAACAGTTGGAGAGAGTGCATTTTATGAGTGAAATTAGCAGAATATCTTGGTTACTAAGACATTCAAATAGCTCATTCAAAAATATTCAAGCAAAGTACATTTAAGAAACTCCAAACCAGTATTCAGTCCACACACAGTATTTAACAAGTTTTTTCAACTTTCCTATAGTATACACTCCTCACCTTATGTTTCTATCAGCTATGGGTTAGCCATCACAAAGCATTTCAGCATTAGACATGAGGCAAAGGAAAAGAGAATGATATTACTCTCAAAATGCAAACTTATGCACTATCTTAGACGATTTACACCACTAGTAACGTATTAACCTTTCTTTATCTTCTTCACATACATACATACAAATTTATATATGTACTCCCTCAGTTTCTTTTTGTTCATCCTGTTTTCACTGTGCGCGTTTTTCAATGCATTTCTTTGGCTTTAAATGTATTTCACTGCATATTAGTAGAAATTAAAACATTAAATATTAATAAAGTACTCATCAAGACGAATCAAACAAGACCCCACACCACTATATGTTTTCTTAATGTTGAGAAGGATTTAGAAGATTCTCTCTAATCGTGAATAGTGTCCAGATTCTTCACATACATACATACAAATTTATATATGTACTCCCTCAGTTTCTTTTTGTTCATCCTGTTTTCACTGTGCGTGTTTGTCCATGCATTTCTTTGGCTTTAAATGTATTTCACTGCATATTAGTAGAAATTACAACATTAAATATTAATAAAGCACTCATCAAGACGAATCAAACAAGACCCCACACCACTATATTTTTTCTTAATGTTGAGAAGGATTTAGAAGATTCTCTCTAATCGTGAATAGTGTCCAGATTCCAAACAGGAAGAACAAAAAAATCGGAGGGAGTATATAATATTCTATTGAGAAAGGAGAAAGACAAAGACATACCAGTCCAATTTTGAGTCGACATCCAACGAGAAAGTTGACTCAAAAGGCGTCATTGCTTCCTGAGCTGTCTATTCACTCAGACAAGAAAGCAGTAACAGAGTTAGATAATCGCTTATTTGCTTATATAACCAGGTATATTGCAGGCTTGCTACCAATTAATGATCTCCAAAAAATAAAAAAGGGTGCTAAACATTTAGGGAGAAACAAGATTGCACAATATTGCAGGCCTTGAGGGGGTAAAGACGTATGGTGCCATTATATCTGGTGGAGAGCAGAGGAAGAAACTCTTGCAACCACTGGATGTCTCCGATGAGAACAAAAGCAGATCCAGAAGCAAAGAAAATGGGACTCTGTTGAATTCCGAATTCCTTCCTCTCTCCACAAAAGATATAATATTCAGAAGCAAGGCTACATGTTTGACATTCCACACTGCACCCTTGCAGTGCACAGATTTTAGTATTCAGAAGAGTGCAAAGTGTGAACCTTAGTCTGAGGTGTCTGAAGCTTTTATGGCTCTTAACTTGAACCAAACAAAAAGAAACTTCAAAAGGTTGACAAAGCTTAAATATACGAATGTACTGTTAGCAGCTACCTTCTCTGTCAAATCTAATGCACCACTGATAATTGTTGTCTCATCATGTGTAAGTTCACCTCCCTTTCCAGCCTAAAAGACAATAAAAGCCTAATCAGTATGAAAGTGAAGCATGACCACTCAATAAGACAAATCTTAAAGCATACTGACTCAGGCTCTCAGCACTGTCAACAAGTTAGCTAGTCCAGGGATTGTTGATATTGTTACCTCTTGACCATGAATGGAGACAAGTGCTTTCAGTTGAGCTCTCCTGAAGAGAGCTTCATTATGTCCTAGCAACCAGTCCAGCACCTGCGATAGCAGAATTGTTTAATTGACAGCAAACAGTTGCATGTAGGACAAAGTGTTCACATTAATTTCTTACTCCAGAAAATGCAATTGGTCATTTTGGAAATTAACATCATAAACATTTCTCATGTGGAAGATGATAGTTTAAACTAGCAGTGGCAAAACGCCCTCCTCCCTCATGCCAGTAGTAATTCCCCTATTTGACTGCACAAAAATTTCCTAAGAGCTCGAGGCAATCTCGCTCAACTTGATGTCAACCATCCAGAATAATGCACACCTCTTGACCGCTTATTTCTGCTCGTTAAAAACTAGCAACATAACATTACCAACTTTCTTATCCTCTGCGCTACAGATAGCACAGATATAAGAAGAGAACTTCATTTTCTCTTGGTGCTTGTTTGGTTTACAAGGGAACTAACTTCCCATAGGAAGCTAAATGTCATGGGTAGGAAATGTCTTTGACATGTTTGGTTGGCGTAAAGGAATCTGAAATTCCCAAAAATATTGATAGACCAAGAGGAGTTTCATAATTAGTTTCCATGTTTTGTGGGAAGTTCCATTTCCCGTGAATACCCAATTCCTCCATGTTTCTTTTTCATATCAACCAATCAATACTCCAACCTTGTACTTCCCATGAATTCTCACTTCCGCCATTATATTTGTGGTGAACCAAACAAGCACTTATTCTCCAAATCTCTGTCATGGAAGAATCAATATAGGTGTTTCAAATATTTTTCTTCTCACATACATGGGCAGGGAGTAACAACCCAGGTATTCTCATTGAGAGACAGAAGAGCTCCAATAAAAATGCTTTAGTTAGCAGCCTAATTCAAGCAAGTCACATGTAGCGAAGATTGTGAAGTTTCATGATGCAAAATACAAGAAGCTCCATTTAACTGAACAGGTAAACTTCATCCAATCACTTAATTTCTTTTCTACAAGGAAATCCTTTACAAAATGAGAACCAAATTATGAGCATACAAGTCAACAGCTCAACAATAAACCCTCACAAAATATTCCCCATGGCAATCTATCTCTAAAAATTAACTACAGTAATTTTATTGCAAACTAGAAAGAATACCACATGAAATATTGGAACTCTTTTTTTTTTTTGAGGGATGGAATATTGGAAAATAAAGTATTAGAACTAGTCTTCGAATCCCATCAGCAAAATCATTGCACCGCCTAGCACCAAAGAAGCCCAATATAAAATAAAGAAAATTCACCTTTCCAATAGGATAAGAAATGGGATAGCATATAATCATCAGTATGCGTACAAGCCATACAAAATTTGCACCAACAGCAAGACCATATCGAGTGCATATAGATTGGGGAATAACCTGAAAATTCAGAGAAGACAAAAGTTATTGTGGGTGGTATTAAGCCACTTGCAAATAGAAACTTCAGAAGGATATTAGAGATTAAAGCTACAAACCTCCCCAAAAGCTAGGACCAAAGTTACAGAAAGAATAATAGCTATATACTGATTGAAAAGCTTGTCCAGATATATAGGAAGTGCCTGTCAGGTGAAAGTCAGAACAGAGTCATATAAGGGCACGGAAAGAGCATAATTAATTTGAATTTTGAAACCAGATACAGCTCTTAGTTTTTGAAATCTGTAAAACATAATGGTTTAGATATGCCAATGACATAAACAATAAGTAGCAAACTTAACGAATGACCATTAAGCAACACTTTTTTGCCTTCCCCCCCTCCCCCCAAAAAAAAAAAAAAAAAAGATGAACCAGTTATCCCCTAACATGGACATCCCTTCATCATTATCAATGCCCACTACACCAAGAAGTGTCCAGACATCATGAGAAGTAGGTGTAAACAAAGAGGATGATACTTCTAGCTTCTTACACTTAAATGAAAGACTGTCCTATTGAAAACATGTCCATCCCAATAATCACTTCCATTTAGGAATGTCCAACATAGTAAATGAATGTTCCTCCAATAAAACTTGCTCATAACTTTTCTATTTCTTTGCCTCTTAGAATTTTATTCACTATCGTTTTATAACTTTGAGGTTAAGGCAACAAAGTATGTTGCGTAGTTCACCATTAGACAGTCAGCGAAGTGACCAGGACATGAGAGATAGAGACACATATAGTTTCTAAAATGCAAGATTTACCTCCATAGAAGCTGCATTGCATAGAAGCAATGTCACAAGAAGCTGGTGCTGCTTTTGAACGACAGGTAGGATAGCAGCTGAAAACACGAGAAAAATACCTCAACTTTAGTTGATACAACAAGACGCAGCTTTTAATCAGCAAAAACACCAACAACTAGATACTTCAACCAATTCCAACTCCACAATGTTGATAGTTGAAATTAAAGAGTACCCAGATTCAATGTTCTTGTTTTCTAATTTCATAATACAAAACCCAAATCCACACCGATGAAAAACTAACTCCACTACTTGCATTAGTTCAAGATTTGAGAAAATCAATCACAATTATGTCACATTCCCTTAACCCGAATTTCGACACGATTTACTCCAGATTTTTAGAAGCTGCTGAGTACAACCTTTTCAACATCATAAACGTGAATAACTGAGAAAATATATACAGCAAACAATGAACTTAACAAATCCAGATTCCAATGCCCAAATACACTCTAATAGTTTTTTTTTTAGGAAAATAATATCCTAAAAATGCGGAGGTTAACTACAGATAAATCATGCATTTGTTCAAAGTCTTACACCTCGAAATTCACGATAAAATCAAACTAAAAAAAACCCAACCCAGGTAACAATTTGAATTTCAGCCCTTCATAAATCCAAGAAATACCACCCAAATCATCAATTATGAAAATCATATCAATCATTATAAACCCATCATCCCAATGTGTTCAAAATCCCAATAAGATACTTTCCAGCCACCAAAATAAGGAGAGAGAAAGTGAATATCACACTATTAGTACCCCATTTCAGTACACAAAACATTACCCCACATAAAAAAAAATTCCCTCTTTTTTTGCTATAAAAATAATGAAGTTGATTCTGACCTGATTGTTTTTGCTCAGTAGGAGTTCCGCTACGTTTGAGAATCTCCAAGTCAACAAGACTAAGAGACATCAAGCCAAGAGTTAAACCAGACATGAGACCAGCAAACAGTACGAGAAATGCGCAGATTCCTGCGTAGGAGAACCATAATGCTGTGCCAAATTCGATTTCTGAGCCTAATTCTGCGTTTCTTAATGCAAGCCGCGCTAAAGCCACCGCATTTAGCACCTGCATTTTTGTTGCTTTCTCTCTCCTCGCTGGGTGACTATGCTTTCCGTGAACGTGATCGGGAATGATCGGAATTCGGAGGTGGGTGGCAGCTTTGCACTGGGTCCTAACTCCTAGATCGTGGGGTTGCGTATTTCTTTGAAATTCAATTGGAATTTTTTCCTTGAATAATGCAAAATAGGGTTTTAATTCCAGAAATATGCTGGAAGGGAAATTAATTCCCTGCGTACCGTCCACGTAGGACGGCACGCGAGAAATGTTTTTTTTTTATCCCAGATAAACCGCTACTTGAAGTAGCGGTTTATTTAAATTAAACCGCTACTTCAAGTAGCGGTTTATACACATAAACCGCTATTTGAAGTAGCGGTTTATTTAAATTAAACCGCTACTTCAAGTAGCGGTTTATACACATAAACCGCTACTTCAAGTAGCGGTTTATGTGTAGCGGTTTATGTGTATAAACCGCTACTTGAAGTAGCGGTTTACGTGGTCAAGATCTTGCACACAAATCATACTCTACAATATGTAAACCGCTACTTGAGATAACGGTTTATGAAAAAAAAAAAAAACGCCTCTCATTGCTGCTTCCCCATAACTGGCCAAAATGCCAGAAACATAAAAAAAAAGCTATCTAACCTGCAATTTCAACACCAAATTCCATCCAACAACACCAAGTCTATGCATACATCAATCACCAAACACCAAGTTCATCAGACCTGAGGAAAAAAAAAAACAAAAAGGTTAGTAACACAATGAGGACTATGATAAGAATATAAATTTATGAATTTTAATAAAAATTAGATTTACCCAGATGTTCCTTCATCATTCTTATTAGGACATCTTTGCTTATTGTGTCCCGAAGCCTTACAAATGCTACATCTATATTTGCCGGGCCTATCAGCTGCATCCATTTCATTTCGTATTCGAGTGGACCTTGGACGTCCAGCTCCACACTTTAGCCCCTCATCAGCTATAATTCTCGGACCATAATATGGAGAACAATTATGCATATCAGGCACAGGCTTGAAAAAGGACATATAAGTAGATCGATACTCGGTAGTCATAAAAGAAGCGTCCACAAAACCACTATATGACAAACTCCGATATCGACAGACCGCAAGGACATGAGAACACGGCAACTTATATATTAAGACTTTCTGACATGTACATGTCTTCTGCATTAAGTTCACCCTGTGTTTCTTTCCACCTTTTCCTGCAATACGGTTTCCACGTCCAGTAGTGACCTCAAATAGCCCTCGTTCATAGTCAAACACAATCACCTCATGAGCACTTGCCTTCTCCATGTTTTTTTCAATGATGGTAGTCGCCTTCGGACTATAATCATGGCCTTCCTCAAGTCTTTTTCTACCCAATTCTCTCCTTGTAGCAAAATATGAATTGACACGATAAAAAGTCATTCTTACCAAAGCAGTGATCGGAAGACATCTTGCCCCTTTTAGGACGCCATTAAACACTTCATACATGTTCGTGGTTTGCACACCATATCTACATCCACCATCATGATGAAGAGACCATATATGAAGGGGAATGTCCAACAGATATCTAGCTGCCTCGACATTAATGGAGCCAATTCGATCCATATAGTACAAAAACTTCCTCTTCTGCCTAGCATATGCAGCTTTTCCGAATAGATTCTTGATGGCAGCATTCTTATACTTAGTATTCAAGTTTGAAGCAAGATGTCGCACACAAAATCGGTGATGGGCATATGGCTCTTCCCATCCACTTTGAGGCTCGTTCATAGCTGCAAGGATACCCCCATGACGATCAGAGATGACACACAAATCCTTCCTATCTGTGACAGAACGTCTAATGCAAGCTAAAAACCAAGACCAGTCCTCCGTGCTTTCTTCCTTCACAACAGCAAAGGCAAGTGGGAATAGCTGGAAATTAGCATCTGTTCCCATAGCAATCAATAATTTGCCTTTGTATTTCCCGTACAAGTGAGTACCATCTATAGTGATATGAGGTCGACAATGACGGAATCCGGTAATGGAGGGTTTAAAGGCCCAGAAGACACTCTTAAAGATGTTCGTACTAGGATCTTGTGTTGGGATCGTACACCAATAAACGACAGTGCCTCGATTGGACTCTTTCAAGGCTTGCAAATACCTAGGTAACTCTTGATAAGACTTCTCCCAATCACCAAAAATATTGGTTATTGCCTTTTGTTTGGCTAACCAAGCTCTCTTGTATGTTATTGAAAATTGATATTCGTTCTTCACAAAAGTCAAGATGGACTGAACTTTGAATGAAGGATCAGTCCTAATGAAATCCTCGATAAGATCAGCAACGAAATCCGATGAAATGAGAGGATGGTCTCCACATGTTATGTCTCCCAAACAATTGCTTGCATGTGGACCACCATATCGTACAATTTTGAATGAGTACGACTTAGTCATGATTGCACGCAACCTCCATGGACAGTGACACACTTCCTTTCGGGCACATTCAATGACATACTTTGTGGGCTCTGACTCTAACACCCGAAACATCTGGTTTCTAGAGATCGACCAGGCTTTCACAAAATTCTTTAATTGCTGCAATGAGGCAAACTCTTGTCCTATCTCAAATTCAGAACCCACAGTCAATGAACCAGTGCATTTCCAAGTCATCCATGCATCTATTAACCTTTGATCAACTTCGTCAATTCTGAGCCAATCTTGTGAAGGAACACCGGACTTTATTGCATTGTCGCATTGTTTCCCTTGCATCATCGTCCTCCTCCCTATCAGAATCCACATGCTCCTCCTCATTTCCCAAAAAATCAACATCATTTCGATGTAGAGTATCAAGATGGAATGTGGATGCTATGTGG
The DNA here is from genome assembly GCA_947646795.1 of Beta lomatogona. NCBI lineage: Eukaryota > Viridiplantae > Streptophyta > Magnoliopsida > Caryophyllales > Amaranthaceae > Beta > Beta lomatogona. The sequence continues at coordinate 1,665,698 of CANSNZ010001069.1, forward strand.
GGAGACGAAACAGGAGAACTGAACTCATTCATGTGCTCATTGACATAATGTGGGTCTGACAACATGCTAGTAAATAATTCAAATTGCATGCTAGGAGCTGATGCCGGTACCTCCATGCTATCCCTAAAGTCCATTCTAGGTACATAACCCACATTACTTTGGAGATTTATCTCCTTGGGAACTTGTTCAATGTACACCTCCATTGCCATGGCTGACGTTTGTGTCACTGATAGCCACATAGCACTTAGTGACTCGTCATCCTCTAGTGCAATTGGCACATATTTCCCCGGCATCGGATATCTCATAAACAATTTCAGTTCCACATACATACGATCACATCCAACAACGTCATATACCCTATTCAGAATCTCTTGAAACATCATACCAGAATTGATGAACAAAATTTTTTTCCTTCCGCCTCTATACACAATATCAACGTCATTTTGAGATAGTTCACCATTCCAATAAAGGTATAAAGGATATTTAGGTTGTTCCATATTCTACATACAAAAAACATAATGTTAAAGTTATTCTTATTCTACACATTCAAACAATATGAACACCATTCTTCACCTATACTAGTAGCATTTGCAACCTAAACACAACAATTCATGCAAAATCAACCATCACAAAATGCTCAACACCATTTTTAACCAACCAATATAACCAATAAATCACCTTCCAATTCATGCAAAATCAACCATCACAAAATGCTAAATTATGCAAAATACTAAATTATACTAATCAAACCAAACAATTTCCATCTAACAACAGTTACAAAGCTAAAATACATAACAAATATGGCATGCTAAGCAAATTAAATTAAAAAAAAAAACAAAAAAATTAATTCACCTGGGCTAATGGACGGTTGTGCGGCGAGCTGTTGGTGGTGCGGCTGTGCGACGCAGCGAATCGAGTGGCGTCAGTTGTGCGGTGGGCAACGTTCTTCGTGGCTGAGCTCCGGTGATCGACGGTGGTGTTGTCTGGGTTGTGGGCGACGGTTAGTAAGAGAGAGAGGGAGAAACAAATTTGAGAGAAGAATCGTCGAAAATGAGAAATTGGGAAAGTTAGGGTCTGATTTGGGGATTATAGTAAACCGCTACTTGAAGTAGCGGTTTCCATTAATGAACCGCTACTTGAAGTAGCGGTTTACTTTAGTCAACGCCAAACATCAAGTTGGGGGTCCAGGTACCAGTAAACAGCGACTTGAAGTAGCGGTCAATTAATATTAACCGCTACTTCAGGTAGCGGTTTAATTTTACTTAACCGCTACTTGAAGTAGCGGCTTACAAAGGTTAACCGCTACTTGAAGTAGCGGTTTTACTTAAGTACAAAAAAAAAAATTTATCGCGTGCCGTCCTACGTGGACGGTACGCAGGGAATTAATTTCCCTTCCAGCATATTTCTGGAATTAAAATCGTATTTTGCATTATTCAAGGAAAAAATTCTGACTAATTGACTACACAAGCCTAGGGGTGAGCAGGATCGGTTACCCGACTAAAAATTTGAGCTTTTTGTGGGGATATACGAGGGTAATAGGGCATTTTATGAGATATACCTAACTAAATTTTTTTTGTGATGATATACCAACTTAAATTTAAGTTTTGTTAAAAGGTTCCAAAAACACTATTTCCGACGAGAAAGTCAAATTTTCGGCCTTTGACTTGGTAGGAACTCGCGAGTGAGCCACAAATGCTGTGTTTTACCCCCTCAACCACGCGCATACTATTAAAATGTTTTTTTAACAATTTTTTTAAGAATTCCCTTCCTTAATAACCAACCTCCTCCATTAACATTTCTCTCTCCTTAAACCTTGAAAAATAATGTTCTTCAATTCAACAAGAAAGGGCAGCACAAAATCATTAATTGCAAGGTATGATATCTTATTTTAGCTTTAATCTCAATTCAATTTACTTCTTGTGTTCTTCAATTGTACTATGTGGTTTGAATTTGTGCTATAGGGTATAAATTAGGGTTAAGTTACCAAGTCAAAGGCCGAAAATTTGACTTTCTCGTCGGAAATAGTGTTTTTGGTACCTTTTAACAAAACTTAAATTTAGGTTGGTATATCCCCACAAAAAAAAATTAGTGAGGTATATCCCCACAAAATACCCTATTACCCTGGTATATCCCCGCAAAAAACTCTAAAAATTTTATATTCGGTTTTGTATCGAGTTATAACGTGTTCCTAAAATTTAGAATGAAAAGTAATACAGGTCTAATCGAGGTTGGGAATTGAAAAACCATATCCGAATAAACTAGTGGTGTTAGAAACAGATCTGACTGCTGGGTCAACCTGATATTGACCTGACTTGAACCTGGTTCGACCTGTGAGGGTCAGTCCCCAGATCTGACCGAAACCTGACCTGGGATTACCCAGACCTGACCGGCACCCGACAAGATCATATTCTAACCTGACCACACAAACCTGCATTCAAATCCGAACCCAACCGTAACTCAACATGATATTAACCCAAAACCCAATTAGAACCAATAAATACCCGGTTCGACCCGATTTGTTTTAACCGACCCGAATTCAATTGATCTAAACAAAATAAAATCTGTCTGATTTGATCCAATTTTTCAAACTAACCTATTTAGACAACTAAACCCAACAAAATTACTAAAATTTAATTATTGTTCAATATCTAGGCTCGAAAACATATTTAATGGAGTTCGAAGTTCCCAGTAGCAAGCTACTATGGTGGAACTTCCCCTTAAAAAATAAATTTAATATCGTTGGTAGGCCATTAGCCCACTTATCAAATACTTCCTCTGTACTTTATTAGTTTACCCATTTCTTTTGCATAGTGTTTTAGGAGAAATGATGTTGTGGGACATAGAAAGAAAGAGAAAAGATTAATTTATATTAAAGTTGAATTGTGTGTGATGAAAAGTTAGTGGTCCCATTCCGAAAATAGAAACAAAAGAAATGGGTAAACTAATAAGGGACATCCCAAAAAGGAATACGAGTAAACTAATAACTGAACTTCTCTTCGTTGCCCCCAAACTATTTAAAATCACCCCAACTACTATCTGAATATACCATTATGCCCTTAGCTCCTTTTTACCATTTTACTTTACTTTACCATTTGAAATTTAACTTCATTTCAAATCTGAATTTTACCAATTTACAATTCTCTCTAATGTCATCGACCACCAATCGCAACCTCCAACCTAACGTCATCACCCAACGCCATCACCACCGGCAACAATGTCGTCTTCAGGCGAAGAGGTAATTTTTTTTAACTGTAAACACATGCCCAACGTTTGGCCAGAACGTCGGACCTGTGGATACAACGTCTGGCCAGAACGTTGTATCCATGGGGCAAATGTTTGGCCAAAACATTGGGCCCATGGAAGCAACGTCGTGGCCAGACGTTGTTTCCATGGGTACAATGTTCTCGCCAAACGTTAGCCCCATGGATACAACGTTCTGGCCAGACGTTGTATCCATGGGTCCAACGTTCTGGCCAAACGTTGGGCCCATGGACCCTTTTTACGTAAACTTTAAATTTTTTTTACTAATTTAACTTTTATAAATTAATTTTATATTATATGTGAAATTAAATTCAATTAGGTACTAAATAGTTTTAAAAAATTGAAATAAGATTAATTTGGTTAAACTAATGTGTGAATATTGTAATTTTTTCGTGTAATTAACGATGATTTGTTTTTTCAGGAGCCTGTTGGTGATCGGATTAATTATAACCCGTATTTCGACAATAGCTCAGAATTTGCTGTCGAGTGGTGTAGGAACATTGCCGTTGAGCTTGGTTTTTCTTGACGATCAGTAGTCACAAAAATAAGTATCAACTTTTGGATTGTGATCGTGGCAAGAAGAAGGAACCTCGTGATTTCAGTTCAGCAATTAGAAGAAAAACGAAGAGAAAAGCATGTGACTGTGAATTTCGGTTGTTCCTAGTCCCAAAAAACAACTACGTGTATTGGGTAATGGAGACTAGGTTGAACATGGGTTTCATAATCGCCCAATGATGTTATACCCGGAGGGCCATCGACAAATCAGCGGCCTCAGTCCCGCCGCCAAGAAGTTAGTTGGAGAACTAACTTCATCCCATGTGAGACCACGAAACATCATGAAAGCCATTGAAGGTGCATTTCCGTCTTTGAAGACTAACATGAGGCACATCTACAATTGTAGAGATGTATTGAGAAGGGCGAGATCAGAAGGTAGAATTGCAGCCCAACAATTTCTTCATCAGGCTGTTGAAAGCAAGTATCTTTTTTGGCTTCAGTCGGACGAGATAGGTAGGGTGACATATTCATTCATTGCACACTCGACGTCCGTGAATTTAGTGCGTACGTATCCGCACGTGATCCACATTGATGGAACGTATAAGACTAACAAGTACTTGTATCCTTTGGTGGAGATTGTTGGAGTGACACCAACCAACAAGAATTTTCTTGTTGCATAGACATTGTTGCAACATGAGGATGCTCAGAGCTATCGCTGGATGTTGGACAGAATGAAGAACCTCATTGGCAGTGTGGCTTCGAATGCCATTGTCACTGATCAAGATCTGGCTTTGTGCAAATATATCTCGGAGGTTTTTCCCACATCTGCACATCTACTTTGCACGTGGCATATCAATCATGATGTGGAGGCATGGGTAGCAAAGAAGTCTGGTGGGAAAAGCAAGATCGGAATTAGGTTCGGGTGAGGAAGTTGGGCTAGGGTGATGAAATCCAAAACCGAGGCTGAATATGAAATAAATGTAGGCAACATGATGGAGGAGTGGGGTACAGTTGGGAATACCACATCCATTGATTTTCGTACCTACATCAACGGGACTTGGCTTGTGCACAAGGAGAATGTGCAATGTTGGACCAACCGAGTAAGACACTTCGGTAACACAACCAACAACAGAGTCGAGAGTTCTCATTCGGCTTTGAAAGCGTGGATTGCTACTCCAACTGAGGCAATCGACACATTGTTTATGCAAGTTGATGCTTTTGTATAAGGGCAGTTGAAAGAGATAAGAAACTCCTTGGAAGCATCGCGCCGTACTCATGGGACTGAATTTAATCCGCCACCATATAGTGCCTTGAACACTGTTTGCTCTCAATATTGTTTGGAGCTAATTCAGAGAGAGCTTGGAAGAATAGCTGAGCTTGACTGGAACTGGAGTAGATGCGGATGTGTTGTTGAGACTACGCATGGTATTCCATGTGCTTGCCATACGTTTTTCTCCTTGCAAGCAGACCATCTCCTATACACTCACGAGGTTGATCCATTTTGGTGGAGACTAGCCATTGGTGATGGGACAGATTCGGCTGAGATACTATCGGAGTGCGATTAGGACCATCAGTTCTTCCATTCATTAGTGACCGAGGTACAGGCTAGGGATCCCGCGGTCAGGAGGTCTATTTTTCGGCTACTCCATTCAGAACTCCACCCCGAATGTTGTTCCTTTGAGGAGCCTGATGTTAACGTGACGAGTAAGGGTCGTTCTAAGTTGAACAAGGGCATGCGATGGGAAAAAAGTGGGTGGGAGCACGTTATGGGCAAGTCTTCTAAGGGTAAAGGCAAATCATCTGGGTCGGCCCCTGGTAATAATATATTTACGGTTATTTCACCATATACCCCTGACAAATCGCGAAATTCACCATATACCCTTAATGTTTCAAATATGCACCATATACCCCTGACTTTTCAAAACTGTTCACCAAATACCCTTTTCCTAACTACCGTTAACTCACCGTTAGATGTATTTACGATTTTGCCACCATTAACCTCTAACCCTAAAATCCTATAACCCTAATTCTAACCCTAACCCTAATTATAACCCGAACCTCCTAACCCCTAAACCCTAACCTTCCCACCACCCCTCCCCCACCCTCCCCACCACCCCACCACCCCAACATCCCCTCCCCCACCCACCGCCCCTCCCCCACCCCCCCCGCCTCCCCCCCTCCCCCCCCCCCCCCCCTCCCCCCCCCCCCTCGCAGGCCCCCTCCATCTCCCACTCCAGAAGCCCCTCCCCCCACCCCATCACGAGCCCGGAACCCCACCCCCTCCCCCCACCCCGTCACGAGCCCGGAACCCACCCTCCCCTCACCCCATTGAATTCGACGCCTAGAACCCCACCCTCCCCCCCCACCCCGTCGAAATCAAAGTTCTTGATCTTTTCACTTGTTCTTCTCTTTCCCTCTTAAATATGGGTTCGAAAACGTAAAAAAAATCAACCCACTTCATAAATTTCTTCTCTTTTCACCGATATTTTCCTTGTTTTGTTTCTTAATTTTCTAGGTTTGATTTGTTTGATGTAAACCGGGAAATGTTAGACGGGGTGGAATTCGACGGGGGGGGGGGGGGTAGGTTCCGGGCTCGCGACGGGATGGGGGGTGGGGTTCCGGGCTCGTGACGGGGTGGGGGAGGGGTGGAATTCTAGGCTCGTGATGGGGTGGGGGAAGGAGGGGCTCTGGGGGGTGAGGGGAGGGAGCCGAGGTGGGGGGAGGGGGGCTGCGGGAGGTGGGGGGGGGAGGAGGGGGAGGGTCTGTTGGGGTGGTGGGAGGGGGGGGGAGGGTCTGTTGGGGTGGTGGGAGGGTGGGGGAGGGGGTGGTGGGAAGGTCGAGTTAAGGGGGTTAGGGTTAAGGGTTAAGGGTTAGGGGATAAGATTGGTGTTAGGATTTAGGTAAAGTTAGGGTTTAGGGGGTTAGGGTGGTAAAATTGTAAATAACTCTAACGGTGAGTTAACATCCGTTACCAAAAAGGGCATTTGGTGAACGGTTTTGAAAAGTTAGGGGTATATGGTGCATATTTGAAACATTGAGGGTATATGGTGAATTTTTCAATTTGTCGGGGGTATATGGTGAAAAAACCGATATATTTATTTATATACTTTTATTGTTTGTTTCGTATAATTGTACACATTTAATTAAATTGATTTATAATAACTTTGCAGTGTGGAGATTCGATATGGAAATTTTTCCATACTTTCATAAGCTTCCACTAGCCATCCAACACCCCGTAGAAGGCTGGCATGATGTAGTTGCCGATGGTAATTGTGGATTTCGATGCGTAGCATATGCTTTTTGTTCCGGCCAAGAAATTTGGGACATTGTACGACGATCAGTAGTGAGTGAGTTACATCAAAATGGTCGTCAATTTCATTGGGTATATGGTCAGGACCTCAGAGAGGCAATTAGGTGTATTCGATGGGAAGGTGCAGGTTGAGGGGAGGAACATTCATGGAGGCCATTGCAGACTTGTACCCCATTGCGAACCACTACAGATGCAGGATCTTTTTTTTCGCTCTTAATGGTCGTATTGATATGTCGGCTACAATTTTTCCACTTGATGTTGGGGGGCATGAACGCTCTGCCACAAAGGGAGTTAGCCATAGCTTATATAGGGAGTTACAAGCATTTTATTCGGCTTTAACTTCGCCGAGGACATCCGATCCCTACTATTCATCAACAGTGGTTTTGAGTTGCTTCTCAATCTGTTCGTCATTGGGCAAGTCATTATTCAGCAAGGATCAGACATTGGGATTCATCTACCCCAACAACTACTTCTTGGTTTTACCTCTTGCTAATTGTACTTATGAACTTATGGTAGATGCGGATGTGTTAATTTATGAACTGATTGTGTTAATTTATGAACTAAATCACAATATAACTAATTAAATAAAAAGAAGAAGGAAGAAAAAAAAAGAACAAAAAATTGCAATAAAACTAATTAAATAAAGAGAATAAAGAGAAGAAGGAATAAAAAAAAAGAATAAAAAAAATTGCAATAAAACTACTTAAATAAACAGAATAAAGAGAAGAAAGAAAAAAAAAGAAAAGAAAAAAATAAGCATTTTCCGAGCCCAAAAGCAGCCCGCGCCGAGCCCAAACGTAGCCCGCCCGGGGAAGCAAGGATCCTCACTTACTGCCTTTTGGGTGCATAATACAGCCCGCCCGGGGGTTAGGCCGGGCCCACCCACCTGCAACGCCCGGGCCCAATGCAGCCCGCCCGGGCCTATCAACAAGAGAATATTTTAATTTTTTTACGTAAAGGTGTATGGTCCTAACGTCTGGCTCAGACGTTGGACCCATAGATACAACGTCTGGCCTGGATGTTGTATCCATGGGTCCAACGTCTAAGCCGACGTTCGACCCATGGATACAACATCCAGGCCAGACGTTGTATCTATGGGTCCAACGTCTGAGCCAGACGTTAGGACCATGCGCCTTTTTACTTTAAATTTTTTTCCTTTTTGTTATTTAGGCCCTTTAAAAGCCTTTATGTGTTTTGGCACATTTCTGAATTTTCGGCCTACCTTTTCTAATTTTTTTTCTTTTTGTTGTTTAGGCTCTTTTAATGGCCTTTATGTGTTTTGGGCCAATTCAAAATTAAAGGCCTATTTATGGACTTTTTAAATTTCAAGGCCTTTTTATGTGCATATTCTTTGTGCATCTATTATTTTGTACAATAACATGTGAATTATGTAATTACTCATAATTAACAAGCATTAATTCAATGTACATAAACATATATAAACATTAATTCAATGTACATAAACATATATAAACATTAATTCAAATAAATAAAACCGCTCGACAAATAAACATTAGGATTAGTTAAAAGTGTTATGAATTAAAAAGCATACATAAACATCGAGTTCAAATAAATAAAAACCATTAGGAATAGCTAAAAGTGTTCAACATAAATAAAATCCGCTAGTAATAGCTAAAAGTGTTTTAACATAAATAAAATCCGCTACTCGTTCTCTTCATTCGTCTTGTGTAACACTTTGTTCCAATCTTCAATGAGCTGCTCAACATTCCCACATGCATCTTTTGCATCATCCCATTCATATTTGTCCCGATGTTGCATGAATGGACGAGTTGCATTTATCCACCTATTCATCCACTGTCGCAAATAAGATAGTGGGTCGTCAATATATTTCATTTCGGTACATTTATCCAAATTTTGAATCCATTAAAATACATTTACCTACTCGATCGCCGTACGATCTGGTATGGGTCGAGCACTACTACCTCCATCATTCAACAGATATGGATGTGAATGTCGTTGATACCAAGACAAGTAGTCAGCGGCGCAAGCCGCCGGTTCTGAACCCTTCTCAAACATCTCAATGTTTGCACCATTACATGTGGTAAACAAAATAACAATTGTTTAATAACAATAATAATAAACAAAATATTAATATAATAACAATAATAATAAACATAATATTAATATAATTACAATAATAATAAACATAATATTAATATAATTACCTGTCGGGAACGAGAACCAGCCCGACTCACAATGGACAGCAGAAGATTTCACAGAATACTTTCCCTTGCTAGGCCTAGATGTAGACTTTGGAGCAATGATAGGAACAGGTACAGTCTGTATACGACCTAAATGTCGCAAACATCGATCAGGCATATAGGGCTCCATAACTCCCCGGTACCGAATGGTGCCCCTATATAATGTTCTTCGGATAGTGTTCGAATCAAAATGATGACCATAAGGCAACCAATCCACCTGCAGTTTTTACAAATAAGCAATTTTATTAATGAAATGCAAGTATAAAAAAAACTCCTAATAATAGTACATAAATAATCACTTACATCCTCTGCTGTCAGTGTGTCTAGCTGTCTCTGATAGAACAAAGACGGTCATGAGACCTCGGCTTTGGGTACACAGTCCAACTCTGCGCTTGTGGAGCTTCCCCACCTGTAATATGATGTGCGCGTGGCCTGAAGCATGGAAAGTACTCATAAATCCATGCCTGGAGTAAAGTCAAATAGCTGCTGATCCCGACTGTGGAGGTCCGACTAGCCTCACCCAACTGACGATACATGTACGCAAGTGTAGCCGACCCCCAGGAGAATGTGTGAACGATATCTGGAGACCTGGCCTCAACAATGTCAAAGGGTATCAACCTCGATCCACTCTTATCTGTGAACAAACAGCACCCTAGAATCAACCATATAATACATGTCAGTTGTTTCTCCAATGGAGCAGGTGTCTCCCCATCTGATAGAAAATCAGCAACCTCTTGTGCAGCAATAGCACCATTTTCCCAAAATGGACTCCCGAGCTCTGCAACTGTCCTACCGATCGAGTCTGCAACCAAACCCCTAAGAGCACCACTCGGAGTGGTGTCATGGACTGTGCACCCCTCAACTGGAATATGCAATATATACCACACATCATGATCGTCATCTCCCCAAACGGTAGGTGAAAAGAACTCATATCAGGTTGCCATTGCTCGACAAATGCCGAAATCAAGGGCGCATCAATGTGCGTGAACATAGTAAAGGGGATATGGTACAGAGACGTTCTACAAAGACGATCCTGTATCGGTGGAGGCAACGCCCTAGCCCACATCCTCAAACGTGTACACATCCTCTCTCGGGTCTGACACTTTAGGAGAATTCTATCCCCCCCTCCCAGATCTCCATAGCTACATGTCCACCAAAACTAGGGATAACAGACCCAACCATAGGTCCTCTTGCAACTGGACCTGTGACCTTCCAACTAAGGTCATCGGCATCCTTCCCCTTCCCCTCTCGACTCTTAACAGTCGATGAACTCCCATCGCCGCGTATAAACCGTCCACCCCTACCCTTACGGACATTCCAACGATCATCGACTGTAGGGTCTGGATCTCTCTCAAATTCCCGCATAAATGCATCCTGAACATCATCATCTTAAAGAACATCAGAACCCGGCTCAAATGTACCCGGGTCATCCTCCCCCTCATCCATCTCCTGATGCTCCCTTGCATCGTACGATCCACCGACCCCTCATCGTGTAACTGAAGCTTACGTCGCGGACCAGTCGGGTTCATCCGCGTCCTCCTAACTGAAGCGGAAACACCACGTGAGTGGGGATGACGTGGACCTGAATCCTCGTTGTGCACACTGGGAAACCCGGGAAATGTCTTCCCGGCAAATTATTGAAACCCAGATGGCTATTCATCAACAAATACGTAAAAGTAAAAAATATAATAAACCAATACATTAACCATCCTACAACAATAATTATTTATAATCAAAACATACTATTTATAATTTTCTACAACCTACAATAATAATTATAATAAAATTAAAACATAATAAACAATATTTTATGAATTATTTTTATAAAATTTTGCAATAAAAACATCAATTACATTTTATGAATTACTCCCTCCGTCCCAGAAAGATCTGAACACTTGTTGGGACACGTAGTTTAAGGTGATAAGTTGTGGTGTGATTATCAAATGTTATTTTATTTAAAAAGTAGATGTGATTGGAGTTGGTGGGGTATTTTTTATTAGAGGAGAGAGAAAATTGATAACTTTTTTTTTATTAAAGGTAGAGTGTGGGCCAAAGATGTATAAAAAAATAATATATTAATGGTGGGACCATGCCAAGAATGGAAGTGTTCAAACTAATTTGGGACAAACATAAAAGGAAAGTGTTCAGACTATTATGGGACGGAGGTAGTAATAAAATAATAACATTTTAAAAAATTTATAAATATGAAAATATAACGTAAATAAAAAAATTAATAAGAGAAATTTAATAACATAATAAAGTTAAAAAAAACTATTACAATTCTTCCTTCCAAAGAAGGAACGTTTTCCATGGAAGGAACTTCCTGGCCAAACGTTCCTTCCATGGAAGAAACTGCCTGGACAAACATTCAAACTTCTTTTTTAAAAAAAAAATTACATGCGCCACCGCCATCTCCGCTGCTTCCGCCGCCTCTTCTACAGCTTCTTGTCGGCGTCTTGCCTCCGTAGCCCTGAAGATTGCCTCCTCCGTTTGACGCCTGAGGACAATCTTCTTCCGTGGCCTTGGATTTTCCGACGGGTTGCCTGACATTTTTTTGGGTTTAGATGGTGGTGGTGGTGGTTCTTGTGTGTGAAGGATGAGAGTGATGATACTGATGAATCGTGAAGATGAGAGGATGATTAATGGTGAGGAGGTAGGTGGGAGGAGTTAAAAGTTGAAGTAAAAACCAAAAAATAAAAGTAAGGGTATAATGGTACATTCATATGGTGGTTGGGGCGATTTTAAGTAATTTGGGGGCGATATTTAACAATCCCCTAAGACCAGAGGGAGTACTACACTTGATCTTAGCCAAAAGGCCGAGACACGGAGAAGGGTGGCTTACTGCAGTTTCAGCATTTGTCTTTTATAGTTCCGTCACAACATATTCTTGCTTATATCATCGATGTGGGAGTTTTTTGGTTGTTCATTTGTGCAGTTCTTGTTCATTTGGCCGAGAAAGGTAACTCATTAGTACATAAACCATGGTCAAATATTAATGCAATTGAAATCAAATAGATTGTTTACTTGACATTACTGATAATTCTATCTTGAGTTTTCAATTTTTTTTTATCTTAGCTAAGTACTTCAGATTTTAGAAAAGTGATGGAGAGACTACTATTTTTATTTTTTTAAAAGTTCAAGCATATCTATTTAGAACATCTTAGATAACATTCAGTTTGATGTTTAATAACTAGTATTTATCCGGGCGATGCTCTGAGTCAGTTATAATTATCAAATATGTATTAGCTTTTCGTAATGATTTGCCAAGTGCGAAATTGGAAAATGGACGTCATGGCATGATTAGTTGTTTAAAGAAAATTATAAGGAAATGGGGTCAAAAATACAATGTCAATGGAATTGCGGTAAGACAATTTTATTACCCTAATAAGACTCCACAAAAATCAAAAAGGTTGTTTATGTCTTTATAGTTACATATAATTATAAGAATTTATTATGTTTTACTTCTAAACATTAACCATTAGAATTGTAATAGATTGATGGTTAAACTCTCACATTTCATTTCAAAGGTCATGTAATTGATTCCTAGTAGTTACACATTGTTAATATTTTTAATTAGATCATAAACATGTATATTAGAAGATTGAGACCTTGTTAATATGAAAAAAGATATAGTAATTTAACAAATTCCTATTATTATTACAAACTATATTATTGAAAAATTAGACTCAATATCTCCTGCTAAGTTACTAGCTCTACAGCTCTATGGTTATTTACTTCTTAAGCTAGACTTATTATAGTGTTACTTAGACAACTATCACTCAATAATGTAGTAGTTTGATTATATCAATTTAAATGAACTTATAGTGTAACGATATAACTTATATGAACTTCATTGAGTTGATAATGACTACTTGTTATATTGTCATCATAAAGATTTTTTTAATGTAGTATTGTTATCTTGAATTTTCCGGCGAGAGAGATAAGTGAGTTTATACTTTATCATATATAGTCACAACATAATACATATATATTGCGTTATGTTCGTTATTATTATTGCTATTATTACCATTGTTGCTACTGTTATTGTTAGTATTTGTATTATTATTGTTATTGTTAGTAATCCTGTTCTTATTTGTACTACTATTGCTATTGTTAGCATTGCTACTAATACTGTTATTATTTGTATTATATTATTATCATCATCGCTTTATGTTTATTATTATTATTATTATTATTATTATTATTATTATTATTATTATTATTATCATCATCATCATCATTATTATTATTATTCTCATTATCATCATAACTATTTACAAACTTATATATCAATCATAATGCTTATAATAATAAATCATTTATATAAAGCTTGGAATTGATCGTCTACTCGTTTTTATTGTCGTTGGTTATAATATATAATATTAGAACATATGAAGAGTCGTTCTACTCATTTACTCATTAGAGTGGTTTTACGCAGTTGATTAGTCGAAATAAGAGTTGACTAAGAGAATACACTAAACATCACGGTAAACAATATAGTGTTTTTATTAGTTTTTCGTTATCATCCATATATTTATGGCACACACACATATGTATATGTATATAAATATATATGTATATGTATATAAATATATATGTATATGTATATGTATATATATATATATATATATATATATATATATATATGTGTATATATATATATGTGTATATATATATATATATATATATATGTCGATCTTAATACTTTTAATAATATGATTCTTTTACAAAATTGACAGGCTAAAGTCGTATCACCTTATCAAAAATAACCTAAGGTCCACTAACAAGTAGTCAGAGAAGTCAGGATTGAATCCACAGGGAGAAAGTTATACTATTGTATCTGAATTCTAATATTATACTAACTAAATCAGATGAAAATGGTTGTTTTACTGAACTAAACAGATAACAGAACTAAATACGAAGGTAAGAATCAATTAATGAAGAACTAGGACTATGGATCACTATGCATACAATTTGGGAAATCAGAGATGAATAATAACCACCCAATAAGTCAATTTATCTAGGGCACATGTAATTTCTCTAGAACATTACCTCCCTCAAAGATCACCTAGCCGCTCTCGCATGGTCAAGGATCACTATGCCTAATGATTGAAAGCCTATACGAAATCTCTCCTCTCGAAGCAGATTCAATATTGCGATAATAGAAATACAAATCAGGCCTAATTCATAAATCTAGCACGAACGATTCAATCACAGGAAACAATTGAAATAAAGGGTAATTATACTAATATATCAATCCCTCATTGCATACATAGATCCCCACAATCCTAGAAGTAAAACTACTCACTCATGCTTGAGAAAACAATAACAAAATCCATATAACAATTCATACTTTGAACTATTGCAAATAACTAAGAAATTAATCTGATCAATAATAGAGAAAGCAATAAAGAAGATTACCAAACTGAAGAACTATATTGAACTTGCGAATAATCCAAAGATTTGATCTTCAATCCAAAATGAAAAGTAGTAAAACTAGGGTTCTTGAGAGAAACTATGAGAAAATAAGGGCTAAAAAACAAGATGAATAGTAATATTATGATTTTGCGATTTATACTTAACCTAAAACAACTAGGAAAAGACTTCTAAAAATAGCCCGGAAATCATTAAAAACGCGTGCCGGGTTAATCGCCCGATCGGGCCAAGCATGCCCTATGAAATCGGGCTCAAGCAAAGTATCAGCACTCAAAAAGAACATCCGCCCGATGATGTCGGGCTAGGCCCCCGATGGAGTCGGGCTCGTCGAGGTTCAGCGCGCAGCTCCGCAGACGCACACAGCAGCACGCAAGGCGCCCGCCCGATGATGTCGAGCGATGGAACTTCGCAGCTCGCTAACACGCATGTATCGCCCAGAATTCCTCAGCACGCGAACACGCCCGATGTTGTCGGGCCTTCTCGCCCGATCGGGCTAGACACCGAACTACGACAGGGCCGAAGCGCCCGATCGGGCCCGCAACGAGTCTTGCTTTTGACAATGATGGACGCCCGATCGGGCGTGAGGCGCCCGATGAGATTGGGCGAGGCTCCGTTTCTTCATTCCTTGGCTTCAGACGCCAATGCTTCACTTCTTCTTTTTTCCAAGGCCTCGGAAAGTATTCTCGGGGCCCCGGAACTCATCATACATGCCTTCGAACCTCTCCATTCGATTGTGGTAGACGTAAAGCAGTAGAAAATAGGGAAAAGGTTCCCTAATACCTACAAATCATCACAAAACAGAAAACCACAACTAGAAGAAGAAAGTTAGCGTGAAATGGCTCCTAAGAGCACCATTGATACACATTTTAGCTTAAATATAAGGGGAAAAACTCTATATAAAATCGTAGCATCAAAAATCCATAACAAAATCAAAATGACCCGACCAGGAGTTAATCGAAGTTGATTTGGCGTTTAATAGGGAATGGACCCGATGCTTCACAATGATCGAACTAAGGTTATTAGTAATTCAACCCGAGTACACTTGACTCTACCCAAGCGTACATGAAACCCAAATACGACTTGCGTAAACCCGGTTAAAAAATGTCCACGGGCGATCATACCCGGGAATCGATCGACTTGTAAATGTAACGCTCAGACCTGTCCGGCACCCGACAATCCCATGATTCAAATGTGATCGACCCAGTTGAACAAAACCTGACCAATCACGACTTGGGGCACTGACTGTCAGAATCCTGACCTGTCCGGGTCTGATTTGGTTCGCCGTGGGTATACCCATAACCTGTTTAAGAACCTGTTTTGACACCACTAGAATAAACGAGCTTCAAGTACCTAGTCAACTTTTCAATTGTACGTTTATTTTATCCAGAGACAAAGTGGGAAGGAAAAAAAATCATATTACTTTTAATGTGTTTTGAAGTTTCTATTTGATCAGTTCTTTTTGGATATACAAAATAACAAAACAATACCAAATTGAATAAAATTACAAAATTAAACATTATTATGTAATTTATACTTCCTCCATTCTTTTTCTTTTGCAATATATGAGTAGTCACACTATTTATGTAACACCCCGTAATTTTCACTCTTTATTTTTGGTGTTAGTTTATTTTAAAATGATATTCTTTTCGTAAAAAAAATAAATAATTTATTATTTTCTCTAGATCAATAATTGTTATTCTTTATAATTTGGGAGCCGAATTATTATTTTATTATATGGTGTGTTAGTGTGTGCATTATATTTATATTTATAATATAATTTATTAGAATTATTTTTATTATTAAGTATGTTCAAAGTTTAGGCGCGATTTAGGAATTAACCGTTTTATCGCGTATCGGGATTTCGGAGCATGGATCGTTGTTGAATTGGGCCGAAAGTTTTGTGTGGGTGTTCGGCTTGGGGCAGCCGGCCAAGTGAAGGATTAAGGGGAGCCTTCTCCTTTTCTTTTCTCTTTTGTGTTTTCTCATGACTCTTTGTTGCTTTGTAACCCCCCTAATCATTCTCCTTCATTAAAACCCTTTATTTCAACCATTAAACATCCATAAAATTCTTATTTTTATTCAAAGAAGTTCAGCAGCATCATTCTCATTTAACCCCCCCACCGTTTCAAGAAAAGAAAGAGAGAAAAGGAAGAGCAAAAGAATAGAAGGTTCAACCCGGTTTTTCCTGTCGCACCTTCACGAAAATAACCGTAGCCGGAGATCTAACCGTTGGATTGTCTTTAATATTGGACACAACGTTTATAACGTCTTGTTCTACATTATGACCGGAGCAATTTAGAATCTGAGCTTTTGATCATCGGGAATCATGGTCGTAATAGAGCAGTACGAAACAAGAGTTTTCAACGTTCAAGACGAAATGCCTAGTGTCTTGTTGCTACAATTCTCGTTCGTTATGCCTTGGGGTTAGAAGAGGATTTGGATTGCATGCTTAACTCATGATTGTCTCTTTAGACTCAGCTCTCCTCCCGACGATCCAGGTAACTAGTTGTTATCTTAGAACCATAGTGATTAGGGTATTATTCGGTATTAGATTAATATGTTAGGAATTATCTAAAATACTTTTTGAATGAGATTTTTGATGAAATTTGATATGAACATATGTGACACATGCTATGTGAATACTTTGTAGAGAAAAATAATTTTCGCATGATTTTTAATATTTATTTGATTTAATTAGTATTTTGTGCGTTTTTGGCTAAATTTCGTAATAATTATTGAACGACTGTTAAAATTGATGAAATTATTTTTCTTAGATCCTGTTACATGCGTATAATGTATTCCATGCCTTAGAATAATTTTTATCTACTTTTTACTGTTTTAATTAATTGATATATCTGTTTTTGTAATTTCTGTTCAGTCAGTATATAATTCATGAAAATTATTTATAGAGGTAGAAAAATTAATTTATTTGAATAATATGTATTTCCGTGAGTTTTTACATGTTATGTGAATTTTTGGTAATTTTTGGGCGTCTTTTTATATTTTTAATTATTATAATGGCTTATTTGATGAATCTGTATATTAACTGTTAAAAATACTTTTTGAGTCCGAAAATTATAAATAAAAATTGTACCATGTCAGTATAGCTATTAGGGTTATATGATAGTTTTTGTGTGATTTTACTGCTCGAATTTGTTAGTTTCATAATTATTATGGTGTTTTTGTGATGAAATTGAGGACACACTATTAAATTGTTTGAGGGCTTGTAAATCAGATATAATTTATAATTTAATATATTCTGGGTTGCTAATTTTCAGTAGTATACAGTATGCATCATTTGGGTAACCACATGTTTAGGTTTGATTTATGGAATACAATGATTTAATTGTTATTACTCTTTTAATGAATTTGATTTGGAGTTAATTGGTGATGTATTTTGATTGAAGTGTGGTTGCTGTAAAAATTAGTATAATATCATTGATGATGTTTAGAGATGATTAAGTTTTATTGTGGGAGATATTTGTTGAAAAATTGTAAGTGATTTATTTTGAGGATTTTTGAAGAATTACTTTTGATGAATTATGGGTATAAGGCCGGGTGGCATCCCTTTTGACGAATATTTTTTTGAGATGGATGATACTTTCATGATATTTATGATTTTATTTGAGATAAGAACATCCGGTGGGATAGATGTAGTCCCCGGTGAAGAACATGCCAACCACCTGGTTTGCGAACTAGGGGTAAGCCTGGGTTAATTGTTGTCGTCCGAGAGGTCAGGGAGTTCTGCGTGTTCTACCCTGCATCGGGAGTTTGGCCATTCTTAGACACAGGCAGTGGGGAACGTAAGCCCATAGACTGACCTGGAGATTGCGATCTGACAAACCTTAGGAAGTGATTTGCGAATTACTAGCGTTCGGTTTCTGTCTCAGACACTTGTTTTACCTATACTTTTATTTTTCTAAAAGTACTCTTGAGATGATTTATTTATTTTTATCCAACTCACTTGCTATTTATTATTCATTTGCGTTATTTGTGAGTTATATGGAAGTGGATGCATATTGTAGTTAACTTGACTTAATTATTTCCTTTCTTATTAATCTATGTCTGAATCGTACTTTGATTGCTTTTGTTTTGGGAGAACTGCTAGTTACTCCCCACTGATTGTGGATATTTGTCGTATATTTTGCAGGTTTTGTTGATGGGGATTTTCTTTGATTTTGGGCTCGGGTTGAGATGCGAGAAATAATCTATTATGGGTTTTAGTTCTAGACTTCTCTTTAGTGAGATAGTTTTCTCATTTTGATTTTAATCTAAGTAATTAATTTACTTATAGTATTTACTTATAGTATTTACTTATGTTTGTTTTTATCACTTAGTTATTTAAACACTATTCTTGTAGTAGTGACATTCCCAGAAGACGATGTTTCCGCCATCGTCCTATTAAATATATTATTATTTCTTTCTTTTCGGTCTTTGAAATTCTGGGGTGTTACAATTTATACACAACCCTTTCACCATCTATCGTGATTTTTACATATGGAAAAACAAAGCAATATTTAATCTTGATATGGGTGGTTTCTCAGTGCCATGTGCGGCAACTTCATTGAGCAAAAAGGGATGCGGTAAAAATCGATGGTGTGGTGAGAATGATCCGAAGAAGTCCAACATAAGACCAAGGTTCAGGCAGAGTTGTTGCACTTTGTTAGGAAAAGACGTTGCTTATTGTTACTGTTGAGATACTTTAGAAATTTGTTAAGTATAATGTAGCAGTTATAATCACAGTATAAATATGTATTAGGTCAAATGATGTAAACACACAATACCAAGCAACAACAAAGCACTCTACTTCTCTATCTCGAGCTTATTTCATCAATATTGTTTATTCGAATTTTCCCACTGTTAGATATTGTCAAGTTCTTATATTATTGAGTTGTTGATATACATCCTCGATCGACTTATTTTGGTTCGTCCATAATTTGTCCAAAACAATTTGGCGCCCACCGTGGGGCATCAACTCTGAAACAATCCCTCATCACTATTTTTGATCAATTTTTGACCATCGGAGAACCATCAGTTACTTTGTCGGATCTAGCCTAGCAGATGATCCAAATGAATGAGAGGGTCAGTATCTTGCAGCGTAAGAACGACGCTCTGCGTTCTCAAATCCAATGGGTTGCCTCCAGCTCCCGATCTGTCTATCAGCGTAATGCCGAAGATGTTAGCAGACGCCTAGACATGGACGAGCAAACCCCGTTAAGATCAGCTCCCATGTCGTCTGACCCGATACTCATCTTGGATGGACCGCCTGAGCAACCTTGAGCCCATCATCTCTCAGATCATCCCTTATATTCCTCTTAGGGTCACTACTGAGCAAGTAACCCCTCCCGTCAACTCTTACGGTCTCTAAATGGATTCAACGATCGTCACTCCGTCAACTACTACGTTCACCCCTCCGGTGACCGCCTCTAGGATTAGGCCGCCCCCAGCACTGCCACGTCCAAATTCTTCCACATAATTGAGGATGAGTGACACCTCTAGTCGGTCGATAGTCCAGACTGCCTTCAGTCGTTCTGCTCATATTCCTGGACCCCCTGAGGCTGTCTTCAGTCGTCCTGCTCATATTCTTGGACCTCCCGAAATTACATTCAACCGTCCTTCTTATACTCCTGGACCCCTGGTGCTGGTAATTGCCAACCAACAAATCGCCATGCTCAGGGCCATTATCAACAAAATTCATGGAGTCCCTCCACGATTGCACAAAGCGTCTCATGATAGCTATGTTGATTCCCCCTATGCCGATGTCATTGATGTCATGGACATCCCCAAGAAGTTCACGGCCCCAATACGAAATTGTACAACGGAACCTCATATCTAGAGGAGCATATTGCCCAATACAAGCAGCGCATGATGACCATTCCTATACCTCATGAGATGTGTGAGGCATGCTTGTGCAAAGGGTTCGGTTCGACCCTATCAGGACCTGCTCTCTAGTGGTTAATTGGGCGGCCCAACCGAAGCATATTCAGCTTTGCTCAACTTGTCGATTCCTTCAACCTGCATTTCACCAAGAGTCGTTGACTCGAGAAGCAGACTAGCGACTTGTACTGAGTCATCCTGAAGTCGTTGGAAACTCTGCGTCAATATCTGAACAAGTTCAACAAGGAGAAGGTGTCCATACCCATATGTGACAAAGTCACAGCGGTTGAAGCTTTCCGCCAAGGATTGTATGGAGAAACGGAGCTATATTGAGATGTCACCAAGTATCCCTACTCAACATTTGAAGATGTCCAGGCTAAGACGCTCGCTCAAATCAGGCTAGAAGAAGATATGGAGTCAGGGAAAGATTCAGGCGACTACGATCGAACCAACAGGAAGTCAATCTACAACGGGAAGAAAGAGTATCGACCAAAGCCATATGATCAAAATGTGGAAGACCATACGGTATCTGATGTAGAATACGAAACAGGGATTGGAGAGAAAGTACTTACCTACCCCTGAAAATCCAAAAACATTCCTTCTGTGTCGATACGTCCGGGCTGGTGAAGCACTTAATCAATCTGGGAGACGTTATTAGATGGCCCGCGAAATCCAATAAGCCCGGTGACAAAAAAGATTCGTCCAAGTGGTGCGGCTATCATGCTGATATAGGGCATGTCACTGACGAGTGTGTGGCTCTACAGAGAGAAGCGGCATATCTCCTCTGCAACTTTCACCTAAAGAATGTCATGTCAGACAAAGCAAATAACGTCATCAACAGAGATCCATCCTTATCTAAACAAAAACCTCCTTCTCCCCCTACTCCTATTGAAGTTATAAATGTTATTATAAGTGGATCTGATATATGTGGTCTGACTTATTCTACAACTAAAAGACATGCTAAAGAGAGTACCATGGAGAGACCAATCAAAGTCGATAAGCTCGCGGATAACTCACTACCAATTACTTTTGATGATACAGACGTCGTTGATCTCTACCATCTCCACCACATCGGGTTAGTCATATCCTTGACGGTGGGAAACTGCTTGATTAATCGGATCTTGGTCGACAATGGAAGCTCTACCATAATCATGCTTAATACACTAAAGGACATGGGCCTGTCTGAAGCAGATATCACCAAGAAGTCGACCGCTCTCGTATGGATTCAGTGGAGAGTCCAAGAGCACCATCGTGGAGATCATACTGCCCACATGCGCCCAAGGCGTCAACCTACAAGTAAAATTCTTGGTCATAGATTGTCAATCATCCTATAATATTATCATTGGCAGGCCTTGGATACATGAGATCCAAGTAGTTCCATCAACATACCACCAGACCGTAACGTTTTCATCCAAGTGGGGAATTCAATAAATCAAGGGAGACCAAAAGGTAGTAGAGAATGCTACAAAACTTCCCTTAAGGCAACAAATTTGAACAAACAAGCAGCATATCAATTATAGCAGGATCCAATCCAGATGGAGTACGTCGAGCCGGAACCAGAGCAAATGGAGGATATAATCCTTAATCCTAGATCTAAGTAAGCCGGAGCAAGTTGTGCATATTGGACTGGATATCCCCAAGTAGATCAGAGAAGAACTCATAGTCTTCTTACGAGATAACGACGCTGCTTCGCATTCACATAAACTTAACGTTAACCTTTCTTAAGCATATTAAATAGAAAAGGAGGAAGTTCGCTGTCAAGCGAAACAAGATCATTGACGATGAAGTTCATAATCTCCTCAAAACTTGTAAGATCCGCAAAGTCGAGTACCCGAATTAGCTGGCCAACGTAGTCGTGGTAAGTAAGAAGAACGGTAAGTGTCGCGTCTGTATAGATTTTACCGATCTAAAAAAATGTATGGTCAAAGGACCCTTTCCTTTTGCCGCACATCGACGCGATGGTCGACGCAACTGTGGGGCACGAACTACTGTCGTTCATGCATGCGTTCAGCGGTTACAACCAAATACTGATGCATCCTAAGGACCAGGAGAAACCCGCCTTCATCACAAACTGAGGTATTTATTGTCACAAAGTTATGCCATTTGGACTAAAAAATGTAGGTGCGACATATCAGCGTCTAGTAAACAAGTTGTTCGAAAAATAGTTCGGAAAGACTGTGGAGGTCTACATCGACGACATACTGGTAAAGTCGTCTAGAGCAATCGACCACGTTGAGCAGTGCTTTGATATGCTATGCATGTACAATATGAAGTTAAATCCAGCCAAATGCTCCTTCAGAGTATCGCCAGGTAAGTTTCTTGGGTATATGGTGGCACACAGGGGGATCGAGGCCAGCCCAAATTAGATCAAGGCCATAATCAACCTGAGAGCGCCTGTGAGTGTCAAAGACGTCCAGAAATTAACAGGACGTGTCGCGACCCTTAACAGATTCATCTCTCAGTCGTCCGATAAGTGTCGCCTATTCTACAACGTGCTGCGAAAAAACAAAGGCTTCAAATGGACAGAGAAGCACGAGAAAGCATTGCACAAACTCAAAGTGTACTTGACCTAACCACCTTTATTGGCAAGCCAAAAGAAGGAGAGCCTCTTCAACTTTACTTGGCTATGACTGAAACGGTGGTTAGTGTCGTCCTTACCCGAGAGAAAGATGGCAAACAAAAACCAGACTATCATGTAAGTAATTCACTGCTCAACGCTAAACCATGTATGAACATCTAGAAAAGTTAGTACTCGCTTTAATTGTTGCATCTATCAAACGTAGACCTTATTGTGAAAGTCATAATATTTGTGTGAAAACTAACTATCCCATGAAGACTATCATGAGGAAACCTGAGTTAAGTGGCAGGATGTCTAAGTGGTCAGTGCAACTTAGTGGCTACGACATTGTCTTCTAACCAAGAACAACCATTAATCACACGCCTTGGCAGACTTTGCAGCCGATTTCAGCCCAAGTCTACAACCAGCCGTCGATGAAGAAGTCAACAGCCTTAACAAGTGGTCGCTGCAACTTAGTGGCTACGACATTGTCTTCGAACCAAGAACAACCATCAAGTCACAAACCTTGGCTGACTTTGTAGTGGATTTCAGCCCAAGTCTACAACCAGTCGTTGACGAAGAAGTCAACAGCCTTAACAACCTCGAACTGGAGTCGCATCATGGTATTTGTTCATAGATGGCGCCAACAACATTCAAGGTATTGGACTGGGCCTTATCCTAAAATCGCCACAGGGGGGACACTATAGTCTAGTCGATGTGAGTTCAAAGCGACTAACAATGAAGCACAATATGAAGCCCTCGTCGCATGACTAAATGTAGCCAAGGAAATGAAAATCAGATACCTTGAGGTAAGTAGTGATTCACTATTAATTGTAAGTCAAATTAATGGAACCTATGCAGCAAAGGGCCCCGAAATGGCGGCATACATAGAGCTAGTCCATAATCTCATCAAGCAATTCGAACGATGCACTTTCAAACAAGTACCGCGGGAGTCGAACACCTAAGCATATGCCCTAGCAGGTCTTGAGGTCAGCATTTAAACATACCGACATCAAGACCATACTGGTTGTCCACTTATTGGAGCCAGCCATATGCATAGCAGACTGCGCAAACGCTGAACAAGACGAAAACAGTCTGGTTGATGATGTCAGTACCATTCTTGACCAAAATGTCAATACTGATCCTAGTGATGGCGTCAGCCCTTGTCCTGGTGACGCTGTCAGAAACGACGACCAACCACCACAGTGGATAAAGCAGTATATTGACTATCTGAGAAATGACATCCTACCTTCGGACAAGCGAGAAGCTAAGAGCTTCAAGGTAAGGGCATCCAAATTTATATTAATTGACAATGTACTTTTCATAAAGTCTCTTGCAAGACCATAACTCAGATGCCTAGAAAGAGACGAAATACAAAAAGTCCTATGAAGCCTCCACGATCGAGAATGTGGCAACCCATCTGGGGCAAGAATTTATCTAGCAAAGCCCTTAGAATGGGGTAATACTGGCCAACTATGCGTAAGAATGTAGTAGATTACTCACGCAAATGCGACGCCTGTCAACGATATGCAGTCATAACACATTCACCTGCAGAAAATTTGCACCCAATTTTGTCACCATGGCCGTTCATGAAATGGGGGATGGACATAGTAGACAAGCTACCACCTGCACCTGGGCAAGTCATTTTCATGTTCGCTATGACAGACTACTTCTCGAAGTGGATCGAAGCAGAACCATACTGCAGCGTCCAAGATAAAGAGGTAATTTCTTTCATCAACGCAATATACAGTGCAGGTTCGGAGTCCCAGCAGAAATTGTCTGCGATAATGGCTCACAGTTTATAAGTACGAAGACGCAGCGTTATCTGCGCGAAGTAGAACATTAAATTGTCGATAGCAACCCCTAGATATACCCAGATGAACGGGCAAGCTGAGTCGAGTAACAAAATCATCATCAATAATCTGAAGAAACACCTCGATAATGCCAAAGGTAAGTGGGCGGAACAATTGCCCCTCATCTTGTGTGCAGATCGAACCACTGCAAATGTAGCCACAGGATAAACCCCCTTCAGCCTAGTCCATGGATGCGAAGCTGGCATCCCAGCTGAGGTCAACATTCCCACGTGCAAGTATGGTTTAATGACAGAGGATAGAAATTCTAACGAACTAAGCTATGACTTAGACCTTGCAGATGAAATTCGAGAAGCAACAAAGGTTAGAATGACATCCTACCAACAAGCACTAGCACGAAGCTTCAACAAAAATGTCAAAGCCGGGACCTTCCAAATTGGAGACTGGGTACTAGTAAGGTTTTCCCTAATACAAAGAATCCAGCACATGGTAAGTTAGCCCCCAATTGGGAAGGATCATACCAAATCGACAAGGTTATAGGACAAGGGGCCTATGCCTTGAAAGACGCCACATGTAAAAGTATTATTAGAAGCTGAAATGCGCATAACTTAAAAGCATATTATTTTTAGTACCTTTATTTTCCCTTTCCTTTCGCATTATTAATTTTCCCTTTCCTTTCGCATTATGTATGTGCACTTTTATATTTTTCAATAATACCATACTGACTTGAGTGTCGGAAGGCCATTGGTCGTACCAACGACCAAGGTGTTTGTTTCAGGACAATGCCATAACACCATCATTCAGACCTAACGAGCAATATATTGGTAGGCTAAACAATGGTATTTTTCACGAGTAAGAACTCTCAACCCCCTCTTTGGATATTGTCATTTCATGATTATTCCTAAGACAACTACTGACTTGAGCGTCGGAGGGCTGTTGGTCGTACCAACGGCCTAGTCTCCTTTGCAAGTTATACAGTTCACAAACGATGTGACTATGTTAAGACAACAAACACCTTCATGGCAGAACATTATGATCCAGGTATATATTTTTACATTAGATACATACTCTCCTATGTATACATTGAAAACAACGCGTCGAGTTCACTCCTCGTCAAGAGGAGGAGGTTGCTCGTCACAAAAAGCCATTGACGCACAAAAGTTGTCCAACTACCACAGTAGCTTACAACAGCAGTATACGAAAAAACACATTGCATGATTAACAACATTGCACTAAAAAAACAGTTGTCAGAAGGAAACGAAAATTGTCCACATCCTCCTAGTAGAAAGCAAATAAATGGAGATGCAAGAGTAATGAGCAGAATACATAGATGTCTTGTTAATTTTCATTGGCTGATTACTTATACTGGTGTTACTGTTGATTTTCTTAATCCTGGTATCTCAGACCATAGCCCTCTTCTTCTAAAGTGTTCTTCCTCCTTCTCTCAGAGGGGGAGACCCTTTAAATTTTTTAACTATGTGGCTGATCATGATGATTTTGAGAAGATTGTTACTCAGTCTTGGATTCATGATTCAAGAAGGGACTTTATGATGTAAGGGTGGAATAATCTGAAGTTGTTAAAAGACAAGTTCAAAAAGCTGCACAAGCAAGATTTTGCTAATTTGAAGGCTAGAATCGCTCAATTAAGAGAGCAATTGGATATCATATAGACCATAATTGCTACTGACAGGTCTAATGAAGAGTTGTTTAATCAAGAGTCTGCTTGTATTAGTAATCTGAAGAAGTTTTCGGCTATTGAGGAAAGTGCTTTCAAGCAGAAATCCAGAATCTAGTGGTTAAAGCTGGGTGATAGTAATAGTCATTTCTTTTTTCAGGCTATGAAGGACAGATTTGCTAAAAACAATATGGATTCTCTCTATACAGCTCAAGGTATCAAGCTCACCAAGGCTGCTGACATTCAAGATGAAATGATGAAATTTTATACAGATTAGTTGGCTACTGCTGTTGTTGATTTACCTGGTGTTGACATTACTCTTGTGAGAGCAGGAGCTCAATTACAGGCAGCTGATGTTCATTATCTCATTCAACCCTGTCACTTGCAATGAGATTGATATGGCTCTTCATAATATTGATGATCTCAAGGCTCCTGGGATTGATGGATTCAATAGTCATTTTTTCAAGAGATGCTGGAGTATTATCAAGGAGAAGGTGTATCATGCTATTCAAGACTTTTTTCAAGATGGTATTTTACCTACTGCTATTAATTGCACCTTGGTGACTTTGATACCTAAAATTGCTCATCCATACTCTATTAAGGATTTTAGGCCAATTGCTTGTTGCTCAGTTTTATACAAGCTAATTGCTAAAATTCAAACTATGAGAATGCAAGCAGTGATAGGTAGTGTGGTGGACTTAGCCCAATCTGGGTTCATGCCTAATAGAACTATCTCTGATAATATCCTTCTTGCTACTGAATTGATCAAAGGGTATTCTACTAAGCATGTTAGTCCTAGGTGCGTGATTAATTGACTTAAGAATAGCCTATGACTCAGTTGAATGGCCTTTTCTTAAGGTCATGCTTGTTGAAATTTTGTTTCCCTCCCATCTTTGTAAAATAGATCATGACTTGTGTGACTTCTGTGTCCTATTCTGTGCTCATTAATGGAGTTCCTAGTCCTCCTTTTAAAGCTCAGAAAGGTCTTAGATAAGGTGATCCTATGTCCCCTTTTCTTTTTGCCATTTGTATGGAATATCTGTCCAGATGTTTGGGAAATTTGAAGACAATTCCTGACTTTAATTTTCACCCTAGATGTGAGAAGGTGGGTGTGACACATCTCATGTTTGCTAATGATCTCTTGATGTTTGCAAGAGCATATACTAGTTCTGTTCATCTAATCTTTGATGCTTTTCAAAAGTTTTCCAAGGCTTCAGGCTTGGAAGCAAATTTGGACAAGAGGAATGTTTATTTTGCTGGGATCTCTCCTGATGACATTCACACGTTGCAAAATATTCTTCAGATGCCTACTGGTACACTTCCTTTTAAGTATTTAGGAGTCCCTCATGCTTCTAGGAAATTGTTTTACAATAAGTGTAAGCCTCTACTGGCTAAAGTTACTGCAAGAATTAAGACTTGGACTGCTAAGAAATTGTCTTATGCAGGAAGAGCTCAATTAGTGGCTGCTGTTCTGCTAGGTATTCAATTGTATTGGTGTCAAATTTTTATTCTTTCTAAGAAGCTTCTTCGAGATATTCAAGTAGCTTGCAGAACCTATCTTTGGACTGGAATGGATAACATGTATAGAAAGAATCCTATCTCATGGGATACTCTTTTCAACAAGAAGTCTAGTGTAGGGCTAAATTTCAAGGATATTACTCTTCGGAATAAAGCTGCAATTGCTAAGCACTTTTGCGCCTTAGCTAACAAACATGATAGGTTATGGATTAGGTGGCTTCATGCTTATTATGTAAAGCGTGCTGATGTTTGGAGCATGACTATTACTCAAAGACTTTCTTGGTCAATGAGGAAAATTTTGGATGCTAGAAATATTGTGGTTGATTCTAGTACTTGCCAACAGTATATCGATAATGGTAAATTTTCCATTCAAAAGCTCTACTGGAATATGAGGAGTGAAACTCCAGTAGTGCCATGGACGATAATAGTGTGTAAAATTAAAGTCAGCCCAAAGGCTTTATTCATTACTTGGCTTATGTTGCATGGAAGGATGCCTACTAAAGTTAGATTGGCTCAGTGGGGGATTGGTGATAATCAAGATTGTGTGTTAAGTTCAAGAAATAGAGAGATTCAAGAGAATCTGTTTTTTGCTTTCCCCTACAGTACTGATGTTTGGAACTTGTGTTTACAACAAATTGGTATTACCAGACTCACTCAACAAACTACAGAAGTGGATACAACTGCTAGGATCAGCAGGAAAGTTGGTGAAACAGCTCAATTGTATAATATGATGTTTGTAGAATGTGTCTACCACACCTAGATTCAGAGAAACAAGAAAGTTTTTGATGATACAATGCTTCCTGCTCATCAATTATTTAAGAATATAGTGTTTAGTGTTGCTTGTCGTTGTAATCAGACTATGGTGGCTAGGTTGTTATAGTTGATCTGGTGTGTTGTTGGTTGTTTTGTTGTAGGTTGTTGTCTTTGGTTTTCTTGTTTTCTCTGAGCTTGTTCAGAGTATTTGTTGGGGTCCTTCCCTGGTGTGGTTTCTCCTCAAACCCTTCCTAGAAGGGGGGAGTTGTCCTTTGTTGGGCTTGTTTCCCCTGTCGTTTTAGGGTGTATTCCAAATTCTTTTTTTTTGGTTTTCAATAATAACTTTGAATTGCCAAAAAAAAAAAGCAAATAAACATAGTGGAAGGTGTCCAATTACCATACCACCCCCATGTAAAAACCAACATTGTTCAAGCATAAACCACAAAACAAAAACCACACCAAATCCAAAAGCCATTACATCCTATAAATGATATAAGCTAAAAAACTTCGTTCTTAAACAGCCCCAGCTTCCTTGCCCTGACCAGGTTCTTTGTCCTCCACTGTGATGAAGTCATTGGCCGACGAATTCACCACCTCTTCCTCCACCGAACGCACCATGTCCCTAAAGTTTGTCTTAAACAAAGCTATCTCTTCATTAGGTTTCCAGTCGACATGACGCCCTGACTTGTATTCCTCCATCAGTTTAGCACGAGCCTTACAAGTATAAAGCCTCGATGCATCCTCCACCTTTTCCTTAACCCTCTTCACCTCTTCCTTTGCCTTCTCCAACTCTGCAATAAGACACTCAATGTTCATCTTGTCGTTTGCCATCTGAACTGACGCATCACTCAGTTTAGCCCTCAACGTCGCCTTTGATGCGACCATGTCCTTACGTTCCGCCTCCATCTGACTAGCCACTTGGTGCCTAGCTAGATATGTTTGGAGACACTGTACAACACAACATCATGAGCATTCATACCAAGATATGTCATATAGCAAAAATATGTTATGCATGTTACACTAACCTTGAAACTTGCAGTGACAGCTTTAGCCATGATAGTAGAGGCAGACTCCTTCAGCAGGGAAGAATAGCTGATGGATGTCAGGGAACATGTCGACACGTCCTTTGGCTAGGCTGCCAAAGTCTTCAGCATGGTCGAGGGAAAACTTCTTCTTGACACCGACAACAGATGATGTCGCAGAGGTGGTTACAGGGAAGACTGGTGGACGAGACGAGTTAGTTGCGACCGGACTGGCCGAAGCATGGGACACCTCGCGACTACGACGATGGTTCAGATGGTCTGGTGGTGGATAGGTTAGCAGCAGATCGAGTAGACCTGGTCATATTTGAGACAACATCATAGCGACAGAAGCAAAAAGGTGTAACAAGACGTCGGATGCTATTTTTTGGAAAACAACAACAACGTCACAACTCACAATAAAGCTTACCACTTGACATTCTGGGAGAAGTTGGGACTGATTTTTGAAGTTCCTCTTTGTCGACGATGATGGGCTCGTTAGGGTCACCTAATGTAACCAAGGGTTCGACGATCAAGACTAGGGCGTCAGACAAGAACAGGCAGCTTGGGCAGGTTCTCTCTTCTTCTGGGATTCCTAAGCCCAACTGAGTAAGTCTTTCTGACACACTTCTGAGCGTACTTGTCAGTGACGAAATCTGGAATAAAACAAATGTGTGAAAATGTAAGTTAGACTGGTTCGCTGAAAGACAAGCTAAGATAGGTTCGAACAGGAAATTACCTTTCATTGCCCAGGTAGTCTTTATGTATTTCCCTTCATCACTCAAGGAAGATTTTCTTACGAAGAAGTACCTATTTATCCATCCACTATCGTTAATGGCGGTATTGAGGACAAGAGGTTTTTAGGTAAATTTGGGTTTCAAGTTGATTCGACCCCTCTCCCGATGTCCCAATGGAGTAAGACAAGGTAAGATCTTTTGCGTCAAATTCCATCCCCAATTTGGCATTACTTAAATCAAGGGTTCTAAGAATTCGCCAAGCTTGAGGCTTGATTTGTCCAGGCGAAATATGGACGGCATCAAAGAAGCTCTAGGTTAAAGAAGAAAAAAGGAATTGGTGGCCAATTTTGCAAGGGTATTCAAAAAAAAGTGAGCCACCTTGGGCAAGAAAAACAGGACGTTCCTCTGGTGTTGGGAGGCGTACTTCGACGCTGGGAGGGAAATCATAGTCTTCTCTTATGGTTTATAAGTCTGTTGTCTTTAAGTCGTTGGGTTTCAAGTATCTAGCCTCTAAGATTGTTGTCGGGGTAAAAATGGGTTCACCATTTTCAGAAGAAGACGAAGTGGACACTATTCTAGGGTTCTTGGAGCGAGTGGATTTTTTAGCCATAATCAAGAAAAGGAAAGAGGAAATCATAAATCAACAAAGAAATTAAAAGAAGGAGACGAATTACCCGAGTTTGGAGTTTTTTCTCTAGGGAAGGAAAAATGCAGCAGAAGAGGTCTTGAAATTTTCGAAAGAAGAAGAGTAAGAGGAGAAAAGAAGGTGTCATTAATATACCTTTGGAGACGCTGCAACCGCCGTCAGTTTTCTCTTGGAAAACGTCGAGTAATGATGTGACTTGTCTGAAGTGAGTCCGTGTTATTAGGCATGTTCTTTTCTGAAATCTCCCGCTTTGTTTAAGGGAAGTTTTTTAGTCCAAAAGCGAAGATTCGGGGGAAATTGTTATGGGTGGTTTCTCAGTGCCACGTGCAGTGATTTCATTGAGCAAAAAGGGATGCGGCAGATCGATGATGTGGCGAGAAGGATCCGAAGAAGTCCAACAGAAGACCAAGGTCCAAGTAGAGTTGTTGCACTTTGTTAGGAAAGGACGTTGCTTAATGTTACCGTTGAGATACTTTAGGAATTTGTTAAGTATAATGCAGCCATTGTAATCACAGTATTAATATGTATTAGGTCAGATGACGTAAACACACAGTACCAAGCAATAACAAAGCACTCTACTTGTAACACTCGACCCATACGGAGTCGAGTTTAACGTCACCAATGCGTATCTAGGGCTAACAACTATCCTCAATAACCAACAAGTTCTTCCGGTGCATTTTTTCCTCACTTATGCGCACCCTGAGAAACTTCCCAGGAGATCACCCATCCGTGGACTACTCCCAGCCAAGCACGCTTAACTGTGGAGTAACTAACGAAATGAGCTCCATAAAAGAAAGATGCATCTTGTTGGAATGAGTAGCCTGCTAAATCCCTTTAAATCAATCATGAGGGATATTACATACACCCTCACTTTAGGACAACAACACCCTCGTTGGGGCTGAGGACTCCACATATTCGGCCACAACGACTTGTGAGTCGCCCCAGCCTAGAAACTAATCATATATTCGACCGCAACCAGTGATATATCCCCAGAGTCCTCCCCGACTAGGCGACTAACCTCGAATTAATTATCCACACGATTAGCACGCACTCGCAGGGTTGATCTGATACCATTTGTAACACCGTCCCATACGGACTCAAGTGTAACATCACCAATGCTCATCTAGGGCCAACAACTGTCCTCAATAACTAACACAAGTTCTTTCGGTGCATTTTGTCCTCACTTATACGCATCATGAGAAACTTCTCAGGAGATCACCCATACCTGTACTACTCCCAGCCAAGCACGATTATCTGTGGAGTAACTAAGGAAATGAGATCCTTAGAAGAAAGATGCATCTTGTCGGAATGAGTATCCTGCAAAATCCTTTTAAAGCAATCATGAGGGATATAGTACACTACTTCTCTCTGTCGAGCTTATCTCATCAATGTTGTTTATTCGAATTTTGCCACTGTTAAATATTGTCAATTTCTTGGATTATTGAGTTGTTGACTTAAATCCTCGATCGACTTATTTTGGTTCGTCCATAATTTTTTCAAAACAAATATTGTTAAATTTGTCTCGTTATATGCATTTAAACAATCAACTTTTCATAATTTTTACTAAAACGTAGTTAGATATATTAATGGTTAAATTTGTGCATTAATTAGTAAGCATGAAAACTCAAGTATTGCAATAGAATAACAATACAGGAAGTATACGTTACTTGATGATGTTTAATCTTGTAGTAAATTTTTGTTATTTCTCATATATCATTTTTATATAAAAAATTTATAATTTTACTATATTTAAGGTTAGGTATCCAGTTCTGGAATTGTTTCTATTGAGTACCCAATTTGAAATAGGTTCCAACTGGATACTGGGTTTGAAGACTGTGAACTGGCACCTTACCAGCGGGTCTGACTTTTAGGACCTGGAAGATATCCTAGTAGTACTTGTTCCAGTTTCAGACCTGGTGGGTATTGACTAGTTTCAGGTTTGGAACTGGGTACCTGTTAGGGATGGCAGTGGAGCGGGTCAAGTAGGAGACCTGCCACATCCCCGCTCAACTGGGGCGGAGATGGGTCTAGGTTTGGCGGGGATGGGGTAGGGATGGGGATTAAAATCGTACCCGCAATCAATGTTGTCAGGATCGGGATCCCACTTTGGATCGGTGAGGGGGGTAGGATCGAATCGGTAGGATCGAATCGTAGGATCGTAAGATCCTACAAATTTGAGAAATTGAGCCATCAAAATGATCATATGTGACTAGTACATGCCTTTCTAGTAAAAACAATGGCAAATAAACACACTCCCACCCAAAGAAGAACGTCTAGTGCCAATTTTCGAGCTAAAGGCGTAACCTTTCCGAACTAATATGTTAAATTGTTAATGAACATAAACTAGTAACACAAATAAGTACATTAGAGGATACCAGAAGTACATTGAATGATTTTCTTGGAGTTGTTTAACATAAAAATGACTATTAATACTTCGTTCGTGTTTGAGCAAGCAAATATGTTCTGCAAGTTGTGTTACCTCATCCTCCATTCCATCTCGAGGAGCTTCATTCTATCATATCAAGTTTATATCAAAACAGCAGATTCATTTTCACACCTTGACTTCCATTCTATCTACTTAGGTAGTATCACCTTCAGTGAGTCCTTCCCCAATTGTTTCAGAATGAATAACATGCAATTAAATTTCTATAATGAACTGATGTTATGTAACAGGTACCTCTTAAATTCAGCAGCACATGTACTAATAGGCACCAGAAGCCAACTTTCCCACCCACATGTCACGGTTTTTTACAGTGTACCCCAGATGATAATCTCAAAATCCACTCCACTTCAAAACCCTAAATCTGAAACACAAAAAAAAAAGTTCCAAACTTTATATAAATTGAACTAAGACCCTATAATTAAATTAACAAAACGACTTATTTCAGGTAGAAATCTTAACATAGATCTAAAAATGATCCTAAACGGTGGTCCGGATCAGAAAAAATAACCCAATTAAAAGTGAATACTAATAAGCTAAAAAGTGAAGAACATGTTTGATTTGCCAGTAACTAAACACATGTGCATGTTTGATGTGCCATCAAATAACTAATTAACCATTGAAGAAATTAGATGTGAAGAGCAAAAACCCGCCAGAATAAAATGAAATTTTACCTGAAATTCGAAACAAAGGAGGAAAATTGGAGCTTGAATTCGCTGGAGCTTGAGTTCGATTGTTCGAGGCTTCGAGCTTGAATTCGCTGGTCTTAGAGGAGAGTGAAGACAGGAGAAGACGCAGTAGAGGAGAGTGGAGGTTGGAGAGACGCAATAGAGAGGTAGGGTATTCGCTGGGATTAGTTATAAAATTTGGGCTTTGGCTTTGAGTGTGGCGGGTTTCATTAAACTAAAATGTGGGTTTGAAAAGCTAAAAAGTGGGATCGTTAGAATCGTATGGGATCGTGCGATCCTACCAATTCCAACGATCCTGTACGATCCTGCATACGATCCTGCTGCATGTACGATTCCAGCCACGATTTGAATCGTTTTGGAAAATCTGGATCGTAGGATCGTGCGATCCTACGATCCGGATCGCGATTCTAACAACATTGCCCGCAATGGGTGGTGGAGAGGGTGTGGATTTCTCTTATTTCTCTTTTGAAAAAAAGAACCACTAATTCAAAGAATCAATCTTCGAAAAAGAAACACAAGGAGGGGGAAGAAGAGAGAGAAAGAAGACCGATGAAAAGAAAAAAGAAGAAGAAAGAGAAAAAAGAGAAGAAGAATTATGCTAATTGAAGATGGATATGGTGAGAATAAAGGGTTTGACACTCACTTACCCAACAATGGTGAAGATGGATATGGTGTTTATAGAGTAATTGCTTAGAGTATTTTAGGTAGTTTTTAATTTGATTGCTTGATTTCCTCGATTACTTTAATTGATTAGAGTGCTAATTAATTGTACATGACATGTAAATGGCTTGATTCACTCAATCATCTAGTAAGATAGATTGAATTGCAAACTTTGACAAAAAAAAAAAGGAATGATGGATTGTGCTTGTAATAAGAACCGGTCTTCAATTTGTATACATATATTTTTTTGTAAGGCAAAAAAGATAAAACAGGGAGAATTTAGATATTTAACTCAATTTTAAATCATAATTTGTCAAAAATGCAATTGTCAAATTTTTTAGGTTTTACGGTTTTCTTAATTAGACTTTGTTTAAGTCTTTTGTCTTAATTAGTTAGCAATTTATTAAAAGAATTTTAAAATAAGGTCACGAAAGTTACTTTATACTTCCTTCCTTTTTTTTTAATTGCAACGTTTTTCTTATTTGGAAGTTTCATATTAATTGCAATATTTCCTTATTTGGCAATATATTCTCTCTATCTCTCTCCTAACACATGGGTCCCACTTTATATATCTCTATCTCTCTCCTTTTCACATAGATTTCTTAAAAAATGTGTCAATATCTTGCAATAATTATAGAATGGAGGAAGTATAAGTTGAGAGTCACGATCCATATTCGGTTTTTTTTTTTGGTGTTTGAGAGGGGCACAACCCTTAAAACAAAGAAACGGAGCTAAGAAAACAAATAACCTAAATGAAAAGAAAAGAAAATAAGAACACAGTGAATAAAAATCTAAGCTGTTGTAACCCATCATTACGAACACTTGTCGGAATTACTCGCGACCAACCCACTCCACTTAATTAGGTCATCCAATATTATAGCATGAAGGTCCTTTAGGACCGCTTAAAGAATGACTGATTTTTTGTTCAAATAGACGCCGTAGTTAGCCAACCAATCAACAACCCGATTGGCTTCTCTGTAGCAATGACTTATAGAGATCTCCCACTCTTTACGAGTCACAAGAGCTCCACATTTTCGGATAATATGAATATAAGGACAGTTGGTTGGAACTTCATCCACCAACATTCAAACCACTACCACTAAAATAATTGTGAGATGAATATGTCAGTAACCTTCATCCAAGCAATAAGAAGACCATGAAGAACTGCTAATAGCTTCGCCTTGGTGCAGGTACTGATTCCACATTTCACAGCAAACATTTTATATGTACTTCACCTCTACGACCTTGGGTAACTCCTCCACCTACATCCCAACCTGGACTTCTTTTAGCGGCTCCACCCGTGTTGAGTCTAACCCATCCCTCTCGAGCTGCAATCCATCTAATGTATACTTCTTGTCGCTTTGTATTAGGTTGAGGAATATAATTTAAATATTGTTTCTATCCATGGCTTGTTTAATCACTCCCACTCTAGCTAGCAAAAATAAACCATACTGGGTCCATAAGAATGTTGGGATTTTTGTTAAAGCTACGATCATTCCTCCACCTCTAAAGCCACCAGCAAGTAACTGCAAAGATTCTTGGCCATTCACTTCCTATATGTACTCAACCCTTGTCAATATTTTCCAAGACCCAATCCGCAAGAAGTGTGGAATTTATCAAACGAGAAATACAAAAGCCAAGTTTTTGCCATAACAAATGAGCCATTGGACAAGTTCTCAGAACATGTGTTGTATTTCCTCAACTTCTCCAAACACAATGCATATTGGGTCATCTGTCAGTTTGCGAATGAAATGGTTCCTATTAGTCATTAGCATATCTTGAACTGCAAGCCAAAAGAAAAAAAAAAACATATACGTTGTGGAATTGGAATCTTTCATACATCAGCCTACCCTTTAACTCGATCAAAATCCGTTGCACCATCCTCTTTGATAATTTATAAAGCTCAACTCATAGTAAAGTCACCTAACGGATAACCAATCCAGAACACTTCATCCACGACGTCGTCTTCTTCCATCAACTCATGGGTAGCAATAGCTCCTAGTTGTGCTTCACTTAGATAATCGATAAAGAGATCAAATTTCCATCCCAAATTAGGCTCCCACATTTTTTTTACAGTTGTATCTTGAATATCCCGTGGACATTCACTAGAAGTAAGAGTGATTAGAGGTTCTTTCGTGGTCCACCTATGATGCCAAAAGAACTTCTTAACCCCATTTCCTACTGGCATATTAATTAATAACCTTCTTCACTATATCAATACTACTCATCATACCTCGTCATGTAATTGAAGCATTTGCTCTCTTTTTGAACATATCAACGTCACATCGATTGTCACAGTACTTGGCATGCAAGACTCTTGATCACAGAGCCTTTGGTTCTGCTAACCCTTGCCAGCCCAACTTAGCAAGAAATGCTGAGTTTGCTTGCCTCATTGAATGAATGCCCAAACCTCCTTGTTTTGGTTAAGTCACTCTATCCCACGCTACAAGGTGGGCCTTTCTTTTGCCTTTTTATTCTCCCCACAAAAAACTTCTTGACTTTCTATCTATTGCATCATAGGTATTTCTAGGAAGTTTAGTAGTCTGCATTGTATAGTACGGAATGGACGACAGAGCCGATTGTATAAGTGTTGCTCTCCCCGCTACAGGCATAGTTCTAGTTTTCAACCAACCTAATTTGGCATTAATTTTATTAACTAACTACTGATATTATGTTTTAGAGGTTTTACCATTGATAATAGGGATCATACCCTAAAATACTTACCAAAATCATCTGTTGCTTCTATTCCAACGTAAGAACACACTTCATCTCGAATTTCATAGTTTGTATTACTAGAGAAATAAACTCGAGATTTTTCAATGTTGATTTTACATCCTGAGGCATCACAAAAAGTATCTAGACAACGTTGCATAATC
Source organism: Beta lomatogona (assembly GCA_947646795.1). Lineage (NCBI taxonomy): Eukaryota > Viridiplantae > Streptophyta > Magnoliopsida > Caryophyllales > Amaranthaceae > Beta > Beta lomatogona. The sequence goes on from CANSNZ010001069.1 coordinate 1,703,680, forward strand.
ACAGCTTGTTCCACGTTGACTTCACAAGACATAATCAAATCGTCCGCAAAATGTCGGGCTAGAAATCGATCCTGCTTGCTTTTACTGGCTTCTAGGCTCCAAGGCAAAATTTCCGATCAATAAATGGGTCAACCTTTCATGCAGATGATGTATAAATAAGGTGACAACGGATCACCTTGACGGATTCCGCGAGAAGGGCTAAATTCTTCCAAAGGCTCACTAATCAATAAGATATGAAGTTAAGCCGACGTTATGCAGTTCATCACTATCTCTACAAATATGGAGGTAACCTCAACCCTATTAGAAATTATCGTATAAACGTCTATCCAAGGCGATTTTAAGCTATTTCAAAATCTATTTTCACTGCCATAGCCAAATTTTCCTTGTTTTCCCCTCATCCAATAGAGCATTTATTGCACAATGATGATTAGGGCTGTTCACATGGGTGGGTCGGACCGAAATTTGGACCGGACCGGACCGGACCGGATTTTGGACCGGACCGGAGATTCCGGTCCGTGGAAAGTGACGATTCCGGGTTTCCGGTCCGGTCCGGTCCAAACCCGGAAAAATCAGGTCCGGACCGGAAACCCGAAATTTTAGTATTTTTTTTTTAAACTGCCAGCCCAAGTCATTTTTACAGGTCCAAACAGGTCCAACAGGTCCAAACAGGTCTAACAGGTCCAAACAGGTCCAACAGGTCCAAAATTCGCAAAACAGGTCCAAATAGAATATTTAAAATCCAAAAAAAAAAAAAAATCGAAAATCAGGTCCAACAGGTCCGGACCGAGGACCGGACCTCGATTTTTTCCGGTCCAGCACTGGACCGGACCGAAAAATCAGGTCCGGTCCCCGGTCCACCAAATCCCACAAATCAGGTCCACCGGTCCAAGCAGGTCCGGTCCGGTCCGGTCCGGTCTTGGACCGGTGAACAGCCCTAATGATGATGTTGTCTATAATATGCCTTTTTAAGAACAAAACTGCACCGAGTAGGGGGATATAAGAGAGCAAAGGATAGGTTTTAGCCGATTCACAATCACTCTATTCACCAACTCATACAAAATATTACATAGCCCAATTGGCTGGAATTGCTTCGACTTTTGAGGTGCATCAACTTTTGGGATTAGAACTAAATAATCATTATTTAGTCCTTCTAGGAATGCACGACCAGCAAGCACCTCTTGCACTAGTTTCACAACATTGGGCTTGACTAGGTCCCAAAATTTCTAATAGAACAAGGGTTGAAAACCATCTGGGCCCGGGGCCTTGAATGGTTTCATACTCTTTATAGCAGCAAAAACCTCACGGGAACCATCTAAAATTTTGCAAAACATAATGTAACCATATAAAATTTTCCTAATTTAAATATAGTCAATTTCTCCTACTTGATACTCCCTCCGGTTTTTTTTAAGTGTTACACTTACACTTTCCACACATGCCAATGCAAAACTTTGAGAACATATATATTTAGTTTTGTATTTGTAAAAATTATAAAAAGTACATATTAATAAAATATATGTTAAAACGAATCTAACAAGATCTCACATGACTATGTTTTCATTCATGTATAAATCACAAATGATGGTCAAAGTGAAATATGTGAATAGTTTATAATGTCAAACTATAACAATTAAAAGAAAACGGACCTAGTATTATATTATGCGCTGGTAACCCAACCGTCAGTGTTGTACATTAGTTACGTATGCCGTAGATGGGTGACGATGGGCCATCCCCCCAGCATTTGCAAGTGGAACCGTGGTTTCATAAAATTGAAATGACAGCATTTGCAAAACTTTTTATTGCAACAACCTCCTATTGTCCTAGATCACTAATATGATATTTGATGAACTTAATTTAATGATAACACAATTTATAAACTATCGCTACAACTTGAGGGGTAAGGTCAAAGCTCTAAAATGAAAATATAATTATCTACATGACGACCTTTTTATCGCAATTATACTCTATCATTGCTACTCCACTTATCCTTAATTTTTTTTAAAAGGGACGCATTCTAAAAAGCTGCTTCTTTCGGCACTACGTGCGTAAAAGCATGCTCGATACACTATGATCACCAAACTTACGGCATCACACTCCCATTTGCTACCTAAAACAAGGTTCTGCTTCCGCATATTAAAAAATTGTAATTCTAGTTATGACTCTACAGATTGCAATTATTTTTACGTGTCCTTAATCTGCACTAGTATATAAAAATGTGTTCAGATTAACCCATGTAGCTGTAAGCCATGTGGTTAGTAGAGTAACTAAATTGTAGTTTCAGAGCCTTAGTTATAAATTTTAGAATTCCTAATTTGAGATTGCAAAAATCAACACCTAATACTCCAACGATTTGACTTTTATACAATTCAAAAATTTTACTTAGTTTATTTATGGTGATTTATAGTTAAGGAAAAAACATATTCAGGTAGAATCCTGTTAGATTAGTCACAATGTTTATTTTCCGAATATCTACTTTTTATAATTTTTAATCATCAGTAATCAAGTATATTAATAGTTGAATTTGTGCATTGATAAGAGTGAAATTCAAACTATTACAAGTAAAAATAGACAGAAGAAGCATTTTATTTATTTATTTTCAAACATCCATATAAAAAGATATATAATTTTTTATTTACTTTGCAATGCCAATTAACACCCTTTACCTTAACACAAATTATTAGAATATGCGGTCTAATTTTAACATAAAATTAGACGAACCCAATACTGAATTTTTCTAACAAGTCCATTACATTTTACTCTAACCCAACACTATCCTAGTCATCCCTTCTCTTCTCCTTCCTTTGTTTTCTTGATTTTCGAACTACAACAGACAATGTCAAAAAATAACTTGATAGTCTTACCGAACGAATTAAACTAGTCACTAAATGAATTAAACTAGTCACTGAATGGGTTAGAAAATGTCATTACTGAATAGATTAAACTGGTCACGACATAAATTAAACTAGTCACTATATTAAAAAAGGTGGCATGTTCTATTCTTAATATTGGATTTGGACTGTGCCTAATTTTAAATTAAAAATTGACGGTCTCTTGCAAGACCAACTGTTACCTTAATGTAAGTTCGCCACTACACATCTCTTTCAAAAAAAAAAGTTCGCCACTACACAGGGGGAGTACTTATCGAAGTCATGAACCCAACTGACTCAAGTGTAGCATCAATCTGCTTCGTTATCTTATAATCTAAAATGAAGAGAAATATTCTCTCAAAAATAAAAATGAATAGAAATAAAGGTTAAGCATGAAGAATGATATGACTTGATAAAAAGAAAATAAAATGACCCATTCCCTTTAATACAACAGCAGATTTGAGGTCATACAGACTAAATCTGCATATAAATAACAACTCAAAATAAAGGTACAATACCCAGGATGATTAGAAACTATACTATTTTATTCACTTATTTGTTATTATGCAAGACTAATTTATTTATTGTCGTCAAGCGCGAAGCCACATGGGGAGCTAGCAAGAGCCTGACCCCGATAACTGACTTTCACGACCCATACTTTTTAATCAGGCCTCTGCAGATATTTTATTTATATGTTAAATGAGGCCTCTATAGACATGAAGGACACTGTCGTCATTTCTCATTACCTTCCTAATTTACGTTATTGCCTTTATATCTCCAACTATCTCTCGTTTTACGTTATATTTTAGGAAAAATTAACAGGAACAGTCTCAACTATGGGCGATCCGCCATTTTCAGTCACAACTAAAAATTATTTCCAAGCAGTCCCAACTTTATGGTATGTTTTCTAAAAATGGTTCCAGCAAGTTAGTAACCTCCTACAACAGGTAAACCCTATGAAACCACCATGCTAGCCATCCCTCCCCACCCTCAAAACTATCACCTCCAACCCTACCCCTAAAATTGCCACCCTACCATCCCATCCCCAACCCCACCCCACCCATCCCCCACCCTCACCCTCACCCCCCACCCCTTCAAAACCCCCTCTCCTACCACCCCTCACCTATCACCCACTTCATAACCTCCCTCCCCTACCACCCTTCCCCCACCTCTTCCCCACATCCACAACAACACCACACCCACATCCCCACTCTCACCATTTCACCATAACAAAATCAGCCCAAAACGATGCATTTGTTGCCTACATCATACAAAATTCACAACCGTGTATAGTTTTCCTAGGTGGATATAAACGACTGAAGATTAAAATCCCCAACATTGTGCTCCAATTGAGTGTTGCTCAGCATCTGAGTAATACTTCTTTTGTTCTTGATTTTCTGGATCCGGCCCTAATGGCGATGAAGGGAGAAGTGGTGGTGGTCAACAGTATGAGGCTGCGTGTTTGTTGAAGTCTGTGATTTGAGGCCGAGCTTACTTGTTGGTGGCAGGGGAGGAAGGAGGTAGGGGCAGGGGAGTGAGACACGGAGGAAGAAGAAGAGCGACCTGAGATGGCCACCAACGTGACAAAGAATGGTGGCAAGGGAAGGAGGAGGTAAGGGCAGGGGAGAGAGAAAAGGAGGAAGAAGGAGAGCGAGGTGGAATGGTGGTAGGGGAGGGTGATGCAAAGTGGTGGCAGGGGAGGGAAGAGGGAGGAGAGAGAAAAGGAGAAAGAAGAAATCCGGTTAAATAAAAAAACCTGTTGAATACGTAACCAGTCAACTGGGATCGGTTTTAGTAAAAATACCCCAAAGTTGGAACTGCTCAAAAGTAATTATTAGTTGGGACTGAAAACTGCGAAACGCCCATAGTTGGGACTGTTCTTGTTAATTTTTCCTATATTTTATTGGCATGACTAACATCCGGTGCATTGCAAATAACAAAAAAAACTGATATGATGGTTATAATATGGAGATCTGTTAAAAATTTTAAAAAACTTGTTGTTGACATCAAATCTGGTATCACAAAATTTTGAACTATTTATTGTAAGGACAGTGGACTAGAAAATTACAAAGTATATTTCTGGTATCAACTACAAAAAGTATTATCATAAATTTTAAGAAAAAATTGGTATCAACTATAGCTTAGGTGAGAAACACGAAGTAAAGCGCATAACTTCCATGGTACGAACTATAATAATAGCTGCAGGCATCGACATAAGACTCGTTGAAAGTCGCAGATTCTATCGCAATCCTATATTCTTCTTTATATTAGTATTCTTTACCCTTAGCCTAATTTTCAGTACTTCATTTGAGTTAATTTTCAAATCATGTGCCACCCTAATGATAATGTTTGAGAGAATTAATAGATAGGCTAAACTGAAAAAAAAACACAAGAAACTAAAGAAGATTTGTTCTCGTAGAATTATCTGTATTCGATGAGCCTCGTGTTAATGTGTGCACTCATTACCATAGTTCATATTTTGAAAGTTTTTTTTTTTTTTTTTTTTTTTTGACAACATATTATTTTGAAAGTTATTCGCTTTAATTAATGCTGCTCCCTATGCCTATTTAAACTTTTTAATTTTTTGCAAGCAATACTCACAAATTAATTTTGTTAAGTCCAATCTGCCGCATTGACGTCTATTTATACTTTTTAAATAAAGATGATAGGGATTCTAACTTTTCAATTTGATGCTATTTTTCTTAATTTAATTTATCACAATTTTGGCTTAGGAATTAAAACGCTTCATTTGGTTCAGATTCTCTTGATAATTTAAGTTGCTACTAAGCTGATTCAAGAAGTAACATTTTCTATGTTTACTCTAAGGATCCGTTTGGTTAGATACTTCATGGAAAATAATTTTCATGGAAAAAACACAATTATAGATTAGTTTTCTATTATCTAGTTCATTGCATGAAAAGTTATAGAGAAAAGTAAGAATGAATTGAAAGGGAAACGATGGAAGCATGAGAGGATAGAAACAAAAAGGTAAAAAGTAGTGAGACAAATGCAGCATTGTAATCTATCTTCGGGAAAACTATTTTGCGTAACTAACAAATCAAACAAAAGAAAATTGAAACAACCACACTTTGTAATGGTTATTTTTTGCCTTTTTTTGCTAGGCATTAGTAATCCAATACGATTGTGGATGGCATCCGGTTACTCATATCAATTTTGTGAAGTTTGTATCAATCAAATCTATAGTGAAGCAAAGTGTTGTGACAAATTTGATTCCAAATTATTATTTGGTCCTACCTTATTAGATTTTCTATTGGATAATTTTTTTTTTTTTTTTTTGTACTGAGGACATATTTGATAATATTATTGGTTCAACTATCGGCCACATTCTTCAAATTTATTAGGTATTTTCCTCGAAAAAGAAATTATAAAATCTTAGTCCCTCCGTTTCATTTCAATTTACTCACTTCACTTTGGGGGAGAACCAAGGAGAAAGTGCAAAAGTATGAGAGAGAAACTGAAAAGGTGGAAAGAGAAATTGAAAAGTGAGAGAGAGATATTGAAAAGTGGGTTAAAATATTAAAAAGCGGATGACATGGGTGGAAAAAGAGGAGAAAGTAGATGTGACATGTTACCAAAAATAGAAAAAACAACAGTGTGTAAATTAAAAAGAAACGGACCAAAAAAGAAAGTGTGTAGATTAAAAAGAAACGAAAGGAGTATCTTTTAAAAGAAGTATATCATTCTAATAATAATTTCTTAGATTCAGAATTGTCATAGTCAGACTTCCAATTTATTTTCATCCTCATATTCTCTAATATGCTAGCCAATAATTATTTACTAAAGATTTTGTTATAATCATATTTCATCAAAGTCTTCGTTATTGGTTTAAACTTAAATTATGTATATGAATATTAAAGATTCAATTATAATTTTATAGTAATCGTTTTTCATAATGTAACTTTTTCCTTATTTGCAAACAGATAAAGAAAATATTGCACAAGTAACAACAGGTGAAGGTTCTATTTTATCATGTAACATTCCTTTTTTTTAAATTTCGTTTACGTGATATCCTTGTGTTTCTTGAATTTATAAGTTGTACACCTACCTTTGCAAATCCCACACAATACTCTTAAATTATCCTTTTTAAAGCACAATGCCCAGCCATTAATTAGACGTCATTAATACCATTTACTTTTTGTGATCTAGTGAACTAATTTAACTTATACATAGTTTAACTCATAAAGGAATAATTATAAGTTAAATTGTTCTAATAAATTAAAATATAACTAAATCAATGGCGCATAATCGTGGGGTATTTGTGCATAAAAAAAAGCTTATGGGTACTATGTGGACTTTTTAAAAAGTTAGAGTATAACATAAAAACTGAAAAAACACAAGGATATAATGTAAAAAGACCCTTTTTTGCATAGATAGGTCAAGAGATATTTTGCACAAGTAGCAGATGATAATTCTTTTACCGACACGAATATTCACCATGTTTTTATTTAATTATTTCACTTTGACTTTCACACTGAACGATGCACAATTTTGACCATCAAACTATCTAATTACCAATAAACAAAGATAATAAAAAATTTGATACTATGATAATGTATATCGAAACAAATCTAACACCTTACTTCATACTACCTCCTTTATAGTTGTTACACTTTGACATTTTTCATTATTCACAAATTTAACTTTGACCATCGTTTATGATTCGTACGTGAGGAAAAAAATAGTCATATCAGATCTTGTTAGATTGATTTTAATATATATTTTATATATACCTACTTTTTATAATTTTTACAGATACAAAATTAGAGATAGTACAGCTCAAAGTTTTCGATTGGCATGCATGAAAAGCGAGAGTAGCAATCTTTTAGAAACAGAGGGCTTAATATTTATTTTCATACTCCCTCATTACTTGTGAGTTGTGATTCATACATAAGGAAAAATATAGTCGCGTGATATCTTGTTAGATTATTTTTTCATCATATAATTTCATAATATTAACTTTTTGTTATTTATGGGTAATTGTGACATTAAAGTTCAAGATATTGGATTGGCAAGCATAAGAAATAAATTGTTGCAATTAATAAATGGTTTTTCTAACCTATGCACCTAGTGCATAGGTTTAGCTATCTGTTTGTAGCTTTATTCAACAAAATTAATAAAAATATGATATGGTTATTAAAAGATATTATTCACATAATAAGAATTAGATTTCAATTAGATATCAATTATGAGAATAATATCTCTAATTAACGATGTCATATTTGTCAATTTTATTAAATAAAGCTAAAAATAAATAGCTAAACCTATAGAAAAATAATACAAAAGTTTAAGTGGAAGAATGAAATAAAAATGATATAACGTCAACTTCAAGGTTTGACTGCAGACTTTTTGAGTAAATAAAGAAACAAGTTGGTTCTTTCAGATAATGGTAGGAACTCTTTTTCTAATGATTAGCGATGATAGGCGCCAAACAATGATGAGATGCGGATTCCACGGGTCTTCATCATTTTTATTTTTCCCGTTCCTTTGTATTTATGCAAATACAAAAAATCAAGTGGACATACATGTACTAGAGAGAAAGCATGGGCCACAAAAAACGGTCACTTGTATAATAATGGTACAAATAATATGTTTTATATTACTAAGTTTTTTTTTTCTAGTAGATATTATACATTATTAGCTTTCAGTATAGCCGCTATCCTCCCAAGCTAAGTGAAGCATGCATGAAAGAGTAAGATGCTTCGACTTTTATTCTTTTTCTTGGCTCACTTGGGCCATTCTAGACTTGAACCACATACCCCGCTTGTGGTGTAGATCATTGCACTCTCAATCCAGGTTTTGGGCACACACTTTGTTTCTATTAATTGAAGGAATACAAAAAAGTTAAAAGTAACCCATTAATATCAATATCCATATATTATTAATATACCAAGCTAAACTTGGCCTAGTGGTAAGAAAAGAACCTTCAACCTTAAGGTTGGAGTTCGATCCCCACTAGGGGCACTTTGGGAGAGGGTTTCCCCTTGCCATCCTCCCCCCCACTCTCAAAGTGTCTGTCCGCAAACCCAAGCCGGGTTAACCTGCGAGATGTTTTGGTCTAGCAGGGCCCTTCATCTTACCATAGGGTCCATAGTGGGAGACTCCAAAAAAAAAAATTATTAATATACATGTACAATAATTGCAAGCTGCCACATGTCACTTCATTTCAAGTACCGAGAAGACGTCACATCTTTTATTTTCTCCCTTTTTCTTTCCTTTATCCTATTTCTTCATTAATTAGAAGCCTAAGTTAGTTCACTATAATAGAGGATACTAAGGGTATTCTTGTACTTGTACTATTGTACACTATACTATATATGAGTCCCAGGCACCACTCGTATTAGGGTTAAGTCGTATCATTATCTTCACAAGGTATCAAGAGCAAAAATTATTTGATCCTTCAACCCTATTCTACGTTTCTTGTGCTTTGCTTCGCTTCTGCTTCCACAATTTTTTTTTCGGATCAACGCTCGGGTCTGCATCGATGGCCTCGTTTCCGCTTCCACAATTTTTTTTTTCGGATCAACGCTCAACTCTGCATCGATGGCCTCCAATTCGGACTCTGCATCCACGCCTGTCGTGCTCTCTTCCCCGACCCCAACCACCGCACATGTGTTGCCGCCCTTGATCACTGCGGAGTCTTCGTCTGAACTTGCCACTGGTTCACAGCCACGCCTTCCTGCAAGCGCACCAGGCTGGGTTTCCCACAAGCCCTCAACAATGGTGAACCCATGCGCTTCTCGTGGAGTCCAACGCACCCTACGCCCAGGCGTCTCTTCGAGACTGCCTCCTCGAACTTTGGTGCTGCTGCCTCAAGCCACCTTGTTTCCCGTGGGTTTCCCCCCTCCACGTCACAGCAGCCCATTTTTGGTGGCTCAACTCTTGCCGGCTACCCTGGGCTGCTGCCGCTAGGGGTGTAAGTGGATTGGACTGGATTGGACTGGATTGGACTTTGCCAAATCCAAATCCAGTCCAACATTTTTTGGACTCGAGAAATTGAGTTTAAGTCTGATCCAAATATTTTATGAGTCCAGTCCAGTCCAGTCCGATAATTTTTTCTTGAGTCCGAACCCAGTCCAGTCTGATTATTATATTATTTTTTTCCACCGATTTAGATTCAATGATTCACAACGTTTTCTCATAATTGAAATTGAAAAATTAAGTTCATTATATTCATTCCATAAAATAAGTCACATACATCTTTTATATTATATATATAAATATTAAATATATATACTTTATATATATAAATATTAAATATATACTACTCCATTTCACAATACATGCACCATTTGCTTTTTCACACACTCCAATGCTCTTCTTTCGACATTAATATCTTTAATTGTGTACAAGTAAAAATTATAAGAAGTTGATATTTGAAATCCTCGCATTTAGACAAATTCAACAAGATCCCACTTGACTATATTTTTTCTTACATAATTTTGAGAGAAAGATTGTGAAAGTTGGTTGATGAATAGTACCCAAATGAGAAATGGTGCATGTATTGCGAATCGGAGGAAGTATTATATATAAAATTTTTTTTTGGACTGGACTAGACTTATTGGATTCTAAAGGGGTGAGTCCAAATCCAGTCCGAAAATATTTGGACTCGAAAATTTCAGTCTGAGTCCAGTCGAAAAAAATTTCAGTCCAGTCTAGTCTGACAAGTTTGGACTGGACTGGATTGAACTCTGGACTTTTCGCAGTCCGCTTACACCCCTAGCTGCCGCAACACCACACACCCTCCGGCTATGGTGGTCCGCATGGATTCTTTTCCCTCCAACCCAGTCTTGCTTCATTATCCTCCATACTGGTAACATCTACTTCTAATGTTAAGAATATTATTACTACTGTTCTTTGGACTGTTAAGAATTATTTACCATGGTGTACTCAATTCGAATCGTTTTTGGTATCACATGGTTTATTAGGAATGATTCATGGTTCTATTGTTATGCCTGATGTTTATTTACTTGATCATCATAATCGAGAATCCATGCATGAATCCTGAATACTATCATTGGTTACGCATTGGTTATTTGCTACTGTGTCCGAAGATATGCTTGTTGAGGTGCATGATGTTAAGTTTTCCATGTTGATATGAACTAGACTCCAATCCTGCTTTATGAATGCTAATTTGGCTCGTTCTATGGAATTGCAAAGTGTGTTGCAACATGTCTCTAAGACTAAAACTCAATCCATGGATACCTATTTACGTGACATCAAACTTATTGTTGATTCCCTTGCTGCGACTGGTGCCCCTGTTTCATCGCGTGATTTAATTCAACATACCATCATGGGACTTGGGAAAGATTATGACTCCCTCACCACTAGTATTACTCATTTTTTTGGTGATCTGACGTTTGATGATGTTCGCGAGAAATTATTGATTCAAGAGCAGATAATTAAGGGCCGTCAAGCTCGGGAATAGGGGTATGCCACTCATAAGGCCTTTTCTTGCTAATACTCCTAGTAGCTCTCCTCAGTCCGAGTTTCCCTCCTCGACATCTGGTTCTCGTAACAATCAACAGGGTAGTTGTGGAGGTGAAAAAGGTCGTGTCGTGGTGGTTGTGGAAAAGGTCGTGGCGGGGGTGCAAAGCAATCCCAAATACAAGCCAAAAAAAAAGGAGGTACAGTTATATGTAATTCTGTTTTGTCATCTAAGAGTGTTGTTGTAGCCCTTACTTTTTGCGATAATAACCATTCTTTTGCAGGGAGTTCTAACGTTGACGGTGTGTTTGGTTCTCAGTCCACGAATATAGTGTGTCAAATATGTTTCCATCCAGGTCATTCGGTCGTTTCTTGCCCCTCTCGTTATGCTCAAACGTCTAATGCTGCTCTTGTTGGCCTTCCCACTGGTGAGCAAAATGAAACCACTTGGTTTCCTGATTCTGGAGCATCTTCTCACATGACCAACGATACAGGTATCTTATCTAACAAATCTATTTATATTGGTCTTATTTCTGTTGAAGTAGCAAATGATACTCAAATCCCAGTTAAATATGTTGGCACAGTTACATTAAACTATAACACTCGTCCTTTGGTTCTAAACTCAGTCTATCATTTTCCTAATATTAAATTTAATTTAATGTCAGTGCAAAAATTGGCTAAAGATAACAACTGTACTGTCAGTTTTAATGCTCATGCTTTTGTTAAGGACAATCGGTCAGGGGAGGTGCTTCTCAAAGCTTTTAGTCAAGGTAATGTCTATCCCTTTTCGCAGTCCGCTTACACCCCTAGCTGCCGCAACACCACACACCCTCCGGCTATGGTGATCCGCATGGATTCTTTTCCCTCCAACCCAGTCTTGCTTCATTATCCTCCATACTGGTAACATCTACTTCTAATGTTAAGAATATTATTACTACTGTTCTTCGGACTGTTAAGAATTATTTACCATGGCATACTCAATTCGAATCGTTTTTTGGCATCACATGGTTTATTAGGAATGATTCATGGTTCTATTGTTATGCCTGATGTTTATTTACTTGATCATCATAATCGAGAATCCATGAATCCTGAATACTATCATTGGTTACGCATTGATCAAACTATCCATTCCTGGTTATTTGCTACTTTGTCCGAAGATATGCTTGTTGAGGTGCATGATGTTAAGTTTTCCATGTTGATATGAACTAGACTCCAATCCTGCTTTATGAATGCTAGTTTGGCTCGTTCTATGGAATTGTAAAGTGTGTTGCAACATGTCTCTAAGGCTAAAACTCAATCCATGGATACCTATTTACGTGACATCAAACTTATTGCTGATTCCCTTGCTGCGATTGGTGCCCCTGTTTCATCGCGTGATTTAATTCAACATACCATCATGGGACTTGGGAAAGATTATGACTCCCTCACCACTAGTATTACTCATTTTCCTGGTGATCTGACGTTTGATGATGTTCGCGAGAAATTATTGATTCAAGAGCAGATAATTAAGGGTCGTCAGGCTCGGGAATAGGGGTATGCCACTCATAAGGCCTTTTCTTGCTAATACTCCTAGTAGCTCTCCTCAGTCCGAGTTTCCCTCCTCGACATCTGGTTCTTGTAACAATCAACAGGGTAGTTGTGGAGGTGAAAAAGGTCGTGTCGTGGTGGTTGTGGAAAAGGTCGTGGTGGGGGTGCAAAGCAATCCCAAATACAAGCCAAAAAAAAAGGAGGTACAGTTATATGTAATTCTGTTTTGTCATTTAAGAGTGTTGTTGTAGCCCTTACTTTTTGCGATACTAACCATTCTTTTGCAGGGAGTTCTAATGTTGACGGTGTGTTTGGTTCTCAGTCCACGAATATAGTGTGTCAAATATGTTTCCATCCAGGTCATTCGGTCGTTTCTTGCCCCTCTCGTTATGCTCAAACGTCTAATGCTGCTCTTGTTGGCCTTCCCACCGGTGAGCAAAATGAAACCACTTGTTTCCTGATTTCGGAGCATCTTCTCACATGACCAACGATCCAGGTATCTTATGTAACAAATCTATTTATATTGGTCTTATTTCTGTTTAAGTAGGAAATGCTACTCAAATCCCAGTTAAATATGTTGGCACAGTTACATTAAACCATAACACTCGTCCTTTGGTTCTAAACTCAGTTTATCATTTTCCTAATATTAAATTTAATTTAATGTCAGTGCAAAAATTGGCTAAAGATAACAGATGTACTATCAGTTTTAATGGTTCTCATGTTTTTGTTAAGGACAATCGGTCAGGGGAGGTGCTTCTCAAAGCTTTTAGTCAAGGTAATGTCTATCCCATCACCCTCACCACCTATCCTAGGAGGCCAGTTACTCTTCTGTCTCTCTCTGCATCCGGTCCTACTTAGCATCATCGTCTTGGACATTGTGGTGATAGAGTTTTAGGTGCTCTTAAGAACAATAAGGCCATTATTTGTGCCACTAGTCATCTGTTTGATTGTGTTTCGTGTTGCTTAGGCAAGTCTCATCGTTTACCTTTCCAGGATATAATACACTCTTTTGATAAACCATTGCAACTCGTTCATTCTGATTTATGGCAATCGAATATTTTATACAATATTGGTTTTAAATATTATGTGTGTTTTGTTAATGATTTTTCTCGATATACATGGATTTATCCTTTCAAACGCAAATCTGATGTGCATGATCAGTTTTTGGATCTCCAAGTGTTGGTTGAGAATTTATTTGATAGCAAGATAAAATACTAATGGGGTTCGGGAATTTGATAATCAACCTCTACTTGATCATTTTCGCAAATGTGGTATTTATTTTGGCAAATCTTGCCCGGAAACTCAACAACAAAATGGTGTTGCTGAACGTAAGCATCAACATGTTATTGAACTTGCTCGTACAATGCTCATTGAGTCTTTACTTCCTGGTCAATTATGGTTCGATGCTGCGTATACTACTACATACATCATAAATCGATTGCCTACTCCAGTTTTGCAGGGTCTATCTCCTTTTGAAAAATTATTTTCGAAACTCCCGGATTATTCCATGTTACGTGTCTTTGGTTGTGAGTGTTTTCCAAACTTTACTGCGAAACCATCAAATAAGTTAACTCCAAGGTCAGTTCAATGTGTTTTTATTGGTTATGCTCCTGGGTACAAAATCGGTGTTATGAACCCAAGTCAAGTCGTGTTTATGTGAGTCGGAATGTCAAATTCCATGAGCCAGTGTTCCCTTATCATCATCTAGTGTCGTCTCGTCCCTCGTCTTCGCTTGACTATAGTGATACGAATCCCTCACTCCTCCAGCTTCCCTTAGCGTCTTCCTACACGACTCCCTCTACTTGTCGCACTCACCCACACCCCACCTCTGGCCTTCCCCCCACAGCCACGCCCAACACAACTACCCCCCAGCACACACTTCACGCGCCAGCACTCCCACCCTCATCTCGGTACCCAAACCATCCAGCCGCTGGCCTCCCCCTCGCACGCTGGGTCACACGCCTAGTTCATAGGCAATTTTGCCTCGCCCGCTTCGTCATCCTTCCCTCCCTACACGTTGTTGCCCAGCACGCTGGGTCCTCCCCTCCTCCCTCCATGCTGCTGCCCGGCACGCTGGTGGCCCAGCGCCCTCTCGGTCCTCCCCCATCCCTCCATGTTGCTGCCCAGCACACTGGTAGCCCAGCTCCCACTAGGGCCACGCTCAGCAGCCCCCTAGGGTGCCACGCCCAACAATCCCCTTGTGCTGCCACCCCCATCCCTAGCCCGAGTCTCACCCCTCTAGGCCTAGTCGTCCTATTCCTGTGTCCACCCCTCCCGTCCCTTTGACTGCACCTCCTTCGATAGGTATATTTGTTGTTCTGTCTTCGTATAATGTTCAAAACATGCAAGCTCGTGCTAAAGACGGTATTTTCAAACCAAATTTCATCTTAAATCTAAATACTCTTGACAAAGACTCTGACTTGTTTCTCTAAAGCTAATAAAATTCAAAAATGGCGTCAAACCATGGCGGAAGAGATTAATGACATGCTTGTCAACAAAACTTGGGATTTGGTGCCTTTTGACGCGTCAAAGAACTTGGTTGGTACAAAAAGGATTTATACGATTAAAACTGATGAAGAAGGTCATGTGATTAGGCCTAAGGCTCGTCTGGTTGCTCGTGGGTTTGGTCAGCAGGAAGGTATAGATTATTATGAAACTTTTAGCCTTGTTGTTCGATCAACTACTCTTCGGTTGGTCTTGTCATTAGCTATTTCCTATCATTGGGTCATTCGTCAATTAGATGTGAAAAATGCATTTTTACATGGCGATCTCATTGAGGAGGTTTACATGAAACAACCTGCAGGTTTTGTTCATCCTGATTTTCCTAATCACATTTGCCGTCTTAGGAAAGCTATATGTGGATTGAAACAAGCTCCTCGAGCTTGGTATCTCTCGCTTCAGTTGTTTCTTGCTGCAACAGGGCTTCTTTTGTTGTCAATCAGATACTTCTATGTTTATCTTTTGTCGTGGAAAATATACTCTTTATCTTCTTCTATATGTCGATAATATTATTGTCACAGGCAACTCAGCACCTTTGATCACCAAATTCCACTAGTGGAAAAATAAGGAAGGGTTGCGGTCAAAACAGCCCTAAGGGCTGCGTTTTTGGCCAGCAACCCTTTCCATAGCAGCCCTTCAATAGAAACGAAGGGATGCGGTTTTTAACCACAGCCCTTCACAGCGAAGGGCTGCAGTTCAGGCCAAAAACGCAGCCCTTCTAAGCTTGAAGGGCTGCGTTTTCGGCTTAAACCGCAGCCCATCAAATTCATATTTCTTTTTAAAAAAAATAAATTAAATCTGCCCTGCCCCGCACCCCCACCCCCCGCCAGCCCATTGCCCCTTTGCCCGCCCCCCCACCCGCCCACCCCCTCGCACTCCCACCAGCCCCGCCCCCGCCCGCCCCAAAGACTCCCTGACCCCTTCCCCCCACCCCCAGCCCACACCTCGCCCCCCACTCCCTCCCACCCCCGCCCCACCCCCCGCCCACCCGCCCACCCCATGCACTCCCACCCCCACCCCCACCCCCGCACTCCCTCCCATTCCCCCGCACTCCCCCCCAAGCCCCGCCCACCCCCCCGCACTCCCACCAGCCCAGCCCCCACCCCTAGCCCACCCCGCCCTTCCCCCGCACTCCCACCGACCCCCGCCCCCCGCCCCACACCTCGCCCCACCCCTTTGCCCACACCTCGCCCCCACTCCTCCCCACCCCCCCCACCTCGCCCACCCCCCCCGCCCCCCCCCCAGCTCCCCCCCAAGCCCCGCCCACCCTACCCCACCCCCTGCACTCCCCCCAAGTCCCGCCTACCCCAATCCACCCCCCGCACTCCCCCCCTGCCCCCCCCCACCTGACCCCACCCCCTTCACTCCCTCGCACCCCCACCCTTTGACCCACCCTCTCGCCGGTCCCTCCACCCATTGCTTGCCAGCCACCCCAAAGACCCAACCAGCCCCATAGCCCAGCCCTCAAGAGCCCCCCACCCCACCCCCCACCCCCCACCCAAAACCTCCCTTCGACACAAAAAAAAACCGAATCAATGTGCAATAATATATGACAAGTTTTTGAACGTAATAATTAACTTTAAATATGTATATTTAATAATGTAAAAAGTGTACATATAGAATTGATACAAACTAGTAGATGTAGCTAATTATATCACGAATTCCACCAAAATGTATCATAAGCAATCATCACAAATGTGGGACGCCAACTTATCCCGAACTTCATGTAATTCTTCTGTGGTGAAGGCCCTCAAACGTGGTGTGTTATTCATATAAACCTTGCAAAACAACCAAGGAATAAACACAAAATATAAGAATTCAATCATTTACCGTAGTTAGTAGTTCTAAAAATGACATATACCTTCCCGAAATTCAATCAAAAACAAATGCAAGCCTAAAACTCTACACACTAGTTATATTATACCTTATATTATCATATTGAAAAAGAAAATGGAGTTAAATGACTCGAGAAACAAGAATTGGACGCGAAAAGGCAAAAATGGGCCTAAAATTACATTTATGTTCCCGATATACAACCTACAACAAATGCAAGCCTAAGAATCTACATAATAGTTACATTATACCTCATATTATCATGTTCAAAATGAAATTGGGGTTAAATGACGCGATAAGTACGAATTGGACGCGAAAAGGCAAAAATAGGCCTAAAATGCCCTTTTCGTTCCCAAAATTCAACCTACAACAATTGCAAACCTAAAAATCTACACAATAGTTACATTATGCCTCATATTATCATGTTCAAAATGGATTTGGGGTTAAATGACTCGATAAATACGATTTGGAAGGGTAGAAGGCAAAAATAGGCCTAAAAATGACATTTTCGTTCCCAAATATATGCATGTGCTACTTTGGTTTCTAAACCAATTAATACCTATTACCAATCGATCTAATCTAAACTAACATATACTAATAAGTTACATACCTTTTGAAGATCATCGACGTTAGTGCAATGGTTGACGATATCGAACATGTACCTCAGCACGTAATAGCCACATGCAAGTCCATCATCTTGTTGCGGACACTAAATGTTCACCAAAGGATGCATCCAATGTTAGATGTGTAGTATGTGGCTAAAAGTGTTTCTATATAAGGACAAATAAATTAGTCATGTTACCTCGACTGATATCCAAACAGGAGCTTTTGGTGCTCGAAGTCCTGTTGCACTAATATGCTTCATCACACTACATCAATACATTATTATAAGATTAGATGTACTAACTGTTTATATATATATAAAGATGATGAATAATGTGTAATATTAATAAGTGCGCATATATTGAGTTTCGATTAGGCTACCTATTTAACAATGATTTGATTAGTAAGGACCGTGGTGGTTGTCGACGCAAAGAATCAAAGTGGTAGACATCGTTACGTGACAAACATATCGCAAGCAGTGTCTAATGAGCCCTACAACAAGAAAATATAGTTATTATTAATCGTAGAACAATTAATAGGTCAATTTAATTATCAAATAATAAAAGTAAAGCGAGTTTAACAAGCATACTTTTCAATATAAGGAACAAGAATGATATGATGATATCCAAAATGAGATGATGCTTTGAAACTCATTTCGAGATACTCTTTCACTTCGGCTTTGTTTTGTAAGCAATTGTCATCTCGTATTATGTTTGGACATAACCAACCAAACATTGACTAATGACTAGATGTTGCAATCAATTCATTGTATAATAACCTGAGAAATCACATATTGATTAAAAGTAAACTTACTTATTATGGAAGTTGAATTGAAAACTACTTAAGGCATATGTATATGTATATTTAATTTATATACTTATGTATTACCTCATGAATGTTTGTATCATGGAAACATTCAACTCTACCCCACATAAGAATTCTTTAACATCGACCTTAGAAATGAATGTCGATGACTCCTCAAAGTAGTGGAATTGTTGCTCCCCCAAAGGAACCTCAATTGTACTATGATCGGGTAAATCGCTAACGCACTCATGTAACCAAAAGCATAGAATACTAAGGCCTCGCACCACCTCTGGCTCGATAATAAGTGGATTCTTTGTCTAAGAAACATTTCCCTTCACCACATTTCGTTCACCTTCATCACGTAAACTTGCTTTCTTATCAGGTAAACATGCCTTCTTTCCCTTCATGTCATGTGAGCCTCCCTTCCCCCAAACCTAGTAATTAGTTAAAAGTAAAGATATTACTGACTATCATAGGAACTATAAAAGAAAACACGCATATATATATGTATGTTAATCATTGTACCTCATCTGAAAACCGCACCAATGCACGCGGCCATAGAACATAACTGCCAAGGGCATCATTCAGTAAATGTAGACCAACTTCTGGCTTCGGTAGCGGAAGAGGTAATTTTTCGAAACCAGACACAATTTCATTGAGGGTGACCACATAGTGATTATCATCCACTAACTGGTTATGCAATCGTACTCGGTCACTAGGGGGTTGTGCATGGCCATAAGCTACGAGAATGAAACTATCATAACCATCTCCTCGAGCTAATAGTTCACATGGTGTCTCTTCCTTTAAAAAAAAAACTCCATTTATAGTTAGTCTATGAAACAACATATAGTAAGAATTTCATGCATTTAAGAACAATAGTTGTTTAACAAAGCAAAGGGATTAAGTGATTACCTTCAACTCGGGTACTACAGGTGGATCAGGTAAAGGTATCATCTGATCAATAGATGTTCGTGGATCACTGATCGGCTGGCTAGGTGTAATATCACTACCCTTCTTGAATGCAGCAAAAGTCGGTAAACCCATTTGCTCCAAAATGGCGTTGAAGTTATGTGTCATCTCCTCCCTTAGCTCCTCCCGAATTGTAGCTTTCATAGCCTCCACATCTACTGACGCTGCCGAATTCACACTACTTACACTTGATTTTGTCGTTGTAGTGTATTGATCACCATATACCTTTCTCAAACCGAGGCGGACACCTCCTACGCCCTCACGCGTCCACTGTGGTCCTTTCCTAAAGTTTCGTGCAATGCATCAATGTGTCCTTTAGGAGTGAACTCACCAGTTGCCTCTTTTTCCTTCAAGCCAATCTACATAAGTATAAGAGAGAAATGCTCGTGAGCGCAAAAGTTATATTATATATACCTTATATAACCATATAATCTGTACTTACAATGGCGTTGGCTATCTGTTGTGTTCCGGGATCAGGCAAGACTCTTTTTCCCTTTGCATCAACCCCGTGCATCGAACACCACCAATAGAGGACTCTATCTGGTTGCCGAGGCTGTGCAACTGTCGTCGTTGAGCTAGTCCCCGTTGCCGTTGTCGACCCTATTGTGGGGTAATGGCTGAACATCCACTTCTCTCTCGCCTCATTGTACGAATGAGCACCCAAATGATGATAATACTTCCTAGCTTTTGCACTCGCGTTACTTTTCTCTCGACTTGCCTAAAACACACAATTATAAACAAAGGTTAGGTACGGTGTTATACAATAATACTGGATCTAAGTGTATTAAATCTTAATAAAATATTCTTACAATAGCTTGTGGGGTTGTTTTTTTGGCAACAAATGATTCCCACTCTTCAGGTTTGATAGTTTTCCATATTTGAAATGGTAATTTGGATGGTCCAGATGATGTTTCCGGTGAAGCCTCAGGACCGGCTTGTGTTTCTTCGCCGTAGATGTTCTTCTTCTTTGTACCTACTACTTTCCTCCGCTTAGTGATCCACCCAGACACTAACTTAGCCTTGAAATCTCTGAATCTCTGGGCAACCGCGGATAGAAATACATTCTTCTTGGCTTCATCATCTTCGATTTTGAATTGATTCTACAAAAAACGCAGTTCACAAATTAGTTTTCGCAAATGTTGTAATTTATATGGTATATGTAATATTACACATATATTTAACTAAATAATTAAGAAACTAAACGTTATTGTACGTGAAGCTTACCATAGTATCTTCCCATAGACACCGCTTCAATCCCTCGGGCACCTCTTTCCATGAGTGCAGAATGGAGAGTTTATGCATGCAAATGCCAACTTGCATGCCATACTTTTGACGCCACTTTCCACAAGGTTGACCCATATTATCGTACTCCAATGTCATATTTGTGTGTTTCCCTAGTGACTTTGTAGGTCCCCTTCCTTTTCTCTTTTTCGTCGCCAATGACTTCCTAGGGATTTGTGCATTTATTTCTTCACGGCGAGATCGAGCCAATTTACCACGTTCCTTTCTCGCATCGAAAGACTCATCCTCGGTAGTGTGTTCAGCAGCACTCGTGCTGTTATCCGTATGCACCTCCGCCATCTCCCTGAAATTGTACAAATATATGCATTAATATAACAAAAAATTAAAATTAACATTGCCACTAAGGGGGGTGGGGTGCGGGGAGGGGGGTTATGTGTGCAAGGGGCAAAGTGGGGGGGGCAAGGGGAGGGGCAAGAGGGGGGGGGGTTACGTGTGCAAGGGGCGGCGGTGGGGGAGGGGGCAGCGGGGAGGGGAGTGCGGGGGGGAGGGGGGCAGGGGGGGGAGGGGTTATGTGTACAAGGGGCAGCGGTGGGGAGGAGGGGGGCAGGGGGAGGGGGTGTGCGGGGGGGGGGCAAGCAGGGGAGGGAGGGGTAGCGTGTGGGGGAGGGGGGTCTCGTGTGCAAGCGGCCGTGCGGGGCAGGGGAGGCGGGGAGGGTGTGCGGGGGAGGGGCGGCAGTGGGGGGGAGGGGGGGGTGTGCGGGGGAGGGGTGGGGAGGGGCAGCAGTGGGAGGAGGGTATGTGTGTGGGGAGAGGGTCGGCGGCGGTGGGGGGAGGAGGGGTGTGCGGGGGAGGGTGTGGAGGGCGGCGGTGGGGGGGGAGGGGGGGATGTGCGGGGAGGGGGGCATGTCCGGGGGCTTGGGAGGGCTGGCAGCACAGCCCCATCCCCCCCCCCCGCTGCCCCTCCCCCCCCCCCCCGCACACCCCCCCCCCCCACCGCCGCCGCCCTCCCCCCGCACAACGACCTCCCCCCACCGATGCCGCCCTCCCCGCACACCCTCCCCTCCCCCCCCCTCCCCTCCCTCCACTGCCAGTCCTCCCCAATGCACACCCCTCCCCTTGCACACAGTTACATACTAATAAGTTAGGAGTTAGATCAACAAAAATAAGATAAAATGACTCGATAAGTACGATTTGGAAGCGAAAAGGCAAAACTTGGCCTAAAATGACCTTTTCGTTCCCGAAATGCAACCAACAACAAATGCAAGCCTAAATCTCTACACAATAGTTACATTATACCTCATATAATCATGTTCAAAAAGAATTTGGAGTTAAATGACTCGATAAGTACGATTTGGAAGCGAAAAGGCAAAATTTGGCCTAAAATGACCTTTTCGTTCCCGAAATGCAACCAACAACAAATGCAAGCCTAAAACTGTTCACAATAGTTACATTATACCTCATATAATCATGTTCAACAAGAATTTGGGGTTAAATGACGCGATAAGTACGAATTGGACGCGAAAAGGCAAAACTAGGCCTAAAATGACCTTTTCGTTCCCTAAATGCAACCAACAACAAATGCAAGCCTAAAACTCTACACAATAGTTACATTATACCTCATATAATCATGTTCAAAAAGAATTTGGGGTTAAATGACTTGATAAGTACGATTTGGAAGCGAAAAGGCAAAACTAGGCCTAAAATGACCTTTTCGTTCCCGAAATGCAACCAACAACAAATGCAAGCCTAAAACTCTACACAATAGTTACATTTTACCTCATATAATCATGTTCAAAAAGAATTTGGGGTTAAATGGCGCGATAAGTACGAATTGGATGCGAAAAGGCAAAACTAGGCCTAAAATGACCTTTTCGTTCCCAACATGCAACCAACAACAAATGCAAGCCTAAAACTCTACACAATAGTTAAATTATACCTCATATAATCATGTTCAACAAGAATATGGGTTTAAATAATTCGATTAGTATGAATCGGATGCGAATCGACCAAAATAGGCCTAAAATGACACGAGAATCAGGTAATATGGCAATGGAATGCCCATCAGCTGGTAGCGGCGGAGATAGTGGGAAATGTTACAAATGTGGAGAGCATTCCATTGCCATGTGACCTCACTCTCCACATTTGTAACACAGTCCCACCACCACCACCACTACTGCCCCCCCCCATTGCACTCCATCATTGCCATGTAGCCCTAAAATGACCTTTTCGTTCCCCAAATTCAACCTACAACAAAAAATAAGCCTAAAAATCTACACAATAGTTACAAATTGGAGAAATTACACAGACTTGAGTTTATGTCTCATGATTTATTGACCTTCCGCCGTTTCTTAGGATCCTCAAGTACTTGTATCCATTCCGTGTGATCTACATGCATATAGTTCTCCGACATATTCACATCATCTTCCACACTATTTTCAGGATAGGTAAAAGGGGGGAGGTCCTCAAATGCATCATATTCTTCCTCATTATCAACATCACCAATACCGAGGATAATCCTTTTACCAGGTACAACAATTGACCACTTATTATCAGCAGGATCAGTTACAAAAAATACTTGCTTAACTTGTGATGCAATTACAAATGGCTCCTCAGTTTCACGTAGACGACTAAGGTCAACAAGAGTGAATCCGCAAGGATCATCTTTTCTTACGCAACGTCGATTATCGTCAACCCATTTGCAACACAAGAGGCAAATATTAAAAGTACAGTAGTCCAGCTCCCATATTTCTTGTATTCGCCCATAATAATTGCTTTCAGCATGTACAAGCGACTTATCCTTCGAGCTTGCGTATTGTGTAGATGACGCCACAAGTGAAACACCACTATTTTGTTGCGATGTTGACTTCAGATCTTGATGTTCAGTCCAAAACGTATACCCATTAATATCATAACCCTCATAAGAGCGTACAGCTTCACGAGGACCAAATGCTAACCACTTGGATGTTTTCGGGAACACTTTCATCCAAATCATTCACTACTCGTTTATGAAACCAATCAATGAAAGTCTTGTTATGCATTTGCGTTAATGCCCTAACTCCTTTTCCAGGATTGCTAACACGTAATTCCTCCATATGTTCATTTAAATAAGGATGGACAGCTGCTACGTGATGCAATACAAATAAGTGAGCTTGTTTACGCTTTTCTACGGAAGGTGTGATCAATTTTCAACAATTGTACCCTTGCCCTCAAGTCTGCCCTCGTGTCGGGATGTCGGAAGTCCAACAGGATCAACACTAGCAAAATACTTAGCCACAAAATTACTGATCTCTTCACCCACAATCCCTTGAATTATACTACCTCTGGTTGTGCAGGATTCCGAACTTTATCCTTCAAAGTGCCCATATATCTCTCAAAAGGATAGCACCACCTCAAAAACACTGGACCACACAGCTTAATTTCTCGAACTAGATGGACAATGAGATGGACCATAATGTCAAAGAATGCGGGGGGGGAAAATATCTCAAATTTGCATAGAGTTTAAACTACTCTGGCCTGCAAGGAATCGAGGGTCGACGTTTCTAGGACTTTGCTGCATATTGTATGGAAAAATGAACAAAGTTCTGTAATGGTGTGCCTCACATGCTTTGGAAGT
This sequence comes from Beta lomatogona, assembly GCA_947646795.1. NCBI lineage: Eukaryota > Viridiplantae > Streptophyta > Magnoliopsida > Caryophyllales > Amaranthaceae > Beta > Beta lomatogona. The sequence goes on from CANSNZ010001069.1 coordinate 1,728,079, forward strand.
ATCCCACGAATTGCAATCGGTGATAATACTTGCATCATGACATGACAATCGTGAGATTTCATACTCGATAACTTCAACTCACCATTTAAGGTAACAAATCGCTTCATATTCGATGAGTAGCCAGTTGGGACCTTAATGCCATACAATGACTCGCAAAAAATCCGTTTCTCTGCACGCGACATCGTGCAGCAAGCTGGTGGCAAATAATTCTTCTCCGAATCCTCCACCTTCCTTGTACTTTTCTGAGTTTCATCATCAACCCTTTCCTCCACTACTTTCTTCTTCCTTCCGTCCCTTTTCTGAGCCCACAACTCTGGTCGAAGCCCCTGTTTTTCCAAGTAAAGTAGTGACGCCTTAACATCTTTTGTCTTGCCCAGAATATTCATAAGTGTCGCAAGAATAGCTTCACAAACATTCTTCTCTATGTGCATGACATCCAAACAATGTCTGACCTTTAGATCTTTCCAATATGGGAGTTTCCAAAAAATGGACTCCTTTTTCCATAATCCTGTAGGTCGATCAACCTCACTAGCAGGTTTACCAAAGATTGTTTCAATGCCCTTCACCTGATTATAAACCTCAGTACCAGTTAATGGTCTATGAGCAACTTCTTCTTCAACCGTCCCATCGAATGCCTTCTTCTTAAACCGATAGGGATGGTCGCGTCTGAGGAGCCTGCGTGTGCGCATATACACATGTTTGCAGCCCTTAAGGTGTGTAGATTTCATGTCATCTACACAAATCGGGCAGGGTTGTTTTCCTCTAGTCTTATACCCAGATAAGTTCCCATAAGCTGGATAATCGTTCATAATACAAAAAAAGCATGGCACGCAGAGTGAACATCTCTTTAGCATACGCATCAAATACTAACACTCCTTCGTTCCACATCTTCTGTAAATCTTCAACAAGCGGCTGGAGGTATACATCAATGTCATTTCCAGGTTGTTTGGGCCCCGATATAAGAAGCGACAACATCATGTACTTGCGTTTCATGCACAACCAAGGAGGCAAGTTATAAACCACTAAAACTACTGGTCATGTACTATGCTGCGAACTGAGATTGCCAAAAGGGTTCATGCCATCCGTACATAAAGGAAGCCTCAGATTCCTATCCTCATTATCAAATGCCTTATGCACCCTGTTGATACTTTTCCACTCAGGCGAATCAGTCGGATGCTTGAGCAGACCGTCTTTCTTCCTACGATTTATATGCCACCTCAAATTCTTCGCATCTCCTTTAATTGAGAACATGCGCTTAAATCTAGGTATTATGGGTAGATACCACAACACCTTAGCTAGTGGTCCTTCACTACCTCCAGCTCCTTCACGCTTGTACCTCGACAATCCACAACGTGGACACTCATGTAAATGCTCATACTCATTACGATAAAGCACACAATCGTTACGACAAGCATGTATCCGCTCGTACTCTAAACCGAAAGGACACATGAGTTTCTTCACATAATAGTACGACTTTGGCAGTTCATTTCCATCAGGGAGCATATCAGCTAAAACTTCCAACAACGATGTGAAACTAGAGTCCGTCCAACCAGCTTTCGACTTAATGTTGAACAGTGTTATCACCGCGGAAAGTTTGGTGTACTTTGTACAACCTGGATACAACGGCTTTTCAGCAGCCTCAGACATAGACTCAAAAATACGAGGTCGTTTACACGACTGATCTTCAACCTCGTGTATCATCTCGTCTACCCGATCCCTATCATCATCTGCAAACTCATCATCCCAATTCTCATCCCCGAACTCATCATCCCAATTCTCTAAATCCTTCTTTTCTTCACATACATCGTTCATTACTCTAGAGCTTCCTATATACTTCCCCTGCTCACCATGCCAAACCCATACGTGGTATTGAGGCATAAACCCACGGCGAAAGACATGCTCCCTAACCACATGTATACTACTAACCTTGCTCACATTTCTACAACGAAACAAGGACAATAAAAGTAGACTGCTCCAGAGAATGTTTGATATTGTAATGCAGTTGTACAGAATTCCGAGACCCCTTTCACAAACTCAATCGATGCACGACTACCATACATCCAAGTACGATCCATCTCATTGAAGAAGACCTCTAATAATTAAACACAACCATTCATTATAATGCATCAATCATTATTTAAGTACATACACTCACATATTTAAATCACACACGTATAGAGCAATCTAAGATAGTGACATGTTCAATTGTATGCATGCAGCCGAAGGTCCTTATCACTCCAACCTAACCCATCCTTGGACGTCTAATCTCACTAGTGAATATATGCCAACTTTTCAATTCTAAGGAAAATCCGGCAGCATTTCCCTACAGTTCTCCAAGTACACAATATAGATAATTGCTTATCTACATATGTACCCAGAGAACAATGTAGAGAAACGATAAGCCAAGAATTTCCTCAGAATTGAAAAGAAGACACACATTCACCACCTAAGTGAGATCAAACGTCCAAGAACAGTCCCAAACCGGGGACTATTCAAGACTTACTCCTAATGAGTAAGTCTTGAACGGGTATCTAGGCATATGATGACGATTCAAACAACTTATAGATTTTATAGCTAAATTACATTATGTTTTCATAAAATCTCATATCAAGAAATATACATACACTACACAAACCCTCCGAAATTCCCATCAGCTGGTACGAATTGGACACGAAAGACGAAAATAGGCCTAAAATGACCCGAGAATCAGGTCACATGGCAATGGAATGCCCATCAGCTGGTAGCGGCGGAGTTGAAACTGTTATAAATGCGGAGAGCACCAGATGGGCTTTCGATTGCCATGTGACTCGACTCTCCACATTTACAAAGGCCTCACCACCACCGCCACTATCGCCCCCACCGCACTCCCTCATTGCCATGTAGGCGTAAAATGACCTTTAATTTTTGTTTCCGAAATTCAACCAAAAACAGATGGAAGCCTAAAAATCTACACAATAGTTACATTATACCTAAGCCCTCCCCCCACCCCCGCCCAAGCATCCCCGCCCCTCCCCCACCCCCGCCCCTCCCCCACCCATTGCCGCCCTCCCCACCCCCGTCCGGCCTCCCCAACCCTCCCTTACCCCCCGCGCCTCCCCTCCCCCCGGACAGCATCCACAGCCCTCCCCACCCCCGCCCAAAGATCCCAGCCTCCCCCCCCCACCCATTGCCGCCCCTCCCCCACCTCGTCCGGCCTCCCCAACCCTCCCGCACCCCGCCGGTATCCACGACCCTCCCCACCCCTGCCAGCCCTCCCCCACCACTTGCCCAAGACCCCCACCCCTACTCACCCTCCCTCGCCCCTCCCCCACCCCTTACAATCACATATTTAGCTAATACAAGCACATTTTACAACAAAAAATAGAAGTTGATTTCAAAATCAAATGAAATTAAAGAAAAATTAGAGAAATGTAAAAGAGGAGAGAGAGTGAGAGGGGATTTACCGAAAGAGAGTGAGAGAATGGATGATCCACAAACAATGCAGTAGTGGAGGAGAGAAGAGAAGCAGGAGCGTAAGGTGGTGCGCAAGGTGGTACAGCTGGGCGTGGTGGTGGCATCAATGCAGTGGAGGGTAGGGCAGTGGTGGTGGCGTCAATGCAGTTGGTGCGTCGTCGTGGCGGTGCGCACTGGTGGTGCGTGAAATGAGTGGTGGTGGCGCACTGGTGGTGGAGATAGGGTTTCGCGCTGGTGGTGAGAGAGTGAGATGGGAAGTTCGCTCGTGAATTTGGCTAAGGGAGGGAAATTGAAATGGGGGCACTGTGTATGCGCGCAAAATGCATATCAAAAAAAAAATGGAAGTGAAGGGCTACGTTTATTTAAAAACCGCAGCCCTTCATTTATGAAGGGCTGCGTTTATTTAAAAACCGCAGCCCTTCATTTATGAAGGGCTGCGGTTTTTGGGCTAACCGCAGCCCTTCATATAGTATGAAGGGCTGCGATTTCTTGTTAACCGCAGCCCTTCACTAAAAGGGCTGTGGTTTCCTTTAAAACCGCAGCCCTTCCAACGCAGCTCTTCCAGCGCAGCCCTTCCTTTTTTTTCCCGTAGTGTTCATTGCTCTTTTGCCCGCTGAGTTTGTTATGAAGGATTTAGACTATTTGCAAGTCAAAGGGTTTATTTTGTATCAGAATAATTATGTTACTGATCTTCTCCTCAAATTTTATCTGCACATTGTTAAACCTGTTCGCACGCCTCTTCCTAGTCACACTACTCTTTCACTTACAGATGGTGATTTATTATCCGATCCTACTGAGTATCACAGTATGGTTTGGGCTTCACAGTGCTTGACTATGAAAAGACCTGATATTACGTATGATGTGCATTTAGTTTCCCAATTTATGCATGCACCCTGCACATCTCACTTGTTGGTTGTTAAGCGTATTTACAGCTACTTGCAGGGTACTTCTGAATACGGTATATGGCTTTACCCCTCCAAGGACATGTCCATCATGATTTGCCTATTTTGACGCTGATTGGGCCGGTTGTCCAGATAGTTGTCGTTCCACCTCTGGTTATGCCATCTTCTTAGGTGGTAATCTCATCTCATGTCCACTGTCCCCAAGTCTTCAACTGAAGCAGATTATCGTGCTGTTGCATACACGGAACTGGACATTACCTCGATTCGTTCCTTGTTAGCTGCATTGGGCCTCATCATCCGCGCCTCCATCAAGCTGTTTTGTAATAATGTTTCTGCTTCTTATCTTGATGTGAACCCTGTTCAGCATTTCAGGAGCGTGTTGCTCATGGTGATTTAGTTGTACGCTATGTTCCTACTAAGTTACAAATTGCAAACATTTTTACTAAAGGTTTGTGTGGTCAGCATTTTGAGTTTTTCAGGTCCAATTTGTATGTAGTTTCCCCTGCACAAATTGAGGGGATGTAATAGAGGATACTAAGGGTATTCTTGTAATTGTACTATTGTACACTATACTATATATATGATTCCCAGGCACCCTTATTAGGGTTAAGCCGTATCATTATCTTCACACTTTAAAAAAAAAGAAGCCTAAATTAGTACGTATTACTAAGAAAAAGAGGGAAAATTAGGGGGGTAGTACGGATTCCCTACAGCCGACAAGAAAAGGTAGCTCCGTCGTCATTTACAATACTCGATGCACCTAAGCCAATAGTTGTTGGTAACTAATCAAAGTTGGTGCTAGGTGCACTGGGAGCCATAGTTCGTGATGTTGAGGCCAATTTTCCCAAAATTAAGTGGAGAGGCCAGTAGAACAAATTTAAGAATAAATTAAAACCGCTCATAGCTTTTGTGTAGGTTTTTGCTTCAACATTCATTTTGCAATATACAACCAACACTAAAGTTGAATTTATCAAACACTTTTATAAACAGGCAATAGATACGTATAATAAATCAGCCAATAACCAATTGTTAAACATCCTTATATCATACCTATTATAATAGAGATATAGTTTTAAAACTAGGAGTCAGTAGATATATACAAATGTCATTCCTCTTCAACTTACTCGCAAATATGAAACAAAATTGCATTCATATTCTCGGCGAAAAAATGAAACCAATAAAAAGCACGTGTGTGCGCACACACAGAGACAGAGATATATATAATATGATTAAATTTGCATTGTAACTATATTGCAAGATATGAGTGATTAATATGGCACACAAATTAGTAAAACCATGTTGCCCATAAGTTTTGCACTTTTAAAGTATTAGCAACTTTATAAACCTAAGGGACTACTCTCTCCGTCCCAATTTATAGTGCTTGTTTCTCATTTTGCAAGGAAATTGAGGAACTTATCATTTGCTTTAAATATTTATAGCACTTGCATTGAAAAGAAGAGTATTTACATTGGAAAGATAAGTATTTGTATTGAAAAGTACAAATACTGAATGTGACTACAACTTTCCATGTAAAATGATGACAAGTATTAAATGTGGGTCATGTGGCTACAACTTTCCATGTAAAAATGAGCATAAAACAAGAATAAAGTATCATTTCAAAAATAGAAAGATGAGAAACAAGAATAACATTTTGAGACACCCAAAAAGGAATACACACATTATAAATTGGGACGGAGGGGAGTATTACATAAGGATTGTTATAAGGATTGTTATTGGCATCCTCTCAAGCTAATATGCTTAAATTATTCCTCTCATTTGACTATTTAAGGTTCTTTTGACACAAACTTTTGTGCATCCAAAATAGACCTTGTTTCTCAATAGGCTGAGAAATAAAATGTGAAACCTCATCTTAAAATCAATTGACAAGGTAAAAGAAACTTCTTGAACTTATAAATTGCTTATTATCTTAATTTTTGAATGTAAGGTAACTCACTTATATAGACACGTTTTATGAAGACTCAACATATATCTCTATTACCAAGCTTGGCTTGGTTTACTTGATAGGATTCCACCTCATAAGGTTAGGGGTTTCAATCCCACTAGGTGTGTGTTGGGCACTTGGAAGATTCCCCTTGTCATTCCCCCTCCTTCTAAGTGTTTGGGCCTCTCGGTCGGGCCTTGTGTAAGGGCAGCTCAAAGGTTATTCATCTTACCAATCCTTAAAAAAACATATAACTGTATTTTTTACTTTATAAATAACTCACTAACGGATATTAAACTTGATTAGAAGCCAAAACAAATTTATAAAGCAAATTTTCTCCTAGTTTTGACTTGGGCGTGCAACGATCCAAAATCGAATTAAACCAGATTGAAACTTGAAAACAAGAAAAAGAACATAAGGCATTGACTATAATTAAAATCCCTGATCTGGATAGGATAAGACCGAAATAATTCAATGCTAATCATGAATTAGAACTTGATAGAACCAATTACATCATTTTTTTGGTAATTTCTTTTTGTCCTATTCTTTGCCTCTCTAAATTTTTATTTTTTTTTGGGGAAGCTGAAAGCAATGCCAGTTGCAGGCAACAAGCATGTTGAATAATAGAATGTTATTCCTTGAAATGAAATTCAGAGCATCCAATCCAACTACCTTAAACCTTACCAATATTCATCTCTTTTCTTTCTCCTCTTCTCTTGTTGAAACCTTGAACTAGTGTATTCTTAAAAACATTAGTAAGTTTTGACCACACACAAAAAGAAAAAATGTAAGTGCTCTCTCAACAAAATCTAGTGCTCAGGCTGACTTATGTTGGACTTAGACTTAAGACAGGTCCAACTTCCACGTGAGAACCAAATTCCACGGACACAAAACACTTTCTGGGTTTTCTATATTATCACTCTTAAGTATGGAGGCCGTCTAGACGAAAGTCTTCTATGTGCATCGCATTAAAGAAAACAACTTCTCATCAGATTCCCTAGGAAAAGCTTATTCTTTTATCACAAACATAAAAATAAGATTTTAACACTAAAGTTAAAACCCCCACATAAAAGAAAAAAAATTATATGCAAGACATTCTTTCTCTCTCTCTCTCTTAATTTCAATTGATAAAGTTTTTGCTAGTCACTCGACAACCAGCCAGCCCAGAAGAGAATCTGCATGATGCAATTTATATTCCAGCTGACTAACCCCTATGTCCTTTAGCAACACATATTCTCCATTTGGAACAATAAAAATTGATATAACAATGGAGCACATATGGTGCCCCTATCCTATTTGAAGTGTTCAGCTTCAGCCAAGTCAAAGAAGGTTGACTCGGCCTTCGGAACATACTATAGGACAGTAAGGTACATGAGCAAACTATATTCTCAAATAAATATTTACATCAACACATCTAAATATGTAAACCTACCATAATATTTTTGTTATTTTTAACACAAATTGCTTTAAATTACAACTTTCAACATAGTTTGATTGAACATAGGTTGGTTGCTTTACTGCTTTCAAGATAGCTAAAATAAGATATCTTGAGGTCTGAAACACCCTTAAAAAAAAACCCGAGAACCTCTACTTTTTAAAAAGGGGGTAAATCATTAGTCTAGGTCTCTATTTGTAGTATTTTTGATCTCACTTAATGGCTCCATACTTCTAAACTAAACTTCCACTGAAATTATATAGGCTTGAGAGAAAAGAGGCCACCATTTCCACTGAAGTGGACCCCAAGCATAAAGAACCCTCCAAAACACTAAAATAAGCAAACAAAGTTTTAGAGATCAAGTGGGCTTATATTATGTCTTATCAAACAATATTCTAAGGCAAGACGATAACATGAAATGCAAAGTTATACTCTCAACATGCAATGTGGCGTGATTAGACTAAAACTTTGCAGAATCTGGATGATAATGTTTTTTTTTTTTTTTCCATAAAAGGTTCGCACCCACCATAAATACCCACCTTCGTTCTTCTTTCTCTGCATCAATGATAAAAACTGAAGTGTCGTTTTCACTGTCATAAAAACCTTCAAAGGGTTCACCATAGAGAGGAAAAAGAGAGAAACAAAATATTCTCAGGTTCTCTATGATTTGACATATACCCAAATCACCAGCTTGAAATATTCACTACTAGCCTTGCCTGAGGGCTGAGGCTATAGCTTTTGCCAAACATACAGCCTAGCTTTCCATTTCCTCCCCACTCGCCTTCGTCTACGCCTACCCCCCTCCGAAAAAAACAAAGAAAACAAAAGAATAGAGAAACAGTTGTTACGTGGTCATTAGTGATCCCAGTAGCCGCATACTGGGTAAAAAAAAAGGTATAGAAAGTAGTAGCACATTGTCCTTGCTGGAGTCACATGATTAGTATATATACCAAGGTATTTGGCATTGTACTCTGATCTATTGTCCTCCTACAGTCCTCCCTCAAAACCTTGTTTTTTTCTGGAAACATCAATCTCTTACTCAACTACTATATAACTCCATATAAGATAAACATAGTTGCAGTTTCACACCATGAATCTATCTTACCCCCTATGCAAACAAGTTCAACCTCTCATTAGTTTTCCTGGAGGACTTAACACAAACTCCTTAAACTTTCACAGTAGTCACAAGGACAAAGTGGTGGTTGTAATGGGAGCAACAGGGACTGGGAAATCCAGACTATCGATCGACTTAGCAACTCATTTTCCAGCTGAAATAATAAATTCAGATAAAATCCAGGTTTATAAAGGGCTGGATATAGTCACTAACAAAGTGACGGAAGAAGAGTGTCGAGGGGTGACCCATCATCTGTTAGGAATAATAGATCCTGATGTTGATTATAACGCAGCCCATTTCCGACATGATGCCTTGAGTGCAATAGAATCCATCATCGAACAAGACAAGCTCCCAATAATAGCAGGTGGATCAAACTCATTCATTGAATCCCTAGTGAATGATGATCCATATTTTGCATCAAGGTATGATTGTTGTTTTCTCTGGGTTGATGTAAACCAACGTATTCTCCGAAGCTTTGTATCAAAACGGGTTGATCAGATGGTGAAAGCGGGTTTAGTAGATGAAGTAAGGGGGATTTTCGACCCCGAAGCCAATTATACCCATGGAATACGACGTGCAATTGGTGTTCCAGAAATTGATCGTTTCCTCCGGGCTGAAGGGAATATGGACAGAGAAACATTGGACACTCTCCTTCAAATTGCCATTGATGAAGTGAAAGAAAATACATGCAAGCTAGCAAGTCGCCAGCTGCAAAAGATCCATCGCCTAAGAGATTTTTGGGGGTGGAAATTGCATCATATTAATGCTACGGAAGCATTTCTAAAGCAGGGAGAAGATGCTCATGAAGCATGGGAAAGACTGGTTGTAGGTCCAAGTGCGATGATCGTGGCGCAGTTCCTTTACAGAGGAAGCAGCGTGCAAAGTATCTCAAAACCACCAGCCACATCTGTTATTGCAAGAACAGTACAAACTATGCCAGCTATGGCCACTGCCACACATTAGACAAATATACACATCACACCGTCCATCACTGATCACTGCCACTCATTAGACATGGTCAGGAATCAGTATAAACCCATACACCATCCATCAATGCCTCTTCTTGTTGTGTGTGCCTCTATAGATTGGAAGACTATCCCACCCCCATAAAGAACCATAACAAAACGAAAAACCAAGGAATATTGGTTTAGGAGAAACGTCGCTATCGCCTATCAGGCTGTAGAGAAGCAGTACAATTGATATCAGTTTAGAAATCAGAGTCTGACGGCTGCAACAGCGCACGCACACAATATATCCGTACAGTTAGGCTCAGTGAGGTAGTAGGCCTACCCCCTTTTGTAGCCTCCAATCTAGCATATGAGGAATAATCCAAATAAGACTTGTGGGTGGGTACCCACAATCACCTAAAAGTGTAGGAGCCCATTCCAAAATGTAATGGCGTTTTGGCTTTTTAATATGCCCCGCCCCTTTGCATTTTTTGTCTTTTCTTTTTTTTCTTTTTTCTTTTTTCTTTTTTCTTTTTTCTGGTAGGTTTGTCGTTTGCTCTTATTCCTCATTTTTATCTGTATAGGAATAGTTTCAGTGTGCCCCAATGACTTATGATATGTTTTGCTACTAATATACGAAGACAGAAAAACTGGGTTTGTAAATGGCTTTCTGACAACATTTTTTGTGGCCTATTCACATTTTTTATGTTTGATAGAGTCTAATTCACTTTTGGCTATTTTGTAGTTGTCTAGTTTGTAAATAAAAAGCTAGCAACCAGCAAAATGTTTTACCAAAAATCTCTATAAACAACAAATGCTACCAGACTCAAACGATCAACATAAACAACCAATAACAATAGTTGATCAAATCAGCCAAGTGAAAACTTGGCCACGGTTATATCTCGGTTAGACCGTTAAATTGTCTTAGATATGGACACTTAAAAAGCTGAAGTAAGTTCTCATCAAAGCATGTTGACCTTGATAGGACTTGATTTTGATCCTCAAGGATAACCCTCCACCTTAGCATGTTATGTTCAAAATATAATAATTACAGGAGTTCCCATCAATGAACTCTGGATGCATCCTAGCATGATACAACTCCTACCATCCTTTTAACTCCTACCACCCTAATAAGAGCACTGTGCACACAAGCATGTTCAAGGTTCATGCCATAATCTAATCACATATATTCTGACGGGTCCTCTCTAAAAACTACTGGAAGGAGAGGTTGGAATTATTTCTTACTACTATACGTTCCGTCAGGATAGAACTGCCTTCCATGCTAGGAAATGTTCCACATTCTTTTCTTTTTCTTTTGAATTTTTTCCTTCCCTTTCTGGTAATGCAAGTTTTAGATCAACTATAATAGACCCACTATCTATGCTATTCCTGGAGTTTAATAATAGTTCCATGACAGCTACACCGGGAATAGAAGTGGTCCTCATGCTTTAACTAGTGAAATCAGGCTTTCAACGATATCACCTTAAATTATAATCAGCTTTCTTTGAAGCTTTCAGACGCCCAATTTGACTCATCTTTGTCATTTTCTTATGGCTTGGATGATGCCCATCAAATTACCAATAAGAAACGATCACTTGTGAATTGTGATTAGGATTAGGACTCGCGTATCGTAAACAAGATCAACCGCTCAAATATAGGTTATGATAGACAAGGCCACCCTCCTAAATTTACATTTCTCTCTACATTCCCCCACTTCAATACCCCAGATCAGATCATTTACTAATGTGAAATTGAAATTTTAAATCAAACACTTGAGATAAGTGGAAAAAAGAGTTATATACATTGGATTATCCTCATTCCTCAGGAAATGATCACTAGTTCTTTTAAAATTTTCTACATAATAAATTATAATATGAATTATTCATCAATATAACCCTCGACTTAAAGAGAGTACATATATATAAATATATATATAACTACTTACAAAGAATATAATACAATATTGTTTTTGAAATTTAGGTTAATAGGTAATATATAACTAATGCAATCAAATGGTGTAGTAGTGTTAATACGAGGTTATAAAAATTTGAAGGGTTTTTTTTTTCTGAAAATAAGAGTACTGAAATATGACATGCTATTATTAGCATTAGCTTAATGAGTAATAATATATATACATCTTTATCTAATTGTTTTAAAAATAGAAATATTATCTTTGTCATTGAATAATTTTTGTCCCCACGAAGACCAATATTAGATTGTAGAATAGTTATAAAAAAAACCCCATTAGATAGATATATCAATTCTCTCTCTTTTTTTCTCTCTCAAACCCTAGCTTCCCCTACTCCTTCATCAGTTAAGGGCTGCCATGGATGGTTTCATCCATGGTAAGCCCCTTTTCCCTTTTTATTTTCAGTTTTTAGTTCATTTTATTGTTTTGTTGAATAAATTAGTCTCTCTTTATGAGATTTTTTCAAACTCTGTTATGGGGATTTTAATCTCTGTTGTGGAGATCTCCTTCTCCTCTATGGGAGTTGTGAGTATGGTTTTTTTTGTCATTAGGTATGAGAAATTGTTCTTATTGGTTGAAGTTCAAGACTGAACATGAAGGTATTGGAATTTCGGATACGGTCAACATGGCTCAATCAAGAATGTTATTCCCAAACTGTGTCAGAATGATAGACTTCTTTATCAATAGCTGCTTAATTCAACAAATACAAGGGGGTTGCGATGTATTGCTCAATCTGGTTCATTGTAGTTTTTTCGAAGACGAATTTGATTTAAACTCGTTTGATTCTATCTTCTTTTTCTTTAATACCTATTGTAGATGTCATTTAGCCTTCAATTAATGAAATTTCTCTTTCAAAAAAAAAAGAGATTGTAGAGTAGTTGGTTATTGCATTCGTACCTCAAATGTGAGGTCATGGATTCGAGTCTTACAACACATTTTTATTTCATCTCATTTGATTGTGTGAGGGAGGGGAGAGTACATGTGGGCTGTGGCAACATGACATGTTTTTGCCTTGGGTTTTAAATCTATAATAGAGCAAAACCCTTTACTACTTGAACTCTCCAAATCATTGCACGTATGCTTAAAACTGCAATAAAGTACTCATTGATTTCGTGACACTCCCACTTTCAGAAATTCCTGATTCCTACCAAGGAGAAAAAAGAAATAGGCCATGTTTGGCAATTAGAGGTTAGCTGTTAGTGGTTAGCTGTTAGTGGTTAGCTGTTAGCGGTTAATTGTTTGCATCAGGTGTTAGCGGTTAACTTATCGTATTAGCTGGTTTGACTAGTTATTTGTATTAGCTGTTTGTGTAAGAGTGTTTGGTATAAAACTGTTAGGTGATTAATACTTTATTAAGTGAAATGACCGATAAATATTAGAATACTTTATTGGTGGGCTTTTTTTGGTAAAAGATAGTAAATTTGACCAACTTTAGGATTTATTAGTCATTACACAACTATATTCACAAACCTCGCAGCTTTTTCAAAATTAGCTTTTTGGGTTCAATCCTCTCTCAATCAAACACTCCCATCTAGAGGTTTAGACTAGTCAAACCTCTCTATTCATCTCAAACCTCTCTTTTTACCCCAAAATTCTCTCAACCAAACACCCCATTGACATATAAGTGGCGACACCATAGATAAAGGGTCGTTAGAGAGAACAACAAAAAGATAAATTTCAATATTGTTTAATGAAATAGTGATGTTGTATACACAAATTTTGTGTAAGAAATAACTAGAATTATTATAAAAAAGATTTGTTCCATCCCATGACGAACTAGGCAAAGTTCCTTTTGATCTCCAATATAAAAATAAATTAGAGAAACTACCATAAAAGGTGAGGAGTAGGGTCAGGGATGGCAATCCATTCCGGATCCGATCCTGGCCCGCTTCAATCCGAAGGAAAAAATCCTAACCGACTCCGACAAAAAATTAATCTGAATACGACTCCACTTAAAAAGTCCGACTTCGAGTCGGAGGAGGGTCCATGTTAGAACCATCCGAAATCGAGCACCTAGTTCCAAATATAATAGGTGTATATATATATATGTATATACATATAATATTAGCAAAAGGAAAAATCACCGAGCTAAACACCACTAATTAACCACGTGAAGATGTGATGTTTCGATAATAAAATAAAAACTAATGAGACTTTATCATTTTGCAAGTTTTATCAAATAAAAAGAATGTGTAAAAAAAAAATCACAAGTTGACTGGTACCTAGAGTCAAACTGGTTCTCTCTAAATATGTGACCGGTTCCTCATATTTGAAAATTGTAATAAGTTTTTGATTTAGAAATACGATACGAAAAGTAGGATTAAGTCTTATAAGTCCACTGTACAAACAGTCTACACAAACTCTCCTATACACCACGTTTCCAAAGTTAGGCCAACACCAAATTTGTATCATATTCATGAGGATAAGGTGAAATCAAAGATAGCGATCTCAATGCTATATCACTGAACTAATCACTACACTTTTGGTTGAAAAGCAGTAGCAAAACTACTAGTTAAGGGTGTTTCTGTAAGCCAAAGCTAGTAGTTGTTAATAATTGAGCATAATGACTTTCATTTTTGTTGCATAAGAAACAAATAGTCTCTCAGTTGAAAATACTTTTTGTTTTTTCTACACAGCATTTTTCTTTATGCTGACGCTATATTCACGGCCAAGTCTAATCCCATTAAAGCAAAGTCATGGCTAGAGTACTTCTGAGGACAGTAAAGATCGATCGACGAAGTGTGCATAGTCAAAAGTGAAAATAGTATGAAAAGAAGAGTGGCATATTGTCAACAGTTATATGAGCCATTGAGTACAAATGGAATACGTAAAATGGAGAACGAGAAAACAGCTCCCTGGAGAATAATTCAAGGCAACAGTTTATGGGTTCTAGATTTTCAGGTCTTTAAGAGGGTAGGGCGGCTAAGAGGCCCCCCACTAGGAAAAGGTTCTTGTGGTCCCTAAAGCCATATGAATCCAAGCTTCAAATGATATGTTCTTTTATATCTTCCTCTCCCGTATCTAAAAAGGATTATATGGACCAACGATATTAAAGCATTTATTTTGTGGTAAACCTTGGTCTATAATCATTCTCATATAGTGGACATGATCATCTTGAAGACTTAGGCTCCGTTCTTTTGGACTAAACTCGACTGCACTGAACTGAATTGCGAGAAAGTAAATTGAACTGAACTGAATTGAACTGAACTGAACTGAATTGCGAGAAACTGAACTGAACTAAACTGAACTGCGAAAAAATGAAATGCAGAGAGTAACTGAACTGAACTGAACTGCGAGAAACTGAAATGTAGAGAGTAACTGAACTGAAGTGCGAAAAACTAAACTGAAAATAAGTCCAAAAGAACAGGGCCTTAAAGAGAGAGAGGTCTAGTCTCACCTTTCCATTCCCGAGCCATAATGATAAGAGTAATTATTTTCATTCAGAGATGTGATTTACAAAAAGTATTGTCAAGGCCATCAATCATATGCAAGAAAAGGACAGTCTCACAAGAATGATTGCCAGCTTAGATTAAAACATTTGATATGCCTAAATATTACATACTTATACAGTACTAAGATAATCAGCTGCACCATATATATGCACAGCAAGAATTGCAAATGATAAGTGAGATATTTGAGTGATTATACCTTTCTCTGTTGCGCCAAAGTGCAGCCTCTGCCATACTTGTTAGAGATCCATATGGTTGATTCTACATCAAAAGAATTGATCAGATTAGGTAATACAATTTGACATTACAGGCATATGTAAAGGGTTAGTAGTTGGAATTCAACTCCAATCTCGACAAGTCAGGATAGAGAAAAATAATAAGGTGACTTCCAGCGAAGATAAAGAGAATGGTCCAAAGATGTTTCTAGTTACTTATGCTCATGATGATGTAATAAATGGTAACTAAGATCATTTTCTTTAAGCAAGGGCTTGTAACTGCATATAAGGACCAATTCAATTTAAACAGAAAAGCAAATTATGTGAGGTTAATACAGTTTGAGTATATCTTTTTTCACTTTTTGTGATCTGGGATTTCAGTACTTTCTATGAATTGATGCGTCTTAAATCTTGATATTCTACAAACAATAAATTAGCAATATCAACTAGAAAATGACAATAAGTAGAAGCCAGGGAATGGACATAGGACCATGCTGATTCCAAAAATAAGAAGTTGATTAATCTCTCACAAAAAAGAATTGTTAATAATAACAACTTGTAATAAGATAATAGCAGAGCTACAAGACAAATAAGATAATTGTCCCTCTCTCTTTTCTGTACTCACTGGCTGAAAAGTTAACATGGGATAAGACTAGATATACACACTACGAATTGAACAACTTTGAATTGCTGAAACATATTATCTATTTTGAAATTCTAAGAAAAGACAATACCTGACAAAACAAACCATCAATCACTCTCTGAAATTGAGGCAGTTCACCATCATGCAAGATAGGCATCTGATATTAACTGAATTTGTGACAGCAGAATATTGCTTCATCCACACAATGTACCTGCTTTAAGATAGTGCATTCGATGTTACTGATACTCCACTAAGTCTTATCGAAGTGCCTGAATGTAAACAGACAAACCATTCATTTTTCGGAAACACAAAAATAAATTCAGTGTCTTTCTCACTAGAATCAAGTCTACTTTGGTAACCCTCAAACTGTAAAAATCATAACCATACAAATGCAAGCTTGCAACCACAAATACAACCGCAATTGTAAAGGAATACTTTCCAGCTAAAGTTATCATATTGATATGAAGAAACATCATAGAGATTTTGAATGATTCTCTAATCTCATCATCTAATAGTATCGAATATCGATAGAGATGACCAGGGCAACTTAATTGCAAATGTATACAATCATTCATAGCTAGAATAGACTGTAAAAGCAAATATTCTATAGGTGATTAAATGATCGACGAGGCCACTGCTATCATGACTTAGATTGAAAGAACAAACAGAGATTCTATCATCACAAAGAAACATTGCATCATCATAAGAAGTTATCATGTGACAGGACACAAGATATAAGTCAAGTCACATCAATGCACTAAAAATTAACCTAGCATTCAATAATATGAGAGTCTATCCCCCAAGAGCTGACTGATTAAAGCCCATTGTACATAATTAGGTACTCCAAGGCGGAAAGATCATGGAAGTGAGTGGATCCAAGTGATAATGAAATATGTGTGTGAATCTAAGTGACAGTAAGCATGTATTGTGTATGAATCCAAGTGACAATGTAGCTTGTGTGAACAGTGAACGTGCTGATATGAGGCCTAATGACTAAACATTCAGTTCCACAAACTGCTGCATGAAATCTTTTAGTCAATGCTTAGGTTTTATCATCCCAATAATAAAAAACAATAACCTCTTTGTACAAATGTGGAGAATAATTGTGTTAACCTCATTAGGTTAACCCTGGCATTATATATATATATATATATATATATATATATATATATATATATATAGTCTTTTGATGCTTTTTACTGCTGATGAATAGTAGTGCTTTATACTGTTGATAACTTTTGACCTTTTGCTGTTTGATGCAGAAATTTGTCCGTTGTTGTGGTGTCTCATCCTGTTTGAAGCTTGAAGATAGTGAAATAATATATATATATATATATATATATATATATATATATATATATATATATATAGTTACAATACAGACCTAATACGAATAGAATTCATTTCAATACAATATTACACAAATACACCCCCTCAATATTTATGGGCTGAAACAATGGATAGATTGGAACGATATTTAGTAAACAAATCAGTAGATATGCCTCTAGCAAAAATATCAGCAACCTGCAACTGAGTAGGAACATGACGAACCATGAGACCTCCATTGGCCACCATTTCACGAACGAAATGGTAATCAACATCAATATGTTTGCTTCGATCATGATGAACTGGATTAGCAGTGAGTAGACCTGGTTATTGGGCGGGGAGGGTCAGGGTTGGTGCGGGTTGGAAGCGGGTCTGGTCCTAAGAGGGTCGCATCATAGAGGGTTGACAGCGGGTCGGGCCAAACGGGTAACGGGCCGATATCGAGTCGATAATGGGCGGGTCGGTAAACGGGAAAGAAAAACAAGGAACAAAGAAAGCCAAAAGTGAGTATAAATGAATACGAATCCGTACATATAATATTATTTAAAAAATCTATTTTATTTTTCAAAATTATCGGGTTTATTTGTTGGCCAAATAACGACCCTGTTCAATAAGGCCCTGTCCAATAAAGCCCTGTCCAATAAAAGCCATATAAATTTGACCCTAACCCTTTAGCCATTGGGCTACCCTGTCCAATAACCAAGTCTAGCAGTGAGATAAGTAGTATAGACATTATCACAATACAAAATCACATGTCGTCGAAGAAAATAACCAAGATCAGCAAGAAGTTGCTTGAGCCAAATAGTTTCGGCAGCAGTGTAAGCAAGTGCGCAATATTCAGCTTCAGTGGAGGATTTAGAAACAGTAGGTTGCTTTTTCGAGCGCCAGGAAATCAAGTTCTTCCCAAGGAAAACAGCATAACCAGTAGTGGAACGACGAGTATCAGGACAACCCGCCCAATCTGCATCAGAGTAGGCAATAACAATAGTTGGAGAGCTGCTGCTATGTAAGAAAAGACCAAACTCCAAAGTGCCCTGCAGATATCTGAAAATTCTTTTCACAGCATGAAGATGAGTAGTACGAGGAATATGCATAAACTGAGACACCGTATTAACATCATAAGCAATATATGGACGAGTCATAGTTAAGTGTTGCAAAGCACCAACCATGCTACGATAATATGTGGGATCAGCAAGAAGTTCTCCGTCAAGAAGAGACAATGTAACTCTAGAAACAACAGGCGTGCGAACTGGTTTAATAGTATGGAGATGAAACTTGCGAAGTAAATAAGAAACATACTTGTTTTGAGACAAAAATAAACCAGATGGAGTACACACAACCTGAACACCTAGAAAATAATGAATGAAGATCCCCTAAATCCTTCATAGCAAACTGAGAAGAAAGGACAAATTAATTTGTGGACAAGAGCAGAGCTACTACCATAACGGGCCATTTAAGAGAGACAGTAATAGTAAGGACTAAGCGAACAGTAGTAGGCTTAACAACAGGACTAAAGGTTTCAAAGTAATCAATACCTGCCTGCTGGTGATTTCCAAAAACGACAAGTCTGGCTTTGAACCGCTCCACAGAACCATCATAATTGTATTTAATCCGATAAACCCACTTACAACCAAGTAAATTCTTATCGTAGTTGCGAGGTACCAACTCCCATGTATCATTTTTAATCAAAGCCATATATTCATCAAGCATAGCTTGACGCCAACGTGAGTCTTTAGAAGCTTGTTTGAAATCAGTTGGTTCTGACTCAACAATTTCAGTTTTTAAATTCATTAAAACTTTGGGCTTGAAACCCCGTCTTTTAAATGGGTGACCATTGGATGTTGGTTTAAGACAACCGGAGGAGAGCAAGACACTTGGGAAGGTGGGGACACATCAAGGGGAGAGGACAAAACACAAGAGAGTGGAGGAGTGGACAACCCAGCAGAATCAGTTGGCCAAGCATGGAGGGAAGCAGGCCCAGGAGTCAGCGTTGACCCAGCAGCGTGAGGAGAGTGAAGATGGATCGCTGATCCATCAACGTTGGAGAGGGAAGGCCCAATGGGCGCTGGTGAGTGAGCGCTTGGAGCAGCAAGCCCAGACGAGGCTGGGGACTGTCCAGCGGGCGCTGGAATTCCAGCGGGCTGGGCAGTGGAAGCCAAAGAAGATCGAGCAGGCCCAGCGGGAGTTGGATTCCCAGCGGGCGGATCAGTTTTGTGAAGGGAAGGCTGGTTTGGGCCAGCTAGCGCTTGAATACAAGGGGAGGGGAGGGAGTGCACAAGAGGAGAGTGACCAATGACGTGAGGGGAAAAACGACACAACTCTAAAGGGGCAACACTCACATTAACATTAGCAACATTTGTGAAACTCTAATCAACAAGCAAAATCGAGGGAGATGTAAATGGCACGGAAGAGTTGGAACCAACAAGCGAGCGATAAGGAAATATATGTTAATGAAACAAAACATGACGACTGATATATACTTAGTTGGTAATAGGATCTAGACAACGATATCCTTTATATCCACAGCATAACCAATGAAAACACATTGTTTTGACTTAGGTTGTAGTTTGTTGATTTTTGAATCCATGAGCAAAGGAAAAACACGCACAACCAAAAGATTTCAAAAAATGATAAGAAGGAGAACGATGAAAAAGTTTCTCAAAAGGAGAGACACCCCCTAGAACCGAGCTCGACAATCTGTTTATGGTATAAGTAGCAGTGTACGAAGCATCAACCCAAAATTCAGCAGGAAAATCAGAGTGAATAAGCATAGTACGAGCCATTTCAATAATATGACGATGTTTGCGTTCTGCAACACCATTCTGAGCTTGGGTATGGGGACAAGACTTTTGAAAAACAATACCATTGTCACAAAAATGTTGAAGAAGATGGGGATTATCAAATTCCCTACCTCCATCACTTTGGAAAATTTTAATTTTGCAATTAAATAAATTTTTCACCATCTTTTGAAACACAAGAAATTAAGAGTGAGCATCTGACTTGCGACGTAAAGGATAAATCCATGAATATCGCGAGAAATCATCAACAAAAACAACATAATATTTATAAAATTGATTTAACAAAATAGGAGATTGCCAAAGATCACTGTGAATTTTATATAATGGATAACAGAACAATGTTCAACAGGTTCAAAAGGTAAACGATGTATTTTTCCTAACTTACAACCAACGCAATCATCATGAAATTTTGAAGTACATGAAATAGACTTATTTGAACATAAAGATCCTAAAACTCTAGATGAAGTGTGACCAAGACGAGCATGCCAAACATCTCCAGACTCCTTAGTAACTAGCAAAGCAGGAACGATTGACTCATTGGTGACAAGGGTGGGTTGAATTGGATAGACATCTTGCTTACTGGATCCCCAAAGCAGAACCTCCCTCGTTGTCTTGTCCTTAACAGAAACAAAGTTTTTATCAAAACACACAACACAATCATTTTCTTGACACAGCTTGTTAACTGATAATAAATTATGTTTCAGATTAGGCACATGACAAACAGAAGAGAAAGTGAGAGGACGACTGGTAGTTTTTAATGTCAATTTGCCAACACTTTTAATAGGGAGAGAGGTACCATTTCCAACTACAACAGAACTTGACCCAATGTAAGGAAGAATAGCAGAAAGCTTACCATCCTGAGGAGTCATATGAGAGGCAGCTCCCGAATCCGGGTACCAAACAGAGTCATTAGCTTCACCACCAACAGACATTGTAGCTAAAGCTCGAGTGACACTATCCGAGGAGGAAGGAACAAAGCTAGAATTGAATCATTGCGGGCAATAAGCCGCTTGATGACCTGGAAACCAACAAAGACCACAAGTATCGGAAGTAGGGGCAGAGTTTAAATTGCCACTTGACGAATTATTCCCTGCTGAGGACAGATCATTAGTAGGAGAATCAGTGCAAGGAATACTAAAAAATGACAAGTTAGAATATGCACTCATACCATTCTGGCGACCCCGATTAGCATTGTTATTGTTATTACCAGATCCACGAGCATTCGATTGATTACCATTGCCGCGATTGTTGTTGTTGCGACCATTATTACCGCCTTTATTCTTATTATTCTTGCCCTTATTTCTGCCACCAGAATTACTTTTAGCAGAAGAAGAACTGGAGCCAGATGACTGAACAACGACCAAAGCATGATGACACTAGTAGAATAATTGTTTATTGCTGCGGTGGTATTGCTGCGGTTTTACCCATACGCAGCAATATATCTCGTAAAAAGAAAAGGTAAAATATAAAATAAAGATATTGCTGCGGTTTCGGCCAAAAACCGCAGCAATATCGTTTCAACAGGAGAATTTTTAAAAAAAGTTGACTTTTTGACCAGACATATTGCTGCGGTTTCTGGCAAGAACCACAGCAATATATTAAAATAATATTAAAAAAATAATATTTTAATATATTGCTGCGGTTTTTTGTAAAAACCGCAGCAATATCCCCATTTATTTCATAAGAGGAACCTATTGCTGCGGTTTCTTTGAACAGCCGCAGCAATAGACTCTTCTTGTCTATAAAAGAGGACGCGCGACCCATTAGGGTTCTTCTTGTCTACTCAGCCGTTTTCCCTATCCTCTCACTGTCCTCTTCCTCTCTCATCCTAACCTCTCATCTCTCTCGTCTCATCCTCCTCCGATTTTCCTCCTTCGCCGGCCATCCTTCTCCGGTGTCTCTCGTCTCATCCTTCTTCTTTGCTCTGCTGCAGCACCATTTCTCCTTCCTCTCCACAGTTGCACCACCCCTGCTGCTCCACACCGCACCACCAGTCACCACCTCTGCATCTTCACCCGCCCTAAACCACCAATGCGCAAAACCCAAATTCACTTTCGAATTTTCGTTTTTTTAAAGTCGTTAAAAGATATATTGATTTCGAAAGGGTTTTAGGCTTTGTTTCCTATTGATGGTTGTGATTTGTTCGCTCGTATGCGAATTGGCCAGGTTTGTTTTCTTTAGATCGGTTTTTGATTTTCTATTTGTTTGCGAAATTTAGTTTTTTTTTTTCTTAACGAAGTTAGTAGGTATTTGCAGAACTTCGAGTGGGTAACAAAGCAATTGTGTGTGGCTGCAAATTTGCGATGTGGATGAGTGGATCGCCGTTGCCGTCGCTCGAATAAGTCGTGGGTCGTCGCCGTCGCTCGAATCAGTTGTGGCTGTTCATCGACTTTTTTTTCATTTTCAATTTTTTCTTTAGTTCTAGTTTTGGCTTGTGCTGTTCGTCGACTTCGTGAAATTAGAGTTGGTTTTTTTTTTTTCATTTTTGATGTAATTACTTTCAATTTTGTCCTTCCTTTTAATTTTTTCTTTAGTTCTAGTTTCATTAGGTTAGCTGATTTTTTTTATTTCATCATTCAGATATTGTAATTTTTAGTTTTCTTTATTTTTTGTTTTATTATCAATGCATGAAATCAGTCGTTTTCAGTAATATTGTACTAGTTTTTTCATTTACGGTTGGATTTCAGCTTTTATTTTTTTTGTTACAAGTTTGTAGTGCATTTCAATCACTAAGTTAGAACTTCATTATTTTGTTGGGTTGGAAAAGTTAAGTAACACTGCTTAGAGTTTATAAATTTAAAAGATGAGTATTATAATTTATAATATATGGTCACTCTCACCAGAAATTTGCAAAAAAAAAATAAAAAAAAATAAAAAAATTAGTTGTAATGTTGCAACATATTGCTGCTGTTGTTTGGTAAAAACAGCAGCAATAGACTCACCTATTGCTGCTGTTTTTACCAAAAACAGCAGCAATAGGTTACTTTTCACTTATTTTTTTTTTGTTAGTCACACTACCTATTGCTGCGGTTTTGGGTAAAAACCGCAGCAATAGGTTGCTATATTGTTGCGGTTAAAAACCGCAGCAATATGTAATTACCTATTGCTGCGCCCTTAATTGCTGAGCGGCCAAAACCGCAGCAATAGGGCACTTAATGACCGCAGCAATAAGCAATTATTCTACTAGTGTGAGAGGATGAATCAGACCCATCCTTGGAGCTTTTGAGACGTTGTTCATGAAGCAGAAGTTTAGGGCGTAAATCATTGAAGCTAAGCGGAAACGGATAATGCAGCAAGGTGGTAACAATATGATCATACTCAGAATCACTATCCAAACCAAACAAAGTGTACTAAACTAAATCTTGATTAGACATAGGACACTGAATTGCAGCAAGAGAATCAGCAATTACTTTAATCTCACGTAAGTAACCATCCATAGACTGAGATTCATTCTTTTTAATATGAGATAATATACCCTTCAATTTCATGAAACGAGCCATACGCGCATGCATAAACCGGAATTGTAAACGATTCCAAATATCAACAGAATTGTGCAAATCATGAACATCAACAAAAACATCACACGATAGAGTGGTAAAAATCCAAGATTTAACTTGTTGATCAATACGAAGATACTCATAGAAGTGCACACTAGGAATCGAATAACCATGTTCATCAAGTACAGTAGAAGAAGGAATAGAAGTCGTACCATCAACTATACCAAGCAACTGATGAGAAAGAAGCAAGCAAGTAATCTGCGTTTTCCATAAAAGATAATCTTCAGGAGAAGAAAGAATGATGGTTACCAGATTGGTGAGATAGGGAGCAGACAACTGTGGGAGGCTAAAGGCAAGCGATAGAACACTAGGAGTGGCCGAAGAAGTAGTGCCTACATGGGTGGCCTGGAAAATCGGATGATGAAATCCAGGCGGAAACCTTGGTGAGCCACGCACAGGAGTGCTGTAAGGCAGCATCGTTTGGCCGGAGGACACGCCAAAAAGGCTCGCTGGCAGCGAGGGTTGAGCGTGGGGCGTCAAGTAGAACTGGGCGGGAAAACTCGCGACTGTTGTCGAAGAGGACAACGAGGGCTGCTCTTGAGAAGCAGCAGCAACAGCTGAGTAGGGCTGGGTACCTGACGAGGCAAGTGAGCCACGCAAGGATGGCTGCGTAGATGATGAGGATGCCGCAGCGGAAGAAAGCGTGGGCGAGGCGGCATCCATGGAAGATGATAGGCCAAAGGAAGAAAACATAGAGAGAAAAAAATAATTTTTAACCTAGAGCTGTGATACCATGTACGAGTGTAGAGAATAATTGTGTTAACCTCATTAGGTTAACCCTGACATTATATATATATAGGGTTACAATACAGAACTAATACGAATAGAATTCCTTTCTATACAATATACACTAATACTCTCAAATGATTACTCAAGCAGAGTCACGACCTTTTGGATTCCAAACACATATTTTTCAAGCACATGATGCAAACATGTTTAGGCCATGTTCTTTGGACTGAATTGGGCTGAACAGAACTGAACTGAATTGCGAGAAACTGAACTGAACAGCGAGAAACTGAACTGAACTGCGAGAAACTGAAATGCAGAGAGTAACTGAACTGAACTGAACTGCACAGTAAGAAACTGAACTAAACTGAACTGCGAGAAATTGAACTGAACTGCGATAAACTGAACTGAACTGAAAATAAGGCCAAAAGAACAAAGCCTTAGTCATGGAAAATCTTGGAGGCGAGTATGCTCGCTATTGGCATGATCATACAGCATTTCTCGTGACTGGTCATGTGCCTCAAACATTGCCATTATTTTGGATGATTTAACATACCTCTTCAAATCAAATGGATCTGAAGGCATTTGTCAACGTCTCAACGATCTCAACCTTGACTTAAGAACCCTAAAACAAACACCTTAAAACTCTCTTCAAAAGAAACATCGAAAAAGGTGCTCCACATTTAAAAAAAAATATATGCCTACTTACACTTAGGCAACTCTAACTTATGAACCTGCAAGTTATTCTGAACACAAAATCCTGCGCCAAATCCATAATCAAGGCCAAACTGAGAATAACCTGCCACAAACCCTACAAGCATACAACATAATGATTAACATGCATCTAACCAACCCAACTCTTCTAATATCCTTCATCTTAATTATACATCTCTAGAAATAAAATCCACAATATTTCTAAGCATGCAGTTTTTAACTCACGAATTATCAGGAGTACCAAAAGAGACAGGGATAGCAATATAGCATAACAACAAAACATTCTCATGCTATGAAAAATATTGCAAAAACTGACACCAAGCCATCTATGCTTCAAAACTTCAGCAAAACACGGTCTTTCAAATTACCAAAGTATAGTGTTCCAAATTCCAATCAAACTAGAGAATGTTGAAGCTGGTCCAAAAAGATCACAACATAATCTCCTTCCAGAGTTTCATTGAACATAGCCTCTTGGTATTGCAAAATCAAACTTGATCTACTACCAAACTTCTCGAAACCAAATTTTTGGTGTCATCATCAGCAATCCAAACACATAAAAAAAATCGAAGGCTTTTATACCTATTGTTATGAATAAGACCTAAATTGTGTTTGATAATGTGTAAAACATGAACAACAATATAATAACTAAATTAGAAAGAAGATTGGTGATCATAATTAAGCTACACCACAGCCAAGGAAAGGGAACAGATTGTGTTTTCATTAGAGATGGCAAAAATCGACCGAACCCACCAACACAACCCGAACCCAACCTAATGATAACTGGTTGGGTCAAAATTTTCAACCTGCTTGATCAATTGAGTCGACCCAACCCAACCCGTTTAATAAAATGGGTTAGGTCAAGCTGAAATTTCCAACCTGAATTCGACCACCTAACTTGTTTACTTAGATGGGTCAGGTTCGGGTTGGGTTGAACCACTAACCCGTTTATTTTTCCACCCAACAAACCAATTCTCCAAGTTTAATGAACAATAATAAGGATTCTATTTTATTTGGATTGTCTTCTTGCTATTATAGACTATTTGTACATCGAAGTTCTTAGAACGTGAGGTACTTAAGTAATTACTAGTCATGCCGCAGTTAATGGAAATTTGAAAATACTATTAAATGGGATAATGGGCCGATTTTAGGTCGACCCATTTATTATCATGTTGGGTTGTGTTGAGAATCCCAACCAATTTAACTAAACAAGTTGGGTTTGGTTGAGTATCTCAACTCATTTAAGTAAAACGGGTCAACCCAAACCTAACTAAGGTCGACCAATTGCCAACCCTAGTTGTCATTAGCTTTCATCGAGGGATAGAAGAATAGCTTTACAAGTTACAACCAATGGAGTTCTCGACAAAAGGATTGTTTCACTTAAATGAAGTTTCTAATTCAATTAACTACCCCAAAACCTACATAATAGAAAAGGTTATATATCACCGTAAACTCATGGAAAAAGTCCACCATAAAACTTTTCATAATCATATATAACTCGTCTCAAAGGATTACTCCAAGTAGGGTGTAAATGAGACGAGACAACTCGCGAGCTAGTCGAGATCGACTCGGTCAAAACTCGGTCAAAGCTCGACTCGAGTAGACTTGACTCGAACTCGAGCTCGACTCGATGACTAACGAATCGAGCTTGAGCTACTACCTACTCGACTCGAAAAGCTCGTGAGAAACTCGAAAAAAAAATATATATAATAAACACTTCCATAGAAAATATTTTCATAGTGGACTTTAATTATAGTTTGTATTTAGGTTATGGTTAACAAGTCGAGCACAAGATTTTAACGAGCCTTAGCCTTGGCTCGGTTCAAAATCTCATGAACAAAGTGGGAAATTATTAAAAATGATCTTTTATGCAAAATATTAAATGTCCCACATTGGTTTATAGTATAAACAATAGCCTTTTTCTCTATAAAATGTTACTACTCTAGCTATACGTATTGTTTGAATTAAAGGTATCCCACATTGGTTAGGAAACAAAAGTTTAAGTTTGTCTTCTTTATAAATGAAACATAAACTTTTTGGTTGGAAACCATTTTTTTAATGAAAGTTTGTTTCAAAAAGTCCCATATTGGTTGGACAATGAAACACCCAACTTTTTTTTTCTTTATAAAAGGCTACTCCAAGTACCTAACTCAAGGTTCATGGATTGACTCAAGTTTGAGTTGAGCCTTGATTTGAGTTCGAGCTTGATTCGAGTTTGAGTTTCGACTTCGAGCTTGATTCGAGTTCGAGCTCAAGTTCGAGTTTGATTCGAGTTCGAGCTCGAGTTTAGGATTTCGAGTTCGAGTCGAGTTTGATTTTTTCAAACTCGCGAGTTTTCGAGTCGAGTCGAGTCGAGCTTGATTTCGAATTTTCGAGTTCAAGTCGAGTTTAGCCAAACTCGAGCTCGACTCGCATCATTTACACCCCTAGTTGTGAACTTGGAGACTTCAAGGTCACAACTTTTTGGATTCCAAATATAAATTGTGTAGACCTATTATTCTTTCTTTGTTAATATATTACACAAAAGTACACTTAAAAAAAACAAGAAAACAAGAAGCCCAGTGGATTATAATTAAAAGATCGTATAGGACAATTGTACCAACGAACCAAAAAAAGCATGAGCTCCATCCATGCTCAAGCAAGAAAAAATATCACCAAGTACAATTAATGATCGTTAGCGTTAGAATTAAAATACCTCCAAAAGATTATCCTCCACACACAACTTATCTCAATTGGAAAAACTTTTAAAGCCTATGACAAGGTGGAACCACCTTTCTTCTCTTACTTCAAACAATCTACTTCATTAGAGGAAAGCTACAAGAGAAAGAATTAGAGAGAGAAAGAGAAAAGCCAAAAGAAAAAAGCCCTAATTTATCTCAAAACAGAACCCTAGCCAACCAAAAATTTCCCATTCCAATTATTTCGCATCTCAGATTGCAAAAACATTCCTGCTTTGCTTCATCAATGGCCTTTTATTGGTCTTAGTAGTGATTATTGGAATCCAATTATCAATTTTTTTTTTAATTCAGCACAATATTTCCCCCAAACTTGTGTTAGAAAGTCCGATTAAACTCTTCTTAGTTTCTCGAATTCAAGCATCAATTTCTGAGAGTAATTTATATCATCTCTTGGAAGGTTTTCAGCTGATTTCTACTGTTTTCTATAATGGGATTTCGACCCAGTCTTTAGATTGGATCAAAGGTTTCATTTTTCTTCCTTTCAAATTCAAATTAGATTTCCTGGCTAGGGTTAATAGGGTTTGGGTTGCTATTTCGATTGAAGGTTCGTTCTGGTGGCTCGTGTGATTCCTTGGTGCGAGTGGTTCTGTTTCTTTGATGCCTGGTGCTAATTTATGGTTGCTTCTTGGTGGTTTTGTCCTTTATTGGGATTTCGCGGATGCGATTTGGTGCTTGTCTAAGAGATTGATTAATGATGGATCATGTTTGGTGTTGTTATCAATCTTCTTGGCAAATTTCAGCCTTAGATGCTGGGATCTTTTTCTTTTTCAAGATGCCGCATTTTATGCGACTTTCCTTGGTGTGAGTAAGCTTTGCTCTTTCTCGCCTTTAGACCCCTTATTCCCAGTTTGTTTTTGGGTAGACATTGATGAGATTAATATGTTTTATTCATCTGTTCTTTTACCTGCATTCAATGCAAAGTGCACCACTGTGAGTATGCAGTGCCTCTACTCGATTTTAGACCTATTATCATTAGTATATTTCTACATAGAAACTGATGAGATAAAAAAAAATTATCTACATGTTCGATTGCCTTTAATTATTGATTTGATTAAGAAAACTTCTCATTTTTGTGGTATATTTATAAGAATGGATGCTGTGAAGGAAACCGAATTACCCATAAAGGACATCCTCCTTGATTCCATTTGGTCACCTAAGAAATTTGTTAATTTCATGTATTGGATTTGGGCTCTTATCTGCTCTCTAGAAATGGGTGTATTGACTGCCAGCTATAGTTATTTAAAGATGTCAATCTATGAATTTGGATTGGCTTTCTATGTATTGGCAATCTCAATGAAATCCAATCAAGCCTTCAGATTTTATTGGAATGGATTTGGTTGGTTGTATTGCATAGTTTTGATCTTTTATAAAAACTCTTCGCTCCTTAGAAAACTTGGCTTTTCAATTGAGAAATTTTTTGGCTACTCCATTCTAGGCCCCAGAAGCTATTGGAATGGAGTCAAATGTTTATCTCGTCTGTTGCCTGATGAAGGCTATTCCTATTGTTTGCAGCAGCTCTCCTCAAAAGTAAATTTCCATGAGTATTTTCAAGTAGCTACTGCATTGTGTATGCGTTTTTGTAGTATGTTTGTTATATCTGGTCACTTAACTACTAAAAAGAACAAGTGGTTATTTTCCTCTTGAGGAACCACTGATATGAGCCATGCAAGGTTATGCCCTTCTTCATGTTCAATCTTTTATGCAAAGGTATACTTGCATCAGAACTTCAATCTTTTAGCCAAAAATATTAGAAGTTTAATTTTGTGTGCCCTGTATCTCAGCATGTTAATTAGAAAATTTGGTTTCCCAATGCTAGACCAAAATCATGTCAATTCCTTTCTTAAAAAAAGATCACATTTACTACTTTTTCTCGTCTTGACAGTGAGATTTGTCTGTACAACAAAGTTAAATCATGTTAATCCCGTATGTTCAGTTCATGGGAAGAAGTTTTCTTGTGCTCCCTTAATTTCTTCAGTTATCAAGCAAGGCAAAAATGTCTAAATTTTAGTGAATATAGAGGTAAGTTATTCTTCTCCTCCAATCTTTGACTTAATTGAAAGATTGTTTAAAGACTTTCTTTTTTCATGTAAAATTATTAGAAGTATCTTCTTTCATTATCTGGTTTCCAGTATGATAATTAGAAAATCTGATTCTTCAGTCGAAATATTGTTCGGTTACTCCATTCCAGGCCCCAGAAGCTATTGGAATGGAGAAGAACGTATATTACAGTTTTTGCCCGCAGAGGGATTTGTCTATTATTTGCTACAGATCTCCCTTGAAGAAAAATTCTACGAATACTCCCAAATAGTTATTCAATTATATTCGTGCTTAATAATTCTGGTGGTTACATTTGACCAACCTTTTTTTCAGAAGACCAAGTGGATGTTTTCCACTTCAAGAAACATTGTTAAGGTAAAGGTTCATCTCATGTTCAGCCCCAAATGTGTGGGATTTATAGTTTCTCAAGATATGATAGTTTTCCCCTGTCTTCAGGATATTGTTAACACTACTATTAGTGAATTTATGTGCCACATTCTCTCTAAAGTAAGACTTATTAATTCCTTAGTCCCTCCTACTAGTCAACTTCTGGTTTGTGTGATATTTATTAAAGAATCATGATTGCTGGCTTTTGGAACATAAGAGGGGTGTTAAAAAAGAACTCTTTGGTTGATATTCGAGATTTTTGTAATAGTAACTTCATTAAGGTCTTCATGATTTGTGAAGTTAAGTCTCAAGCTCCCCCCTCCCTTATTACAGCCAATCAATGTGGGTTTCAGTATGTAGATTACGTGCCCACCTTAGGTCTAGCAGGTGGGCTTTGGTTATTTTGGAAGGATTGTAATCAGTCTCCCTTTAATTTAGTAGTTATTTATAAAGCTTCTCGGTTTATTGCTAGTAATATTACTCTCCTAAATGAAAATATTTCCTTTATAATCGTTTTTATTTATGCTCCTCCCAAAAGCCAACATAAAGCTGATTTCTGGGAAGAGGTCTTTGAGTATGTGAATTCGCTAACTTCTCCCTTTGTGATTCTTGGGGATTTTAATGAAATTAGCTGTGAACAGGATAAATTAGGAGGAGCTTCATTTAACTCTAATAGGCTCAACGCTATGAAAAATGTTTTAACTCAGATACCTTGAATTGAGCTTCCCTTTATGGGATCTAGATATACTTGGAGGAAAAAAAGAGCAGGCCCAAACAATATTCTAGAACGCATTGATAAAGGGTTAGCTAGTCAACTTTGGCTTAATCACTTCCCTCAAGCAACTCTAAAGCATCATCCTTTCACTTCATCAGATCATTGTCAAGTAACACTAGACTTAACTAAGAATAAAACCTTGAAAGCTCCCCCTTTTCGTTTTGAAAAAATGTGGTGTCAACGAAAAGACTATGATACTCTTGTCAAGAAAACTTGGTGTACTCGTTTTGATGGCTCCCATATGTTCAACCTTGTGAAGAAATGTAAACTTCTAAAGGACGAATCAAAGAAATGGAATATGTCCCAGTTTGGTAATGTATTTAGACAACTAAGAATTGTTGATTCTAAACTAGCAGAAATTCAAACTAATTTATTAGTCCATCCCTTGTGCTCTTCTCTCAAATCACAACAAACTCGTTTTCTTCTAAAAAGAGAAAAATTATTATCATATAGTCATGATTATTGGAAACAAAAAAGCAAGACTAATTATTTTCATCTTGGGAATGCAAACACAAGATATTATCATACTCATGCTACCATCAGGCGAAATGAGAATCAAATTAAAAACTTTACTACGGAGACGGATCAAATTATCTCTTCTCCAGCTATTATTTCTAGTGAAATTACAAAGGAATTTTGCAAAAGATTTATTTCAAATCCAAATTGTGGATTTGATGAAGGTGTTCACTTTAATCTTCTTTCTCCTATAATCTCTGATGAAGATAATGCCTCTCTTATAGCAGTAGTCTCCGCTGAGGAAATTAAAGAAGCTGTCTTTGATCTATCTCCTGACAAATCCCCTGGTCCTGACGGTTTTCCTCCTTTTTTCTTTCAGAAATATTGGACTCTAGTGGGTAATTCTATCATTAGAGCAGTAAAAGCCTTTTTTCATTCAGGACATATATTGAAAGAAATAAATCACACATTTCTTGCTCTAATTCCTAAAATAGATAATCCTTCCAGTTCAAATCATTTTAGACCTATAAGTTTGTGTTCAACAATTTATAAGGTGATTTCAAAAGTAATAACTCATAGACTAAAATTTGTGTTAGGAAAAATTATTCACCCTCTACAAGGGGCCTTTGTTCCAGAACGTCTTATTCAAGACAATATTCTAATTGCTCATGAGGTCTTCCACTCTTTTACTAAAAAATCTGGATCTGAAGGGTGGATTGCAATCAAACTCGATATGGAGAAAGCTTATGATAGATTAGAATGGGACTATATTTTCGTCACTATGAGGAAGCTGGGGTTCTGCTCTCAATGGGTTGCTTGGATATGGAGTTGCATCTCAACTCCTTCCTTTTCGGTTTTAGTCAATGGCATTCCCGGTGATCGTTTTACCCCGTCCAGAGGAATCCGTCAAGGTGATCCGCTCTCACCTTATCTCTTCATTCTGTGTGCTGAACTTCTTGCTAGGCAACTGTCAGCGGCTAATGCTCAAAGAGATAAATTAATTGGTGTTTCTATAGGTAAATCTGGTGTTCGTATTCCTTTCCTTACCTTTGCTGATGACACTATGATTTTTGCGCGAGCCTCTGATACTAGTTGTTCTACTATTAAGCTAATTCTTGATAAATATTGTTCTATGTCTGGCCAGCTTGTTAATTTTCATAAATCTGCCTTTCAGTGTTCTCCGAATGTTTCTGATGAGACTAAAGTTAATTTTGCTTCGTTACTTGGTATGGCTGAAACAAACAATTTAGGGGAGTATTTGGGTTGCCCAATTATAGATTCTCGAGTTACAAAGGAAACTTTTGGGAAAGTTTGCAATAAGGTTATCAATCAGTTACCTAAGTGGAAAGCCAACTCTCTTTCCCAAGCCGGTAGAACGGTTCTTATCCAAGCGAACTTGGCTACCAAAGCCAATTATCAAATGCAAAGTTTTTATTTGCCAAAGACTATTCTTTCTAATTTAGACAAGTCTTACAGGAACTTTTTCTGGAATAAAGACCACTTAAATAAAACTGCTAATTTGATTGGATGGGATAAAATTTGTCTTCCTAAACAATTTGGGGGGTTGGGTATAAGAAAAGCTAAAGTCAATAATGTAGCCCTGCAAATGAAGTTGCTTTGGAAAATTCTCAAACATAAAGATAATCTTTGGGTTAGTCTAGTTAAAAAAAAAGTATAGTAAAACTAGTGATATCCTCTCTCATAATGTTTCTCCAGTAGCGTCTTGGCAATGGAGAAAGCTTATGTCCCTTAGGCCTTTGTTTAAAAAGGGTCTAAGATGGCAGGTTGGGAATGGTAGAGATATTAGATTTTGGGAGGATAATTGGGTTTTCCAATGTCCCATTAGTATGGTGGTTAGTCCTATCCCAGGGACAGAAGGTGCTATAGTTAGTGATTTTATTAATGAGTTGGGGGGGCGGGATGGTTCCAAGCTTGAAACTGTAGTACCTTCGCATATTGTTGCCAGGATCTCTTCTATTTTTGTGCCGTCGTCTCCTCAGCCATACTCTCTTGTTTGGGGGTTGACAGCGGATGGAGAATACTCCGTTAAGTCTGGTTCCCTTTTAGCCCAGGGAGCTTTTAATCCATTTTGAGAAGGTAGAATTTGCTTGGATTTGGAAGCTTCATGTCCCTCCGAAAATCAAAATGTTCCTTTGGGAAGCCTGTCATGATGGTCTCCCTACTAAGGATAGACTTGAAAAATGCAAAGTTTTTGTTCCTCAGCAATGTGTTCTTTGTTGTAATGCTTCGGAGACTATGACTCACCTCTGTTTTGAGTGTCCGTTTACTTTACAGGTGTTCTCCTGCCTTCACGATAGTGCTTCTTGGCCTTCCCTCCCTGGTAATATTAGTTTCTCTAGTTCCTTTTGTCATTCTACTCTTTCTGATGATACCATAACTAAGTATGCTTTTATTTGGTGGTTTATTTGGTTCACTAGAAATAAAGTTATCTTCAATGATGAGGGGTTTTCTCCTCGTCGTGTTAGTATTATGATTAAGAACTTTTTTGAGCAATGATTGAAGACTGATCTGGATGATGGAAATGGTAATGTCGTTTCCACCTCTATCATCAAAAAGCCCATGTCCAAGTTAAATAGATCCGGCCAAAATCTTATTTGGTCCCCCCCCCCTCCTTCTAATTACTGCAAGCTTAATTTCGATGGCTCTAAAATTAGTAATGGGAATGCTTCCTTAGGTTTTGTTATTCGTAATAATTATGGGGAGGTTCTCCTAGCTGGTGCCAAATCTTTGGGGCCCCATATTTCTATTTTGCAAGCTGAAGCTTGGGCTCTTAGAGAAGGAGTTAAAGGAGCTATTTCTCTTGACATTTCTAATATTATTATTGAAGGAGACAACTTAGCTGTTATTAATTCTATGAAGAATTGTTGGCGCATTCCGTGGGAAATTTCTAACATTGTGAAAGATGCAGGTGTGGCTACACGATGGTTTCAGGACTGTCAGTTCCGTCACTGCTTCCGCGAAGCTAACAAGCCTGCTGACTTCATGGCTAGAAAGACGCATGCCCACCCCTCCTTACTGTGTTGGTTCCCCCCGTACTGTCTGGATTTTTCCCTCATCATCCGAAAGGATGTTTTAGGCTGGCCTCCAGATTAGAGGGTTAGCCTAAGTTTGTTCTCCTTATCAAAAAAAAAAAAAAAAATTAGCGGAAAGCTACAAAAGGCAAGCAATGAAGGTCTGTTGGCCTCTTTATGCATCCCATATCACTCTAATTAATACTATTCGAAGGTGTTTTCATAATACATTTTCACCTTATCAGATTTTTTTGACAACTAAAAAAAAATTTCTATATAAGAAAGTGATAATCTGATAATACTAAATATTAACATGTCAAATAGGCCTAACAACAAAACGTTCATGAATTATCCAAAATAAAATATATGCCTTCAAATGCATACATGAGTATCAAGAGTAAGAGCAAAGATCAGAAGAATACAACTTATCATCATGCAAAAAATTATAGACATCCAACTCTTCTGAATATCCTATACGAGTAACTCTTAGATATTTAGGTCATCCTAGACATCCAAGCAAAAAACTTACTATATCCCACATCCAGTTGCATGATAGATTGGGTCCCAGGCATGGTATCAAAAAAACGCCCAAATCAGTTTCGTTCGCCCATATTGCAATGGTTTTCAACATTGACGAACTGAAGGTGACTGGTTCAACAAGGTGGATCTTAATAAGCCGAAATTTGGCCGAACCAACCGTGACAAGGTCATTTCGCCAGTTTTCGGTACTAACTACTAAGGCCCTGTTCTTTTGGACTTATTTTCAGCAAAAATAAGTAAAAATAAGTTCAGTTCAGCAAAAATAAGTTCACTTCAGCAAAAATAAGTAAAAATAAGTTCAATTCAGCAAAAATAAGTAAAAATAAGTTCTGTTCAGCAAAAATAAGTTCAGTATTGCTACTAATGTTGTAATTATTATTTTTGTTTTCAATATTACTATTAATATTGTTATTATTATTAATATTATAATTTTAATAACGATGAATTTGTAATTTTTTTTTTTTAATTTAATTTTTTATTTTAATATTTTTAATATTTATTATTTAGTAATTATTATTTATTTATTATTATTATTATTTATTATTTATTATTTATTATTTATTATATATTATTAATTACTTATTATTATTTTTTATTTTTTATTTATTATTTATTATTTAATATTTATTTTAATTATTATTATTTATTATTTAGTATTTATTATTTGTTATTTATTATTATTATTATTTAATATTTTTTATTTTCTATTTCTTATTTCTTATTTCTTATTTCTTATTTATTATTATTATTATTTATTATTATTATTATTTATTATTTATTATTATTATTTATTATTATTATTATTAATTATTATTTATTATTTATTATTATTTAATACTTATTATTATTATTATTATTAGTATTTATTATTAATTATTATTATTAATATTATTATTATTATTATTATTATTATTATTTATTATTATTTTTATTTATTGTTTATTATTTTTTATTTCGTATTTATTATTTTTTATTTTTTATTTCGTATTTATTATTTTTTATTTCTTATTTAGTATATATTATTAATTTATTATTATTATTATTATTTATTATTATTATTATTATTATTATTTATTATTATTATTATTATTATTATTATTATTATAATTATTATTATTATTATTATTATTATTTATTATATATTATTTATTGTTTATTATTTTTTATTTTTTATTATTATTATTTATTATTTATTATTATTATTTAATATCTTTTATTATTAATTACTATTATTTTTTATTTTTTATTTTTTATTATTAATTATTATTATCTTTTATTTTTTATTTTTTATTATTATTATTATTATTATTATTTATTATTATTATTATTTATTATTTATTACTTATTATTTATTATTTATTATTATTATTATATATTATTTACTATTATTTATTATTTATTATTTATTATTCAATATTTATTTTAATTATTTTTATTTATTATTTATTATTTATTATTTATTTATTATTATTATTATTATTATTTATTATTATTATTTATTATTTATTATTATTATTTATTATTTATTATTTATTATTATTTATTACTTATTATTATTAGTAGTAGTAGTATTTATTATTTTTATTATTATTAATATTATTATTATTATTTATTACTCCCTCCGTTTCATTTTAATCCACACACTTACACTTTTTACGCATGCCAATGCAAAACTTTGAGGACATATATCTTTAGTTTTGTATTTGTTAAAATTATAAAAACTACATATTAATAAAATAAATGTTATGATGAATCTAACAAAATCCCACATGACTATATTTTCATCCGCGTATAAATCACAGATGATGGTCAAAGTGAAATTTGTGAATAGTGTAAAATGTCAAAGTGTGTAGATTTAAATGAAACGGAGGGAGTATTATTATTTTATTAGTTATTAGTTATTATTTATTATTATTTTTATTTATTATTTATTATTTCTTATTTATTATTTATTATTTATTATATATTATTAATTTTTTATTATTATTATTATTATTATTATTATTATTATTATTATTTTTATATTATTTATTATTTATTATTATTATTATTTATTATTATTTATTTCTTATTATTATTATTATTTATTGTTATTTGTTATTATTATTTATTATTTTTGATTATTAATTACTATTATTATTTATTTTTTATTTATTATTATTATTATTATTATTATTATTATTATTATTATTATTATTATTATTATTATTTATTATTATTATTATTATTATTATTATTATTTATTATTTATTATTATTATTATTATTATTATTATTATCTATTATTTATTATTTATTATTTATTACTTATTACTTATTACTTATTACTTATTACTTATTACTTATTAGTTATTACTTATTACTTATTACTTATTATTTATTTTTTATTATTTATTATTTATTATTTATTATCATTATTTATTATTATTATTATTATTATTTATTATTTATTGTTATTATTAAGCAAAAATAAGTTCAATTCAGCAAAAATAAGTAAAAATAAGTTCAGTTCAGCAAAAATAAGTAAAAATAAGTTCAGTTCAGCAAAAATAAAATAAGTTCAGTTCAGTTCAGCCAAAATAAATTCAAAAGAACAGGGCCTAAGACTACTTTTCAGATTTTTCAGGAATATTTCCACTAACAAGGACCCGCTGCTCTCTACAGTATTATAAAGTGGGAAATACTAAAGATTTTATTAACTATTACAATTTTAAAATTTATGATTATATTATCACAATATTGGGGTACACTAAAAAAACTAAAAGATAACATAAAACGGACTATAGTAACAAATTTGTGGACGAAAATTGCGACGCGGTCCGCATTAAACATATCCTTTCCGTTTTTGCGAAACCACAACTGTTTCTACGACCATGATGATATTTACATTTACGAATCATGGTTCCAAGAGAATCAACGAATTCGTTCTAACAATATATCACAAGATCATCACGAAAGGAGTACATCACAACAACAATATTTACTTTGTCACACGGAACCCAACAAGATAGCAAAGCCCATACCACATTTTAGAGCATAATATATACAACCTCGGTTTTTAATTTCTAAAAATACATGTAACATTGGAAATTGTGCACTATCCAAATACTAACTTTGATCGCATTACAAAGCTAATATATAAATACAAATGCTATCATATAATATATTATCAGATTGGTCTCAAAATATATTTTCATATTATCAATTTTTTTATAAGGTTTTACTAATCGGTAATTAAAGATATTAGCAATTAAAGTGTATTGGCAGATGTGAAAATCAACTTGTGGCATGTATTTAAAATCGAGGAAGTATTTACTTTGAAAGCTATTGTTCACGGAGAAGCTCTCACCATAAGAGGAAGCTTTTCCTTCAAATAAAACGAGAACTGCAAAAGTTAGGTAACATGGTGGTATTGTCAACCTATTAAGAAAAAACTTGCATAAATTTTTTTAGGGAATTCCTAATACACCCTGAAATCACTAGCCCTGAAAATTCAAATATGCGACAACACAATAAGCTCCTCAGCTTTCCTATTGTTGGTTGGCCTTTGTATATGATGGTAATAAGTAGACAGAAAAGCCATGAAGGAAATAAACTCACCATGAATCTCCAAAATAGATGCCTTGAGTCCCTGACTATACCTAAATTGAAACCTGCTTATATAAATCATAAAGGCCATCACCTTAGGTATGAACTTTGATAAAAACCAAAGCATAACTAGGGTAGCCTAATGAGCATTTCATCCACTTGACCACTTCCATACAATCCATAATTTCCGTTGACAACACAATGCTAAAGAAATGAAGTTCCGAAAGAATATAACACCAATCGTTTACACTAAAGCACAATCTTAGACATCAAGTACTGCAACTGCTGTACTATACTTACCTCCCCTTTTTTACTTTTCAACACATTTTGACTTCCCACTCTTTTTGGAATTTTTTTTAATCAGAAAGAAATAAAAATATAATAAATGCAGGGAAATAAGCTCTTTATTTCATAGTAGTAGCAATAAGAGAATATTGTATTTCAGTTTTTGTTTTTAATTTTATTTTCCCATTTAATCAGATTATGAAATTTAAAAAATTACAAAAGTTTAAAGCTCCCAAAACACTTTTAGCTTTAAAACAGATAATATAATTTTTATTGTATGATATTAACACATACTTCCTTCGTCCCAGAAAGATCTGAACACTTGTTGGGACACGTAGTTTAAGGTGATAAGTTGTGGTGTGGTTATCAAATGTTATTTTATTTAAAAAGTAGATGTGATAGGAGTTGGTGGGGTATTTTTTATTAGAGGAGAGAGAAAGTTGGTAACTTTTTATTAATAAAATGTAGAGTGTGGGCCAAAGATGTGTAAAAGAAATTATATATTAATGGTGGGACCATGCTAAGAATGGAAGTGTTCAAACTAATTTGGGACAAACATAAAAGGAAAGTGTTCAGACTATTCTGGGACGGAGGTAGTATTATGTTCCCCCGAATTATGTTCCCCCGAATTATGTTCCCAAAACCCGTTTCAAAAAAAATCCCTCTTGATGTCCGAATTCTCCCAACTAGCGAACCGCGTTCCCGTACCCGTTCAGCGATCCTACGCATTCCGCGAATTAGGTAACACCAACATGATTCCGGAATTGCATAAATTCGTGAAAATGGGCAAAATCGGTTTCATTGAACATGCTGAGGTCGAGATACCGGAGATTCTCCGGAAGAGATGGACCCAGTCACCCGTCCGTGATGGTGAGCTGTTCAAGCCAAGACTCAACTTCCTGGATGATGAGTCACTACTGTTGGACCTCCCTCTGGAAGGCGGCAATCTCGGCTACCGGCTCTTGAAGGGCTTCCGGCTGAAATATGACATGCTAGTGGATCAGATCCACGCTGTCGCTGCCGTTCACGCCCATAACTTGGCCGTGCTAAGATGATAATCTATTTTTACCAAGTGTTTTATCGATATATTTTGATGTTGAGTCTAACTTTTTCCTATATTTCTTTCAGTCGGCCCATTCCGGTAAAGAGCTTTGTGACCTCTACCGGTATTTCCAAGCATCCTACTTCAGTGAAGTAGACGGTCACAAGGCCACCAGGACGCTAAGCTGGTGGCCGCCAATGCGGAGCGGAATAAGCTCAAGACTGTGAAGACGGATCTGGAAAGGCCCAAGCTGATCTGCACTCGACTAATGTCCTGAACAAAGCGAATACGCTTAACTTGAAGAACAAGGACACTGAGTTGGAAGCAAAATACTGGGAGGCCGACGCTGTGGTCGAGACCGTAGGTCCATGGACTTCGTCCATCGTTTAGCCAATCGGTACAATGGGGGTTAGGCTGCCGCCATGAGGTGTGCTAAATATGCCTTCCCCGGTATCGATTGGAGAAAGGTGGAGGATGCTCATGGTCAACGGTTGTTCGAGATCCCGGTTGAAGGGGAAGTGCTTGACTATGGGGTGACAGAGGCTGATATCGCCAATGCTGATCCTCGCGCTGAATTCGAGGAGCAGGAAGACCAGGATAACGTCAAGGAAAACGCTGACAACAAAGTTGTCAAGGACGACGATCAGGATGTTGATGTGGTCGTCCTTGACAAGGACTCTGACGGTTCCGATCTAAAGGCAGCTAGTGCGCATGTCGATGAGGCCGCGAAGGTGTCTGGTGGTGTTGAGGCCAATGTGGCCGGGGGTGTCAGACTCCGAAAAGGCTCTCGCTTCCGACGGTGCCTAGGGTAATTAGCCTAGGTTTCCTCCTTTTCCTATCGTATTTTTACGGTCTTGCCGTCTGTTGTCCACTTTTGTACCTAGTTTATACTAGGATGTAAATATGACTATTTTTATCAATGGAACTTATTTTGCAAACTCTTCTGTCGGTTATGCAATTGTTTAATAATTTATGCTTTATATGCGCTGTTCTTGCTTTACTTGTTATTGGCAAATGGTGTACTATCATAACGGCAGATCCGCGTAGGTTCATAGACCGTTAAATAGATTTGTTTGTCTATCTTATTCCAGCAGATCCACTAGGGTCATTGACCGGTTAAAGTTAGAATTAGTCTTGGTACACGCTTTATTGCCGACAGATCCATTTTAGGTCATTGACCAGCAAGAAAGTTGTAAGGACCACTTTCTGTCGGCAGATGCAAGGAGGTCTTTCACCGACAGGAGGTGTCTCTTGTGTTGGCAGATCCAAATAGGTCATTGACCAGCACTAAGAATCTTAGTTTTTTAATTATCCGTGGCGGCAGATCCGATTAGGTCATTGACCGCTAGGGAACTTATTCTACATTGTCTTAGTTTCTCATTACGGCAGATCCACTTAGGTCATTGACGGTCAAGGAACTACAAATAAGTTGTACGCATTATAGGTTAGAAGATGCTCATCTTATTAAAAGTGGCTCTTCCCGGCCTTACCGGAATGATTCTATTGAAAGTAAATAACACTAGTTCCGGCTACAATGTCGTATTAGTAAGCAATGCTAATCGTGGCAACAATGTCGTTTTATTATTAACTATGTAATTAAGCTAGGGAATCATTAAACAATGTATTTCTTGAGTACGCTGGCATTCCAACTATTATTCAGCAGCTTGCCTGACATGTCTTCCAGCCGGTGTGCACCCGGGACTATTTCCTCCTTCACTAGGTAGGGTCCCTCTCAGTTGACTGTCAGTTTGCCCTCAGCATGGGCCTTTCCTGTAGCTGCTGTTCGCCTAAGGACTAGATCCCCTATCTCTATTGGTCGGCTTCTCACCCTTTTGTTGTAGGACTTGCTTATCCGGTCTTTGTAAGCGGCCAACTTAAGCTCTGCAGCAAGCCTTACCTCCGGCAAGAGATCGAGGTCTTCTCTGTGTAGTTTATCATTCAGCTCAGGATCATAATTCAGAATCCTCCAGTTCGGCAGTCCGACTTCGATCGGTAGCACCGCTTCAACGTCGAATGCCAGCCTGAACGGGGTTTCCCGGTTGCATCCTTCTTGGTGGTCCTGTTAGACCATAATACTGCTGGGACAATGTCGGCCCATGCGCCTTTCAAATCATCTAACTTCTTTTTTAGTGCGTTCAGAATCTGTTTGTTGGCGGCCTTAGCTTGGCCGTTACTCTAGGGGTGACACACTAAGGAGTATGCTAACTTGATACCGTATGGACCCAGGAAGCTCTTAATCGGTCCGTAGTCAAATTGGACGCCATGATCCATAACTATCCCCATGAGGACGCTGAATCTTTGCATTCCGCTCCGCCTCGATCCATTTTGTGAAGTAATCAATTTCTACTATCAGGAACTTTCTTCCCCCAGACGCCGGTGTGAATGACCCTATGATATCCATCCCCCACTGAGCAAAAGAGATTGGATTCAAGATCGGCTGCAAATCATTCGCCGATTGGTGGTTGACTGGAGCAAACTTGTAGCATTTGTCGCATTTTTTCACATAAGCTTGTGCATCCGCCAGCATTGTCGGCCAGTAGAATCCTGCTCTTAGTGCTTTTAGTGCTAGCGTCTTTCCGCCAATATGGTTTCCACACACCCCTTCGTGTATTTCTTCAATCATTTTAGTGGCTTCATAAGCTGTTACGCACCTTAGGAGTGGGAGTGAAAGACCCTTTTTGTACGTTTGCCCCTGGAAGATGCAGTACCATACGACCTCCCTCTTTATCTTTTTTGCCTCCATCTTGTCCTCATGTAAACTATCTTGTATGCCATTATCTCGTCATACTACTCTTTCCCCTGACTGATTGTGTTTACTTCTGATTTGGCGGTGTCTATGCTTCTTTCCGCCAGTATCTCTATCATGACATTGCGCTTCAGATCAGTCGTACTGGAGCTGGCTAGTTTGGATAGGGCGTCCACCGCCATATTCTCAGTTCGCGAAACCAACAAGCGCAATCCTGCCATTATTTACTTTACCTTGCTCAGGTACTTCTGCATTACCGGCTATCTAGCTTCGTAGGTGTCTTCAATCTGACTCGATATGAGCTGGGAGTCTGTGTCCTTATTTTCTTGGCCCCTGCCGCTATGCATAAACTGATTCCGGCTATTGCCGCTTCATATATTCCGCCTCATTGTTGGACGCTTTAAAGCCAAATTGGACATCATACTCAAACGTGCCCCCATCTGGAGACGTCATGACCACTCCGGCACCTGAACCTGTTTGGGCCGCGGAGCCGGCCACAGATATTTGCCAGGTACCAGTAGGTTCCTTAGAGTCCTCACCGGTGGTCTCGACTATGAAGTCGGCCAGAGCTTGGGCCTTGATAGCTGTACGTGGCCGGTATTCTATGTCGAACTGAGACAATTCAATTTTCCCACTTAAGCAGCCTACCGGTCGTGTCTAGCTTGTGAAGCGCTTTTACTAACGGCTGCGAGTACTTTGATGGTATGGGAGTCGAAGTATGGTCTGAGCTTTCTTGCCGCTATTAGTACGGCATATGCCATCTTCTCGAGCAACTCGTATCTCTGCTCTGCCCCTTCCAGTACGTGACTCACAAAGTAAATGGGGTGCTGCTGCTTCTCCTTTTCCACCAACAGAATTGCTGCTACCGTCTTCACAAACACCGATACATATAATTGGAGCTTATCCCCCATTTCGGGTCTTGTGATAGTCGGTAATTGCTTAAAATACTCCTTGGGTAGCGTTTGGGAACCCGGATTTCATTTTAATTGTAGTATTTTAATTCTAAAATTTGAAATTATGTATTTTAATTTCAATTCCAATTTCTCAAACTTGTTTGGGAAACATGGGAATTGAATTCTAATATTTCAAATCTATGTACTTGTTTGGAAAACATTGGAATTGAATTCCCGAATTATAATTCCATGCTATTGTTTGGATAACCTTATAATTGCATTCTATAAAAAATATTAAATCCACAGCAAATAAAAGGCATTTGACATTCCAACAATCCAAAATTGTTATAACAAAAGTTATCTCAACATAGAGAGCAACATTCAAGAGTAGTATTTGATAAAGTAACGCAAAAAACCTACAATGACATACGAAAATGAGTCAAACTACTCAGCAAGGCACAAGAGTACCCAATTAAGTTTCTCATCCTCCGGTAGCTCTTTCAACATTAGAAACTCGTCGGGATTACCAT
The DNA here is from genome assembly GCA_947646795.1 of Beta lomatogona. Lineage (NCBI taxonomy): Eukaryota > Viridiplantae > Streptophyta > Magnoliopsida > Caryophyllales > Amaranthaceae > Beta > Beta lomatogona. The sequence continues at coordinate 1,772,314 of CANSNZ010001069.1, forward strand.
TCATAAACCTTTTTACTGCCCTCATAATCTGATTCCTAGAAATGCCATATACTTCAGACACAACAGTATGTATCTCTTGACAAGTGGGTTTCGGAGTGTCATTCATTTTGCTTTGCACATATTCTCTGAAGGACTCGGCAAAACTGTTGACCGCATCAGCTACACTATCTTTTTTCCGCTTGCGAGAGCCCGAAACGATTGGATCCTTGGATGAGCTCTTCCCTTCACTTATAATTTCCTCCTCCATGGCATCCGCTGCCTCATCATGTTGTTCTGAACCATCCCCAACAGCTCTATCTGCACGAAATAAAGTGCATATATCTTCCCAATTCTCTATGCACTTGTTGCGATAAGAAACTGCATTTTTGTTCTCCTAAAAAAAGGGCAGAACATGATATATTTTAGCATATAATATCACATGTAATGACTGCAAATGTATGCTTTTATACTTACTAAATATCCCATTTGAATTTGGATGAAGACACACAGACCACTAGTGAATTTATTCATCACAAATGGATTCAAGATTGACAGCAGTAGTTCTCAGTTACTAAAGCAAGGGAGTTTCAATGACAGCTAACAAGAATGCAATCAAAAGAAATTAACACATCAGGATTCAGGAGGCAACTGCACTTTCTCATATAAGGTTGCACTGACTAAGCTAAGCATGACTTGAACACAATAATGATATGCTCACACAGATTTGACAACACTAGTTCTCAGTTACTAATTGCAGTAAATTTTACATTGAAAAACCATCTGATCACCTATATTATACAGCCAGACCTTAAGTAAAATTATGTCTTATCCAAACGGGATAAACCTAAGCATACAACAAAAGCCGCAGGAAACAAATGAAATCTTAATGGCTTTTAGCAGAGATTGAGAAAGAAAAAATCAGTGAGCCTAAGAAATATGTCATTGCTAGAAGCGTTAAAACAAGAACATTTATAAATTACAGAACAAAAAGATTTTGAATATGGTTGCAGAATATAGAAAGTTTGTTGAAATAAATACCTTGATATATTCCTCCCATTGCTTTACATCTTCAATTGTAATGACGATCATTTTTCTTTCATCATCCCATTTAAACTTTATATAAGTCTTAATGTCGATGATGCAACCATAGTGTTTCTTCCAAAGTCTGGTTCGATTTCTCACATGCTCCACGTTGATTGGGATACCCAACTCTTTCTTTAGTTCATCGACAACAGCTTGGTAGGCTTGAGGCTTAAAATCTTCATCTCCTTTTTCCTTGTTGTGGAGTTGTTCCAACAAAACTCGGGTGAGAATATCATCCATCTGTTTATTCCAAGACACATAGCTTCTTTTAGGAGCTTGCACAGGTTCCTTCCGTTTGTTGTTCATTACCTGCCAACAATTTCAAATACAAGCAAATTTATAATCTACGAACTAATTAACGTCAAACAAATTTATAATCTATACATCAGAAACTACTGTTACCCAAAAAAAAATAGGAGGGAGGAAAAAAGATTCAGCATTAGAAACTTATGCAACTAAAAAAATAAAGGCCCAAATTATGGCTAAGGTCAACAATTCTTAAATGTTGTTGAGTTGCGAGGAAACTAGGGACAGTACCAGTTGGCTTATTGAGAGTGCAGTTGGATAATCTGAAGATTCTGAGCTGAAATGGCAGGTTTTGATCAAGTGCAAGCTCTGTTTCAATACCTAGGTTATTGTTGTTGTTGATGAGCTCAAAGACCTCAAGCTTAGAGCAATTAGCGAGTGAAATATTACCTGAGGATTAAGGATGTTAAATGGCCGAGACAAAGTGGAAGGCTCCCATTAAATTGATTCCTGCTAAGATCTAGCTCCTTAAGGCTATTTAGTTGTGCACAAAACTGTGGAACAACTAGTTAGTTGCTTTTTATTTGCAGGTAAATCATATATTACACCCAACTATGAAATGCTAAAGTCAAATGAGACAATATCATATTTTAGTTTGTTCATTGTGCACATCAAACAAACTAAGAATGCAACTAATGCATGCTCTAAGTGGTAAAGTTGCAATTTGTTTTTCAGCAAACCAGATGTTTAATCACACATATTACCTGCATCAAATAGCAGTACCAACCAGGAAACATGAACGAAGGCCACTTTGACAGGATTCACACAAGACCAACAAATGCATTTTACACAATGAGCAATTACCAACTTCATCTCAAAGCACTTTTAACGGAAGAAATTGAATCTACATTTGAGAACCATGTTCATATCTACAACAAAACTCATAAAAATTACCACCTGTCAAACAACCTTCATCATACAATTCATACACGATTATGAAAAATTAAAGTCCTAAACATGCACGAGAAAGTAAGATACATAGCCATTATGCAAGGCACTTTGATAATAAAGAATTTACCAGGGCCTTTGACAAGACTGAATGTGTACTCAACCAATCACTCCTACTAGGATTTCATAAACAAGACTAACAAAATCTTAACATCTTAAGGCAGTGTGCTTATGACATTTATGTAAAATAGTATTCTTTAAGCTAAACAAAGCAAAGTAAAGACAAAAAATGAGCCAAAAAAGGCTGACCCTTTAGTCTATAGGTCCAATAATATGCTACTACAATATTAAAACGTTACTAGAATAACTAAGGTAGAGGATGTGAGGTAGCTCCCCTTCGATCTTGGTACTCCCGAAACATTTTTCTTGCCAATTAATCTCTAAAATCGTTCCATTGAGGTGAGGCTTGTGTCGTTGATACGAAATCCTCCCCTTCATCCTCTAGGGTATCTACAGCTTCAACATTTGATAAATCCTCGTGTACCTCATATAACAAATTCTCCTCATCCAAATTCTCTTCTCTAACAAAGTTATGGAGAACAAAACATGCATTTATGATTCTTACTTGCAGACGAATGCAGGCGAATATAGCCCACCTCTTTTTCAATAACCCAAATGCCCTTTCAATAGTATTATGTGCAGACGAATGACGCAAGTTGAACAATTCTTTATAGTTTGTAGGAGTAGTTTCTCTCCACAAGTTCAAATGGTAACGAGTGCCTTTATATGGAGCCAAGAACCCTTGTGCATTAGTATCCCAAATCAACAAGAAGATACTTATCTGTGACATTAAAAAAAAATTAAGGAGCTAAATTGACTATTATTATTAAAAGGAGAGAGATGAAAAATCTTGAGGTTTTTCTTACTCTTGGGAACTTTGAGACCATTAGGTCTTCGGAGGGCATCCCCTAAAATGCGAGGTTCGGAAGCCGATCCTTCCCAACCCGGCAAAACATAATTGAACCGAAGACTAGGATCACATGTAGCTAGTACATTGGTAGTAATATCTCCTTTCCTATCTCTATATCTAGGCCGATCTTCAACTCGAACTGTCATCTTAATAAGTGCCCAATCAAGTGCCCCAAGTGCCCCCTCGAACCGCTTCCACTTATAGTCTCCATCATATGTCACACTAGAATCTACTTGCTTAATATATAACTTGCCTATCTTCATCACAGCTTTGAGCACGGTATGGAACTGACGGCTTATCGTTTCTCCCGAATGAGTGAACACAACACCAATCGTTATGTTCTTAAGATCATGTGCAAGAGTATGTAGAAAGAAAGCAACAACTTCTAAGACTGTCACATTCCTAGTAGTAACTAGACCACCTTTATCCACTAAAACATGACATAACTTATCAAAACAACTCTGATCCATACGCAACTGCTCCTTATAAATTCTATCATTCATGAGGGAATCCAACCAATACGCTCTTTTCATTGCACGTTCATGTTCATTCCAAGGCATGTCCTTATGCGTAAACCTATTATGCCATGCACCCACTGCTACCATAATAAAGCCACTTAAGTTCCAATTATTCATCATCATTGTCATCTCTAGTTCACTTTCTAATAGTAGAAACTTGTTGATCATGAGACATATTGTATCTTGCTATATACTGAGACATAAAAATAGCCAAAGTTTAATAAATAACAAACACATCACCATCTCATAGCCACAAAAAATATGGAATTGAAAAAATCGTAATCTGACAATTGCGAGCTTCATTATGTCAAAATACCTGAAAAGCTACATAGACTTTACAATCACATTACAACCAGAGATATAATACATACTAATTTACATGTCACCCAACAAATGTATAACCCAGATATAAATAATCTGGCAGCCTATATAGATAAGATCAAATTATACCAAACTTCAAGAAAACTGCTCCAACAACATCAAAATTAAACATCCAACGTAACAAAAGCATGAATATAACTACTTGATCACAGAACTAACCTGAGCTTGAAATAGGTAGTCCGATAACTTTTTGTCTCCTCCTTCCCCCCTTTTTTTCAATTCTCTCTATGAAGGTGTCGAACAAACAAGAACCAATTATAAACCTTAACAGAAACCAATTTCATTGATTAAAATATACTTTTTATTTAAACAAAACCAACGAACCAGGTGTGAGATTTGTGTCCTTTGCTCTTGGACAATGGATTAGGCTTATTTACTCGCCCTTGTGAAAGTATTTAGAGCTACAAAGTTGGTTTAGATTGTAAGTTTCAGATGATACAAGTCCACAAAATAAGTTATATAGTGAAGATTAGTTCATAAAATAAATTAAAATTAAGTTTCATCAACAACTATAATAACTCATAATAATCTCAGATACAAGAAAAAGACTAACCACAGTAGTAGGTCGGAAACAATAGTACGAAAACTCATAAAAACAGACAACTAGAGGCAGAGAAATAACATAGTTTCAAGATGACATTAAAGTTAGACAATAATTGATGATTACCTACTCGATATAAACAGAAGTTAAAAGACTTTGACAAAAACTTTACCAGACTATCAAATTGTAGTTGTAAAATGCAAAATCCGCAAAATTCGAACCCAAACCCAAACCCTAATTTTGCAAAATTCGAACCCAAACCCTAATTCCGCAAAATTCGACAAAAATAAGTAAAACGCAATACGATTATAGCCAAAGAAACATCAAATTCACAAATTTAATCATGAAAAAAGCAAAAAAAATCATAAACTCGACGATATCAGAAAATAAAACCTAATTACAGAAGTAGGAAAAAGATGAAAACAAAATTGTACCTTCAATCGAATATTCTGAGATGCAAAATCGTTCCTTCAATCTTTGATATCAACCGCAAATTCGTTCTTTTAATTTTTGAGATCAATCGAATATGGCAGAAATTGAAATTTCATCTTGGAGAAATCGAACGCTGTAGAAATCGAACGCTGAGGGAGGAGAGAGAGATAGATTATCGTGTTTTTTTAGGGGAAAGGGTGAGATTTGGACTGGGCCAGAAATTGAAATCACATGAGGAGGGGGTGTGATTTGGAAATAGCTTTTTTTAACATGGCTTGGAATTGAATTGTAATTGGCCCAATTCCAATTACAATTCCATTAGTTATCCAAACAATGGAATTGGGCCAATTCCATCATTTCATTTGAAATCATGGTTCCCAAACAGGCCCTAAAGCACAATCTTAGACATCAACCACCCAAACTCCAAACCCCCCTCTACTTTGGTCAATACGCCATACCCCACTTCACAAGATGGTTGAAAATTGGCATCACTAAGCCCTAACTACAAGAGGTCTCTCATTGGATCTCAATCTCTTTTACAAACGCAACAAGAACTTGAAAAGAGAGACTTAGTGGAGAAAAATACTAATAATTGTGTACTACATAAGCAAGATTGAAACAACATAATCCGATCACTTAGAGAGAAATATATTTTCTTCGACCTATCCAGTATCTTTGAAACCCATAGAATCGCCAATATATGTCAAAGAGATTCATTCAAATCAGCCTCTATGCATAATTCTAGAACTTCAATGGGTAATTGGATAAAACCAAAACTATTCAAAATATATCATACGAGTTAACTATTTAGTTCTTGTTAGTTCTTGTTAGTTCTTACCAAATGAAAAGGATCCAATATACCTAATAAAAATTCAACAATTCTTCACCTTTGGATTTCTTCTAAATGAAAATTTCAAGATGCGTTGTAATCAAAAAGAAAAATAAAGGAGGAGAATTATAAAAGTTCATAAATAATGGAAGCCTAGATAAAGAATCAAAATATGTTCTTCACCCGTAAAAGATTTTCCCTTATCTTTTATGGATATACATACTTAGGATCATTATGTGCCAGCAAAAAGATCTAATGAGACACTCCACTCACTCAAATCCTCTTAATCATACACAATGTTTAAATTCTAATAACCCACTTTTCTTCATATACCCTTACCACGAGAAATCCATGTAATCGTAAAGATAAAATTATGCTAAACTACAATCTTATAAAAGGGTATACAGTTCAAAGAAAGATTATACATAAGAAACTTAGCATGAAAACTAGAGAAAACTGAGCCCCTATTCACCATCTAAACTTTAAGAACTTCTTGAACCATAGCACACAAAAGAAAAGTCATTCAATGACGTTTTGAGACTTATTGTTTCGTAAAATGTCCTTCATTAACGTGTGTTTTAAATCGCATCATGACATTCATCACAGAATGTTAATTTACCATATTATCTGTAATAATTTATTCAACAAGTGTATTGATACATTTAAATTCATATAAGACATAATATCATACTCATATTTTCCTCACTATAAATGGTTGTAACCTCTTAATGTTATATTTATTTATTTTTGACATCAATTGAACGTACAACCTAGAAATTGGAAATAGGAATTCTAGTTCTACGACTAAGAATTGCCAAATCATGGGCTGGGGAAACTTCTTGTCTGCTTACCTTTATAACCTGACACCACTGGAACCTACGAGCAATCATTAGAATGTCCTCAACCGTGTGTTGAATGGAGATATCCGTCATTCGCTTAGACTGTAGTTGTTGAACCAGATTGTGTGAATCCGTATAAATTAAGAGGCAGGTGAGCTGTGTTCCTTTTGCCCATATTAAAGCTAATAGGCAAGCTTTAGCTTCTGTAGTAAGAGCCGATGGAGCGAAGAAACAAATTCGTTGATAATGCGTAGTATGACCTCTGATATCCTTTGCCACCCACGCTGCTCCTGCCATGTGAGTACTCTTATCCCACGGCCCATCCAAATAGATTCGGGCATCCGGAGTCCCCCGAGTCTCTCTACCAATATTTGCAATGATAAAACCGGGGGGGTCGTAGGCTCGTTTCCATGGCTTAAAGTCGTCTGCCGTCCCTGCACAAAAATCAAGTGTTGTTTCATGTTCTCCTCCATATGGTGGTGAAGAAGCTCATTGGTAGCACGTTGGTGCCTGAAAATTTGATTATTTCTTGTAGTCCAAATCGCCCAGAGCGTGCTAATAAAAGCAGGTAGCTGACGTCCATTTAGGCCCTCCTTTTTTTTGTAGTAAAAAAATATCGCCATTAACCAATCCACGAAACAAAGAGAGGAGTCAGCTGAAAACTGGGAAGGAAGTTTGTATCTTTCCCAGGCTTCACAGGCCAGAGGACATTGTCTAAATAAGTGGTGACGATCCTCTGTGTCCCCCAGACATATAGGGCATTGCGTAGAATACCCCATTCCTCTTCTAAACAGATTCGAAGTTGTAGCAATGCTATTTTGCCACACTTTCCAAACAAACAGTTTCCATTTTGGCAAGATGTTCATGCTCCAAATGATACGACAAAATTTCGTTCTCTCTGGAGTTGTCATGCTGTAAATATCGTTTTGTTGTTGGGATACAAGGGCATATCCCGATTTAGTAGAGTATTCAACTGATCTGGTAAGAGACCAAATTTGCCTATCTTGCACTTCAGTCTGCGTAGGCATTTCTATTTCTTTTATCATGCGCGCACTTTCCGGGATGAAGTAACGATGAAGTTTTTGTATATTCCATCCCTTATTATCTGGAAGAATTAGCTCGGAAACCCAAAGTTGGGCTGTTTCTCTTAGCTGGATGTCATCTCGAAAGATGGGAGTGTGGCCATTAACCCATTTATCTTTTGAAGCGCCAATCTTAACCCCATTACCCACCTTCCAAGTGCTATAATTTTGCAACAACCGGCTAGCTTGAACTATACCTTTCCAACCCCAAGATAATCTTTGGTAGTTGGAACGTGCCGTAGATAATTGAGTGGTTTGCCGGAAAGTTTTCGAGATTAGCAGTTGTGGGTTATGATGTAACCTCCATGCTTTTTTCATCAACAGAGCCGTGTTAAAGTTGTCTATACTTCGAATCCCCAGACCTCGCAAACCTCGTGGCTGTTGAAGAAACATACGTCGCTTCCAATGTATACCTTTATTATTCTTATCTTTCCAGAAGAATCTCGCTAACATTCCATCAATCTTGTTGGCAATCGTAGAAGGGATTCTAAAAACAGCGATATGATGCATGATTGATGCAATTAGAATAGAGTTAATAATGATCAACTTGGTGGATTGAGAAAGATGCCTATGATTCCATTGTGAAATTATTGTTGAAATTTTATCCAAGAGAGGTGTAAATGTTGGCATTTAGAACCTTAAATATCAATAGGTGCCCCGAGATATGAACCCATAGAAGGCTTCGTATCCATTCTTAGGATAGTTTTTAAATCTTATTGTGCTTGTGCTGAAATACTGGGGCTAAATTTGACTAAAAATTTTTGGAGATTCACCATTTGACCTGAGATTTTATAGAACCTGGCAATTATATCATTCATAGATGTGCATGCTTCCGGTGTAGCTTGAAAGAAAAATAAAGAATCATCTGCAAAAAATAGGTGAGAAATGGTAGGGCCCCCTCTTCGAAGCTGGATTCCCTTAAACAGCTGAATATCTCTTGCTAGAGTTGTCATTCGCGATAAAATATCCATGCAGAAGAGAAACAAATAAGGGGATAGGGGGTCTCCTTGACGCAAACCAGACTTTGGTGAGAAAGCCTTAGTTGCAGAGCCGTTAACAAGTATCCTATAAGAAACCGTTGAGATACATTGTTGTATCAAATGGACCCAATTTGGGGGGAACCCATATGCTGTAAAGATCTTCAGCAAAAACAACCAGCTTACTCTATCATATGCTTTATTCACGTCAAGTTTCAGTGCCGCAAGATAGCGGGACCCGGAGCGTTGCTTATTAATAATATGCATCACCTCATGAGAAATAAGGATATTGTCATCCATGTGCCTTCCCGGAACAAAAGCATTTTTATAGTCATCTATAAGATCCGGCAGTAGGGGCTTCATACGAGTAACCATACATTTGGATGCACACTTATAAACAACATTACATAGACTTATAGGGCGAAGATGACTAACCTCCTCCGGGGGTGTGATTTTTGGAATTAGGACCAATAATGTTTTGTTCCAATCTTTCAATAAGTATCCTGTTGAAAAAAATCTATTAACCGCCTTGACAGCCAAAGGACCCACAGTATCTCAATATAATTTGAAGAATTCTAACGAAAAACCATCCATGCCTGGCGATTTATCTTTGTCAATATCAAACATTGCATTTTTTATTTCCTGTGGAGAGAAAGGTGCCTGCAATGAGAGGGAAGCCTCGTGTGAAATTGTTGGGAGATGGAGTTCTCTTAATACCAAGTCGATGTCCTCTCCATGTTGTGTACTGTCATTTACCAAGTTTGAGCTCGGAATGTAGATATCTTGGAAATGGTTCGATATTAGCAATTCGATCTCTTGTGCATTGTCCACCCAAATTCCATTCTCATTTTTCAACGTGTAGATGTAATTCCTTTGCTGCCGTTTCCTTAACCTGTTGGACATAAATTTAGTATGGAGATCACCAAAGCGAGTATTATGATCTTTTAACTGTTGTTTCCAACATGTTATGGCAAGTGATGCTTCATCTATGAGCTGACGCCGAAACCCTAACACTTCGGTCCCTTCTAAAATTGTGTTTATGTTACTACTTTGAGCTTGAAGATTATCAAAAATAGATTTCCAGTTGACTCCCCAAAAAAGTTTTTTGACGAGGCACCAACTTTTTAACCGTTCTCGGATGAGTCTAAGTTTGCAAGATAACGTATACATGTACGAACCAGCAATGTGCATTGACCATATTTCTTCTATTATATCTTGGACCTCCTGTTGAGTTAAACTCCAATTTTCTATTTGATATGGACGAGATTTTCTCCGTTGAGGCGGATCTGTTTGCAAAAAAATGGGGGCATGATCAGAGGGAACTATCGGGAAATTTCGGATCATAGTTTACGGGAACTCATCAAGCCATTTTTTTGAAGCATAGGCCCTATCTAGTCTTTTCATGACTAGATCCGGTTCATCGCTATTGTTCCACCATGTGTATCTGGGACCGTAGAATGGTATATCATGTAGATTCAAAACATGTTTCCAAGTCACAATTTCCTCCCAACCTCGAATTAAGGTTGATCCACCCAATTTATCCGAGTATTGATCAACTTGGTTAATATCTCCGATAATTAGATAATTATCATACGGTTCCAGTAAAGATTGTAAATCATTCCAGAGTAAGTAACGTTGTTGTTGTTGTGACTCCCCGTACAAAAACAAAACGTACCTTATATTACCATTCCAGGGTGATATTTTACAGAAAACAAAGTGCCTGGATCTTTGAACCACGTCCACTACAAAGGGACCCCAGCAAAAAACTACTAACCCTCCCCTTGTACCCTCAGCATCTATTCCGCATACATTACTTGGACTAGTTGTACTAAGTAGATTTTTTACATACTCTACACTAGATTTTATTTCTTGCAAAAACAAAAACATAGGATGAAACTGTGAAATGAGCCAGAACAGGTAAGGATTTGTCGGGCTATCTCTGGCATTCAAACCCCGACAATTCCATGACAAAATATTCATTGGTCAAACGGTGGTTGATCTGGGTCAACCACATCCCTTGTAGCATTTTCTCCAGTAAGTGAAATGAGCATGTCAAACTGAAAAACCATTTGCTCTTCTTAACCTTCCCTGGGAGGTACTGCTGCTTCCCCCTCATCTAGAATTATTTTACTCCTTTTAAGGCTCCAAAAGTCAGATGTTGCTTCTGGAGAAACCCTCGCTACACGTTTTTTTGGTCCACGTGAACTTATATCCTCATCAATTTCAACTCCCATGTTCTCGGCCATCGAGAGATCGGTCAAAGCTTTTGCTCTAAATTGATGATGATCATCTGGAGGCCAAATATTAAAAGCACCCTTTAATTCCCATGATTCCAACTTTCTTTTTTTTCTTTTTATCTCGTTGTTGCATTGTTGTTCCTGTTACATTTAGAAACTGTTATGAGACAAGCTTCTAGTAAGTGGGCCCTCTCTGCGCTTTTTACCGTGAAACATGGCTGAAGTACATTGAAGGCCTATGACAAGTTGTCGAGGCTGGGAAAATAGGCCCCCTGTACCCTGGGTTTGCTCATTGCTTGGCTCGGAATGGAGATTATCTAAATCCAGCGGACTGGTTGGTAAGTAAAGCCATCCCAATGGGCCTTCTCCACACCATAACCCTGATTGTCATGCATTTGCAAAATAGGATTAAAATGGTCTGCTAACAAAGGGGGAGAGATACGGAACCTGTCATTGATGAAATTGGCAATGTTGCGTAGCTCTTCCGGTTCCAAATCACTTGCGTTGGAGTGGTGCTGATGGACGATCTGAGTGACTTGGGCCTCTGCTGCATTTCTTGAACCTGAAGAGAAATGGGCCTCTGCATACAATTACTTGGTCTAGCCTCATCGGGCCCTGGTGGAGCCCTCATAACCCACCCACGTTGGACAAGAGCTTCTAAAGTACCCTCTTCTGGGTTCTGCTCCAAAATCGAATTATGGACGGGCCTCGTAGCAGTACAAGTGGGCCCTGAGGTTTGTCTGCTACGTTCACCTTGTATGGAACAGACCCTGCCCGCCAGATTCATTGTTCTCTGGGCCCATGTGGATATACCTAAAGCATGGAGCAAGCCCCTTGAATGTAGGCCTTCACGCTGAATCAAGTCTTCTTGGCTATTCTGGGCCTCTTGTATGATTGGACTTGAGGGAAGGTTTAGGTCAAAACCTTGATTACCTGAAACATGAGGATTGATTGGAGGTGCTACTGACATCCTCGACTCCACCTCCACCCCAACCCGCCTTCCTGGTGGGGGAAGAGATGAAACTTCTTCCTCCCACCTCACCGGAGTACGGTTTGTAGCGTTTGGAAAATCGGGAGGTGGGTTAGTGTGGTGTTGCGAATTTTGGTCTGAGTAACCATGTACTGCCTTTGCATACGAAAGTCATTGAACTCTGGGGTAGCTTTGTAGAATTCCTCAAGCGAGCTACTTTCATTTCCTGGAACATTAACAAATAAATTCGGGAAATGGTAGGGATCCATTCTTGGTACCTGAAAATTAAGCGGACCATGGTGAAGGTTGAGCCTTGGATTTCTGTGGATGAACCGATCTTGGAGTCCCCTTATCATATTAGTATACAAAGGTACTCGTTCTCTTGTCTTTAAAACTGTCATACCATCATGTTCAAAATTCCTCATGCGTCTATGAATATAGCGGTGAGCATCATAGAGCGAAAGGTTGCATCTTCCTGTGTGGTGCCCTACACAACCACACTCTTTACAAAACTTGAAAATACCCTCATAACGAAAAAAGACCCATGCAACCCGATGTTCGTCTATTGGAATAAAACACCCTGGGATTAGGGGTTGTGATAGATCTATCACTAATCTTACCCGAAGATAGGGTTGTAACGGTAGCCCCGGGCCATGGCTATCTACTTCCTAGACATAGCCCACGTGATTCAATATTCTAACAGTCCATGCAGGATCGAGAAAAAACCATGGAAGATCATGAATACGTACCCATATTCGTGCCATGTTAAAATTTATGCTTGTAGGGATTTGCGTTTCAGCACAAGGACGGAAAATGATTGGCTTTCCATCAACTATGGTGGTATTTATTTCGAGAATCGCCTCCTTATCCTCGAGGTTTTCGCATTCAAAGATAAAGTACAGACCCGTACGATGAATACGGACAATTTGACGAGTTTCCCAATGATTATTCACTATATTAAAAACCAAACTTGTGGATGGGGAGAATTATCAAAGAACATCCCCACGAGGGCGTGGGCCCAGTTGATGTAAGGCTGAGGTTGGGGATTAGGGGGGACCGAACCAGTATTCCCATCCGCTGGGTCATAATACGATGAGTATTCTGTGAATATTCATTAGATGAGTTTGGCGTGTTTGGTGTGTTTGTGTTGGCCATTTAGAGAGGAAAAAGGGCTTCTTTAATGGAAAAGAGTGAGTTTGTCTTTCTATTAGTAAGTAAACTGATGGAGGAACTATTACCAACTTTCAACAAACCAAATATTATAAAGGGAGAAGTGAACCAGGGAAAGGGGGATATTTTGTGTACCTTACTTGCATGGGAGACACCTGTTGAGTTGATGGACTCGGGCAGTGGACAGGTAATCTGAGCTAAGGAACAAATCTGAAGAATGTCGGCTGAAAGCGGCGCCTTGGGATACTCACGTTTGCAGTGAGGTTGGGACTCTCAGAGATGAGAGGAGAGCTCTAGGGTTTCTAGAGAGATACGGCTCTATGGTTGCTAATAAAGAAGTAATTACGACAATTTTGACACTTGAAAATTTACTTCATATTTCTTAATGTTATATAGTGTACAAAGATAAAGTTCTAAAGAGTATACTTTTAGTTATAATTTAAAGAATATTTTTTCTTGAAGTAATGATAAAGTAAGTGTTTCTCAAGGCCAAAAATGAGATGACTATGAGAACACAAAGTAGCCAGTGACTAGTGGATACAAAGTTCAGTATTAGTGGTCAATATAAGGCTCTTTGTGCTTATGATCCTCAAGCATTACAAAAAAAAAGCTCATAGAGCGACGAATTTTAGAAATGGATTTATATCCGTTTCTAATTTAGAGACGAAGAATTTACAATCCGTCTCAAAATATATTTAGAGACGGGATTTTAAAATCCGTCTCTAAAGTGTTGGGACAATTTCTCCTAGACTTTTTCAAAGAAAGTTAGATCTAAATTAGAGACGGATTTTTAAATTCCGTCTCTAAAGTGTTGGGGCAATTTCTCCTAGACTTTGCCAAAGAAAGTTATATCTAACTTAGAGATGGATTTTGAAATCCGTCCCTAATTTAGGCACGGATTTGAAAATCCGTCTCTAATTTTAGTCAAGTCCATATTTTATAACGCAATTTAGAGACAGATTTTGGAATCCGTCTCTAAGTTAGAGACGGAAATTCAAATCCGTCTCAATATTAGAGACGGATTTTGATGTGTCGTATTTTTATATAGGTTTTAGGTGCATTTATGTTGCATTCTAGGAGCATTTAGATGCATTATAGTTCATAATTGCATATTATTACTTAATCTGTGAAATATTACTCCTCTTATGCGTTTTTGGTATTATTTGATGAATTTCAGGTGTTGAGAACATAATTGGAGTATTATTGGACAAGCTTGAGTACTTAGGAGCAATTGGAAGCAAGCTACATTGATAAGGATCATTTTGGATGTATTTGAGTGCAAATTGGAGCTAAATTGGAGTTGGAATTCATTGAAAGAATTGTGGAAATCGAGTCATGTTTACTTTTTTATCCATAACTTTTGACTCGATGCTGATATTGGGTTGATTCTAGCGGCATTGGAAAGTAGGCTTGAAGAGATTTCCAACGATAGGTTGCATGGCCCTAGGCGAGTTGCATTCTGAGAGATACGGGCTTCGCAAGTTGGCCTAGTCTGCCAGAAACTTCTTACGCGCATGCTGTTTTGATAATTTCGGCCATTTAATGATTTATTTGGCTTCCTTATCTTGTAATTTCGGTTTACTACTAGTATTAGGAGTTATAACTATATATTTTAGGTTTTCTAATTAGAGGAGGACATCTATTATTCTCTTTTCAATATCACCTTTTTTTTCCTCTGTTTCTGTTGCTACTTTGGAGATTCAAGATTCAAGCTTTCATATTCATCTTCAATTCAATCAAGTTTTATTCTCTCATCTTCTCTTTATTATTAGTTTAATTATGTTTTCCATTATATTTATTGCTTTTATTGCCATGATTAGTGAGTAGTCTTTTTATCTAGGATTAAGTTGAGCCCTAGTACGGATTGATCATGTAAATTATTCTCTAATTCCCATGTTATTGAATTATATGTTTAGGGTTTGATAAGTTTGTTGTTATTGTCAATTATGCATCTTGATTTAGCCCTAGTTTTATATTATCAACGAAAGTTGGAGTTGAGATTAGGAATATTTATTTGATGTTAAATTGTTATTTTATTAATTGAGTTCATCAACGAAAGTTGGGTCTTAATTTAGATAATCTTGTTATTGATTTGAATTCTCCCGTGAAAATAAAAATAGGAGACATGCATGTTAGTTAGGCCTTTTGCTATCACGAAGGTAAGCTCTAGGTATTGAGGAATGACCAAGTATTTAGTTTCGGTTCGCATTTGTGCTTTATTACTGAGTCATAAGGGAATGTCAATCTCGCCTAAGCTATAATTGAATAACTGGGATGTGAGTCGTGTTTTGATCAATTCATATTAGTGGTGATACTTAATTCTAGTGTTTTAATCATCATATTCATATAGTTTGCCATAAATCGTCATTAGTTTAGCCTTTAGTTTATATACTATTCTTCATATATTTGGATTGTGTAACTATTTCGTAATCTAAAATCAAGTAGTGTTTAATCTTGCACCTCCTTGAGTTCGACCCGTATGTGCTACAACACCGTACACTTGCGGTATTAAAATTAAACCCTAACAAATTTTCTAGATCCGTTTCTAATATTTCTTTTAATTATTATGACTTCCATACATAAAAGTATACAAGTAATACTTGGTGTGATTGGTTGGAGTTTCTCCTTGTGACTTGGAGGTCACATGTTCGATTCCTACCAACAGCGGTTCTTGCGACTAGGGATTCCCCTTACCCCTTACCCCTGCGATGCTGGACCGGGTTGACATGAGCTAATTCAGAACCGATAATGGGACCTAGTTGAACCGAACAGCTAACGACAATAGGTGATTAAACCTAATCAACTAGAATTGATGTCCTACAACGAAATTAGCAACTATTTTTAGTTGCTAATTTCCTTTTTTTATTTTCAGTGAATTCAATCAGGGACGAATTCCCTAATTCCATCTCTAAATTTAGAGATGGAATTTAGATTCCAAAATCCGTCCCTAAAATTAGAGACGGATTCAAAATCCAATTTAGAGACGAATTTTTGAATCCGTCTCTGAATTTAGGGACGGATTTTTGAATCCGTCTCTAAATTTAGGGACGGAATTTGGAATCCGTCTCTAAATTTTAGAGACGGAATTTGGAATCCGTCTCTAAATTATTGAGACGGATTTTATGGATTTTCGTCCCTAATTCGAATTAGCGACATGGTTTTTAACGACGGATGGGTTCCGTGTGTAAATCCGTAGCTAAGCACATAGAGCGACGGATTTGGCCAATTTAGAGACGGATTTGTTCCGTCGCTAAAGACCAGTTTTTTTGTAGTGAAGTTAATTGGGGCAGATTTGTATGGATTAGATATGCTGCTCCCAAGCATCGATTCATAATGTGGCTAGTGGTTCAAGATAGCCTGAGAACCAAGCAAAGACTGAAACAGTATGGCATATGTACTGATGATAGGTGCTGCATCTACTTGCAGAGTATTGAAGATGTGAACCACCTTTTCTTTGATTGCGTATTCAGCAAAGCATGTATCAAGGGGATCTTGGAATGGCTTGGAATCAGCTAGCAGAATAGAACTCTCCCACAACTATGCAGATGGCTGAGAGCTAGGTGCAAGATGAACAATGTTATATAGAAAGCGGGTTGTTATGGCTGCGATTCTTGCTACTGTTTACCTGGTTTGGAAGAATGGGAATCTTGCTCTATGGGAGCATCATATGCATACTATTAATCACACAATTAAAGAGATTAAGTATACGGTAAAGAATAGGATTGTACAGATACTTAGTGACAAGGTAAATGTCATAGATAGAGAATGGATTGAAAACTTGTAAAGGTTGGGCATCTCCAACTAGTGGTGTTTGAGTTTTTTTGCTAAACGCATTATAGGTGTATGGTTGCTTGGTTAATCCACTTTATTACTTACCAAAAAAAAAAGTGTTTTTCAATAAATCTACCAACATTGTGATGGTGGCGAAGTGCTTTGCGACACTCGAGGGTGCAAGTATGCAACCTACACAATACCATGACCGCGACAACAATCGGATATGGAATGTATTTTTCTTATGCTAGGTAGTGTGGAAAATTGTTGAACTCCAATAAACCCCAAATTGGATAGCTTATTAGAGATAGACACAAAAAAGGCAACTTAATTCATTTAATCCATAACGAAATTCTGATCTTCCCTTTTAGCGAAAAGGAGGACTCGAAGTATTAAAATGCGAAAATAAAGAAAGAGAATTAACCTACTTCAAGCCCTAAAATTCTCCTTTATATAATCTTTATGTTTTCTCACCTTTGAAACAAACACAAATAAACTTACTATAAGCTAATTTCTATTCATTTTTAATGATAACATCTAAATACTTCCTCCGTTTCTTTTTACATGTTACACTTTCCTAAAACGGAATGTTGCAAAATACATGTTATACTTTTTTTTCTTTCCCAAATTGGTAAGTTTTGCCCTATGAAATTACCAACTTACCCTTACTTACTACAATTAACAAACACAAAACCCACTTAATCTATCCTATTAAAACACAACCTAATCTAATCAGATCTTAACAATTCCCACCAAATTACAAACTCCCCAACTACCTTTCAGTAAATAACCCCCCCCCCAACTACATTTCATTGATTCAACCCCCACCATTAATGTTCTTGAATTCCACTTACCCTAAATCTGAGATATTCATCTCCCCTCCCTTCAAACGTTCAGATTCTCTCTCCTGGCTTCATTTTCTCTCTTCGCATCTCCAATTTCTCTCTCCTCACCACCATTTTCTCTCTCTTAATTGCATGTGTTTCGCCTGAAATCGCCTCGAGAATCTTCAACTTCTCCCTTCGTCGCCTTAATTCTTGACTCCCTGACTTCAAAATCATCTGCAACAGCAACAACAAACCCTAGATCTGTGCTTCGTTGTCCCAAAAAAACCCTAATTTGGACAGAAAATGTATGTCCCAAATCTTCAACCCCTTGTTGATGCGCTTTTCCAAACCAACGACGCTGATGAGTCTGATTGCATCAGGGAGTTGATGAAGGCTTTTGAAGCGAAGTCCCCTTGGCCCAGACGCCTTTACGACAGCGGAGACGCCACGAATTTGCTTCGCCCTTATGCTTTGAATGCCTTGGGTGTCGTAGTTGATGAATTTTACAAAATCACTGGTCTACAAAGGGAGTTCCTTCCCTGCTCTTCCACTCCACATAATATGAGTCCCCCCAAAGAGAAGATATTGGGCCATCAACCAATTGCAAAGAGGTTGAGGCCTAGATCTACCAAGGTTGAGGTTATGATTGATGTGGAGGAAAGTGGGGAATTGGGTGCTGGGAAAAAAGGTAAGGCTATGTTGAGGTCAACGCATGAGATAGTTTGCGCTCTTAGGGCTCCTGAATTTTATTGTTTCTCCAAGAAAGGTAAGGTTAAAGAGGTGAAAGTGAATGAGAAACAAATCAGTGGGCGTAAGGGGAAAGAGGTGAAGGTGATTGAGGAAGAGGTGCACAGGAAGGAGAAAGACATGAAGGGGGATCGTGATTGTTTGGGATGTACTGCTACTGCCTTCAATGTGTATGATGATGAGGGGAATACATATGCGATGTATGTTGAGAGTGATGGGGGTTTCAAAGTGTTTGATGCCGTTGAAGACATTGTGGGTTCATCTGAGGCTGAAGATGATGAGCTTGATGTCCCTATGAGCCCTTGCACTAGTTCAGAACTGGACTCAGATTCACATTGCTTCCTACTAAGGCGTAAAGCCAAAGATTGGAGTCCCTGAGGTTCTATCATCCTAACTCTGTTTAATTTCCTGTCCATTTTGAATGTCTATATTTGTGCCTACTGTGGATAAAATTGATGTGGTTGCCTTTTTGGTTTTGGTTGCCTATTGTGGATATATTTGATCTTGTTGCCTATTGGTTTTGGTTGCCTACTGTGGATAAATTTAATGTGGTTGCCTTATTGGTTTTGGTTGCCTTATTGGTTTTGGTTGCCTATTGGTTTTGGTTGCCTACTGTGGATAAATTTAATGTGGTTGCCTTATTGGTTTTGGTTGCCTATTGTGGATATATTTGATCTTGTTGCCTATTGGTTTTGGTTGCCTACTGTTGTCACATTTTATGTGGTTGCCTATTGTGGTTTTATTTTGATACTGTTGTCACATTTTATGTGGTTGCCTATTGTGGTTTTATTTTGATTGGAGGTTGGATTTGGATTGGAGGTTGGATTTAGATTGAAGGTTGGATTTGGATTGGAGGTTGGATGAGATAAATGGCTAATGATGTTACTATGGCTGAAAGAAACATAATTGTGTGGCCTGGGTTGCTGTGTTATTTGAGTCCCTCTCTACTAAGTAAATCCAGTCCCTTATAAAGAATAATATGAGTCCCTGATTTTATGATGTTCACAAATAATCCAAATGATGAAGGGACTCATGATTGTAGCTTGAGGAGCAATAGATGATTTGCTCCTTATTGGTGTGAAACCAATAAGTTGAGGATTTAAATCATCCATTACTTCCTCCATGAGCTATTCATTTATCCCTGATGGATTAAATAAACACAACTCCCTCACATTTGTTGACATGCAAAAATGTAACACAAAGCTAAATACTTTTCAACAATAATTGTTACATCACTGCTTATACAAACCAGTACTTGACCTTCACTCATTACCCATCATAAACAAAAACATAAAAGCTAGGCCCAAAAAACTTCTGGTTTGATTAGAAGTGTTGCTCCATCTTGTCCATAAACTATTCAAACTTGTAAACCTGTGTATATGCCTTCTTATGTACTTGTTATATACCAAAAAGTTGCCCCTGTTTCTTGTCCATCATACACACCAAAAAAACTTGTGCAAAAAAGTACCTTCATCTTGTCCCCATTCTAGGCTTCTACTGCATCTAGGTAGTCAAAACCTTCACCTACATTAATGAACCTTTCATTTAGATAACCAACTGCCTCATCTATAATTGATGGCTCAACTTCCACATTTTGTGGAAGTAATCCATGTCTCTCTAGCTTTCTTTTGCATGGTGTGGATTCTTGTAATTATTCCCTCCTTTGCATTTAAGTATCTCTACCATGACATATTGCAATTGTAACCAAGTATACTTCAATACTTCTGGGTCAAAGAAATCATAACAGTCCTGCACTTTCCAAAATCAAATCATCTAGATTCTTAGGAAAAGACTGATATTGTAGTGCTTGAATAGCTCTGAAAAATCCCAAGTCTAGAACATTTAAGTCAGGAGACTGAGGTGGTTGATTGATAAGTTGAATATTGAAGCCATGTTGAGTAGTTGCTGCCCTAAATGCTGGGTCATCTGCATGAATGTGAGGTCTTGCATTGTCTTGTTGAATGTAGATATCTTTTGACACACCCTCTGACCAATTCCTCATTATGGCAGGGATGATGGTGTTGATTATCATGTCCCTCATAACTGCTAGGTTGACACTTTCAACTGCCTTTGTCACTCGAGTTCCTGCCTTTCTGTTCTTAGTTGAATACTTGGTTGTACCATAGTCAACAAAAGGGTAGATGCCAAATTTTCCATCATGTATCATCTTCCCTTCACAGTCCTTAATAGGTCTAGATGTTGCACACATGAACATAGCTTTAATCTTGTATCTCTTAGATTGACAACAACTATAAGGGTCATCTTCAGCAGGGAGCAAGTAGAATCTCCTCATGTCTGGACTTAAATAAAACCACTTCTCATCTATGTGAACAACATTATGCATGTTAAAAAAAATTGGTTTTTGTGTCCTTGTTGCTGGTAATATGTGCTGCAACACCCACTTCATTCTTTGAAGCTTGTGATCATCTGTCAGTTTTGGGTGAGTACTGCTTGTGTGACTTCTGAGCTTCCCCTGTTTCAGTAGTCTATACACAATGGATGATTGGACTTTCAGATAACCAGCAAATGCCCTAATACTTGTCCTTAGATGAAGTGGGACTGACTGAAGCCATTTTTCATCATAAACTTTAAGTTTTCTACCACATCTGCCTATTTTTCTGCTTCTAACATCTATGGGGTGGCCACTGTCCCTCTGTTTTTTTGCAACTTTCCATATTCGATCTAATGTCATCCTACTTATGGCATATTTGGTTGCTAATTGTCTTTTTAAACCCCATGCAAGTTTACCTTTTGTTTCTAAGGTAAGAAGTTCATCAACCAACATTCTCCTTTTTTCTAAACTTAACATTGGTTTTTTTCTTATAGAACTTACATCGTTTTGTGTTTGTGTCTGTGCTTGCTGTTGGTGAACTTGTTGTTGGTGTTGCTCTGCTTCCTGCTCTATGTCTGTGCCTCCTTCATCATCATCCATGTACTGATCATCATCGCTTTGATAATGTTGTCTCATTTCATGCAGCAGCAAGTCATCCTCCATACCTTCAATTTGCAGCAACTGTTGAAGGGTAAAGAACCCAGCATCTCCCTCATCTGCTGACCCCATTTTGGTAGCTTGAAAGAGAAGAAGAAGACTGGAGTTTGATGTTTTTTGTGGGACATTTCAGTCTATAATTTTTTGGTTGATTAATCTAAACATTAATGTGCAGTATGCGCAGTGAATAGTAGCTTAACTTACTTAACTTTGTAATGAAACTAAACCATGGTAGGTGATGACAATTTCTCTCTCTTCAATTTGTGAAAAAAAATCCTCATTTAATGGTGGGGGTTTTTATAGAAGAGATAGTTTGTAGGGATGTGAAAAAAATTTGAATTTTATGAAATTTGGAAAGTTATCAAAATTTTGGAGGGAATTCAACTTGGTGGCAAAATGAATTCCCCCCATCTGATTCCCCACTTGGGCGTCCAATATAAGGAGGGAAAATGGGGTGTGGTCCCTCTTTTCTCTCTCCTCCCTTCCCTTTAACCCCCATGTGCAATGGTCCCCACTATATTAATCCCCCACCCTTACTTTTACTTAATCACCTATTGAATTTTTGCCTAGGTTCCCGCAATATTCAAAAGTGTAACATGTAAAAAGAAACGGAGGAAGTAGCTCATTTGCCTTGCATCATCAACCACCTCTTAACCACAAAACCATCAAGATAGTCGAGGAAAGAATGGAAAAGACCTCAACTAGAATCTTACACACTATTACATAGATTAATAAGTTGAAAGTTTTTGAGCTGTAAGATGAAGCTATTTTGAAATGAAAGAAACTCATTTTAAAAATAAGAATAAAAATAGCAAAGATCGAGCTCACACTCCTATTCACAACTCTATTCTCAAATATACTCCTTAACTACCTAATTACCTTGAAATAATTTTGTCACACGGCAACATTCCTAAAGAAAAGAATATATAATCACCCTCCATTGTAAAACAATAATAATTAGTTATGTATCACCCTTTTCTAAAAAAGGTCTCCGTGATAGCAAGAGCTCAAAAAGATACTAGCATTTCGGTTTAGCCTCTTGGTCGCTAATCATAAAATCCCCCATGACCAACAACCAATTACATCTTCTTAGTAATTATTCATACTCATTATATCCTTACAAAAAAAATCCTCTTATTGACCTCAAGTAGGGTTGGAATCTTGTCCAACTTATTACACCCTTCTTTAAACTACGATTCCTAAATGTCCTCAAAAAGTTTAATACCTTTGAATTCTTTCTAATTCCAAAGTTAAGCTTACCGATTTGAGTTACCTAATACACCAAAACTACAGTCACACTCCACCAAAACATTCTTACCACCTCTCTAGAGCTCGACCCTTAAACAAGAGTGAGAAACCCAAATGTTTTCAAAATAAAGAGCATACAAAGATATTAAACTAGGATTTTAAATAGAAAAATATTTAAAAAAAATAATGAATAGATCAAATCAATGTAACAACCGCGAACTTTACGTATTTGAAAATTTGGTTCTACTTGAATATTAGTATTTAGTACAAAGATGAAACCCGTCTAAAGGTACAATAGCTCATTTTCAAGCTAAGTGTCTTTAGCTAAACAACAGGATACGATTATCAATGAATGTGAGAGTTCCCCTCTCTTTATCAATGTAAAACCCGGCCCTTTTTCTCACCATACTCAAGAACAATAAATTGCCTATGTAAGAAGATAAGCCAATGACAACACAAATCCTACAAATGCCTATTTACAAAGATAAGGATAAGAAGGGACATGTAAGCGGAATGCCATTGTACGTACTTAGTAAATGCAAAATAATAAACATAAATAAAACATAAGCACCTCCACTACTTTAATATCGATTTTTCAATGCCACATCATGAGAATACCACTATCTACCACCCCCACAAGGGAACATAAACGCACCCCAAAACCTTACTCCTCAATAAATATGGCATCGCATAGATCCAAACACTTAACATACTTTCTCATAAAAAAAACATCATGATAAGTCTAAAAAGAGTGTCGCCAATAAGATCTCAACTCCTCATCTCCTAAACTAACCTCGTTTATACCAATTAAGCACTTCTAATTGTCAAGTCTCCTTCTACCTAAATCCAGTGTAAGAAACTAATTATAAATGCTAAACATAACCTTCCAAGTATAAAGTGTATGTTCTAGGTTATTTGAGCATTTATTAAAAATCTAAGTTAAGCAAAGCCCTTGATTATAACACTATATCATACATAAATTCATATATGATAAGAAAAAGATGTTCTCTATCCTCTCTCTCTCTCTTTCTCTCTCACACGCTTTGTCTCTCTTCCATCCTCTCCTTCAAGTGATTTTATCCTCTACAAACACATGTTTAGCGGCTTTTTCATTGGAGATTAAATAGAGACGTGGTCTACATTCAACCAAGTGCTTTTTGGAATATATTGGTAATGGTTTTCAAGGGACTGATTCTAGCTATGATAGACACAAAAAATCTTCGTATGAAGGATGATGACTTAGCTTTGATGAGTTGATGTTGCAAAATTTAAAGACTATTTATGCCTTCTAAAATAATTGGTGTGCCTTCTTCGGTTGGTAATCAGGCTCTTGATTTGGCTTGGCGAATTGGTAGTTTTAAGCTTAGGGTCTATTATTTTCTACTTAATTAAAATGAACTTATTTTGCTAAATATAACTTACTCTTGTGGAATTGTACATAATTTTGGTTAAAATATCTTATATTCACTGAAATTTAACTTACTATTGCTACACTTAAATTTATGACACTCATTTTCGTAACCTAACTTCTACTGTATTGTGTTTGCTGAATTACGTTCAAATTTCAAATGCTTGATATGAAATATCACCATATCAGAATTAGAACACATTAATAGCATATAAAGTGAATTAAAATGCTATTTTTGAAATTCTTGATCCAATAATATAGAGACCAAAACATCAATGGCGGAATTAAAAATTAAACATTGTAAAGAATGTAACAATTAATCAAAGAATTGAAAATTAAACATTGTAAAGAATTGTTGGAAATGAAGCAATGAGCATGAAACAAAGTCGAAACTGAAATTACGGAGAGATGAGCTAAATACCCGGAAAAATTCGACATTTTTCGGCCCCAAATAAGTTGCTAACTACATATGTTGAACTTTCTCCGTCCAAGATTGAGCAAACAATTGAACACAAATTCGAACTTCAAAACACTTAGGGTTTTGCTTGAAATTTGAAATGTGCCATAGCAGATAGAGACTAGGCCGTAGGCACGGGAGGGAAATACAAGCTCAAACAAATCCAAGCATATTCGCGGGCTTCCGAGTGAGTTGTGAAAGGCATCAACCATAATCTATACTAGCAATTTTTACACGCTATGCGTACGTGTCATATTAACGTTTTTAATCTCAATTAGTTATTCATCAGTGTTATAAACAATTTGATTCGAACAAACATTTATAATTTTTTTAAATTTTTTAAAATATATTTTTCTTAAATCAATATTTCATTGGTTTTTTAAGTTATTTGTTCATCATCATTCAAATATAGTATTGAAAGAATGAAATATAAAGCAGAAGAAAGCTTGTGCTCAAATAAAGTGAAAGATTTGTGTATCAGGTTCAACAGTTGAATATTATTAAAATGGAAGAGTTTGATTTATATAATAGAGATTACCGAATATTAATCAACATTTGGGTTTTAAAATATTATCAGTATAATAATTATTATATGAAATTCAAGTTTTATTTTTTCTTCTGATTGTGGCAATCAAGTTATATTGTCAATTTAATTTTTGATGAGAGTTTTTCATACATATGTAAGAAGAGGAAATCATTCTCCTTAATTTAATATTCAATTGAAATTTCAAATTCAATTCCATTGTTAACTTGTTCAATATTTATGGCAAGTAGGAAAGAGAAAAGATTATTTAATATATATGACAATTTAAATTCATTAAGGGTATATCAGACTTTTTGTAAGGGGACACCATCTTCCTCCCCCCTTCACTTATATAATAGAGATAATTGCACATTTGCAGGCGATACGTGCAAAAACATATACAAAATTAAATCAATTGTCTAGAAGAATTGTCTTTGAATTATTTTTTTTTTTAAAATGATGTTCAGTTTAAAAGTGCTACTTTTTTTCCTTTTTCCCTCTTTTTCGTTTAAATGAAGCAGTTAGATATCCCCTTTTTCCTTTTTCTCTTTTTTGATGTCCCCCATGTATTGCCTTATATAATAGAGATCTAACGCAAAATACAAAGTCCTATGTAGCATCCTCACATTCATCAAGCAATTTTAGAGCTTTGATAAATGAAAACACTCCAAAGGGGTGTCAACGTGACACTTACACATTATGGGTTAAACAAATTGGTAGAGTGTAGGAAAAAATCGGTCGTGATCATTGTAATTGGCGTGAATTAAGGTTTAAATTAGGCAATTAATATCATAATATATCTATAAACATGACCGAAAATAAATCATTGCCTTTTTTGATTTATTTAATTAATATTAAAAGTGTAACTTATGGTAAGGATATGATATCTCAATCAACCTTAATTTCGCCTATGTTAATTGTCAGTCAACCTTACTTTCGGATTTCAAAAATGGCTATGTTAGTTGCAAATCAACATTAATTTCGAATTTCAAAAAAACAATTAGAAAAATTAAATCGTAGAATGTTGCAAGTATTAATAGGAGCATTTGTCATAGCTAACCACTACTCATTTTCGTGTTTTTTTGCATTCTCAATACAATATCGTCATGGCAACTTCAACTCCCTCTAAAGGTATATCATGTCCCTCACAAAATATTACATAAACACCTATTGATCAACAAAATAAGTGGTCTCCTAAAGTGGATAATTCGAGTTTTCTTGATGTTGATGTTATGGATTTAACCTTGTTTCGTGAAGGTCATCTTTTTTTCATCATGTATCCAATATGTTCACACATCATATAAATAAAAGCAATTATATTTGGGCTGATGTTGAATACGTTTATACGACAATAGATGGTTATCGAGTATCGACCATATTTTGATTTTTGGAATATGATGTTATATGACCTCCTATGCACTGCTTCAAGGGTTTTCAAAGTATGCGATCATTATTTTGAAGATATTGATTTGAACAATGGGGATGTTATTCGTCTTAAAAACATAGTTTTGCTCCGTTATCTAGCAAGTGATGAAAATGAATTAAGTTCATTATTTTGTTATTTAGCAAATTTAATTTGGAAAAATATTGTTGTAATAACAACTCTACGTCATGCAATTTTTCTAAATAAATTTTTAGTTTATGTTGCCAAATTGTTTCAATTTTTGAATATATATTTTTACAATATTGGTGTATTATATTGGTTATATGAACAATCAACCCTTACATTGAGTTTTAAATTTAACTTCAAATTAAATATAAATTACTAACCTACCAAAACATAAATGGTTGTATTTATCAATTGCCTGGTTTCCTTCTATCAACATAAATGTATTTAAGTAAACCTACCAAGTTTGACTCATTTAATGGAACCATCCACTATGAATTTATTAAATTTTACTACTACCAAGTATTGTACTATAAAAATTCGACCAACCAATAAATATGTGTAGCTTTTATTTTTAAAATTTTAAAAAATGCGTATTTAAGTAAACCTACCAAGTTTGACTCATTTAATGGAACCTTCAACTATGAATTCATTACATTTTCACTAGTACTATCAAGTAATTGTACTACAAAAAATCGGTCAACCAATAAACATGTGTAAATTTTATTTTTTAAAATTAAATATAAATTACATGTTTAATTCACCTACTAAAATAAATGACAACTACCACCTAATGCCATTAATTTTATACACATAACCGGCCATATTTGGTTATAACCGGCCAAACTCCCTCTTTGGGTTTTCACATTACCAAAAAAATATTTTTCCAGTTTGTAAGCTATTCTTTCCTTAAACTCAAATTCACAAAAAATTAGCAACCCTCT
Source organism: Beta lomatogona (assembly GCA_947646795.1). Taxonomy (NCBI): domain Eukaryota; kingdom Viridiplantae; phylum Streptophyta; class Magnoliopsida; order Caryophyllales; family Amaranthaceae; genus Beta; species Beta lomatogona. The sequence continues at coordinate 1,799,817 of CANSNZ010001069.1, forward strand.
CATTGGATCCGAAAATTGATGAGCATGTCAATAAAATTAACGAGGTGACTTTCGAATTTTTGAAAATGTGGTCAATTGTCGATGAGAAGATATCGGGTATTGTTGATAAATTAGATAAGTTAGAAAAAAAAGAAGAAGAAGAAGAAACTATCTCTTACATCGTTCAAATAATGTATTTTCCCAATCAAATTGAACTTGCTACAAAGGTAGCAAAGGGAGTGATTGAGAATTGGGATGCTCTATTGTAAAAGTAATGGATGAAAATGCCATTTTTAGCTATGAGTAGTTCATGTTCGTAGTTGGGATGAACTTTTGAATAAAGATTAGGTTTATTTGTTAGATTTCATGTTGTTATTATGTAACTTTTAACCTTTGTTTTAATTAATAACAAAAATGTTTCTTTTTAGTTTAAGAGTTGTTAATGATCTTGGTTAATTAATTTTACTACTACCTCCGTTCCTTTTTAATCTACACACTTTCCTTTTCGAGTCGTTCTTTTTTAATAGTTACACTGTTATTTTTTTAATATAAGGTAAAATGTTCAATCATTATTCCCCACTTTTGTTCCCTATGTGGTCCCTCACCAGATAAATTAACCCACTTAAAATATCCACCTACCCTATTTTTCTCTCTCCTTTCTTTTTTATTTACTTTTTGTACTTCTTACTCCCCACTTTTTAGAATTCCTCTCCTCTCTCTCCTACTTTTTCACTTTTTTTCTTGGTTATACCTTAAAGCAAATCGTGTAGATTAAATAAGAACAAATGTAGTATTATTTTGAGCTTTAATTTGTAAAAAGAAATCGACGATTTCCGATTTTTATTCACAAATGTCATTAGTATACATGGTTTAAATTAATTTAAAAGTAAAAGTTTTTTGGATTAATTTGAAAAAAAAACAGGCACAACAATGGAAATAGGGAATTAGGGAATAAAAGGGAAAATATGTATTCAGGTGGGGTGGGGATGGGTATAAATACGTACCTGGTGGGGCGGGGATGTGTTTGGAATTTTCCCCCGCAATGGTTGGTAGGGCGGGGATGGGGATGGGGATGGAAATTTTATGCGGGTGCGGGTGTGGAGGTACCGTCCTCCACAACCGCCCCGCCCAATTTCCATCTCTAATTCCTAAGGTGATTTCTTAATTTTAGGCATCATATAATATTAAATTGAGTAGAACTTTCTATAAACTATAGATTCACTATAAAAAATCGTGTAGTCAATTTATTAAATTTTTTCAATCATAAAATGACGTTTGATATACAACCATATTTATGTCGAAGTAAAAAAAATTCATAAAATATGGGTTGATTGAATTCTATATATCATTTTTGAAGATTGCAATCATAAAATATGTGATTTAGGATTTCATTTTCATTATATAGATCATGGTTATAAATGAAAGAAAATAAATCAAACAACAATCATTAGTTATGATCTTTGTTTTGCATTGAAGCTAATTTGTGTTCATTTGGCATCACTCAATTATGAGACACTTTATTCGAAGTACGAATGGTTCTCTGTTCAAAATCAAAATTTCATGGTTAGATTCGTTTGATGGTATGTCATTAGACTTACTACAAGAGGTTCATCAATTAGTTGATAATTCATACATTATTGCCTTCATCACTTATAATTGTTCTTTCATTTCATACACATACTTCTTTATTTTTGTTTTTAGATACATCACGTAGTGAAAACTATATTTTAATTTGTTGTAGATGTCCTTGAAATCATTGTATTTTATAATGGTTTATTTCAACAGGAAAAGAAAGACACAAGTGCGTACAAGAATTGATAATTTTGGATGAGATGTATCTTATGTTACAATTTCATAGACAATTTTCTTCAATCTTACTTTATTTTCATGAAATAGTTAATTGAGATTTTATGAATTAAATTTTTTTAACTATGATGTATAGTTATACAACGGTTAGATTGAACCTTATCAATCACTTTGTTCAAGAAAAAGAATTTATTAGTGAACCAATTGTATTCTAGCATGTGGATTATCCATACTAAATGATGAAGATACTAGAATTATACTTTACACTCGAATAATTATTGTGTTTAATGTTAGTTGTTCCTTATTTATTCATATTCATTTGTATTAGTATATTAATGTTGGATGTATCATCCTTTTTAGTTTAATTAGTTTTTTAGGTCTTTACATGCAAAGTACAATTAACTCTAAAATCTACATACGACCTCGGACGAAGAAAGCTTCTATGTTGATTAAATGGTTACATATAATTATTGTAACATATAAATAAAATTTTTATTTATATTTTAATTGTCAATGAAATTATATTTATAATGTTGCTTATCATGTTGAACCTACAGGTTTAAGAACGTTCGTTTTGTGAAAGAAAAAGTGAAGTTCATATCTCAATGTCCATTACCAATTACACAAATTCTAAAGATATCTAACGCAAATCGCTTGAATATATCTCATTTTTTAACACTAAATGTGTAAGTTATTACAAACTATTATGTATTTCGTTTTAGTATAAGAGGGTTTTGTTATAACTCATTAGATTTGCTAAAGTTCTCTTCTATTTATTTGACGATTTCATGTAGGAACAAATAAGTAAGGTTATTGGGAGTACAGTTGATATCGATATAGGAAGTTTCAAGTTGTTACATGAGTATACTTTATCATTTATGGTGGCAATTGAGGACAAAACCGGAACAATAAGTATTGTACTATGCGATAAACAAATCGAGTTCATCTTTCGCATAACTCTATCTCGCCTAATCAAGTACTTTGTTGAGATATGTTTACAATTAGTAATCTATTAGTACACATGTCAGAATGATATTATATATATATGATGTAGATTTTTAAATATTTTTCTTTTTTGTATAACGTGCTACTTTATTCTATCTAGGGTAAAGACATGACATTACTTCATTCGAATTTATTGTTACGTACAAATAGTGCTTATATATTCATTCTACGATCCAAGAAGGCTTACATGAGTTCGAAATTACATGTTATTGTTGAAATAACCTACGTACCATGGTCCGAGGTATGTGCTAATTTGTTCAAGTAATGTTTGCTATTTCTTTCTAATGTTTTTGGTTATAATATTATAAGATTTATTGTATCAACTATTCTACATTATTAATTTACTATGACCAAATTCTCTTATGTAGGGTAATGCATAAGAGAAGTGCATCATCTTGCATGACTAAACCAGAATAAACTTGTCCGACCATGGGTTGTTCAGACAACCCACTATAACCTGCCATGCTATGGGTAATACTTCCATTACGAAAAGGTAACTACAATGACATAAATTAGCATGTTATAACCACATTAGCATAACACACACATCAGACAAGTGAAGGTGAACAAAATGGACAGCGGGCAACCCGGATGGAACGAGAACCGCGATGCATTTCCATTGCAGCTAGGTTTGTCATGGGCCTGTTAGCCGTACTTGCATACCCGCAAGGACCAACATGCAAACTCAAATCTAGACACTCGGTAGTCAAGGGGGCCAATGCATCGACTTCTGGTTATACCTTAAAACAGAATAATACAGATAATGGAGGCCACTAATTCAAATAATTTAGTTAATTTTCACTTGGGTTGAAGGAAACTAACTTAAGGAGGCTTTGTTACAGAGCCATATATGCTTTGTTTGCAACTGGTTCTAGTCTTTTGTTTTTTGCTCGAATACACGTACGATGCTTATTTAGGCGGTCTACCAGCGCGCTTACCTAGTGGAGGGTTATGAACACCAGCACCTGGTATATTATATCCAATATCAGTAGATCCTTGATTACTAGAAAGAACCGGAATTGTCGTGTCACTAACAACAGCATGGTTTGAAGAAGTTGCCTTCATGTCTTCCAACTCCAGCAAAGTACGCTTTGCAACCTCAATTGCATAATCACATAGTGAATCCGAAGACTGGGGTACATTGAACAATGACTCGAACTCATTTTGTAATCTTCCATAATGAACATCTTCCTCGCTCTTCTTGGGGTCATTGAAAGACACCTTGATGTGGAGGTGTTTCCGCTTAATGTCTTTCCTCCATCGAGGTAGAACATACTTTGGAGGAACGTTGGCCATGTTCTTCATCTCCATGACCCTTATAATATGTGTTGCATAGGATGCCTCGATAGCCGACATGCACATGAAAGTGTAGCTTACCCCTATCTACAGTAACCACCATCTCCCTAAATACGTGTCGCACAGGGTCCCCTACTTAAATCCTATCAAGAATAACATATTCATATATATTTTAATCGACAATCGGACCCCCGGCTGGAAGGCAATACATAAGGGCAAAGCACTTCGCCTGAATCTCCTTGAACTTCGCATCAGTGTACACGTTTTGAAAAAATCGTTCAACCATCAAAGTGGACTTCAGTTTTACTTTGCACCGATCATCATTGGCGGTAGCAATTTTCTCAGCATTTATGTGATGTTCAATCGCACGTGTGTACTTCTGAACGAATTCCCTTAAAGATATCTCTGCGCTCATGAAACCTTTGAAGAAGTGGTGGATGCTCTCAACTCGTCGTGTTGTGGACATCTCTGTTTCAACCAAATTGCTCGTCGTTCACTTGTTTCAACATCATTAATACTATACAATAAATTAAATACTCCAAGCATTCCAAATGATTATAAATACCACCATTTAGAAAATATTGACAAAGTACTGGAACTATAAACTAGATAGCGCATATATTAATTATACGAAACATTTCTTCGTTAATTTCATTTTTTCATATGCTAGGTAGTGGAAATGAAGTTTCATATATTTTCAAATGCTTACAATGACCTAGTACTTGCAATTTACTGCAACACTAATGTAAGTATGAATATGTACATATATATATGTATATATATGTACATATATATATGTACATATATGTACATATATATATGTACATATATGTACATATATATATGTACATATATATATACACACACGTACACACACACACACATTTATATATAGAAAACATTTGTTTATTATTTCTTCTTTTTCATATTCTAGTTAGTGGAAATAAGGTTTCATATCAAAGATAGTTAAGTGAGAAGATATTAACTTACAATACACCAAGTATAAAAATAGGATTCAGACAGTCATTGTATACAATAAACTTTCACTTACCCGCCCAAAATATATCCTTCACATACGCAAGTACCCATTGTTCTTGCACATTCCAAAGGCCTTGCAACCACTCGTCCGCACCAAACTCATAAGACTTAATCAACTCAACCCATCTCACCTCAAACTCCTCCGGAGACAAAGAATCATAACATCTTTCATCTTTTTACGAAACCCACAAGTATTCTTAATAGACAGCAACTTCCTCGGCACCTTGCTCAAGATGTGCCAAATACATAGCATGTGCCTTCGGTTAGTATCTCCTGGATTGGTTTCGCCATGGCTGCACTATGATAGATTATTATACCTCCCGGTTAGGGATGGCAATGGATCCTGGATGGGCCAAATAGATTATTAACCTTGCTCAAGATGTGCCAAATACATAGCCTGTGCCTTCGGTTAGTATCTCCTGGATTGGTTTCGCCATCGTTGCACTATGACAGGTTATTATGCCTCCCGGTTAGGGATGGCAATGGATCCTGGACCAGACCCGGATCCGTGGACCCGGAGCCTTTTTTGTGGATCTGGGTCCTAAATTTTCGGACCCGTTGGATCCGTGTCGAATCCAGGTCCTATTGCCATATTACAGATCCGGGTCCGGATCTGTTCCAGGACCCTAACCCGCAGACCCGTTTTTTAAAAAAAAAATATAGGTGGGTTGTTGACCTTCTAACTCTAACTCTTTCTAAACATTTCATTCTAACAGATGTTGCATTCACGCCTCCCCTTCATAGTTCACACTCCCTAAACCCTAGCTCCCCTTCACTCCCCTTCATGCCTCCCTTTGCACTCCCCTTCACGTCTATAGTCTGTAGTCTGTACCGTCTCTAGGCTCTAATTCTCTTTCCGGCGACATCTACACCACCATTAGGGTCGTTCCTGATAATTTATGGGCCCTAGGCGGACCTAAAAATAAAGGCCCCTATATGAGTCGATCCTAATATTTTATAGGTCATATAACAAAAGACAGATTAAGGCCTTCGTACCTAAAACTATAATCTTCTGCACGAGTTTAAAGAAAGAAAAAAAACAAGATGAACTCACTGCATATTGTTATCACCTATCAGGAAGCAAATGTTGTCAACTATTGATGGAGATTGGGCCCTCTATCTTCCTATTTTTCTTTCACTTGCCATAATATAACTAAGATAATATTTTTCGTGTTGTGTAAAATTTGAAATTTGGAAATCGGAAATTTAGAATTTGGTAATTAAAAACTGAATTGGAGAAGTCAAACAATTTTCAATTGAACATCATTGGAAGTAGCGAAATTGATGGATGATTTGTGGATTGAAGCAGCAGTTAATGAAGCAGTAATGAAGTTTGATAATGGGAATATGGAAGAATACGTTATACGCACAGCAATATCATACTCCCTCCGTCCCATAATATAAGTCTTGATTCTGTTTTTACACGGGAATTAAGGTAAAGTGGAATCTTGTTTTATTTGAATAAAAAGATTTATTTTTATTGGGAAACACCTATATTGGTTTTTTCTTTTTAACAAAAAATAAAAACTGAACATTAATGTTGCATGGTTTAATGTGTAGATGAGTTCAATGGGGTAAAAGATTTCATTTTATCATTAATAATGGTGCACTGGAAGCTGTAATTATAAGGACTTTTTTGGAAATTAAATAATTTTCATGATGGTATTTTGGACATAATTATTGATTGAAAATAGAAACAAGACTTATATTTTGGGACACTTTAAAAGGAAAGGGGACTTATATTATGGGACGAAGAGAGTAGTTAATTTCTTTTTTTAGGCCCCTCACGCTTATGGGCCCTGGGCGGTGGCACTCCCCGCCTACCCTCAGGGCCGGGCCTGACCACCATCCACCTTTGTTCAACGCTTCGCGAGCACAACCATCCAGCGTCCAACTGCACCACCATCCATGTTTGTTCGTGGCTTCGAGCGCACCACCATCCACCGTTAGGGATGGGCATGGGTCCAGGACCCTACTCAGACCCTATTGGATCCGACCCTTATTTAACAGTCTGGGTCCAACTTTTTCAGACCTTAAGGGTTAGGGTCCGGGTCTGGGTCCAAGTTAAAATTTTAGGGTCCGGGTCCGGGTCTAAATATTTTAGACCCAGACCCGACCCTAAGACCCTAATACTATATAATAATTTTTTTATCCTTTTGATTTTTAAAGAAAACTTCATATTTTACCCTAAAACTTAACTTTGGCTGCTCTTTGCCTCCTCGTCTGTTCTACACTTCTTCTCAACTTTGAGAACATATGGCCAAGTGAAGACAAAACACCAATCTAGATACCCAGCAGTAAAGTTCCTCCATCATTTCTCAATGCAAAGATTTGTCGATAATAATTCACAGCAATTTATATGACTGCATCGTCTACAACAATTCGCAAGACAGCCACTTTTCAGTTGCTATACCTCCAGCGACCACCGCCGTTCCTATACCACCGTTGCTCCACCGTATCTAGCCGACGTTCCTCCACTTATTGCTGGTTTTTTTTTTTTAATTCTTCTCTCCTTGTAATTTATAGGGTTCATAGGCTTCGCAAATCTGAAATATTATAGATTGAACATTTGAATAGAATGTTAATTATTTGCTGGTTTTTAGCCTTTTAGGTTTCATATATTCAGTAAGTTAGTTTTTGTTTTTTTTTTTACCCCTTAATTCAGTGCTGGTTCATAGACAACAATTTTCAGTATTTTAGTATTATATTAATAATAAAAATATCTCGAATTTTATATTTTTGATGAACTCATATTATTTGGAATATGTTGATATTAGCAAAAAAATAAAGAAAATAGGCATGGACCCTAGACCCGGACCCTAGACCCTACAGACCCTAAGGTTCTGCGTCTGGGTCTAATTTTCCTAGACCCTTAGGGTCCGGGTCTGGGTCCAATAAAAAATATAGGGTCCGGGTCTAGGGTCTGGATGGACCCGACCCAAACCCGACCCTTGCCCATCCCTATCCACCGTCCAACTGCAAGTGATTTCAGGCGAGGATTCCGGCGAGATATTCTTCTATCTCTTTCCTGATTATGCTTTCAATTATTTCGAATATGTTATACAGATGTTGCACGTGTTAGTTTGAATTGTTCCTTCATATTAGTACTACTTACTATGCATTGTTCCTTCATATTAGTACTGCTTACTATGTTAATTTGAACTGCAAGTAATTATACAGATTTGCACGTGTTAGTTTGAAGTAACAACCTAAAGTCAAAATTATTTCATTGTTGAATGTTGATATTTGTTACTACTTACAATGAATTGGTTGTTGTCATTTTGAAAATATTCTTATTGTTGTTATATGTTATTTTGAATTGGTTGTCAAATGATAAATTCAGGTTTAATTTTGTTAAAATTACAACATCTACATGATTTTATCGCTTCGGATATTATTTTAATATAAAAAATGAGGTAAAAAAAGCATAAAATGTGGTGGACCCGTTTTGGACCCGGACCCGTAGGATCCGTCACATCTGGATTCGGGTCCAACTTTTTCAGATTCGCTATGTAACAGCCCGCACTTCCGACCTGCTAGCTAATCATACTTAACATTCACAAATTTCAATTATCATTTAATAAACCACAATTAGACATCCACTTGCAGCAAAAATATAAATTCAAATATAATCCTCAAAACAAAAATATCTAAATGCTCTTGAAATAATTTATCTTATACTAGATCTCCGAAGTATACGATAAGAGAACATAAAAATCATTCTTCATTATTCATCACATTCTTTCGGACATCTCACTTTCAACTTTACCCTTTTATGCTCCTTGTCCTTAAATTACTCTTATCAATTCCTTATACCTGCAAAATCACTTAATAATGAACTCTGCCCCCACCAGGACAGGTTCCAAGAACAAAATCAGTGAAATTGTGTACACACTGTCCAACCATAAAATCTTTTTGGTGGCTTAAAACATATTTACAGATTTAAGTTTATCTTATGAGACATTTGAAATCAAGATACAGAAAAGTCATAACAAAAGAATTATATAGCAAATACTTGAATACAAATTACAATGATACTTGTTTAAATTAATAATACGAGTATCTCAAGTGACGAAGTATATTTACTTACAATAGGAGGAATTATAAGAATTTCGTAGAATAATACAATTTCCCAAAATCATCTCTAACTCGGACATATTCTAAGACGTAGTAATATCTCCCACTTCTGTATTTCAAATTTAATAACCTTTACTTCAGTATTTCAAATTTAATAATCTTTGATCCAAATATGTGTAGCATATCTAACTCCTTTCATATATTCCTAATAAGTCTTGCAAGCAGTACATAACGGAAGAGGGAGACGTCCCTTGTAATAGTTTAGAGAAATCGCCTAGAGGGCAACTCTATTTGTGTTCTCTTCCCCAGTTTTAGTATGATTTTTGAAAGAAAATAGTGTATGTATTTGAATATGCAAAAAAGTTTCGTGAAAAGTTATTTCAAACTTTATTTCCGAAGTAAAGTTTTATTCTCCCAAGTCTATGGAGATCATGTGACGAATATGGGAAGGATTTACTAAGAAACTCATTAGGAATATATGAAAGGAGTTAGATATGCTACACATATTTGGATCAAAGGTTATTAAATCTGAAATACAGAAGTAAAGGTTATTAAATTTGAAATACAGAAGCGGGAGATATTACTATGTCTTATAATATGTTCGAGTTAGAGATGATTTTGGGAAAATGTATTATTCTACGGAATTCTTATAATTCCTCCTATTGTAAGTAAATATACTTCGTCACGTGAGATACTCGTATTATTAATTTAAACAAGTATCATTGTAATTTGTATTCAAGTATTTGTTATATAATTCTTTTATTATGACTTCTCTGTATCTTGATTTCAAATGTCTTGTAAGATAAACTTAAATCTGTAAATATGTTTTAAGCCACCAAAAAGATTTTATGGTTCGACAGTGTAAACTTAGTTTCACTGATTTTGTTCTTGGAACCTGTCTTGGTGGGGGCAGAGTTCATTATTAAGTGATTTTGCATGTATAAGGAATTGATAAGAGTAATTCAAGGACAAGGAGCATAAAAGGGTAAAGTTGAAAGTGAGATGTCCGGAAGAAAGTGATGGATAATGAAGAATGATTTTTATGTTCTCTTATCGTATACTTTGGAGATCTAGTATAAGATAAATTATTTCATGAGCATTTAGAGATTTTTGTTTTGAGTATTGTACTTGAATTTATAATTTTGCTGCAAGTGGATGTCTAATTGTGGTTTATTAAATGATAATTGAGATTTGTGAATGTTAAGTATGATTAGCTAGCAGCTCGGAAGTGTGGGCTGTTACACGCTGGATCCGGGGATCTGGATTTAGCGTCTGAAAACGCATCTGGATCCGGGTCCACCTAGACACGGTCCAGATCCGACCCGTTGCCATCATGTGGTACCCGATTCTTTACTGTCTTAATTAACGGTTTGAATCCCACAAAAGTCTCTCATTGGACTATGAGTTTTAGAAAACTTTAAAGTCTCCACCCTATTAATATCTGAATAGGGACATATTTATTTAATAACTCGTTTTAAAATCAATTTCAAGAAATATCATTTAAAACGATAATGACTTCATATGGATAAGGCTTTTTGAAAATTGGTCTTTCATACCATGAGATAGGGTTCGGGGTTTAGGTTAAGAGGTGCGAACGTCTGGAACTCGTCTCCTCTTCCGTTCTACAGAACGGGCTCTTACTAAGGCTATGTTCAGTTCACCTTATTTTTGCTTATTTCAGATCAGATCAGATCAGAAAAAATAAGTTCAGATCAGATCGGATCAGATCAGATCAGATAAGTTCAGATCAGATCAGATAAGTTCAGATTATGCTTATATTAAAAAACTTATTATTATTATCATCATCATTATTATTAAGATTATTAGTATTACTAATGCTATTATTGTTATTGTAATAATAATTATTATTGTTGTTGTTATTATTATTATTATTATTATTATTATTGTTATTATTATTATTATTATTATTATTATTATTATTATTATTATTATTATTATTATTACTTAATACAATTACTATTACTATTAATATTACTATTTACTAGTACATTTGTTCAAAAAGATTATTATTATTGTCGTTGTTGTACTTATTAATTATTATTATTGGTAATTATTATTAATGTCGTTGCTATTATTATAAATGTCATTGATATCACTATTTGAAGCTATTTGTGTTCAAGAAGAAGAATGTTCTTTTGGCATTTGTAAGTGTTCTTTTTTATATTTATTCTAATTAATAATTTTGATATGTGATGTTCTTTTTGATGTTGTACATGTAACGAACATGACAATAGTATATGATGTTTATTTTTTAAAACAATTTTGGTAGAATAATATAAATTATATATTACTAGTTTATATAAAATATGAGTAGCATGGGATAACCTAATGGTGCTGTCATTACGTTCAAAATTTTCCCTACAAAGGATTTCAACTTATCTTTATAAACAAAGTTTATATAGAACAAGACAATGATATAAGAAGAATATTTAACCATTTTGTTCAAGACCATATGATTATATACATTTATAGGTTTATTTATAATAAAAAAGAACAATTTATTGATATAACAAAGGACATGTTGTTAGTTAAATCCAAACATGTCATCAATATAAAAATAACATCTATCTTTTATCTTTAAAATGTGTTCTTTAAATAGATCTTGTATGCTCTTTCAGTACATGTTTTTTTTTTAATATCATTATATGTTCTTTTCATTACTACCTAAATTCTTATTATTAACGGACCTTGAACATGAGTGTTCTTTTATTTTTAATTTTTTTGGGCCCCTTTCGGGAATCCCATGGTAAGATGAATTTTTTCTGGGCTGCCCTCGCACAGGGCCACTCACCTAAAGACCCAACAAGCCCCAACCCCCCTCCCCCACCCACAACAATATTGAAATATATGCTTCCACCAAGATTTGAACCTTGGTCTCCCATGTGGGAGGTAAGAAGTCATACTATTGGACCCAAGAGTCCTTAGTCTTTTATTTTGTAATTGTATGTTCATATACTAATGTGCTCTTTTTAAAAAAAAAAACTATTTATGCTATAATAATAATAATAATAATAATAATATATTATTATTATTATTATTATTATTATTATTATTATTATTATTATTATTATTATTATGTTATGTATATTATTATTATTATTATTATTATTATTATTATTATTATTATTATTATTATTATTATTATTATTGTTATTATTGTTATTACTGTTGTTATTATTATAATATTATTTATATTATTATTATTATAAAATTATTATTATATTATTATTTTTATATTATTGAAAGTTGTGCATACTAATAAAATGATAGTAATAGTAATACTAGTATAGTAATGAAATACAAAGTAATAATAATATTAGGAGTTTTTTGCGGGGATATACCAAGGTAATAGGGCATTTTGTGGGGATATACCTCACTAAATTTTTTTTGTGGGGATATACCAACCTAAATTTAAGTTTTGTTAAAAGGTACCAAAAACACTATTTCCGGCGAGAAAGTCAAATTTCCGGCCTCTGACTTAGTAGGAACACGCGAGTGAGCCACAAAACCCTCTTCAACCACGCGCATACTATTGAAATTTTTTGTAACAATTTTTTTTTAAGATCCCTTAATATTTCCCTCACTTGCAATTCTTCTCTTTCTTTCTCTCTCCTCTACCAACTTCATCAATTGCAAGGTATAGGGTATTCTCAATTTAATTTACTTCTTGTGTTCTTCAATTATACTATGTGGTTTTAATTTATGCAATTGTACTTAAGGGTTTCTAAAGTTCTTTTTTTCCCCTTAATTTGCTGCTGAAATGACATCCTATTTACGTAGGTGATGTCTTCTTCTAGTGCTAAACTGAGGAACCCTACACACTGCAAGTGTGGTGTTCCAGTGGCCATAGTACGAAGTTGGTCTGAAGATAATCCAGGTAGAAGGTTCAGAGCATGCAAGTTCTATGACCCTGATTTGAAGATAAGAGGATGAAGATAATGGGATTAAGACTCAAAAATAAGAAATAATTAACTAACCTTAAGAAGTTCTTCGAGGTAATTCTGGTAAAGTGCATCCAATTTTGCTGTAAAAATTGATTTTTACAGTAGAAAGAAGATGAAAAGAGTGAAACTGAAGAGAGAGAAAGAAGAGAAAGGTGACAGTGAGGAAGTTGGAGGGAAATGAATTGTCATAGAAGCAACTGAGTATCACGCACTATACAAAGAGAGTAATTGAGCAAGTCAGAGGCCGGAAATTTGACTTTCTCGCCGGAAATAGTGTTTTTGGTACCTTTTAACAAAACTTAAATTTAGGTTGGTATATCCCCACAAAAAAAATTTAGTGAGGTATATCCCCACAAAATGCCCTATTACCTTGGTATATCCCCGCAAAAAACTCTAATATTAGTAATAATATGTTTTTTAAAAGATCATATCAGATCAGATCAGATCAGAAAAAATAATTTCAGATCAGATCAGAAAAAATAAGTTCAGATCAGATCAGAAAAAATAAGTTCAGATCAGATCAGATAAGTTCAGATCAGAAAAATTCAGGTGAACTAAACATAGCCTAAATGCCTTATTTTCTATTTTAAAGTAATCATGGCTATTGAAAAGAAAGAAAATCACATAATTTGCACATATACACATCAACCATTTTTTATTTAGGACCAATATATCATTTATACATGGTAGGTTTGATCACTGAAGTTGCACTACGTACCAATCATTGCGGGATTGGAATCTACTCATGGATCAAAACCATCGTAGTTCGATCTTATGTCTCACCCTAATTGGCCAATTCCATTGGGGAAGAAAGGAAATAGATTATGAATAACTCACCTTTAGAATTAAACAAATCTATTGGAAAATGAGGTAATCACTCCAATTTGTGATTGAAATGGGATTAAGATAATCACCTTAATTAGTGATTAAATATGAAGGATTAAGATAACCATCTTAATTAGTGATTAATAAGGAAGGAATGAAGTAATCACCCTAATTAGTTATTATTTTAGGGTTAAGATAATCACCCTAATTAGTGATAGAATAGGAAAAATAATCACCCTAATTAACGATTATTAAGGTTTAAGATAATCACTCTAATTAGTGATTAAATGAGAAAAATAATCGCCCTTATTAACGATTATTAAGGTTTCAGATAATCACTCTAATTAGTGATTAAATAGGAAATATAATCGCCCTAATTAACGATTATTAAGTTTTAAGATAATCACTCTAATTAGTGATTAAATGAGAAAAATAATCGCCCTAATTAACGATTATTAAGTTTTAAGATAATCACTCTAATTAGTGATTAAATAGGAAAAATAATAGCCCTAATTAACGATTATTAAGTTTTAAGATAATCACTCTAACTAGTGATTAAATGAGAAAAATAATCGCCTAATTAATGATTATTGAGTTTTAAGATAATCACTCTAATTAGTGATTAAATGAAGAGTTTGAGTTAATCGCCCTAATTAGCGATTAATCAAGGATCGGAATAACCACTTTAATTAGTGATCACATTTATAATTCTCAAGAGGTCTGAAGAAAGAGGTTTGCTTCCTAATTGAAGGCTTTTTGAGAAATAACCTTAATTGAAGATTATTAAGTCATTTTTGAGAAAAATGATCAATTTGAGATCAAATTTGGAGATTGTGTTTGGCTAATCGGAATTTGGCCATTTAAAGTGAGACACGTGAAACTGCCTAAAATCACTTCGGAGATCATAATTATCAATCTAATTATGTCAAATTATATAATTGATCTATTTGAAGATGGAGAACAATTTTGAAAATGTAAGATGGATCATCAGACAATTTAACTTAGTTAGATTTGCAATTTTTCCTCTTAATTGAGATTGGGTCATTCAATTCATATACTATGATATATTGGGCCCAACATGCAACATTTGTAACATTGGTTGCTCAATTTATTAAAAAGAATTGTGGAATTATTTATGAAAATTATGCATAAACATCTCCATTTTTTTTCATTAATGAGTAATGTAATAACTATTTACAAAGAAACTATTATTACAACAATATGTACAAATTCTATGATCTATACATGTCTTCAATCTTGATCTTCACCATGATGCTCCTTGATCTTCATCTCCTTGAATGGGCTTTAGATTTCATGTTTATTTGTAAACTTGTGAAAAATTATAGATTAATTAACCTCTTGGATTTTAATTTTTTATAACAATTTTTATTGATTTTTATTTATATAATAAAAATGAGTCATTTTGAGAGAAACTTAAAATTTCATGTCTTTTAATTAATATTTTCGTTATGAAAAGAAAACATTTTTTATGAAACTTGAGTTAATCACTTTATTTCATTTTCTAGATTGCACTTTTGTTCTTGTACTGACTTATAAAATTCATAACTTTATGTACAAAATGTTAAATTGAGCATGTGATACACCTATGGATTTTGTGTCAAACTTTCACAAGCTTTTAGTCACAACTCGAATTATGGTGTATTTTATGCTAAAACTGGTCAAAACAGGACCTTTATCCAATTTGTTCTTTGAAATCCAACTTTCTGAACTTATTTTGAAGTGAATCTTGGTATGAACATTCTAGACACTTTGAAGGACTAGACTAGAAACTTTCACTTGAATTGGACATCTTTAAGACCCTTTTTATTTATTTTCTTAACTGAAGAGAAAATCAGTGTTATGGAATTTAGTGATTTTGATATAAAATTGTATAAAATTCATATAAACATGATTTTTATATTTTTGGAAAGCTATTTATATCTACTTTAAAGTTAATAATTTTCGTTTTGTCTAAATGATTTTATTTTAAACCTTATTGACAGAACAAGCTTATGTGGTACTGGACAAAATCAGTTTTGCACAACAAAGTTGTATGATTTTTAATTATCTGTACAAAATTCGTTTTTTAGAAATTCCAAAGCCCGGTTGATGTAAACATCTTGAACCTCATAGGAATAATATTAAATCCTATAAACTATTCTCATAGTATAGACGAAAAATGAAACGAAGTATGAAATTAAAACTGGCCATAATTACAACATCACATTTTCTTTTTATGGATATGTTTATGCACAACTCTACTTGAATTTTTTTATGAAAACATGTTTTTGGTTATAAATAACAACTTGATTAACAAAAATCACATAAGCACATATTTCCTAAGAGTCTCCCCATTAGAGTTGACTATTCTAGGTGGGGTGATTTAAGGTTGGGAACCTATTAGGACTTCCACATACCACTAGTAGAAAAAAGACAATTTGCGTCTCACCATCTGCGTCGCACAACAGGACAAACGTTGCAGAAGACTCATTTGCGTCGCATGCAACAGGAAATCGACGCAAAAGACGACCTATATGCGTCGTACGCTTCTTTAGTGCGACGCAAAAAGTTATTTGCGTTGGACTCTGTGGCCCATCCGACGCAGATGATTTGGGCTGATTTTTAGATATAAAAAATGCAACTACTACTTTTTTTTACCAGAAAATGATTTGGGCTTATCTACATCGCATGGGCTATATGTGCGACGCAGATAAGCAAGCCTGCTATATTCTAAAACGTTTCCCATTTATATTTTGGACTTCTCACTCCTCAAACCTAACCTATCCTTCACAAGCCGTCAAACCTCACTCCTCTCTCTCTCTCTCTCCAACTCCTCTCCCACCTTCTCAGCTTACTCCATGTGAACTCGTTCTTCAACTACTAAAATATCTTCAAACACTTAAAATAACATTTTACCATATTTTCTCTTTCATCTTTTCTGCACTTGAAGAAGAATGTTCATTTAATGTCTATGTAACTGTTAATACCTTGAATTGAATTTCTGACCTTCTATAAATTATCTCTCTTAACTTATATCTACTTCTTCAATGGAGTCTACTACTCGTCTTGATTATGTCCTGTTTCAGCTCACTCGAACCAGGTAAATTTAGCTAATTCAATGTTTTTTTTTCTTTTTTTTTTTTTGCGAATTTTGTGGATTTTATTAACTTAGATCCGCCATTTAGCTAATTCAATGTTTTTTTTTTCTTTTTTTTTTTTTTTGCGAATTTTGTGGATTTTATTAACTTAGATCTGCCATTGATGTTTTCTTCATCTTTTTGTTTTCGATTTTTAGATGTGAATTGGCTATTTTCGCTGGTAAATCGAACGAGAAGTTAGCGTACGAATTACTAGAGCCGTTCATTGCGCATTTTACGATCTGCGAAGATCTAATTTTGTGAATTGGTTTTCTTGCCATTCTTTTCAAGATTTGGTTGCTTAATTTTCAAGAAGTCTACAACTGTGCAAAGTTGAAGAACTCGAGTCTAGTGCTTTCACCGTCGATGTCTTCTCAAGTTGAAGAAGCAAGGTTCCAGAATTTAGGTTTAATTTTCATTTTCTAGGAAGTTTCTAGTGTTGTAAGTTACTTTTATTTTTTTTAGATCTGGTAAAATTGTAAGTTTCTAGCGTTGTAAGCCATATGTGTAAACTACAATTTTTTAATGAAATTAAGTTCCTCTTTTATATTTTCTTTCTCGATTTTCCTGGTGTAAATTATGGTTGATAAGCTTCGCCATATGTGTAAATTACAAAAGAGTTAAAATCATGGGTCTGTCAGTACAAAAAAACCTCATGTGCGTCGCACATAGCACTAAATGCGACGCAGATGAAGTTCATTTGCGTCGCATGTAATGCTATGTGCGACGCACATGAGTGGGGCTGGGATATTGGCTTGGCCATCTGCGTCGCACTTTGCTCCTCATGCGACGTAGATGAGTCTTTTGCTGCTTTGACGGGCAAGGAGTCATTTGTGTCGCATGGTAGGCAGGGTCCGACGCAAATAGCTAATCAACTGCGTCGCGTCGTTGTTCGACGCATATCCTGTATCCTGATCTGCGTCGAGGCCTGTGCCGTCGGACCCATGTCCGACGCAAATGGGCGCCTGGCATCCGACGCAAATCGTTTATTCTGTACTAGTGTACCCAAATCACTCCAAAAATTAAAAAATGATAAGAGGAAACAAAGAGAAAGTTAGTAGGTGATTAAGAAGATGATTAAGAAAAATAATAAGAACTTGAACTTTACCTTGCTAGCTCAATGATGCACTTCCTTTTGCAAAGTTTTCTACTTTTTTTGTGATTTTCTTAATTTCTAAGTGAGTTTCTAAATCCATTTAATTACTACTTAAACCTTTTTTTTGTTTTTCTTTTGATGAACTTCTTTACTTACTAATTACTTTCCTAACTTTTGTTTTTTTTTCTTGAATGATATTTTTTTAGAGGGAGGAATTAAGGAGGAGGAGAGTAGTATTGACAATAGTTGTGTGAAATTGTTGTGTTGAAGCAAAAAAAATGGGGGGTATTTATAGGGAAATGAGGTGGTGAACTAGGGTTTGAAGAACGTAGAAAATCAGATTTTTCACCAAAAAAATCTGATTTTTAACCCTAATTATCTTAATGACATCACATTAATGACATCACTAAATTCTCTCAAATCTTCCTACATCATCAAATTTATGAGAAATGCCAATATTCTTATTCTCTTTAGATTTGATTTTGATATTTACACAATGAAGCAAATTCCGAATTTCAACACATCCTAATACTTAGAAATGCACCTGAAAAACGTGAAAGAAATGCTAATTGGACCAACTGCACCTAACGCAAAGCCCTGCGCTAGACACAGGACCATGCGCTAGGCGCTGCTTCTGACACAGGACACCACTGTGCGCTGGGTGCATGATCATGTGCCTGGCGCACAACTCGAATCTTTGAAAAATAATCCGGATTCTTGGCTCTTACACTTTGGATTTGATTCTTATTCTTATTCTTTTTCATGATTCTTATTCCTTAACTAATGGATAAAAGAATGTGATTGGTGGTTAAAGAATATTTTCTTATTCTTTATCCAATGAAAAATGACTTGACCATCAAGAAAACTGATTACTACCGGTTTTGGGAGACGATTAAAATCCCGGCACCTAATTGCGACTCGTTTTTTTCTGTTTTTCGAAAAACTAGCTTAAAACAATTAACGAAAACTCGTCGAATTAGAAAAGACGAGCATGATTATTCTACAAACATTTTATTAAAACGGTGGTTGTAGTTATTAACCACAACTTATGGAAAATTATATTTCTAAGCCGAAATTGCATGACTATACGCAAAAATGGAAAACCATACAACGGAACGAAACTCGCGCTCCGAGACGATACATGCCTTTGACGGGGCATGCGCTCCACGATGCATGACAGTTTTCGTTATTTTTATTTCTTTTCAAAATCTTTATTTTAAAATTTTATGCACAAAAGGGGTTCAAAATTTGGTGTCTACACATCTCTACTCCCGGTTGGACACCTCCTATGCATGACAACCATTTGCCCACCACCCACTTGTACACTTCAGTGTCTTCATTTCGTATCAAAGCACAACCAAGCAAAATTGATTGTCCATGTTGATTGACCCCCACAAAATTAGCAAAGGGAAACTCGTAATTATTGGTCATGTGAGTGGCGTCAAAGCCAACAACGCCACGGAAGTCCACATAAGCAGCACGACTATGCGCATCAACCCACACCACATCCTTCAACTTGTTCTCTTCATCAACCCTCCAAGAAAAGAAAAAATCATCATTTGCTTCATTCATTTTCATAAAGTAAGAAAATATAGCCCTGCAATCTCCCTCGTCAAAATTCTTACTTCTAACCTTGCTTACAACATTATTAATGTCCTTTAATAAGAATGGGATATTGTCAAATCCATTTAATTGATTAGCTAGAGCGGAATACACGACTCTATTTCACACACCAGTGTCAACCAGATCTTTTGCAAGTCGGACCACAAACTTCTGTATGTCATGATAGCTGGGTATGAACCTAGACTTGCTCGGGGTGGGTATGTGGTTCTTGTGTGCAAGTTCCACACTATAGATTTCCCATACTTCATCCTTATTCAACTGTGCTGATAACCCAGCTTCGTACAACCACATTTTTTGTCTTCCTTCTTCTACTGTCTGCCTTAACTACATCACTTTCAACCTTCTTCTTATATGGTGGGCCACACTCGCAACACCAGTACTGAAAGCTTTTCTCCTTCGTCACACTATCTCTTGCATTTCCCTCCCCCGAGTTATCCCAATACCCATTGCCTTCCCATAATTGCAGTAGAACTTGTCCACGACTTCTAATGACTCGAAGGTCATGCCTTTTTTGGGTATGCCAACCCCAACCACCAATGAGGTTGTTCTAGGATGGTTTCCTTCACCGTTCTAAGGAGATTAGGCACTTGCAGAGGATCTACATAGAGCTTCCCCCAACAATTCATCGTCATCCTCATCTAAAGAAACTACCTCCTCCCCTATACATGTTTCACCCACACACCCTCTCCGAGCTCCATTATCATTAGCAACTGGTACTACATTATACATTATCAGACCACAGTGCTGGAACAAAAGGGCCTGCTTTATTTTTGACCAATTAAGGGTTCAAATTATATTCGAATTAACTACACCATGTCATGCAATTCAATAATTAAAAACAAATTTAAAATCCGTTCAAACAACTTAACAATTATATGTTACCTAATTACAATTGATAACAAACTTTCAAGCCAAAATTAATTCTTCATATTCATAAAACATCTGTAATACTCTGTATTTTTTGGAGTTATTCTTTTATAAATAAGAAAATATAAAGAATAAAGTTGAAAGTATTTTTAATATTATTTACAGAAAATATAGTTTGGGTAAGCCTACAGTTATAATTTGACTATACAACCTACTTTTTGTACCTAAATATATTATAATTCGATTTTGTTTTGTTTTTCAAATAAATAAAATAAGAAATAGGAATTTGATTTGGAAACAACTCTTATCAAACCTAGGTCTCTCATGCTATAAATAAGAAAAAAATAATATGAAACCCTATTCTTTTAATCAGCCGTGATTTTTTCCCCAAAAGAATTTTTCTCTATCCTCCTCTTTTCTTCTCCAACGCTTCTTTTCTCTTCTTCTCTCTCCTGCACTACTCTCCTACCCCTTCCCCGGCTCCAGAATCATCTGCAAGTCGACCGAAGTTTGTTACTTTCAGCCAGAGGTCGCGCGCGAGGCTTACGTGGCTGCGGGTTCGTTCGCGCGAGGTTCGAGTGGTGGTGCGAGTGTGGGTCGTGTCGCGCAAGTCAGCCGGGTTTTCTCACAGGAGGTCGTCGACCAGTCGGGGGTTCGTGGCTCGCCGGTGTGCAGCCGTGTGGTGGTCGGCGTCGTTTGTAGTCGTCGGTGTTCTTCCGGTGGTAATTCTCTCTCTCTTTTCTTCTTTAAATTAAATTATAAAATCTGATTTTGTTATTCTTATGTATCTTGATAAAGTTTTGTGATTATAAATAAAATATAGAATAATTAAAAGAAATCAGATTGATAATTATATTTGTAGTTCCTATGATAATTTTATTTCTCAAATCTGACTTTTATAATACTTACATAGACTAGTTTAGGTTTTTGTTGTTATGACCAAGTATAATATAAGTTAAAGGAAATCAGATTTACAAGCATATTATTAAGTCCTAAATATGTAAGTTTCAATAAAGTTTAGGATTTTTTAACTAGAATAATATAAACTTTTGCCCGTTCTCTCGCAATAAGACAAACTTTTGATTATTTTTAAATAATACAAACTTTTGCCCAAAATTCCCCTGGTAGGTCAATCTGACCTATAACCTACAAACCGGTAAAAAAAAATTCAACACTTATCCACCATATCTTCAACACTCCCAGCCTTGAACCTTCCCCCCGGAACTGAACTCCTCCACCAAACTCGAAGAAACACCCTGCCACCACCATCAGCACCACCAAACCCATAAACCCACAACCACAACCGCAACCGCAACCGCTACCACAAACCCACAACTACAAACCCACAACCACAAATCCATAACCACAACAGGAAATCACCCGCAGTCCGTCTCCTCCACCCCACTGCCACCACTGAAACCACCCCCAGTCCGTCTCCCCGCATCCAGACTCTCCCCCTCTCCCAAACTTACCCCGTGGAAACCGCCCCAAAACCTTCGCCTTCTCCTCCCACTACAAGAAAAATGCTCATTTACAACGATTTTTCCAGTTGTTAATGAGCCATATCTCGTCGCAAAAGGCCTTTTTCGACAAGAAACACCTACGGTCATCACTCGTCGTAAAAGGCTTCGTCGCAAAAAACTACACTAGTGGGTTGTTGTAGTTAATCTTTTGCGACGAGATGTAATTCTCATCGTTATTGATCAATATTTACAACCAGATATTTGGTCGCTATTCTTATCTTTGGAAATTCAAAGTACCATATACTTTTGCGACCACATTTGCTTCTTGTCGTTATTGGTTATCTTTTACGACCAGAGTTGTGGTTGCAATTATATTTTTCTTATTATCTAATAATAATAATATATTTTTGTTATTTTGAGCATATATTAAAATTTTACTTAAGTACACCACAACCTACATGGGATTGGAACTTACAACCTTTGTGCATTGCACAACGCTCTACCTATTGAGCTAGTAGGTTATGTGGGAGCATAAATTGTTAAGGCAGTAAGAATAATAACATAACTTTAATGTGAAAGCAAATGAGTCGAACTTCACATAATCTCCACCACCCAACAAACAAGATAATCTCCACTTTAATTGCAAGTTTGATACTTGAAGTGAAAGTTGATTATAATAAATAAAATGCACATTATAATAAAGCAGAGTAAGTATAAGCGACACTAATGCACATTATAATAAAACATAGTAAGAAGGCACAAAAATTAGGGAAAAAGAGTAGTAGAAAACAATAGTGACACTAATGCACATTATAATAAAGCATGATACTATGCAATGGTGCTTCATTGCTCATTACTTTCCTTTCTACACCATCACAAATACTACTATATACTATAAATATAGGAAGTTCAAAATTGCATAGTGTACAACCATTATAGATCAGAGAAAAAAAAAAGACCATTTTTTCTTATCATCCTTCTCCAATTTATATGCAAAAAATTAATATCTAGTTACTTCAAACATGTCATTTTCAAGGGAACATAAAATATGCTTCATGACATGATGGTAAACATACATGATGAGCTTAATAAATATTTCAAACAACAAGTTCAAGAACATGAGCCACCAAATCATTTTAAGGTAGACAGAGATATCTACCATACTTTCCAACGATAGTTGGAGGCAAGATGACTTATTGAAGCAATTTCTTACATAATTCATAGAAGTATTATATAGAAATATACTATCCCTCTTCACATGAGGGGTAGAGAGCAATCTTACATCTATGATGATTCTGGGATACATGAGATTACAAATCATTTGAATTAGAAAGCATTGGACGATCTATGATGATCATAAAGAGTTACAGCAAAAGATTTAACAATATCTTCCGTATAAAAATCCACTGACATCATTCAAGTAGGTAGCTATACTAGTTAATATCATAAAGGCAGATGTCGAGGCATTATAACTTACTTCTATCTGCTACCAGATTCATCTGCTCCCAAGATTAGTGTGATGGCTAGAATCAATTTCCTTCTGCTACAAGATTTTTCTGCAAAATGCTAACAGAATGAACTAAGCTATTGGGCAATGATTGCACCACCTCTACAAGATTTTATCAACTAAGCCACTTGACATCCACAATTTTCTAATTGATGTGCTAGGAAAAAGATCAACACCATCAGATGAAAATTCCTGAATGTCAATCAAACTTCCATTCCAAATCATACACCCAATACCCAAGTAATAAGCATAAGTAGACATGAACAATTTTTTAAGCACTAATTCTTGCAACACTCTTCATCTCCAGATAATACCAACCAGCATTATCAGGCACTTTCACATTCCTTAACCTTGAAAAACTCGTTTTATTCACCTCCAATAATCCGGCACTGCAAGGGTGTTCTCCAAACACACCCACTACTCCATTTCTCTTGACTCCATTCTTGGTCATTCGTCGGTTTAAACCCCCTCCCCCCCCCCTCTTCAAACAAATACAAATTGGAGAATTATTCGAGTTACAACTCCCAAATTCACCACTTTGCATAAATATCACATTGGGAATCTAAAGATTGCCACAAAATGGAAGCTTCAGAAGAATTAAAAAAAAAAACAATGCATATAGATCGTACCTGGAAACTGACTTCATCGGGTCATTCTCTTTAATCTATCCAAAATGAAGAAAAAACCACTTTAAAGGCACCCAATTGCTAATAATTTGTAAGTTGAAAATACTTCAAAAGAATCTGAAATTCTCATAATTATTTAGTCTAAAAATTCTCACTTGTAATTGAACGAAAAATAAACATAGAAACACCAAATTTGGTTCATAATGTGTGGCAAGATCTATAAAATTACAAAAAATTTGAAGAAAAAGCTTACGAGAAGGTGGATGACCTCCCGATAATTCGAACAAAAGTTATGTTCCACAATCTCTTCAGGCGTCTCTATCTTGGTAAAATTGTAGAATTTGGCAACATAGAACTCATAGTCAAAGTCAATTTCCAAGGAATCCTCAAAATCGCAAACTTGACTAAAACCCTAGGAGAGAGAAAAAGAAGGATAGAGAGATTTTTTGGTAAAACGATAGAGAGAGAGATTATAAATTAGAACTAAAAAAAGAAGAATTTTAACTCACCATAAGCACGGAAATGATGAATACTAGAGAACGGAGTAGCACAATGATAAGCAGCGACATTGTTGGAGTTTGAGGGTTTCAATGGTTGAGTTTGAGGGTTTGAGGAAGGGGGCAAGTCATGAGAAATTGGTGTTCAGTGAAATTTGAGAACTTTCGATTTTTCCAAAGCCCACCCAAATTAATTTAAGTCCCGCCAGAGCCTCTTTCTTGTGTGCGCAAATATTTCAGCTTCTTACGACGAGATACTCTACATTTGCAACAACAAAAGAAGCTCGTCGTAAAACACTATTATATTTGCGACCAGATGTAGTTCTCATTGTTATATATTGTTATTTGCGACGAGAAATCCATATGGTCGTTAATTTTGGTCGTAGATGAAAGTTTTTCTTGTAGTGTCCCCTAGTCCCAAAAATCTCCCCTTCCCTACCTTACCTCGGAAATCCTCACAAGAATCCGAACAAAAAGTTCATCAATGGCGTCCCTAATTCGAACCTTATCTCTTTTACTCTTTCATTTCTTCGGTTCATCAATGGCGTCCCCAAGTTAGAACCTTAGAGAGAATGGAGGAGACGAGATCAGAGGCGAAAATTCGAACCTCGAGGATCCCTGAGATTGTTGCAGAGGCGAAATCGAGGGGTTGGGGAAGTGGTTATGGGGTGGGGGAGGTACTAGGAAAGTGATTTCTGTGTGGGGGTAGGGACTGGGGTTTGGTTCGTGGTTGAGGAGGGGCAGGAGGAAGAGAGAGAGGGAGGGTCTGGCCAGGGGAGGGGTGGGGTGGGGTGGGGGAGGGAGTAAGAGAGCAGGGGCCATGGTGGGGAAGGGGGAAAGAGATCAGTGGAGGGGAAGGAGGAAAAAGTCTTTTTTAGTTTTTTATTTTTTCTCTAAAACAACCAATGAAATAACAACACGTGGCCTGATCAGTGCCACGTCAGCTAGTGACCTCCTACAACAAGTTAAGAACAGGTCATGACCTACTGAAGGAATTTTGGGCAAAAGTTTGTATTATTTAAAAATAATCAAAAGTTTGTATTATTGCGAGAGAACGGGCAAAAATTTGTATTATTGTAGTTAAAAAATCCTAAAGTTTATGAAAAGAAAGTTTAAACAACAATATTGATTATTTTAATATTCAAAACACCATGTTTTACCTAGTTAGATAAGTTTTTTTTTTATTTAATATTATCAAGGACTTAGCACTGAAATACTTTCATTATTCGATTAGGTCCCAATTTCATAAGCGGAACGTTTTAAGTAGTCAGCGAAGATTATCCGTTATGAGGTACGTACGCGTACTAGTTCAATTAGATACGTTAGTATCATGTTAAGTTATGAATTGTTTTAGTGGAACCTATAATCATGATAGGGAACTATTGTATGATTATGATTGATGAGATTATTTGGTAACATGAAAACTATTGGAAATTTGTATGTGTTTCCTTGTTGTATGACTTGTGAATTAGAATGAAGTATTATTGAAATGCGTAACTCTATCGTATCACAAGCATGAAATGAGATTTGGATTGAAATCTTATGATTTATTGTTGTAGCAAGGATGTTACAAGAGGTTATCTAAACTAAAGACTTAAGCAATGTACCTATGAAGGAAAATTAAATGATTATATGCTTAATGTTGTATGAATGAATATCACTAAAAAGGATCTTTGGCGATAAACTTGTAGTTGGAATTTCTACAAGTAGTGAACAATGGGGGGTGTGGGATTTGTTCTACACTCCTACGCAGACCTACTGTGACGATAGTAGAGTCCTTACAAATTTTGATAACTCAAGTAGGCGGAAGGTTCCGTACGATCTTGGGGGTATGCATACTAAGGTGATGGATGTGGAACGGAACGCAACCGTATTTACATTCCATCTAGTAGACCAAGTTGTCTATTAATTAAGGATTAAGTAGCCCGTATGATTCTATAAAGATGACGGTGCCCGTTCGTTGCCAATTAAATTATAAAAATGAAATGTAATATTCTTGTAGTATCATGTTTAGGAATGATTATTATTATTCTGATTATACTTAGTGTATTATTTAACTGATTACGTACGTACTCAGCATAGCTGATTATTTGTTATTTGTGTTTGCTTGTTGACCTGTTATGAACCATTGATACTTCAATGGGGAGCAGATTAGGTATGTTGATGTTGCTGCATGAGTTCGGGCATACAGGGGATACTCTTTACTTTATAAACTTTTGAAATGTTTTAGTTGAACCTTCTAGAGTTTGTTTATGATTTACTTAGTTAATGGTTCTAAATAAAAAGGGGTCAATGGTGATTCCCGAGTTGTAGTTAAGTTAGCATTTTATTTCCGCTGCAATTTAGTTTTCATAATAAAGAGTAAGTTAATGTTTTAATTTTAATAAGCCTTGCGTTTCACCGCGGCGGTAACACTCCCAAAGTCGATGCAACGTAGTTTAGACTTTTATGGATTTTGGGGGTGTTACAACATCTTCATGCCAAAATATACTCTCCAACATATTTTGTTGTTTCACTTACAACAACAATCAATGACAATCATACCCGCTGCTTGCAATTCCACAGCTAACAAATCCAACAATCGCCAATTTATTCGCAATTCATCAATAACTGGTGAAGACAGTGCCATCTAAATTCAACAACCCTAGTTTTTTCAAAATTTTCGCACTTTCACCATCTCAACAATTCTCTCCACAAATTTTGGCAATTCAACAAAATTTTCTCCCAATTTCACTATCTCACACACCTTTTTTTCCCCTTTTCCCCCTCCCATTAGAATTCTCACCCATCTTCTTATCTTCTCTCGTTGCAGTCTTTTTTTTTCTAGCGCTACACCTGTGGCTTTTCCTTTTTACATTTTCACTAACCAAAGCTTTCCAACTACAGTTAAAACAAGGGCCTATTTGTCTTTTCATACGTTATGTTCGCCACTGAACATTTCGTATCTATCCTTTTTCTTTCTTTTAACGTTGTGTTTTTTTTTTTGAGGGGATCTTTTAATGTTGTGTTGGCTTTGTCATTTCATTTCACATCTGGTAAATTGTTATCCTACACGGCTGCACCCAGTAGCCATAAATCAGCACATTACAGCAGAGCATAACAATAAGTCTATGAATTAGAGGTGTCAATTCAGTTCGACTATTCAGTTATGGTTATATCCAAACAGTTCAGTTCATATTACAACGGTTAAAATTATTAACAGTTCAGTTCAGTTCAGTTAACAAACTTTTCAGTTCAGTTTGATTCAGTTATTTTTCTTACCAGTTTCAGTTCAGTTGCAGTTTAAACAGTTTTTACCCGAACAATTAAACCAACCAACGGTTGAATCCATAACAGTTAAAACACGTTGCAGTTATTTTCAGTTTCGTTTCAGTTTATTTCAGTTATTGACGAAATTCACATTAGTTCGACAATAATCGCATCGGTTCGGATAGAAGTTAGTCACATTCTTGTATTTGTTCGGGAAAAATGGAACTTCATGTCGGGTTTTATTAACATGGAAAATAAATGTAGTCCGACAGTTGCCTCAAAAAAAAAGCTAGTTGTACTTCCCAGAAACGTGTATGAAAGTGACATTGATATATGTGTACTTTACTGATATATTCGACAATTTGGAATAAGACAAATTTATATAAGTCGATATTCAAACTTTTAGTTGTATGCAAATCAAATCATGTTTGGTTAAACGTCTCATATCAGTATAAATTCTTATAAACTTTATCGAAAGACGAGCTAGACAATTCTTAAAAAGCCGATTAGATCAATGTCTTACTATAACTATATTAGATCAATGGATTAATATAACTATGCTAGTCATTAAGCTTTATGCATTTGAAAATTGAAAACATGCAATCGACGTCAAATAAGTTAATATTGGATTAGATCAAGTTATCTATGTGAATCGAAAAGTTAAATCAAGATAACAATACTCCATTTAAATTAACTGATAACAAGTTATATTCAATTTGAAACTTGTATATCTGAGCCAAATTGAAAGAAAATGATATTAGATTAGATGAATGTATCAACATAAGTCGGTAAAGTAATTGAAATTCAAAAGATTTACTTAAATTGAAGCATGTTGTTATTAGAATGAGTGTATCAATGTAAATCGATAAAATAATTCAAGATAATAACAACACTGTACTTAAGTTAATCATCTTTAAGTTGAATTCAGTTCGGAACCGGAAGCATATAATCCAGTTGCAACAAATGTAGAACCATGTAACTCAGTAGACTGATTCAATATAACAATGCTCCATTTAAGTTAATCGTCTCTAAGTTAAATTCATATTGAAACTCAAAACATCTAATTTGAATTGAAATAAGTTGATATTGGATTATATTGATGTATCAATTTAAGTCGATAAGCTAATTTTAAGATGACATAAGTTCGTTTTAAGATAATTGTCATTATGTTGTATTCATTTCGAAACTCAACATCCAATTGAATTAAAATGAGTTGTTATTGGATAAGTTCAATGAATGTATCAATGTAAGTTAATTAATCAAGTTAATTGAAGTTAACAATACTCTATTTAAGGTAATAGCCTGTAAGTTCAATTCGTTTCAAAACTCAAACCATCTAATTGAATTGAAACAAGTAGTTAATTATTACTATATTATATATATTAAACCTTACTGCTTATTAGCAAGATCTTGATATGAAGCCAAAATTTGTATAAACATCTAATTAAACTGAAACAATTCCTTCTTTAGATAAGATAAATGTATCAATGTAAGCACATAAGCTGGTTCAAGATAATAATAATCAATTTAAGTTATTTGTCTTTATGTAAAGTGTTTTTCGAAAATAAAAACATCTTATTGAACCAAACTACGTTTTAATTCGCATAAGATCAATGTATCAATGTTAGTAATAAGCTTATTCGAGATAACAATACTCCATTTAAGGTAATCATCATTAAGCTATAGTCATTTCAAAACTTTGAACATCTACTTGAGTTGAAAGAAGTTATTATTGGATTAAACGAATGTATGAATGTAACTCGAAAGACTATTGTAAGATAACAACACTCCATTTAAGAAGCTAATAGTCTTTAAGTTATATTCAATCCGAAACTCAAAATATTTACTTGAATTGAAACAAAATATTATTAGATCAGATCAACGCATCAAATGTAAGTTTATAGAATAAAAAGAAATAAACAAAAAATTAGGTTAATTGTCATAAAGCTAACTTCACTTTAGAACTTAAAGTTTATAGTTTAATTGAAACTAGTTGTTATTATAATAGATCGATGTATTTATTTGAATAATAGCAATAGTATGTAACATTATATGTGATAATAATAAAGATAATTGAAATAGTATTATTAAAAATAATAATAAAAAGTAGATATAATAATAATAGTCGTAGTGGTCTTAATAATAATAATAATAATAGTAATAATAATAATAATAATAATAATAATAATAATAATAATAATAATAATAATAATAATAATAATAATTTACTAGGATAGTTTGTCTTCTTAAGGGAAAATCCAAAACCAACTAATGTGCAAAATCTAAACCGTTAGATCATCACAATTAAAGGCACACAAGAGAACAATACAAAGCACATGGATCATAGATATTAGCCATTAGATACAAACTATAAAACAAACTGAACCGTTAGATGTCATTTAATCTCTCAATTCTCACCTTCTCCACCATCTCTCTCCTTCAAAGTCAAACCCATCTCCCACCTAAAACCCTACTAAAACTCCCACTCTTTTCTTCTCTTCTCTCATTGCTCCTCCCTCCATCCTGCTTTTCGGCTGCCTCCGCCGAAATTCGACCACCACTACCACGCAGGACTTCACCGTTGCCACGCCTCCCTTTGTCGTTGCTCTCTCTCTCCCCAGCTCCTGTTGCACTCCTACGTCGCGCCACCATCGCAGCCGTGCCATTACCATAGCCTTGCTATTTTATCTTTATTTCTTTGCTAGATCTGAGACTCTTGGTTATTATTTTTGAGTTTTTCTTTAATTTTGGGATCTAATTTAAGTGGTTTGATTCAAGATTTTTGTATTTCTCATTTTTGTTTGTCCCACTTTTCGTAAAAATAAATCATTTGTATTTGTTTTAGAGAAGAAAAGTTAGTTTTCCATAAGAGAGAAGTAGGTAGGTTCGATTTCTAGGAATTTTTCGCTTGTTTAGTTTGATTTTATTTTGTCCTTTAACTGCTCTATAATCTATAAACAATAAAAATTTTGGTCCTTGTTTTGCTCTAGAATGCTGTGAGATTGTTTTATGGCAACTCGTGTTCTTTTCGCATATGTTATTATTTCCTCAACCCAAAAAAAAAACAACTGCTTCTTTAGTGGCATTGTTGAAGAAATAAAAGTAAGGCAACAGGGTTATGCCGAAAATGGCGGATTTGACCCCAAAATTACATTTTCAACCCGTTTTTGAAGAATTTAAACTTAGTGATAGCATTGTGTTTCTATTGGATGTGTTTGGGTAATGGACTAATGGATTACGAAGCTAATTTTGTCGAGTTCAGTACAAAAAGCTTACTTTAAACAAATTTTGCAATCATCATCTTTATTAAATATTTTTATTATTAGTTTTAATTTCTCACATCTGAATATTCTCTAAATGTACCTCAATTATAAAATTTTCACTTGTTCACTAATCTAAATCTAGGTATTTGGCTGAATTTTGTTGTATTGTGCATACTAGTCACATGATTTCCTTTTACCCACACTCTCCCGCCTCCTCTGAAAACAATGTGTAATACTCTGGTCAGTGCTAAATTGTAGTGAAACGAAAAATTTGAAATGGGTTGGAAGTTGAGCAGAATCTTCACGAGAAGATAACATGAAAATTGATTAAGTTATATGGCTTGACGACGATGATATGGTGGTAGAGATGGAAGAAAATTAAAGTGTGGTAGATGAGATTGAGAAAGAAATAGCATAACTTTGAAACTAATTGAAACAAAAGGAAAGGCGCGGTTAGATCACTTAGATGAGAGAGCCAAATTCATGTTCATAAAGGTCGAGAGATGAATGTTTTTAAAATATTTGAATTGAAATTTCAAGAGCCAAAGCTTTCCGCCAATTTGGCAAATTTTGCCAAGTTTTAAGGGATTTGTGCAACAAAATGTGTAGGTGTAGGAAAAAAAGTTTCACAAATGGCAATGAAATTACGGGCTTTGTAGCACAAATACTAATAAATTAAAACATTAAGTTATATGTCATACATCCAAGTATTAATAAAAAATTATTATGACAAAGTTTGTATGTGAATTGGATTACTATCATGAATTTGGGTAATATGTGAATTCTGTTCGCATACAGTTAAAAATCAGTTTAAAAACAGTTTCAGTTTAAATCGGTTTCAATTCAGTTCAGTTTCAGTTTGAATCAGTTCAGTTTCAGTTTGAATCAGTTCAGTTAATTCAGTTAAATATTCAGTTCAGTTAAGTTCAGTTGAACGATCAACTTTTCAGTTTTCCACAGTTTTTTCAGTTACAGTTTGTTTCAGTTCAGTTGCAGTTCAGTTTTGGTTTTTCATTTACAGTTTATTTTAGTTTTAGTTCAACATTTTTCAGTTCATTTCAGTTACAGTTACTCCCAGTTCAGTTTAATTCAGTTCAATTTTCAGTTGTTTCAGTTCAACCAGCAATTCATTAACCAAACTGACAGCTCTACCCTGAATAACAACAAACAACAGAGTAATTGACCCAGCAACAAGTAACGTGAAACTTTGACTTGATCCAAAATCTTCATGTCCCCAAAATAAATCACAAAATCCAAAATCCAAAATCCAAATGCAAAGCACCGGTGACATGAACATGGCGTCGCCATCTTCACCATCTTCAACCTCCGCCACATCGTGGTTTTCCGGCATTGTTCGCGGCCGCTCCGACAAGAATATCACCTCGAAAACCGCGCCCAACTCCGTCTCCGTCGTCTCTGGCGCCGCCGATAACTCCGCATCTCTAGGTCCTGTCATCAAGAAGAACCACTATCGCGGCGTTCTCTTCCGATACGGTCCTAAGTCTATTCAGGTTTTGGCGCTCTCATTCTTTCATTCTTCACTTAATTCTACTTTTGATGTTCTAACTTTTCAAAGTTTTGTGGATTGTTGCTTTATTGGAAGTGAGTTAGGAATTTGGATCCGTTGTATTGTTGTGTAACTTTTGTTCAATTGAATGAATTGAAAGATGCATTAAGTAAGAGGTGTTGTTTTAGCAAATGCTTGTACGTGAATTTTGAATGGGAATTTGATTGAGTGGTGTTATTGTAGAAGAAGGGAGGGTTTTGTGTTGGATAGTGTGAACTAGAAAGTGAGAGATGTGTATCAGCCTATCAGGGATGGAATGAAGGGAGGACGAAGGTTTCTTTTTGTTAATATTAGCCTTTTTAGATGTAATTGAGTTTTAGTTTGATGAACTAGTCTTATATGCACACAATGCATGCGAACTGTCTTAGTATTTTATTATTTTTTCAAAAAACTCATGTTCAGTTTAAATGTGGAACTTTTTTTCTTCCCCCCCCTTTTGTTTAAATAAAGAAGTTAGTTATTTCCTTTTTTTTTTTCTTTTTGACCTTTTTCTATTTTTTGGTGTCCCACATGTGTTGCCTTATATAATAGAGATACTTGATTTAATGCTGGTAGGAAAGATGTATTGGGAATGATATGAAATTGCGCGGTTTTGAGTAGTTTTTTTGTTTTTTTTTCATGATTGAGAAGGTATTATGGTGTTTTAATGGCATGTAAAGAAGAGTATGAATGTATGATCGGTCACGATTTCCAATCAAATTAGTTGGATGGATAGAGACTTACACGTTACACTTGACTATTATGAAGGCTGTTTCTCGAGTAAGGCGCTGTTCGTTTAAGCTTATTTTCAGTTCAACTGAGTTCAGTTGAGGACTTTTAATCTCACAGTTTCAGTTTAGCTCAGCTTCACTGAGTTCAGTTCACTTCACTTCTGCAAATTTCAGCTCAAAAGAACAGGGCCTAATTTGGTATGAGTTCGGAGGATGTTGATGATCAACTATATAACTTAGAAGAACATGCTCATCAATTAGTCAGTATTAATATGAATAGGAACTAATTTCTCAAATGTATTGGGACGTGTAATGGTACTTCTTTTTATTTCAATTCCAAGTTTAAGTTCAGTTTGAGTTTTGTTTGATGTTGATGATCAGCTGTAACTTAGAGGAATGTGTTCGTCGATTAGTTAGAGCTTAGAACTAATAAATAGGAACTAATTTCTCAAATATATTGGGATGTATAATGATTAGAGTTGTCAAATAGGTCGTGCTGTGTCTATTTTGTGTTTTTGTCATTTACTATTCGTGTAAAAAAGCCTCGACACTAGCCCGACCCGTGTAACTAATCGTGTCGAAACTCCTTGACACTGACGTCCCGACCCGTTTAACTAATGGTGTCGAAACTCCTTGACACTGACGTGATCCATTTAATTAAGCGATTACTCATGTCGACCCCTTTACCTTTTTTTATTCAAAATCCCTATATAATTTAACAATAAAATGATTTTCTTATATCCAATATTTATAGATCCATGTTTATTTAGGTAATAACTTACTAGTATATTAGAAAGAGTTAAATAATTCATTAATGTTTTGCCAACTTATACCCTAAGTGGTGCTAAAATGTTAAATTTTCCTATCTGTTTAAGTTAAATGGATAAAGTCGTGTCAGTTTTGGGTTGAAAATCTTGACACTAACCCAACCGACAACCCATTTATTAAACGGTAAAACATGTGTTGACGCGTTTATATAAACGTGTCGAAAAAGCTTACCCATACTTACCCATTTTTTGTATCCGGTTCGTGTCGTGTCGTGTCAACTTTTGAGAGCTCTAACAATGATACTTCTTTCTATATTAATTCCAAGTTTAAGTATAAAATCTAAAAAATGTTGATGTTAACTATTAGACTTGTGACTTGTCAGAATGTCATATTGATCAATATCGATTTTCACTTGATTAAACGTTGGCATTGGTGCTCAGCTGAAAATTACTTACTTGATTTGAACATAAAATCCGAAAAATCTGATGACGCAAATACTAGAGATCCTACTATTTGTCCCTTTGATTTTTAGTAACTCTACCGATTGCAATCAGAAGTAGCACTAACCTAAGATACAGCTGAACCCAAATGAATCTGGACCTAACCTCAAACCAATTTCGTAGTAAACGTAATTCAACCCAAACCAAAATGACAGAGTTTAGACTGAGTGGCCAACCATTGCTAGTCTAAACTTTACTTTCTCTTATATTTGGGTGCTCCTTGATTGATTTTATCGTATACCGGTAACATATATAATCATATTATATTCGGCGTTGTGCAGGTTGCATTTAAAACAGGTGATTATAAGCAACAAGTTGTTTTCATTGGTGGATTGACTGACGGGTTTATGGCGACTGAGTATGTTCAACCTTGATTTTCATTCCCATCTTTACGTTATATCAAAGAGATATGCTACTTGTTTGAATGACTGTTGTTCCCTTATTGGCCAAGAGTAGTTGACTAATTTCTATAATTGCTCTTGGATTGTCTAGAGCTACTATTAAATAGTTTGATGAAGTTGCAGCTTGTATAAGATGGAAAACTTCAGTGCCTATTTGTTTGATTGATATGATTAGGTTGGAAGTGAGTGTGCAAACGTCTATGTATTTGTTTGTCCCAAGTTTCCCAACCTAACTATTGTGAAGTATGAAGTCTGAACTTCTGCTGGTTAATGTTTAGCATCTTTTGACTCTTCTAGCTTTTGTGTACTTCACAACCATGCTTTGTTTTCTAACTCCCCCACTGTAATATGATATCACTTATCCAAATCAGATTGTCTATACAACAAATTGCCTGGAAGAAAACATTTTAATGCACTATAAATATCAAATTGGAGAAAGTCGGACACAAATTGTTGAATTTGTTTTGAGTTATGAATTTATGAACTTTGAAGCCTTTATTATTATGATGTATATTTTGAGTGATAGGGTTAAAGATTGCTGAATGTGGAGAAATGGTGAAGAAGCTGATACAAAAGATTTCTACAGACTTTCACTAGTGAACCAACTAACCAAATTATGTTCCAATTTTTAAAATAACGAACTCGAAACATTCATACATGAATCATATGCTACAGCTAGCGGCGTACTATGTTCTGCTGTGAAATCAGAATGAACCATGTTGTTTTTAATATGCTAACTACCTTTGCCCCCATGTTAATGGTTTCTCTTGAATGGATGATTGTATCAATAGCATGCTTTCCAAAAATATGTTTCATGTGTAATATCTTTGGTAGGATGTATCTGCCCTTTAAGCTGGAGACCTGTGCTTTACCCGGATTCAATAAATGGTCCAGTTCCTCACTTCCTCTTAATGTTTTAAAGGACAATTTTCTATATAGGTTAATTCTTAGAATTTGGTTTCTCTGTTCTTGTTCTTGGGGGGAGGGTTGG
Source organism: Beta lomatogona (assembly GCA_947646795.1). NCBI lineage: Eukaryota > Viridiplantae > Streptophyta > Magnoliopsida > Caryophyllales > Amaranthaceae > Beta > Beta lomatogona. The sequence continues at coordinate 1,836,073 of CANSNZ010001069.1, forward strand.
TAGGGAAGAGAAATTACGTTGTGACTGATGATTAATGATGTGTGAAATGTGGGAGAGTTATTTGTGCTGCATTTTGGTTGTATAATGGGAAATTTAATTGTTGGTTATTATTGTTCAATACACCAACATTATGGTTTTAATATGGTGCAGGTACTTGGAACCATTGGCCATTGCTTTGGATTATGAAAAGTGGTCTTTGGTTCAGATACTCCTTTCTTCTTCCTACACTGCATACGGAACTTCAAGCCTTGAGCAAGTATGTGCTTATTCTTTTTCATTTTTCATCTTTAGCCTACTGTAACTTTTTATTGAGGCCGGATTTTTCATATGGTTTTTTTCCCCTTATAAAGTAGTTTAAGAGAAGGATTGGAACAGGAAGCATTTCTAGCCTTCTTGCTACCTCTCATGCACCCACAAAAGTCTATTATAGAGATGGGAATGACGTGACAATTTCCTTATGTGTTTCCGCCTTTGTCACGCTCATCCCATCGCTTTGCTGCAATAATTTTGATTTTAGATCTTATTGAAACAATACTTAAAAATGTTGCCTCGTGGGTGGGGGTCTTGTGTGATGAAGGGAGTGGTTCAGCATTATACATTGCTCCCTCTCTTGTTTTTTGTTCTACCCTCTTTGGTTTGTGCAGTCTCCACCTTGACTGTTAATGTAATGACGTATTAGTAAAAATTGTAAAAGGTTGATATTAAGAAAATAGACATGGAGACGAATCCACCAAAGACCCCACATGACTTTATTTTTCTTATGTAAGGTTATATATGGTCAAACTTTTCTCTGACCACTAAATAACTTTGACCACTAAAGAAAAAGAGAATAGGATTATAGGAAAATGTAAGGTATATATCCACTCATGGCCATGGGTATAGTGATTAATTAGTATCAAATTTAGTGTCACGTGCATATTATGCATGATCCTGTTGTTATAAATTAAGAGTCAGTCTGGCAGTTGCCCGTTCAACTTGTTTGTTCTACTCTCCTCTATGACTGCACATTCTTGGCGCTTAAAGTTATAAAAGTCCATGATGAATTTGAACTAAATAAAAAAAAGGTAGAGAAAGAATGTTGGAAGCATGAGAATGGCTAAAGCAACCTTGAGTTTCTCTCACATGACGATGAGCTGTTTAATCCTCCCCCTCTCTCTTCATTCCAAAACCTAACTTGGCAGGAGTGCAGGAATAATAATAATAAAAAAAGAATATGACAGGATAGCACCATAGCTATAAAAGTGATTCAAGTGGTAGTTCAAGTTCAATAATCATCCCTTTGTTATTAAAATTTTGGTGTGGTTGAGATTGGCTGAGCAGTTGAGTGTAGCGTAAATTTAAAAGATTATGTCAAGAATAAAGAAGAATAGCTTTTATGGAGCATAATTGGCTCCAGTGTTTAGAAGCTTGTTTAGTCATAGGCTAAGAGTATGAGACTTCAATATTTATTCATATTAGCTATTCTAGAAGTTTGTATCAGTTATGAAGTTTACTCCACTATTCTTCCCTTTCTGTTTTGTCACGTATTTTGTTGGGTCTTCTCATTTCTTAATGTTCATCATCTAACTTACTGTTAGCCTAATTAATTATATATTTTGGGGCATTATGATTTATGTATAAAGTATAAACCGTTATATTTCCCTTAAGGTGGTGTTTGGGAACACCAATTTCATTTCAAATGTAAGAATTCAATTGTGGAATTATAAATGATGTATTTTCATTTCAAATATGGTGTTTGGAGAACATTAAGAATTCAAATTCAGGTTTTCAAATTCCACACGATGTTTGAATTGAAAGTTTGAACCATAATACATTCCGTCTCATAACATACAATCATCGAATCTGTACAACTTAAAAATCAATGTAGTAACCCATTACCAAATCAACTTATTAAATATTAAAAAAGAAAGATTGGCATCGCTGAAAGTTCTGGATGAAATTTAATCAAGCACATCTATTCCAAGTTCCAACTATTCCAAAAATCTTCAAATACTATTTTTCTTATGGAACTGAATAATTTGTGGAACGGCGGTTTTCGGCGAGTGGAATTACGTCTGCAGCCATCTCTGATAAGGAAGCAACGAGGGTTTTGTGGTTGCAGTTACTCCAACAAGTTAAAGAATGACGAATTCTGATTTTTGCATCGGCAAATTGTAGCAGAGCCTTTAATGGCGGAGAAGAGGGGAGTGGATCTTAGAGAAAAGAGAAGAGAGAAATAGAGAGAGTTTGGAGAAAGGGAGCAACTGTAACTCTGTAAGTTGTAAGGTTGAAGGAGACTGAGAAAAAAATGAAAAGGAGGCTTGGAATTCTAAATGACAGCTTTTAATAAGTTATTTCCAATTACTCATTTGTAGGCTCTTTTTCACAACTCTAGAATTTTGCGTGAATTCCATTATTTCAAATTCTTTACTATCCGAATTCAACCAATTCCAGAATTTGAAATGAAATGTTTGTATCCAAACATACCATAAGGGTTCTTTACTTCCTTTGGCACTGTAGTTTATTTTCTCATATCCCTCTTTTTGAACTGAAGAACTATGTGACTAGATCTATATTTGTTTGTTTGTGTGTGTAATATCTTCATATTCTTTATTAAAATTGAAGAACTAGATAATTAGATGTATTTTGTGTGTGTGTTTTTTTTTTTGGGGGGGGTTGGGAGGAGATTAGAGTGTATTGTGTTATTGAATTATTTGGGGAGATAAGAATTTATTGTGTTTTTGGTGTCTTTCGTCTTAAATATATTCCTGAAGAAATATCACTTACGATGATAAATTAATGGTAAAGATCATTTGTACTATATGTAATGATGTTTTTAAAATTTTATGAAGTCTCCTATGTTCTTATAGATAGCAGAAGAGAAGTGTAGAATGATTTTTTTTAATCTTTGGGTTGACCCGAGTCTTGATTGTTCTAATCTAAATTAGAGACATTATTCCATCTATTACTCGAACCTGAAATATGTGAGACTAATACTAATCTGACTCCATGCCTGGTGAAGGGGTGAGGAGGTTTGAAGCTAGCTCAAAAGGCTTTTAGTTGAAGAGATAATGAGTGAACTACTTGTACAATGCCTTATGGATAGAGTACCATTTTCCCTCTTATGGACCCCATCATGTTGATTCAATTGGTTCAAGTGAGAATTTAGGAGTTCAGATTCTGTAGAGTTTTTGACCAATCTGGTCTTCGAAATTCTCCAAATATGAAGCACTGGTAGACTCACTGTTGATCTGGCTCTGGCCTTTGAATACAGGGTCTTATTACATTGATATTTAGTTATATTATGGCATACTTGCTCGATGTTTCTTTTTACATTTTGTTGTTGTTTTGCTCTGAAGGATGCTATGGAGCTTGATCAATTAATCAGCTACTTAATAAACAAGGAAAATTCTGATGGTGTGGTGCTACTTGGTCACAGTACTGGATGTCAGGTATATACTTGTTATCTTATAAGTTTCTACCATATCCTGACTTCTGGCCTAGAAAGCCTGAAAGAATTGAATGTGCACAAAGAAATGATTTTATATTCTTCTGGGAAGGCTATTCATTATGCACCTCTTTCGTTTTTGGAGCTGTTTTAAACTGGATACTTCATTTCATATGTTTTTTTTTTTTATAAAATGTAGCATTAGCTAAAATTCGATCAGAATGTTTGTGTAGGACATTGTGCATTATATGCGCACAAATGCAGCATGTTCCAGAGCTGTCCGTGCAGCAATTTTGCAGGTATAACCTATTAGTTATGAGTATTTTATTTATTTATGCTGTAATTAGTGAAAGATAATTTTGTAGCCTGATTTTCCTTTGAAAGACGAGGAGAAAAAATTAATGAAAAAGAAGTGTGTCAAATCATGTATGATATGAAAGGATCTTCTACAAACTTGATGAAAAAGAATATGCAGCAATCACTCTGTATATCATAGATAAATGAACGCATAAAGTCCCCTGGCACATGAGACTAACGAGAGGCCAAGTACACAAGTGCGTCCGGCAAACTGCTTGTATGAATGTATGAGATTATTTACTATGTAAAATTTGTTATTTCCTTCCAAGTTCCAACCATACTCCTACGATAATACATAAGCATGTGGAGCAGTTCATAATTTTTACAGCCTAACTAGTGTGACACCTGATACAGTACCTGGCTTTTTTTAATCTTTCATAGAGTACTCTGCACTCTTGTACTTTTTTTTTTTAAGTAATTAATAATAAGATTGGAAGCACTCCAAGGGGTTGTCATATATGTACATAAGAAGGGCTAAGGGTAAAAAGGCTCAAACCCTCAAGCTATCGTGTAGCTATCTATCTAAAAAATCAGGATAAGTCAAGCGGGATTCAAAGATTATGAGTCCTTTATGAGCGGAAGCTAAATACTAAAAAAATCCAATGGTTTTTTGCTTTTCAAGTGCACAATCAAACTGCCAACAAAATTCATATTCGAAACCTTGGCAAGCGTACTTTTTTGTCCTCCTTTTCCAGGCAACAAGAATATCTTTCATATAACAAGGATTGACCTAGTTCTACCCAAATTAGTTACTTAGACTATTAAGAGTATTACTATTGGATATAGATTACCATGTTGTCACTAAAATTTAGTTTTACCATAATTAGTATTTCATATGGTAATTATTTGATAAAACCTGTCAATATCTTTGATCTTGATTCGGAGTTATTTACTAATCTAACAAGTGGCTGTCAATGCTGGAACTTGGAAGGAGAGGGAAAATACCCTGTGTTTTTACTAAAATTTGGCGGGGTTGGACCTTCATTTAGCTTCAAGTTGGTGACAACTAAAATAACATTGATGAGTAAAACTTCAATATGAATTTTTTTTTAAAGAATTAAGGGATGTTTCTATATTATAGGAGCATTGGTTCGATTCACTTATAACTTTTCATATTTTCTTTGAACCCAAATAATGTGTATAGTAGCAAATTTGCATTTGAAACATTAAAATATCATTGTCACAAATATAATGGTTGTAGAATAAGTTGTTTATGGTTTTCATCTTTTATCAAATTAAGAAAAGAAAATTGTATGGACTATGGCTTCCCGACTTCTAGTATGCTCTATTTAGCTAGCATCCTTGCCTACATTTGACATGAATATGTTTATTGTTGTGTCCACCAGGTTGGATAAGATTTGCATATTCACCATCATGTTGGATATCATATTCCTAAATCATAAGAATATCTAGAGGCAGAGGAAACTTAAAAACTGACCTAGTTGTGTTTGATCTTGCTCCATTGTTCTTGTGCCTGATTCTACCTCTTCTTCTTGTTTGGAGACCTACAGCTCTATTCCAGCTAGATTCTTGGTGTTTGGTTTTATAATTGGTGGTTCTATTTTGGATATTCATTTTTGGATCGTGGGGGACTTCATGGCCCCCAGTTATATTGAAGAATTTTCACTGATCTGGTATTCTTTTCTTGGTGTTACCGTATCTTTTGCCAGTTCCTTTACCTTTTATTGCCTGAATAGCCAAGCTGGTCTGATATCTGGTAGATATTATTAGCTTTTTTATATATTTGAATTGGTCAATGACCTCTTATATTCCATCTTAGTATGTCATTCCTATTGACCTACAATTTCAGGATAGAAGAAAGGAATACTGTCTTAATTTGTGTGGATTTAACGTCTGAGTGTTGGCATGGATCTGCTACCAATATTTAATACATTATTGTTTGTTCATATTGCATGACCAGGCTCCAGTTAGTGACCGTGAATACCGAGCAACACTTCCTGAAACAGCTGCAATGATTGATGTAGCTTCAAAAATGATTGGTGAAGGAAAAGGATCAGATCTAATGCCCAGGGAAGCAAATCCAGATGCTCCAATTACTGCCTATAGGTAAGTGATCAATGCAACTCATGTTTGCATAGTTTATATCTCAATTTATATGTGGTTATGGATTTTTATTATTGCACCCCTTTCAGGGGAAGTTCTATACTCCTATCTTATTTATTACGGTTATTTCATCATATACCCCTCATAATTTTTTTTTTTGCACCATATACCTTTTCAACATTTGAAATTCACCATATACCCCCCACCTTTCAAAAAATACATCGATTTACCCTTAATGACTAACGGCGTTAAACTCCGTTAGTCATTAACCCCTAAACACCCCTCTAACGCTAATTAACTAACTTAAATCTACCCCTAACCATAACCCTAACCCTTAATCTAACACCTAACCCTAACCACCCCTCCCCCACCCCTTACCCTTTCTCCCCACTGCACCACCACCCCAACGGCCCCATTCCCCCTCCCCCCGCAGCCCCCCGCCACCCTCCCCGCAGCCCCCTCCCCTTCCTCCTCCCCCCGCAACGCACCTTCCCCCTCGGTCCCGCAGCCCCCCTCCCCTTCCCCCTCGGTCCCGCAGCCCCCTCCCTTCCCCCTCGGTCCGCGTCGATTGTGTTTGAGGATTACGATTCAAATTGTTCTAAATTGTTCGAAATTGTTAACAGAGTCTTCTTGTTGTGATATGACGTCGGCGAACATCGGGGTCGGGATTCTTCTTCTCGCCATCGCTATTGTTGCGGCTGCGAGTCCTTCTCTATTACCTCCCTCGAACACCGGCGAACATCGGGGTCGGGATCATATCACACAGCAGCACCAGGCGTCGGCGGGGACGGGGAGGGGTTCGACGCGGCAGCGGGGAAAGGGGGGTCGGCGGGGAAGGGGAGGGGGATCGGCGGGAGAAGGGTCGGCGGGGAAGGGGAGGGGATTTGGGGTGGTGGTGGTGAGGGGGTGGTGGGGCAGTGAGGGTAAGGGGTGGGGGAGGGGTGGTTAGGGTTAGAGTTAGGGTTATGGTTAGGGTATTAGATTAGGGTTAGAGTTAGAGTTAGGGTTTGGCTTAGATATAGGTTAATTAATTAGGGTTAGGGGGGATTAGGGGTTAATTACTAACGGAAGTCTAACACTGTTAGTCAAAAGTTGAAAGGGTATATGGTGCAAAAAAAAATTTGTCAGGGGTATATGGTGAAAAAACCGTATTTATTATTTATGTTACAACCTAATGTGCTTTATGAACAGGGAGATGTCCAATTTATGTCGCTCTTATGCATCTCAATATATGAGGGACACCACTTTTTATAAAAGAATAATATTCCCCTTGTTTGATGAGAACATGTATTATGTGACTGGAAATCACGAAATGTGTGCTTACTGTACGGTCTGTACCCACAACTGAGATTTTTGCATTGCTTTATGTGATAAATTCGTTGCGGGCTTGACAAGAAATTACTTTGAATTTATGGCAAATTTTTTTGTTACTTTATTTCAAAAAATAAATGTATCAAAAGGAAAGGAAACTAGTGTTAGAAATGTAGGTCCTTTATTGAATCTTGCAAACTAAGGTAGTGAAGTTCATTGTTTATCGAAACCTTCCCTTGGTGGATACTGCCCAACCTTCCAAAGAACCTAAATGTAGCTTTGTGAAATCAACCAAGTCATGCTGATTTGTCCTTCATGTTATGAGTTCTCTTTAGGTAATTGAGTTTCTTAATGCAATAATTCAATAATTTGGTGTAGCCAATAAAAAGGTTCATAACTGCATGTAGTTTTCCTTCCACTGGTTGCCACTTCCCATGGTCAAGAATTGGTTACTTCCACTAGACTTTTGCTTTAGATATTCATATACTTCCACAAGAGTAAATGTTCTATATCTGTTGGTTACTCTACATTGTCAATCATTTAATCATTTCTGAGTTGGATTTACGCATTTTACTGTTTTCTATCATAATTCTGCAAGTCTGTCAGATCAAAGTTGTTCCGGTATGGAATAATTGCTGTTGGAGTGAACCGGAATCCCTCAGCTATGTATGCCGGCTTGACGTCCTGCAAGACAGAACACGTAAAATGACCTCCGGGGTTGATCCGAGGAACGCCCCTCCGATGCCTAAGTCAGTAAATGGTAATGACTGGTATATCTCAAATAGAGTATAATAGTATATGTATACGTACCTTATCACACAGATCATGGGGTATTTATAGGAGCCGACAGTGTCCTAAGCAAGGTAGGACATTGCTCCTATTGGTTGAATACAATTCTATCCTATTTTGATACTTATCTTTAGGCCCATAGGCGCGTTGAGTAAGTACTGGATCAGACCCTGGCCCATGTAACAATGGCCCAGGTGGTAAACACCGGTAAGGTATCTGAATGAAGCCGGCATAGCACATATGCCGGTATCTTAGTGTAACTCATTCCCAGTCAATGGGATTTCTCTGGATGAATTGACCATGACGGTCAATAGTGGCCCAAATGGACCGGTATGGAACTTGGTCAGCCCCCATACAACTAGCCCCCAATCCGGTATGACTGGTACAGGCGTATGCTGCTTATTCAATGTTAAACCATCACGGATGATGCGAAAATCATGCCTTTATCTTAGAGCCGTTAGGAATTTCCGAAAATAGGATTGGCTTGCGGAATACGAATCGTCGCCTTGGTTTGTGTGAGGATGTGACTAGTATATCAGTAACTGCCCACAAATGTTTCCGAGCTAAATTCCACGTGGCATGATCTGGACGGAAGAGTCATCTGATCCGGGCCATGAATTTCCCTATAAATAGGGTTTGGCCAACCTCACTTGCTCATTTCCAAACTACTCTCAAACTTCAAGCATTACTCAGCGAATTTTCTCTCTGAACTCTAGCTTTCTTTTGCTCGTAACTTCCTTGATTCTCAATCAAATCGTCTGCTAACAAGTGCAGAATCTTCGTCGTGACATTCCGAACCATATTCTGCCATTCTTTCGAGCTTTCCTGTCGGTCGATTTTGGCGCTTGTTCGTGCTCCTCTTTCGCCAATTTTCTCTTTCCAAGTATATCCCGGAAATTTCCTCTTTATCTTTCGCAATATCTGCTGTTAATCATGTCTCAATCTTCTGATTCACAAAATATTTCTGAGAGCCCCCCTTCCATGACCGATAGCGACTTTGCCTCCGATAACAAATCTTCTAGCCCTGTAGTGTCTGCTAACTCACCGTAGTAGACTTAACCAAATAACGTAGGAGTAAATCCAGCCATGACTGTAGTACCTCTGGCACAGCTCTCGAGGAGCCGGTATTACATGCTTCCCGCCTTACCGCTATTAAAGCCTTTGGAGCAGCCATAAGAGTGCCGGTATCTGGCCAATACGGTACTATGTTGGGGTTGGCTGAGCGCTCTCCATTGCTATTTCCTTCACTAGCCGGCACCTCTACTAATCCCCCTGGTGAACCCTCGTCATCTAGACCGGCAGGGGTGTTGAAGGAGGGTGCACCAAAATCTCAATCGTCTGACGACAGATGAGGGCGACGACATGGAAGATGAAGTATCTTCTGTTGCTTCCGAAGATGTGGATATTGTCCGGGGCCACATGATGTCGGATGCTGAGTCGGTATCTCTAGAAGCCGATGACGATGAAGATTTCCCCGAGGTCATCCCGGAGGATGATGACGAGACGTTGGCCGACTTTTACATGCCGTCATGCGAGGCTGGCAGTCCCTCCTTTATACAAATTGATAAGAGTTGGAGGAGAACAGCCATAAGCAACTCCTTCAGCCGTAAAGGGGTTGAGTATTTTGCCTTTCCAGATGGGTATGAACTGGTGATACCGTCTGAAGGATGCCGTGTTACCGATTGCCCGCCTGCGCATGAGCGGTATATGCGCACATGTTAGACTTCGGCCTAAGAGGTTTAGCGCACATGTTAGACTTCGCACCCGTTCATAGTTAAATTTTTAAGGCCTGGAACATATGTCTGTCACAACTTACGCCGTTATGGTGGCGTAATCTTATTGCTTATGCCTGAACCGTCCGCTATAAGAGGTTCCCTGAGACCTTAAACCTCTTCCGGAAGCTCCACTGGATTAAGGAAGACGGTTCCGCGAATGGCAAGGGCAAGGGCAAGAGTAAGAAGCAAAGGTCTAAGGCTGACAAAGAACTTGGTCTGGGTGGCTAGATGTCTATGTACACCAAAGGTGGTAAGTTGACGGTGTATTCGAAACTGACATCCCTGAAGAATTGGCGGCCCCGATTTTTCTGGGTCAGAGTGCCAGATGACTTCCCTTGCGCCGGTATTGGACGAAACCTCGTCCCCGGATGGAGCACATTCCGCGTTTGACACGCCGGGAGGCGGCGACCTTTAAATTATTTGAGGCGTCTACCAAGCCAGGTCTCAAGGGTGGCAAACCCGTCCCTGTGCCTCTGACTTGGCTGCCTCATGCCAAGTACATCCTAAGCAATGCGGCCCTTATTACGCTGGCCTTCTGCCAAGCTGAGCCCCATGGTAATTAAGTATTATACAGGTCACCTGGAGCTTGACCTTGTTTGCTGTTATTTCGCTATTATTATTATTTATTTTTGAATTTCGCTGACATGAGTCTTTGTTGATTTCAAGCCGTGAATATTTGATCCGGGAAGCTCTCCATCTCAATCAAAACTATATACCGATCAGCAACATGCCTTCCAAACCTGCTAAAAAGTTCACCTCTATTCCCCCAGCATTGGTGGCCGGGGTGGTAAACAAGGCCGTGGGGTCGGCCGCGGGAACGGCAGTGATTCCGGCCATGTTCCGGAGAAGGTTCCACGGCCTCCCGCCGGCAAACAACCTGCTGACAAAGAGCCGAAAAAGAAGGCTCCGGTGAAGGAATCTGCCGGCCCTGTTACTCAGGGGGGTGATAAAGAGCCAAAGGGACGGGTGGCCGAGGTGGGGACCTCATCTATTCGGCCAAAGATATATAAACCAAGGTTACCTAATTCACCCCTACCCCCCGCGAATCATGTTTCAGTTCGTCCGTTCCGAAACGCGATTCGTTTCCGCACCAATCGCTGGGTACGCGATCTAAATCGACAAATTTGGCGTTCCAAATAGCTTGTCGACACTCTATGTTTATGGATGATAAGCTGTGATATACGTAATTTGCTCTATACCATCAAATTTGAGATATGGGGTTTGAGTATAAAAAACCCTAGATCTAGAAATTAGGGATGAATTGTGTAATATCTTATATGGAGACATTGGGGCTTTTGCTCAGCATGTTAAGTTGAATTTAATGGTATAATTTTCTGGTCGGAATATCATTCGTCGGCCAATCCTCCGGCCACCAGCCACCGTAGAGAAGAGGAGAAAGATAATGTTTATCGAAAAAATAAAAGAAGCAGTGAAGCATCGACTTAGGCATTTTTTTTCTTTATTGATTATTTGGGGTGAGGAGGGAAATGGCAGTGGGTACGTGAAGACCAATACAGCTGTAGTGTTGTATCCTTTAATTATTTTACAACTTATAAGTACCGCAACTGTTGTACTGTACTTACCTCCCCTTTTTTACTTTTCAACACATTTTGACTTCTCACTCTTTTTGGAATTTTTTTTAATTAGAAAGAAATAAAAATATAAAAAATGCAGGGAAATAAACTCTTTATTTCATAGTAGTAGTAAAATAAGAGAATATTGTATTTCGGTTTTTGTTTTTAATTTTATTTTCCCATTTAATCAGATTATGAAATTTAAAAAATTACAAAAGGTTAAAGCTCCCAAAAAACTTTTAGTTTTTAAATCAGATAATAGAATTTTTATTATTCATCCAAGTATGATATTAACACGTATTATGTTCCCCCGAATTATGTTCCCAAAACCCGTTCAATAAAAAATCCTTTTGCGATCCGAATTCTCCCAACTAGCGAACCGCGTTCCCGTACCCGTTCCGCGATCCGAGGCGTTCCGCGAATTATGTAACACCAACATGATTCCCGAATTGCAGAAATTCGTGAAAATGGGCAAAACCGGTTTCATTGAACATGCTGAGGTCGAGATACCGGAGATTCTCAGGATGAGATGGACCCGGTCACCCGTATGTGATGGTGAGTTGTTCAAGCCAAGAGTCAACGTCTTGAATGACGAGTCACTACTGTTGGACCACCCTATGGAAGGCGGCAATCTCGGCTACCGGCTCTTGAAGGGCTTCCAGCTGAAATACGACATGCTAGTGGATCAGATCCACGCTGTCCCTGCCGTTCACGCCCATAACTTGGCCGTGCTATGATGATAATCTATTTTTACCAAGTGTTTTATCGGTATATTTTGATGTTGAGTCTAACTTTTTCCTATATTTCTTTCAGTCGGCCCATTTCGGTAAAGAGCTTTGTGACCTCTACCGGTATTTCCAAGCGTCCTACTTCAGTGAAGTAGACAGTCACAAGGCCACCAGGACGCTAAGCTGGTGGCCGCCAATGAGGAGCGGAACAAGCTCAAGACCGTGAAGACGGATCTGGAAAAGGCCCAAGCTGATCTGCACTCGGCTAATGTCCTGAACAAAGCGAATACGCTTCACTTGAAGAACAAGGACACTGAGTTGGAAGCAAAAGACCGGGAGGCCAACGCTGTGACCGAGTACCATAGGTCCATTGACTTCGTCCATCGTTTGGCCAATCGGTACAATGGGGGTTGGGCTGCCGCCATGAGGTGTGCTAAACATGCCCTCCCCGGTATCGATTGGGGAAAGGTGGAGGATGCTCATGGTCAACGGTTGTTCGAGATCCCGGTTTAAGGGGATGTGCTTGACTATGGGGTGACAGAGGCTGATATCGCCAATGCTGATCCTCGCGCCGAATTCGTGGAGCAGGAAGACCAGGATACTGTCAAGGAAAACGCTGACAACTTACGACGGACAGGATGTTGATGTGGTCGTCCTTGACAAGGACTCTTACGGTTCCGATCTGAAGGCAACTAGCGCGCCTGTCGATGAGGCCGCGAAGGTGTCTAGTGCTGAGGCTAAAGTGGCCAAAGTGGTCGGGGTGTCGGACTCCGAAAAGGCTCTCGCTTCTAACGGTGCCTAGGGTAGTTAGCCTAGGTTTCTTCCTTTTCCTATCGTATTTTTACGGTCTTGCCGTCTGTTGTCCATTTTTGTACCTAGTTTATACTAGGATGTAAATATGACTATTTGTATCAATGTAAATATAACTATGTAATTAAGCTAGGGAAGCATTGAACAAAGTATTTCTTGAGTACGCTGGCATTCCAGCTATTATTCAGCAGCTTGCCTGACATGTCTTCTAGCCGGTATGCACCTGGGACTATTTCCTCCTTCACTAGGTAGGGTCCCTCTCAGTTGATTGTCAGTTTGCCCAAAGCATGGGCCTTTCTTGTAGCTGTTGTTCGCCTAAGGACTAGATCCCCTATCTCTATTGGTCGGCTTCTCACCCTTTTGTTGTAGGACTTGCTTATCCGATCTTTGTAAGCGGCCAACTTAAGCTCTGCAGCAAGCCTTACCTCCGGCAAGAGATCGAGGTATTCTCTATGTAGCTTATCATTCAGCTTAGGATCATAATTCAAAATCCTCCAGTTCGACAGTCCGACTTCGACCGGTAGCACCGCTTCAACGCCGAATGCCATCCCGAACGGGGTTTCCGGTTGCTTCTTTCTTGGTGGTCCTATTAGACCATAATACTGTTGGGACCATGTCGGCCCATGTGCCTTTCAAATCATCTAACTTCTTTTTTAGTGCGTTCATAATCTGTTTGTTGGCGACCTCAACTTGGTCGTTACTCTGGGGTGACACTGAGGAGTATGCAAACTTGATACCGTATGGACTCATGAAGCTCTTAATCGGTCCGTAGTTAAATTGGACGCCATGATCCATAACTATCCCCATGAGGATGCCGAATCTTTACAGTCGGCTCCGCCTCGATCCATTTTGTGAAGTAATCAATTCCTACTATCAGGAACTTTTTTCCCCGAGATGCCGGTGTGAATGGTCCTATGATATCCATCCCCCACTGAGCTAAAGAGATTGGATTCAGGATCGGCTGTAAATCATTCGCCGGTTGATGGTTGACTGGAGCAAACCTGTGGCATTTGTCGCATTTTTTCACATAAGCTTGTGCATCCGCCAGCATTGTCGGCTAGTAGAATCCTGCTCTTAGGGCTTTTAGTGCTAGCGTCTTTCTGCCGATATGGTTTCCACACCCCTTCGTGTCTTTCTTCAATAATTTTATTGGCTTCATAAGATGTTACGCACCTTAGGAGTGGGACTGAAAGACCCTTTTTGTACATTTGCCCCTGGAAGATGCAGTACTATACGACCTCCCTCTTTATCTTTTTTGCCGCCATCTTGTCCTGAGGTAAACTATCTTGTATGCCATTATCTCGTCATACTACTCTTTCCCCTGACTGATTATGTTTACTTCTGATTTGGCGGTGTCTATGCTTCTTTCCGCCAGTATCTCTATCATGACACTGCGCTTCAGATCGGTCGTACTGGAGCTGGCTAGTTCGCCATATTCTCAGTTCGCGAAACCAAGGCTACCTCAAAGCGCAATTGTGCCGTTATTTACTTTACCTTGTTCAGGTACTTCTGCATTACCGACTATCTGGCTTCGTAGATGTCTTCAATCTGACCCGATATGAGTTGGGAGTCCGTTGTCATTCTTATTTTCTTGGCCTCTGCCGCTATGCATAGACTGATTCCGGCTATTGCCGCATCATATTCCGCCTCATTGTTGGACGCTTTAAAGCCAAAGCGGACAGCATACTCAAACGTGCCCCCATCTGGAGACGTCATGACCACTCCGGCACCTGCTCCTGTTTGGGCCGCGGAGCCGGCCACAGATATTTGCCAGGTACCAGCAGGTTCCTCAGTGTCCTCAACGGTGGTCTCGACTATGAAGTCGGCCAGAGCTTGGGCCTTGATAGCTGTACGTGGCCGGTATTCTATGTCGAACTCAGACAATTCAATCGCTCACTTAAGCAGCCTACCGGTCGTGTACAGCTTGTGAAGCGCTTTTTCTAACGGCTGCGAGTACTTGGATGGTATGGGAGTCGAAGTATGGTATGAGCTTTCTTGCCGCTATCAGTACGGCATATGCCATCTTCTCCAGCAACTCGTATCTCTGCTACTTCTCCTTTTCCACCAACAGAACTGCTGCTACCGTCTTCACAGACACCGATACATATAAATGGAGCTTATCCCCCATTTCGGGTCTTGTGATAGTCGGTAATTGCTTAAAATGCTCCTTGACGGCTTCAAAGGCTTGCCTTTGCTTGTCCCCCCATTCGAACTTCTTATTCCCTTTCAAGACTTTGAAGAACGGTAAGGCTTTCTCAGCGACTTGGAGACGAATCTGGTTAAGGCTGCCATTCTGCCGGTAAGCTTCTGAATAACCCGGATGCTCTTTGGCTCCGTAACTCACGTATGGCCCTGATCTTGTCAGGGTTTTCGTCTATCCCCCTTTCACTGACCATGAAACCGAGGAACTTGCCGGACCTTACCCCAAAGGTTTCTTGGGGTTAACTTCATCTGGTATTTACGAAGGGTTGCAAAGGTTTCCTATGTGGGCTTCCTCCGTTATGCTCTTGACGATACTGTCGTCTACATATATACTTCTACGTTCCGACCCTTCTGATGTGTGAATATTTTGTCTACCAGTTTCTAATAGTTAGCTCCTGCATTCTTCAAACCGAAGGGTATAGCCTTGTATGCATAGACACCGACATCTGTGATGAATGCCGCTTTGTTCCTGTCAGCCTCATGATATCCAGAGAAGGCGTCCATAAAGCTCAGTAGCGCGTGGCCGCTAGTAGAGTTTACCAATTGGTCGATTCTGGGCAGTGGGTAACAGTCTTTGGGGCAGGCTTTGTTTCAGTCGGTGAAATCCACGCACATTCGCCAAGACCCATTGGCTTTCTTGACCATCACCACATTTGCCAGCCACTCTGGGTAGTCACAGAGCTCGATGAAATCTACTGCTAGCAGTTTATCCACCTCTTCTCAGCGTTCTTCTCAGCTGAGAAGTTTCTCTTCTTTTTGCTTTACCAGCCGCACATCCTCGTTGACATTCAACCGGTGGACCGTAAACGCGGGATCAATTCCAGGCATCTCATCTGCCGAGAACGCGAAGACATCAGCATTGCTTCGCAGCAAACTTATAAAGTTTACCTTAACATTATCCCCAAGGTCGGCCCCTTTTTATACCGTTGTCTCTAGTCTGTCCTGCTAAGGCTGATCTCCTCAGTCTCTCCCTCTGGGCTAGGTCTCGGCAAGTCTGCGGGTCTTCCCTCGAAGTTTTCCATGGACAGATTTCTCTCTGACAGTGGAGATTCTGTCGATCGTTTGTGGTTCGAGGACTTAAGAGCCGTCAAATAGCATGCTCTGGCTGACTTTTGATTCCCCTTCAATCTCTCCGGCTTTCCCTGTTCGATGTGTAAATCATCGTCAGGTGGTAGGTGGACACCACTGCCTGAGCGTCGTGAATTATTGGCCGCCCTATAATGGCGTTGTAGGACGCCGGTACATCAACTACCAAGAATTCCACCATGAGGTCTCTGGACTAGGACCCCTCTCCTAGCTTAACCAGTAATTTGATGGTGCCTTCAGGGACGATAGATGCTCCCGTGCAACCGATTATCGGATATGAGACCGCCTTCAGACATGACCTTCCTATGCCCATCTTCTCGAATGTGGGCATGGACAGAATATTGGCGGAGCTGTCGCAATCCACTAGGATGCGATGGACCATCGCAGTTGAAATCTGCAAAGATACTACCAAAGGGTTATCATGAGGATAAATGATCACCTTAACGTCCTCTGTCGTAAAAGCTACAGACGGCATTGTTGGTGGTGTCGGCCATTGTCACGTGTTGTGGTAGTTCACTTGGTGTCTTACTTCCTTCACACTGGCTTTGGCGCCATGTATGCTCCCACCATGAACAGATCCCCCTGAGATTACATGTATCTCAGTGATTCTTTCGTTCACCGGCCTCCTGTTACGGTCATCTTCTCTTGGTGACCCCTCTCGGTCAGTTCTAGCCTGATATTGTTTGAAATAGTCTCTCCGTATCAGATCCTTAATTCCGTCCTTTAAATCTTTGCAGTCGTCCGTGACATGATCGTAATCTCTGTGGAAATTACACCACTTCGATTTATCACAGCCCTTGTATAACATCTTTCTAGGCCACTGCCACTTGTCATCCTTCTTGTGCAGATCGTAAATCTCGGCTCTGGACATTGTCAGGGGAGTGTAATTGTGGTAGCGTTCTGGCCGTCCTTCTCGGCCCTCCTTCACTGAGTTACTCTCCTTCCTTCTTCCGAAACTGTCGTACTTTTTGTCCTTCCGGTACTTGTCTTTGTCCTTCTCTTTTTCTTTCTCCTTCTCTTTTTCCTTACCATCTCCTTCAGACCGCTTTGAAGTTGCCGCCTTGTCGAATTCCTCTCCCCGGATAAATTCGTTGGCTTTTCCGAGGACTTCAGTCAGGCTGGTCAATTTCTTGCGACTCAGGTAGCTTCTGAAGGCGGTGCCTTCTTTCAAACCGGTCATCAGCGCTAGGACTGCGACCACCTGCTGCAAACTGGGGATGGTGATGGCTTCAGAATTAAAACGACCGATATAATCCCTCAGGCTTTCCTTCTCTCCCTGCTTGATAGACATTAGTTCGCCGATAGTTTTTTCCATTCGCTTATTGCTGACAAAGTGTGTCATAAACGTGGATGTGAGTTGTCGGAAATCGAAGATCGTTGCCCGTGGTATACTTTTAAACCAAATCTGCGCCAGGCCAGCTAAAGTTGAGGGGAACACTTTACACCAATCAGTGTCGGTGTACAGCAGCATGTGTCTTTCATAAGCAGAGATATGGTCCTCAGGGTCGATTTTGCCGTCATACTTACATGTAGGCATCTTGATTTTCTCTATAGGCTCCTGGAGTGTGGCAGTTGAGAAAGGAGAGTTCCGTAGAGATACCGGTGCTCGACGTCGGGCATATTCGCTCTCTCTCCTGGGCTGAGGTGATTGCTGGATCTCAGATGATCTTCTTCATCTCCTTCCCCCATGGGCTCTGTGGGAGTCTTTGACTTCTCCCCCTGATCCGGGTCGTGCCGGTTTTGGTCACCCTGTCGGCCACTTGCGAAAGATCGCATCTTCTTAACAGGACTATGTGGCCTATTCGGGGGACGTTTGCTACCGGCCGGTGGAGTCTGACTCGCCATGGCTTGAAAGACTTCGGCAGCGCTCTTGAGTTGTTCACGGCTGAACATGTGCTGCATTGCTTCGAATATATTGGGTTGAGAGGTTTCAGTGGCCCCGTTACCCTTATCAGCTGGTGGTTTAGGGGATCCAACCACTGGTTGCGGGGTCTTGAAACCGGGAGGTCCATCCCCTACAACATTGTTGTTCTCATCCGTTTCCAGCATCCCAGAAATCTGCTTATGATCCATGAGGCAGGCAAGTAGGCTGACAAGATCGTGGTTTAAGACTAAAGGTATAGTTCACCCCTCCTTCTAGCGCCAATTGTTCCGGTATGCAATAATTGCTGTTGGAGTGAACCGGTATCCCTCAGCTATGTATGCCGGCTTGACGTCCTGCAAGACAGAAACACGTAAACTAACCTCGGGGGTTGATCCGAGGAACGCCCCTCCGATGCCTAAGTCAGTAAAGGGTAATGACTGGTATATCTCAAGTAGAGTATAATAGTATATGTGAACGTACCTTATGACACAGATCATGGGGTATCTATAGGAGCCGGCGGTGTCCTAAACAAGGTAGGACACTGCTCCTATTGGTTGAATACAATTTTATCCTCTTTTGATACTTATCTTTAGGCCCATAGGCGCGTTGAGTAAGTAGACCAGGCCCATGTAACAATGGCCCAAGTGGTAAACACCGGTAAGGTATCTGAATGAAGCCGGCATAGCACATATGCCGGTATCTTAGTTTAACTCATTCCCAGTCAATGGGATTTCCCTGGATGAATTGACCATGACGATCAATAGCGGCCCAAATGGACCGGTATGGAACTTGGTCAGCCGCCATACAAAAGTGGTTCTGTAAGATTGCAGTTTTGTACCTTTCCAGTTTATTCTTCTACTCTCAGGGTCACGGAGCAGGCAAATCAATCTACCTCATTGGTGGGGTACTGCGTAACCAAAGTTCTCCATCTAATTTATTTATAAAATGTTGACAAAGATAATCCTAGCTTTCACCCTTCTTTTGTAAATGTTCCCACCTTTTGGTTAACTGAAAATAATCCCAAGTTTATGGGGTGTCTTCCTGAAATGGTCCTAAATGACCTGTGTCCTTAAATTCAGCCAAACTCTACCTTCTCTCTTCTACTTTGGTCTTCTCTTTGCCATCTCTCTTTTCCCTCTCCTATCTATCTGACTTGCTGCCACCACCTATCTGCCATCACCACCTCTCCCCTCCTTATCTCGTCCCAACTGTCTTAGACTTCAACCTCAACAAGGCAATATCATTCTCTATAAATGAAATATCTAACAATTTCACTTCTAAATAATGTAATATGCTGAACTGCGTTGTTCTTTGATGTCAGAAAGTCGAGACATAGCAAGCAAACCCATCGGTTTCCGCGATGGACAAAATCTCATTGAAAGATCTATATATGAAAAGCAGTTTGATTTATTTAATGGTTTTTCACTAGTTTCCGCATGGTTACATAATTCTGATGTTTTCAAAAGAAATGTTCCTTAAAGTTAGTTACTAGAGGAAAGCAGGGTCACTAAGGGAAAACCACGTAGAGTGAGTTTGTGGATTGGAGGATAAGGAACTGAATGAGATAAAATAAATAAGATGGAAGACAGAGGTATCCAGAAAATCGAGTAGTAAAGCTTCACCTTGGGAGAGAATCCACCTCTCGGATGTGGATAATTGTATGAAACTTACCTTTAAGTATCAATACAATCCTATCTTACCTTTCTGCTTTCGTTATTTAGTCAATCCTTCTCTCGTAAGTTAATTCCCAGCACTTATAAGAGTAGTGAACTAGTGACTCTCTTATGTACAGGAGCATAGCCCAATCATAAATGGCTGATGGTGGTGCTTAGGGATGAGAGGCAGGACAAGGAAGTGGAATGGGGAGAGGAAGGGGATGGGGGTGGCAATGTTGGTGCTAGAAAGGGGGACGAGAGAGAGATTGTGGAGGTTGTGGTGGCAAGGTGAGAGGGGGGTCAGAGGAAGATGAGAAGGGAAGAGAGCTGGGTAGGAAAGGTTTTCTGAAGTCAAATATTAAAAACTGAACTATAGGTCAATAGAACTGTGCCAAGTGGTATTTATTCAACTCATAAGTAGGTGACATGTATCTTGACGTTTTTTATACCATTAGTCCGCCGTTCACTCCCACAGTTTAACTCATAAATAGGTTATATATTTTTATTTACTGCTTGCATATTAACTAGAAGTTCTTTGGCAGGTTCTACTCCCTTTGCGCATATATGGGTGATGATGATGTGTTCAGTTCTGACCTCAGTGAAGATCAATTGAGAATGAGACTGGGTCACATGTCCAATATACCTTGTCAGGTAGCTATCTCTTTCTGTGCATTCTTTTTGCTACTAAATGCAATGGGTTTGCTGAAATTCTGGACCATCTCTTTCAAAAAGACAAAAAAAGCCTGCAGCAGTGAGGTCATGCTTCCTAGTTGCTATGTGTGTTCAGTGTCTAGTACATGCCATTCATATGCATCTGTGAGGTGATTGGTAAACATACCATACGTGGCCATGTTTGGTGCATTCATTAATTAGCACACATAATTTTATACTCAAAATTTTCTGTTGCATTTCAGAACTCTAAAAATGGGTACAAGTATCACTGAGGTGCCTGTGAGCATCAAAAGCAATATTTAGCATGAAAGATTAGTGGCCATTGCATTGAGAAGGTTTTAGTGTTTCAGTTTGCATAAGTGTTCTGATTTGACAGCATATTTGCAGGTTATCTATTCTATGGGTGACGAATATGTGCCTGACTATGTTGACAAGAAAGCACTTGTAGAAAGGTATGAACGAGAACATGATGTGGGGACTTTGCTCAGTTTAGATCATACTATAAACATGCTGCAGTTAACTGCATATCTGAATTTTTTTTGTTATAATCTAAGGTACACATGCATGAATCTTTTGTTTACAGATTATGCAGATCGCTTGGTGGAGCAGAAAAGGTAGAAATTGAACATGGAAACCACTCGTTATCCAACAGAGTGGAAGAAGCTGTCCAGGCTGTTATAGACTTCATTAAGAGAGAAACACCAAAGGGTTGGGATGATCCTTGGAATTGAGTTTGTCATGATGTCCATCTTTTTGCCTCTATTATTTTCTTTTGTGGAGGGAAGTACATGATTTTTTCCCCGCAGTCATTTATTTATTTATCGTATTCGGTTGCTTCCTCACATAAGGGATGACATTCAGAGTGCTCTAACATTGCTTTCAAAGCGTAGGACTATAGCTTGTACTTAGAAGAATGATCTTTTCTGCAGTCTCTCATAGAGCGGAGTCGTTGTATCATATTGTAAAGAGATGAACGGTACAAGTATATCCATAACTAAGATATCCCTGCTGGCTTCTAGTTTGTGGTTCCATTGGAGGTAGAGATAGGTGTGTACCGGCCCCTTGTGGTCAAAAAAGGCAAAATTTGCTCACGACAAGGTTAAACAGGGAAAGGTGAGGGCAATCCGGTCAAAGAACTTTCAAGCTGAATCTAACCAAAACCAACTTGCTGAAGACTGGCCTAGCCCAGCCGTTTGGATTTTGGACGGGGAGAATGGTTAGATGAATCCAACCGAAAACCACTTGCTGAAGACCGGCCTAGCCAACTGTTTGGATGGTGGAAGGGGATAAACGGTTAACCTCCATGAGAGTTCATTATAGACTCCAACTTTAAAATTGTTGTGGTGATATTAGTTCTTTTAAAAATTTGGTCACCATGTGCATGATTAGTACTGTAAAGATTATTTTGTGAAACTACTCTTTTTTAGTCAAATATCTTGTGGTACATAGAAGTGTTTTAGTATTAATGTTATACTACCACGTAATACTTGATCACTTAGTAAGACTCTTACCTTAAATCTTAAAGATATGAGGTTTAAATCTTGCCATATATGTAATGTTTGGAGGTAGGGATTTCTTTATGTGCCAGAGTAGTATCAATGTTCTAGTACCAAGTAGTACTTCTGTTTACCATTTAAAAAAAATTAGAAGTGTTTTGTGATATATAGTATAGACAAATGAGAAACTCTTGGCGTCTTATTATTGGAGTCCATTTTATGGAGTCCAAAAAGCAATAAAATAATGCAAAAAGTACACAAGAGCAAAAGAAAAGAAAACAAAAAAAGGAGTGGGACAGGCTGGTGGGGTGACTGCAACACGTGTGCAACATCATGCCCTTTTTCCATCTTTACCTTGTTTTGGTTTCAAAGCGAAGAGAGAGAAAAACCCGCTGAAATGAGGACTTGGCGAGAGAAATTGAGACCTCACTATTAAAAATTCAGCTATAGATTTGAAATCAAAAATCACCCTTGTGAAGTCATTGTTGATTTGAGGTTTTGTTGTTAGTTTGGCGAATAGCCGAATATCATGGATTTGAATATTGGTGGCCATGGAAAGAAGCTTTAACAGAGCGATAATGCATGTTGGTGAAAGTGATGAGGTATGCATTAAACTTCATAATTATTGAAATATAATAAAATGAATTAGTGATTGTGTGTGATAATTAGTTATGTCTCTTCAAGGAGCAATGAATTTGAGCTGTTGGATGTAATATAATCTTGAAATTGAGTTTTGTATGTTCTGGAAAGTAGTTGTCAAATTGTTGAGATTAGTTGTGAATTATTGATCCTAAAATTGATATTGAGGAGGTTATAAATGAAGAAATGCAAGTAGTTGTTATGCACTTAATTTTTAAAAAATAAGTTTGATTTACGATGCATTAAGTGTATATGAGTTTGTTATCAAGTGTGCATGAAATTGGTACCAAGTGTTTATGAGTTTGGTATCTAAGTTTTTGCACGAGTTTGGTACCCAATTGTGTATTGGTGTGGTACCAAGTGTGATTCAGTTTGATAGTTAGTGCTTATGGCCTCTTGCATTCGTGCTAAAGTTTGTGAATATGGAAATAACATTATCTTTAAATGTAGTTGCTGTTGGTACTTCATGTTTGAATGGTGCGTTATGTTTGGGTGTGGTTGTTGGTTGCATTGTAAGATGTATTATTAAGTTATGTGATCGTCTTCAATTTTTTAGATTCTAGTTTGTAATGGATGATGAAATGATGGATGATCAAGTGGGTTGTCGAATTTTGGGTAAAGGTGGTCATTGTTCGAATGTGGTGCCACTAAACATTTTCGTTGTTAGTAAGATTGACATAAATGCTATGGTTGAATCAGGGTCATTCCTGACATTTTATAGGTCCGGAGCGAAACTGAAGCTTAGGGCGTCTTATATGTGGTGGCAGAGCTAGATTTTTCGCCACTAAGTAGTACTTTTTTTTACACTTACACAACAAAATAAGTACACTATGTTTTTTCTTAAGTACACATCATAATAGATAGTCAAAGTCATGTATATATAAATAGTATTAAAGTCAAAGTAGGCAATTAAAAGAACGGATGAAATATATTTTTTTATTTAAGTATATTATTTTTATATAAAAAATATATTATTTTTGACACTTACAACTTTCTAACACTTAAATTAAGATTACTCTAAATGGATCAAAGTAACTCTACAATTAAAGAAAAGTACCATAACATGGTATTAAAAAAATATTGAAATAGCAATGGATTGTATATTTGTATCCAACAATAAAATTGCAAAGGCTAATGTAGGATAAATATAAATAAAGTGTAAAAAGTGTTGTAAGATAGATAGTATAAAAAGAAAAATGTAAAAAGAAAAAAAAAAAAAACTTGCTTTTGCTGAATGTAGTTGTTGTTACTTCCT
Organism: Beta lomatogona; assembly: GCA_947646795.1. NCBI lineage: Eukaryota > Viridiplantae > Streptophyta > Magnoliopsida > Caryophyllales > Amaranthaceae > Beta > Beta lomatogona. The sequence continues at coordinate 1,859,777 of CANSNZ010001069.1, forward strand.
TTTATTTGAAGCTTCATAAAAACTAGGCCCTTTATGTTATTGGGCCCTGGGCGGTTGCCCCTCAAAACAACCCCCAGGGTCGGGCCTGGGTTGAATGCACAGGTGCCAGGTGGTAAATAAGAGTTGTGGTACTTAGTGGGTGTGCAATCCTCAGTGGGTGAGCAATCCTTAGTGCTTGAGGTTCATCACCCAACACATGATGTGGTAGTAATAGTGTGGTACATCCTCCTTATGTTGGGATGGTCTTTGGTAGTTGGAAGTACGTTGGTGATTATTACAGGAGTTATAGTAAGCAAGAGGGTTTTGGAGTTGCCAAAGCGTTTGGTAACCACAATAGAAATGGTAAGTAGAGGAATTATTAATGGAAATGTAAATGCAACGGGAAGAGAATTCATAGGAGGCGCTAAAATGGTAAAAGGGTAGTTGTCGGGAGTCCGCCATTAATTGACAAAACATTAAAGACGAAGAAGTGTGGGTGCTTGGCTATGATCTACGGGGTTAAAAGTTCTAATGGTGATGGCCTGATGGGCGCTGAAGAAAGTAGTTGTAGAGCACTCTAACCATAAGCGTTCACCTAGTAAGTCAAGGTACATTAGTATGTACCATAAAGATGTATTTGATGGTAACATAAGGAGAAAATTATTTGTTGAAACAACAACATGGGGTGAAGTTACCACAAATCCACAATAGCTTGGCAATAGAAAATGGAGGGGTTGAGAACCTTGCTATTACAATTTGGGATCTTCACAATATAATCTCGAAAGACAAGAGGTTGAAACTGAAAGATGGGATTGCGAATGCAATGTTGGATTATTTTCACAAAATGAGCGAACACAATCAAAACAGTTTCCACAGACATCGGCTTGATGATGATGGTATTTTGAAAGATGTGATGTGGGTTGATGCGCTTAGTATGGCGGCTTGGGAAGATTTTGGTGATGTAGTATGTTTCGATGCTACATATCTTACAATGAGTATGAATTTCATTTGTTAATTTCGTCAGGGTTAACCATCATGGACAGAGTATTTTGCTTGGATGTGCATTGTTGTCCCCCGAGGACATGGAGACATGAGTGGTTATTCAAACGTGGTTGTCTTGCATGGGAAAACAGCCAAAGGGTATCATAACCGACTAAGTTGCAGCTATGCAGAAAGCTCTTGCGATTAAGATGTCTGAAACACGTCAGAGATGGTGTTTGTGGCACATTATGTATGAATTTGCAAAGAAATTAGGAGCGTACAAGGAGTACTTGGAGTTCAAGGAGAAGTTGCTTAATGTCATCTACGACAGCTTAACGGCGGGGGAGTTTGAGGAGAAATGACAATCTGCCATCAAAGAGTTTGGGCTTGAGGATGATGAATGGCTTGCATGTAACTACTTATTGTTTTGGAAATATGTATGTTGTTGTTGATACTAAAATGGTAAGTTATTGATACTAAGACGTCCTTATGTAGATAACAAAATGCGGTGGAAAAACATACCAAAAAAATTAGATATAAATGACTAAATATTCAAATTGTTATACCAAAATACTGTGTTTGCGTTATCAAAATAAGGGTAGTAATGTTAGGAATGATATACCAAAGACATTTTGAAGCATGTGGCAGCCATAAGAGGAGTAAACCCACTGCACACCCTTTATGTCTTGAGCATATTATGGTTCTCTCGTTAGTGGGTATGAAGAAAACATGACTAATTCCTTCGTATACACAATAATGCATGCGATTGCATGTAGCCTTTATTTGCGCAATAAGTAGATGATGTGTTTATGTGAGAATTGTAAATTTGTAATCAATGCCTCATTTTCATATTTGTACGACGAGAGAAAGATGGGGCTTCCTGCATATGTAAAGCATTTTTTTGGGCGGGAATGAAGACTACTTAACGGGTTGAAAGCATCAATAGCTTTTTTAATTTGATGGTTATTTGGATAAGCATCCCGTCTCTTTGAGTTCGGTCCAGCATATATGAAAGATATGGCATCTAGGTCCAACGAAGAGCACCAAGTTGACGTGAACAGTAGTCGGTATGTGCGGCAGCTTGCGACCAGTTTTCACTTTGAGAGTGTATTTCAGAAATTGTACATAAATGCAAAATTCAAAGAGGTTCAAACACAGTGCACAAAATGCTTAAATTGAATGGTGTTCAACGACGATTTGTATCACCGAGTGTGGTGGAGCATATTGTAAAGGACTGGGTTTGGGTTAGTGCAAGAATTCCAAAAAGCAAATTCTGATAAGTACTACATGAATTATATGGTTACATTAACTCTCGATTCTAATCATGCTTAGTGTAAATGCCATGGGATTATATATAGGCGAATTGTGAAGGTGTTCGACATGCATCACATCATGGATATAGCCATCGAAGACGGAAGAAGTTAGAAGATATAATCGCCTAATGGGTGCTTTCAAACCATTGTGCTTGAAATCTTCTGCATTTGAGGATTGCATAGGTATTATCATGGAGTTAATATAGTTGATGAAAATTAGATGCGATGAGCAGCGCGTCATTAAGTCGGTTCCAGAAGGAGGCTCTTATGGCAACTACGATATATGTGGTCCAAGGATCCCAAGAGAATGATTTAATCAATTACTCTCCTCCTTTGCTTTTCCATGATGGCAGTGTCGGTTTCAGTGGCAGTATCGGTTTCAGTGGCAATGTCAGTCATCGCAGCTTCGAATGTGAAGGATCCTTTTGCACCTATAAGGGCTCATAGGCCCCGAGATAAGTTGTTCTTGTTCTGCGTTAAGCAGCCAAAAAAGAGAAGCTCTAAGAAGAAAGCATTTGAGAGGGCAAAGAAAGGAGGGACCAAAGAAGCTGCTGAAAAGGCAAAGAAAGGAGGGACTAAGAAGAAAGAAGGTATTAAGAAGGCCCTATAAAGAGGGGACTAAGGTACCTTTCGCAACTAAGACACTCTTTTTGTTTCCTATCAATGAGTGGGTTTTAATACTCTGTTTTCAGGCAATCCAAATCAATGAACTTCTTTTTTGGTACTACCACCAACAATCACATAGTAACAACAATCACACAATGGTATAACTCGCCTAAAAATCACAGCTTGTAAAACATAATTCAAAATTTGGAACTTCTTCACTTCTAATACAAAGAACGACCAGTATTTTCGCATCAAACATATAAATACATAATCCTGCTCATATTTTTGAGTCTGGCATGCACACACATACATCGAATTCCAACATACTCCCTCCGTTCTCTTTTGATCTTCCTATTTGGAATCAGGGGAGGAACCAATGCAAACTTAAATTGGGCTAAGATTCCACGAGAGAGAAATGAATAAAAGTAGAGATCCCATTCCTTTACCCACCCACTTGTCCACTTGCATATTTGCACGGATTCCAAACTACAACTCTCCCCCTGTCTCTGTTTTTTGGTGAACCCATCTCTATCTTTGATTAATCCTCGAACCTTCCTCTCACCAGAACTCATCACCTATACTAAAACCCGTCACTCAACTTTATTAAAACTCTCATAGAAATGCCAACGTTGAAGCTCACGGTGGTTTGAATTGGCCAAAAGATTCCAGATTTGAGACCACCATGGACCACCGTCTTATATAGTGCAGTGTAACACCCCGACAATTCTCTATTTTCCAAAATACCTTTTTAATACAAAACTTAGAGAATCATCAAAGCATTATAGCCTGTGTGATAATGTATCAGCTTAGTCAGAATTTTGCAGCGGAAATAAATATATAACTTAGAAAATGATAAACTTAGTAAACCAAAAGTTAAAACTCCAAAAAACCAAAGTCAAAGTCAATCAAACGAAAGTCAAAGTCAAACCAAAAACTAAAAGTCAACTATAATAATAAAGTCAACACAAGCTCTCCACGAAAATCCCGAACCCATGATGCATCATCTTCGAACCTGATATGGACAATGCACTATTGATCCCGAGAGACTGCTCACCAAATGGGTCATCACATGATCAATAAGGCATAACCATGATAAACATACACACATAGAGCACGTAATCAGCAAATTTATGTACTACATAATAAATAAACATAAAACCTAACATGATACTAATAAACATTAAGGCAGGGATAAATAATATAATAACATTGCAGACAGCTTTACCGAACTTGACTCTATAACACAAATTAATCATAACTTAGATTGAATAGGCAATGGAAAGAGTTGTCCAAATCAAACCAGTCTTCAATTTAGAAGACGAAGTATGGGCGCGACTTCGTACTCCCCTGACCAACGATCTCGATGAACCTTTTAAATAAAATAGGACACGATGATCAATCCGGTCCCAAGAAAAGCCATGGGCTACCACCATGTACTCCAACTCATACTAGTCCAACATTTCAGCCGTGCACAAGTCTAAAGGTTATTGATATTCACTTTCCACTTTAAGTGATTAATAAATTATTTACTTGTTATTACTCACAAAGATAAGACAAACAATATAATCATCAAGGATACATAAACTTCCATTTTTATCTTAGGATTAGATGAGGTGATCATCAACGAACTTAACAACCCAAGAACAATTCCAATTATAAATTCCATAACCTTTATTTATTTGTTGATCCAAGTCAACTATCAACCAAACTTTCATAGGTTAAATAACCAACTTACCAAATAAGGCCCTCGGTCCTCATAAAGTAATTAAATAATCCAAAGGGAACAACATGATCCAATAACAACATAATTATTAATCCCTCATGTGAATTAATAGAATAAAGTTATCAATCCCATATGCTTGCATCAAACATCCATACAAACATAATATAATCATCATAATCAACATACTTCACACAACGGCATAAAACATGCAATTTCACTTGGATATAAACCACATATGAACTATAAATAGTTCCCTATACATGATATTATATACATCCCATCCTTAGGACATGATACTAATCCAACCCACACATAGGTATGTACGTACCTTGTGTACACAAAATTCGAGCCACTTTAACAAGCTTAAAAGTCGCCTAAAGAGAATTCTCCGCCTACCAATAATCAACATAACCACAAATCAATACTCTATCAATTTCCAACAATATTAAAATACTTTAAACCCTCTTTAAAAGTGTTTAAAAACCTTTCCCATCATTAAAACTTCAATTATTAATAGTTCCTAGTATAGTACTACTATACTAGTCATTAACAACCCCTAAAAACTCATACTTTGATAAATAAAACTCCATCATAAGCATACTAACAAAATTTCCAGCAACTTATAATGTATTTAATACTTAGACATAATTAAAATCATTAGAGTACTCAATTTCATAAACTGTAATATACTACTATGATTTTCCAACTCATAAAACCCTAAAAATCCATACTTTGATACTCAAAACCCTAGTTTAAACATAACTAATAAATCTAAAATTTTAATTACTTCACTATATAATTTACATAATCTGAAATTATATTTAAATCATCAAACTATAACTTTAAACATGAAAACATTAAATCAATCCTTAAAAATATAACTTTAACATTAAATAAAAATAGAGGAGGAAGAAATAACCAAAGACAAGAGAAATAGAGGAAACATGACAAGGAGGAAGGGCGGTGGCGCCGGCGGGCTGCTGCTGCCGGTGCTCGGCGGCGGTGGTCCAGCTGGTGGCTGCCGAAGCACACAAAGAGCAGAGGGAAGAAACCGAGAGAGAGAAGAAGGATAAGATGAGAGGCCAAAAAAAAGAGGGAGAAGGAAGAGAGAGAAAATAAGTGTGGGGAAAATTTTGGGGTTTTGAGGTTTATATAGTTTACCTTTTTTGGGTTTAGGAACTTGTGTTTGGGCTTTAATAATATTTAATGATTGAGTACTTATGAATAGTTTGGTTCCTCTAACCCAATTTAAAATCCTTTTTACTAAACTCAAAGATGTTTAAGCTATTTTAATAATTTTCAAAGTATGACTAAATAAAATATGTGATTACTTAAAATCATTTAAATAATTCTTTTGACTTTCAAATAGTCAACCTAGCAAGAAATAAATCATTTAAACATTAAAATATATATAATATACATTAAAATGTATTTATAAAATTCATAAAATTACAGGGGATTACATGCAGTTTGTCAAAAAAACAACACAGGAAAAAATGAATACAAATTGTAGAGGAGGAGGAGGTGGTGTGGGAGGTGGATGTGCAGTTGTGGCAGGTTGCCTAGTTGTTGGACAAAGGAAGTAACTTTGGTAGATTATTTATAGTAATAAGCTTTCATAAACATTGGGCTTAAAAATAATTGAGATTATGTAAAGATATTATGGAGTTGAGGAGAGAGGAAAGATATATGTGAAGAATTTCAATGGTGAAGGCAGAGCTTTCATGGTGACTTGGTGAGAATTGAAGAGAGGGAGCCAATATTTAGTGAAGAAAGATAATTGCAGTGTTGGGAAGGTGAATATAATCAATGTTAGGGACCCATAGTTGCAAAACACGCACGAAGGCAATAGTGGAATAACAAAATTATAGGCGGGCATTTTGGTAAAAATCCGCATGCCTAAAATGGAAAAGATTCAAAATAGGAAGAACATTTTGAAATTTCCCTATGGGGAATACAGGAAGAACAAAAGAGAACGGAGGGAGTACATGAATTTAAATCATAACAATAAATTAAGGGAGATAAATTAAAGAACCATTCCGGATTATGAAAAAACAGGGTCATTCAACCACAACCACACCCATAATTCTCACCCAAATTCATATTGCATCATAATTAACATGCACAACCATAGATCAAATTTCAACAAATTCCAAACAAACATCAACAAACATGAATTCAGACCATACAACATGCATGAATTCAGACCATAGAAAAAAAAATATTACACGCAAAACACAACCATAGTTATCAGCCAATTTTAAAATACAAAACAATAATTGCCAAAAATATTTTAAATTTTTACTATCATGTTAAAATTGGTACACAAGAACTCAGAGCAAATTGAAATTAAAATAATTACCACAGAAAATCGAATTTAAATTTTTTGAACATACCTAATTTTGATGCCACTAATTTTGTTCGCGCCACTATTCGTGATGGAAGGTGAATCCCCTCCTTCCAGTAACTTCACAAAAGAAAATTGAGACAATTTTGGCAATGAAAGCTTCAGAAATAGGAGAAGTACAAAGAGAGAATTTAGAGAGGAGAGAGAATAGGTAGCTTCAAATTTTGGGAAGAATACCAAAAGTCAGGGTGTACTTAGGATTCTCACGCGCGTGCGCCTTAATCAGTTGGGGTGTTCATTTCGGATTATCCAATCCAATCCGATTCGAAATTTCGAATATCCGAAAATTTTGGATGGGATAAAGTGCGCTCCGAATCCGATCTGAAAATTTCGGATACCCGAAATTTCGGATATCCGGGATTCGGATCGGATAGCCGAAAACTAGAAAGTTCAAATTTTTCTATGAAAAGCTCGGAAAAAGTTTCAGATCGGATTGGATCACCAGATATTTTCGGATATCCGGTCATAAAACCGGATATCCAATTATGAAGTTGGATATTTTCGGATCGGATATCCGAAAATATCCGCATGTTTCTGATATCCGAAATGAAAATGTCTGATCCGTATCCGATCTGAAAATTTCCAGATATCTGATTCGAAATATCCGAACACCAAAAAAAAAAAAGATTGGATATCTGTTTTACTGGATCGGATCGACCATATCACGAATCAGATCAACCGGATCAGATATTTATGGACACTCCTATCAATCAGTTAGCCTTATTTTAATTATGTGAATGACTCAAAAACCCCTGTGGAGTCTATAATGTACTCCAATAATGAGACTGTCAATCCAACCTCCAAACAACTACCCTAGTATGATAAAAAAAAAACCTTGCTTACGAGGTCCACTGTAACCCTATTAGGTGTTATTTGCACTGAGTGGTTATAGATTTACAAATCCCTTGTTGGAGGGGTCGGGAGCAGTTGTAATTATATTCTTTGGTACTTGGGAGTTATTTCTATTTGATTATCTCCTATGAATACTTCTATCTATAGCTAACTCCATAATAGCACTTAAAGTTTGGGTTTTTTTTTTATTGTTAGGGAACTAAAGTTTTAAAACTTATCATTAATGTCTTAAGGACCTTAAATTGTGTAAAAATTAGATCAGGTGCTTAATGATATAAAATATAGAACTTTAGTGCCCTTAACTTTAGGGCCTATCTACTTTTCAGGATGCTTATTCAATTTTGTCTATGGAACTTCCACCCAAAATGAAAATGACTTCCTATTTTGGGAATGGACTTCCACTGGTAATTTTACTATAAAGAGTGCTTATGCCATGCTTATGAAGGATACCCTTTTGCCGGAGTTACATTATGATACTACTCTCAATCCAAGTTTGAATTTGTTTAAGTGTATTTGGCTTTTGCCCTTCCCCCCTAACTGGAAAGTCTTCCTTTGGAAAGTTGTAAAAGATATACTACCAACCTTGCCAAGAGAGGGATAAGTATAGATCAGCTCTGCAATGATTGTGCAAACTCCATTGAATCCCAAAACCACATTTTTAGGGATTGTTTGCGAGCTACTACCTTCTGGAGCCAAGTTCCTATCTTGGATCCTTCAATGGCATATAATCCGTCGAACAATAAAGAATGGACCATTAACCATCTCATGATGTTCTGTAGCGAGGATGGTCTCACTAGCAAAAGATTGCTTACCTTCTCCATTGCACTATGGAGTTTGTGGACTCATAGAAATGATAGTATGTTCAGGCCTATGAATGATTACATGAATATGAACCAACGAGTATCACACCTTACTCAGTTTCAAGTCAAATGGGATACTCAACAACGGATCTCTAGGCTAAGCTTCCTCCACCCTCCAGAGCATGAATTGGTTTCTCCTCCAGGTTTTCAAGCGGCAGTGTTAGGAAGAAATCATGAAGGTGCGGCAGATCAGATAATTGTGTTTGATGGAGCATGGTCGGCCAAATACAAAACAATGGGTGCTGGATGGTGTCTAACCTCAAGTCCTAATCCACCAGACAGCACTAGTAGCACCATGAACTTTAGAGGGGGTGGAAATTTTGGTTGGGTGACTTCGGCCTTACATGCGGAAGCTATTGCATGCCTCTATGCAATGGAATGGGCTTCATCAAATTGCATCCAACAAGTTTCATTGTTAACGGACTCAGCTAATCTTGTTTCTATTTTGCAGGGTACCATTTCCCCTCCTATCTCGCTCACTTGGATCATAAACAAAATTAGGGATCAAGCAAGACTCTTTACTTGGTGTATGGTTACTAAGGTTACAAGGCACCAGGTAGCTGATGCAGATTACATAGCGAAGCATTGCATGAAGTCCATGACAAGCTTTGCACGATAATTTGCTTTTTGTTTAAGTCTTTCAAGTTTCTTGTATCTTTCATCCAGTGTAAAAAAAAACTATAAGAAAACACAAATTTTCTCTTTTCCTCATTTTTTTTCATCTTCATATCTTTTATAATAAACCCATAAACTTAAAAACAATAATGGAAAAAAATATTTGAGGAGTGTATTTTGATCAATTGTAACTTTATACGTAATGCATCGCTTAAAAAAAGGAAAAATCTTAGTAAAAATTCAATCAACGACCTTCAAAATTGAAAATAATAGTAATTTGCTCATGATCAATCTCATTTACTTAGAGAACATTAGCTAAATATTGTACCTTGATGCACTAAGTTTTTAATCTAAACCATTACGTACAATCTCTATAAAATTTTAAAATGACAAGAACATATTGTGGATGCTAGACAATGTAGTTGGTAAAGTCGTGGGTGGTGATACACAACACATCAGATTGAATCATGTTTAAATCACAGTTTTAACTCCTCAAGATAGTTTATAAGGGGCTAATTGTTAAATTTCAATGGTGTCTATTTTGGGCTTTTTTTTAAGGAGGGGAAAGTGGCCGAAAAATAAAATTTCAATTTTTTTTATAATTATGAATTTTTGGGATAATAAGGCAGTGATAATTTTTAAAAAATTTGAAGAATGGATTCGAACTAAAAAGGAAATGAAATTTGTTTTTTTTTCTTATAGTTAAGGATTTAACGTAGAAATTCTTTCTATTGTGAAGGACCTAGAGTTACATTTTCAACAGCATTATAACTAATATCTAATTTGAGGTCGTTAACAATAAGTTTTAAAACTTTAGGTTATTAACAATAAAAAAAATCCCAAACTTCATTGTATGGTTAATTCCTTTTAACTAAAATAGAGTTGGTCACTCTCCTCTTTTACCATTTCACTAGCTCTCATATTCCTTGGATGTATGGGAGAAAATAAAGACTTCAATAATTATACTTTGATATTATACAATATATGATATCTAAGTAACTGGTGATAGCCTAGTGGTATTATTGTATTGACATCACTTCTGATTTCAGGAGGTGTTAGGATCGTGTCTCAGCCCTTGAATGATGGGATCCCAATTTCCTTCTTCTTTGCAAAGGCCTTTAACATACTCCCTCCGCTTTTTTTTATTTGCTACATTTGTTTCCTTGGGAATGAAGCCACTACTTTGACCAATTATTTTGATTATTTTATAAGTAAAAATATAGTCATGTGTGATCTTGTTAGATTCGTCTCGACGTGTAGATTCATAATATCAAATTTTTATAATTTTTACTTAAGCGAAATTAGAGATATTAAGAGTTAAATAATGCTTTGAAAACCGTGCAAGTCAAATGTAGCAAATAAAAAAAAGCAGAGGTAGTACCTATCTAAAAAAATGATAACCACTATTATTTCCAATTATAATCGTATTTCAAAAGCATTGTAGTATATATGTATTATATCTCTCTAAAACACCTTTCATACTCAAATTATGATATGACGTGTAGTTGTTACACTCTATGATTAATATACTTAAAGCGATCTAAGTTTTTTTCAGTAACATTGTTCCTTACTACGCATTTAAATTGTTCATGAAATGTAAAAGAAACTTGTTCACGAGTTTATTCATTCACTATTTTTTGGGGTTAAGGGATTTGTGAGAAATCTTATAGTTAGTGTTTTGAGTGAAGCAAGCAGCAAGCAGACTTTTAATGAAGTTAAAAGTTGTCAGAACTATTGCTGGAGTTGTGTTCATAGAGGAACATTAAAGTGACTCAATTGTAATAGATTGTACTTAGGAGTTGGCTTATTATTGTTCAAGAGTTGAGTCCAAAACTTCAAGTGGTCGAGTTTTTATTTCCTATTAGGTCATGGGAAAGTTTTCCTCGTAATGTTTTCTTGTCTTTAGATTGTTCCTTCACAAGCTTGATTAGTTCTGGAAAATATCCCACTAGATCCTCTCACTACAATTCATGTCCTTTATAATGTTCTACGTCAAACAACATAAACATATTAGGGTTACTGGGTCAAAGAGGGATTAATACCTAATTATGGGTTGATCACCTACAGAGTTGGGCCATTAGTCATTAAGGGCATCGTGTGATTTTATGAAAATATTTTAGAGGTATATGGTGAATTTTCAAAATCATTTGGGGTATTTGGTGAATAAGTTGAAAACTTTGTGGTATTTAGTGAAAAATTCTTTAATGTTTTTTTTTTCTGAAAAAGACCAAACTACCCTAAAGTTGCATCTATCATAACTCTAAATTAAGAAATTTTTCCACAATTCAAATCAACAAATTCAGCAATGGTACCACAAATTCAATTAACAAATTCAACAATAAAATCACAACAAAAACGTAGCAAATTGACTCAAGAACTTAGCCCTATAACTCAAAATGCAGGACCGAGCAAGATGCGATGGTGGAGATGGCAATGCCGTGGTGGGTAGATCACAAAAGAATTTTGGAATTCAAAACGGTGTAGATAGAGAAGAAAAGACGAGAGCTGGTGGTAGATCGCAAAAGAAGTTGATAACGGTGCGAGAGATATAGATACCGTGAGCTGAAGCTGCAAACTGGAGGGGTACGTGTGTAGATAGTGAAGCACCAAGTGATGTGGGGTATTGGTGGCCAGTGTCGGTGCTGTGTGCGGAGGGCAGTGGCTACTGGATAGAAAGTGAGAGACGGGGTAGGGGTAACCGATGACTTGGTGAGGCGTGATAGAGGGAGTTAGGGTTTTTGAATGTTTTGGGTGTTCAATTGTTTAAACCCTACCCAAGCCCAACCCAATGCCCTAACTAATTATTCAAAAAAAATGGATCTATGGATTCGGGTTTAGGGTTCAGATTTGGACCCATATCCGCATTCTGACCACTGGATTCAAACCTAAACCAACATGTCTAATTTTTTTGGATCCAGATCCTAAAAACGAATAGTTCCACGGATCTGGACCAGGTGCAAGAGCCATTGCTATATCTTATCTCATCTCTCTAATTTTTTAGACAAATCATGTTCCTTTATTTCTTAGGCGTTTAAAAATCAAAGGAAAATAAGAAAATAAATGAAGTATATGTTTGAAATGATTTTGTTAGGTGTAATAATTTTCTAGGAAAAATTGATGAGAATAATCTCACCTTTGCATGATATTCTTATAAACAGGCCCACTTTATGATTAACCGAAAAATAATCTCAACTTTGTAACTTGTTTTCCCAAATTAGTGCTTTTATCGGAATTAACTTGTTTAACAGGTTAAAGCAACCACATGACATACTGTGATTGGTTCTCTAATTTGTCTTTATAACATTGATTAAATATTTTAGACCCTTTTCACACCACATTGCGTCTCACTACACGACAGTTGTCTCCCTAGCAATCTAGCATCACCTACCTGACTGCCTCCAACCCATAGTATCCCATGGAGATCCTTCCACCCACAGCTCCCTAACCTAATCAAGAAGCTCCTCATATGATCTTCCCACTTTAATTGTTGTGGTATTGCTCATCATACCCTTCAAAAACGGTGGATTATTGCTTGAATTATGAGATCATGTACTCGGTTTTATCGAGTAAGATGCTACAATAATTATGGTTTAAGAGGATTTCATGTGTAAGACCGAAGGCTATTTTATTAGGAAAATGAAATGAGATTGGAAAACAAAAATTCAACTAAATCTCTCTTCGTACTTCTTCACTACTATACCACCCTTCTTCCCCTTTGGACCTCTTAGCAGCCATTGACCACTACAAACACCCTCGACCCAGAAATGTCAAGAATATAATGAACGCGCTTTTGGAAAACTTGGAGACAATAAATTAGGCATAAATGATAGAGATCAAGACCTCTAATCATACCTTAATCAAAGCTTCTATTGCCCCTTAGGCCCTTCTTCTTTCATTTTTGGTTCAAATTTGATGAAGGTTGTTTTTTGCTTTTGAGTTGGTTTAGCGTTGAATGATGGAAAACTTTTCAAATACTCATATTTGCACTCTTTGTTATATTAGTAGAAATGTTTATTTATTACTTGTTCAAAATAGTATTGTTAAGTGTCTTTCTAAGTAGTGCCCCTGCATTATATGAAATTCTACTTTGTACCGGCCTTTTTGGACTTTGTACATTGTAACCAAAAACTTTCTGAACGTCACATAACAAAATACCCTTACTAATGGAAAATTCTACCCCAAACCTCACTTTGCCTTTAATTTCTCAGATCATATCCCAAACCTCAGTCAACTTATAAGACTTAAAAATCCTACTCTATGCCCATAGGGTAAGTAAGTTCCAAAATCTACTGTTTGATATATTGTGCAAGGGTATTTTGTGTAACGTTTACAAAGTTTAGGGGTACAACGTGGAAATTTCAAAAAGATCGGGTACAACATAGAATTTCGTAAAATACAGGGGCACTACATAGAAATTAAAAATCCTATTGTTAATATTCTAGTATGTGAAGTTGTAGTTTTCAAATTAACAATGTTTCATTGGTAGGAAGGCAGATGGGTGGTCACTGCAAGGAAGATGACAATCAATTTCATTTTCCTATGAAAAGGGTTAAAAATAATGCAAGAAGCCATTAATGGTGATAAAAAGAAGTATGGGCATTTTCTATAGATGGAATGATTACTTAGGTAGCTATGGAAGGTAGGAGATGGAGGGGGGTGGTGGGAACAAGGTGATTATTAAGTGCAAGTTATGGTAGAGAAGGAAAGGTGGCACTATGATAAGAGGTTTTTAGTGTGTCGTTAAGGCACCAAAAACTGCTTTTCAAGCAATATTTATAAATCCTATCAAGCAATTACTAAGAATGTAGCAAAGGCAAGTCAAGGGTCGATCCATAGGGGAAAAAGGACTAATTAAAGTCTATCAAGTCTAGACTACCTAATTGAAGGGTATTTGGGGGTTTGAAAAGATTTGGTAACAACTATGTCTAGCTAATAACAAGAACTAGCAAATATCTTGAATTAATGAATCAGGTAGGAAGACACTAGAATTGAGGTTACTAATATGAATAAGAATGGACAATGAATGTTAATGCGATTGTGAAGTAACGGAGACTATTGTGCAAGGTTTAGTTTTCCTCTAAAATACTCGAGTCTTCTCTCGAATGGTCCTCAAGAATAATCACTTAATCAATCAACTAAATCCTCTCTCGAATGGTCTTTAGTCAATTGATTAAGAGATTCGATAAATTCGGAAAACCCCTAGTAAAGGATCCCCTTAATTTCTACCCAATATCTTGGCCTAGAAATTAAGTTGATTCTTGGGGATGATAAAAGAGTTCAAAATTCGATTTAAGAACATTTGAATTCAAAGTACCAAAGCATAAATGTGATCAATATCTATCCTAAGGTCTCAAAACACCAAGATCAATGCACAAACGTCTTTAAATCATCACAATCACATTAACAATACATTTAAACCCTAATCCATACTTTCACCTTAACCCTAGATAAGGAACTACTCACTAATCATGGATTCTAGGCAATTAAACACAAAATCTATGACTAATCTAAGGCTAAAAATGATTAAGAGATAATTAAACTAATAGAAATAACAATTATGAGATTGTGAGAATGAAGATCTAAAAATAACTAAGAACAAGAACAAACACGAAAAGAATGCAATAAAAACTGAATAAGATTGAATAAAAAGTACCTTGAATGTTATCGGAATCACAAAGTATGATTAATAAATATCAAATCTCAATAAAACTCAAGTGTTTTTCTCTCTAATATGAACCCTAATAATCCTCTCTAAAACATAGAATAAAGCATAAGTTCCAACTATCTCACCGGCAACGAGGGCACCGTCAAGGATTTGACGCCCTTTTAAGAATGTCTATTGATGCGGGCCAATAATAGAGCTTATCACACTTTGCAATCTTCGAGAGAGGATCTTTGTTACAATATTGTATAAGCACCCTACCATGCTAATAGGGCGATAGTCAGAAAGACCAGTTGGGGAATCACATTTCGGAATGAGAACGATGAAGGCATTGTTGCAACCTCTCGGGAGATTCCTCGAACTCCAGTATTCTTCAACCATGGCATACACATCTGATTTAATAACCTCCCAAACGCTCTTAATAAATCTGAAGTTAAATCCATTGGGGTCGGGCGCCTTTGAGGGGTCACAAGAAGCAACCGTTATGTCAATCTCGTCGTGTGTGAATTCGGCACTGATGAATGATGCTTGTTCTTGAGAGAGTTTTCGGAATCCAATATTGCTGAAGGTGGGTCTCACGACATGATCTTCCTCGAAGATATTTAAAAAAAAATTCATTGCCTCATGTTTAATCTCCCTTGGGTCTTCACTTGGGATTCCATTGACAATCAAGCGATCAATAGAGTTGTGTCGCTTTCTCAAAGTTGCAGTCATATGAAAGTAACAAGTGTTCCTCTTTGATCCATTTTGCCCGGGAAGTTTGAGCCCAATACATCTCTCTGTTCTTCATCCATCCCCATAAATCCAGTTGACTCGACTTTCTTTCCTCCAGTTCATAAAGGCGTGAGTTTGCAGTCTCATTAAGGTAGTGGATTTCGTTTTCAAGTAAGGCAATTTTTTCATCAATGAAACTGAATTCAGACGAGTTCCATGAGATTAGGTTGTGCTTCACATTTTTCAGTTTTTCAGTTATCGGCCTATTGTGAGAAGAGAGCCATGAGTCTCGAATATTTTTCATGCATCTAGGATGTGTTAACCAGCAGTTGAGGAATCGAAATGGGTGTGGGCCCTAATTTTTGGAAGAAGAGAAGCCCAAAAGTGGGCAATGATATGACAAGTTGCGTTTTAGCAGATTCTCTTTTAGGGCTGGGAAAAGGACCATCCATTCGGTACTCACGAACAACCGATCAATCTTACTTTTAGAATTCCCCCTGAACCAAGTGAACTTCCCATTACTCGCCTGAATTTCCTTCATATTGAGAACCTGCAAAACAGCTTTAAAATCATTGGAACTGTTAGTTGAAAAAATTGGCTTCCTCTCTCACTTGGATCAATCGTCTTATTAAAGTCCCCCATCAAAAGACATGGTAGGTTAGATGAAATTCCGAAATTTGTGATTTCTTGCCATACAATTGCTCTAGCTTCAACAGTGCAAGGGTTGTAGAGGTTTATAAAGCAGCATTTGAAGTTAAAGGAGGGGATCACTTCGGTGATTGCAATCCAGTTTTTGCCCGCAGTGATGGGATTCAAGTGAGAAAAAGTCTGATTGCCATAAGGAAAGGAAACCGCCCGAGTTGCCATTTGAGGGGCTAAAGGCCCACTTTTTGTTGAGAGTCTTCCAAATTGAGAGGATTATTTTGTTTCTAATATCCTCTAATTTTGTTTCTTGCACAAATACGAATTTGGGGGAGTGTTTGGAAATCAACTTCCTTAATGAGCTTCTTTTCAATTTGGCCCCAAGGCCTCTTATATTCCAAGATAGAATTATCATGATGTAGGAGATTATTGTGCCATGGGATGGAGGCACCCTATTGAGTGGCGTCCTGATTGCGTTTCTAACGAGTTACTTGACGCGATTGCATAGAGTCGAGGGAGACCCTTCAAACTGAATACCGAGTTGAAGCCCAAGGTCTAGGACTGTGTTTGGATTAATGGTGCAGGGGGTGGAGGGTGGGGCTGAGAGGTGGTGACTGGAGAGATTGAGGTGCGAAGATTGGCTTTTCTTTTGGATTTTGAGCTGAGTTTGGGATTGGGCTTGAGCTTTGAGCTTTTTGTTTTTGGCTTTTTATTTAGATGCAGGCTTTTGATTTTTGGAGGGATTAGCTCTTCAAAGCCAGGGGGAAAGGTTGGGCCGGACAGGGAATATGAGGATGATGAGGTCTGCTTGGGCCTACAAAGAGGCCCGGACCTATTTGAGGTTGCGAAGTTTGAAATGGGAGAGGAGTGTGAAGATTTATGAGGAGGGGAGGATTGATGTTGATGGCCCAAGGAAAATGGGCCTAGATCTGAGAGGGATGGATTGGCATGGCCCATTGGAGATTGAGAAGTGATTTTTTTAATTGAGGATGGGGGTGTCAGTGAAATGTTGGAATTAGGTTTAGGGTTTGGCACAAAGATCGAGGTGGGGGGGGGTAAGTTAGTATTGATTATAAATCTATAATACATGTTTCTTGGAATTATTTGGGTGACCCATTATTATAAGGTTAAGACAACCCTAATTCATCGAACACTCTTCCAAAAGATAGGATTGTGCTACAGTTGCATTAAGTGTACATAGATTCTAATTAAAATGAAGGTTGGAGCTTGGAGGAAGTGATAAGGCAATATACTATCACACTCTTTGCCCGAGTTCGATTGCTCACCTTCCCATTGTGTCAACAAAAAAATTCAACTTGAGAGGACAAGGTCTACAATTTCTTTTTGAAACCACACCATATTTCATTTTCCCCAACCAAAAGCAGTTTTTAGAACCAAACTATTGTTGCTGCTAGCATGCTAGAGATATATTGCCATTTTTGCTCGCAACTTCTAAATTACACTTCCAACAACTTTTCAGCACTTTTCTAAGGATAATTGAGCATTTTTTCCCGTGACTTCCCAGTGATATTTTTTGTAAACTTTTCCATCAATTTTTCCACAACTTCAGCCATTAAGTTTACCAATTTATTACTTTTCTTTTTTTATCTGACCATTTTTCATAGCTATTTTTAATATTATGTAGTATTACACTATTATTTATGGTTGCAAACCTTTTAAAATTACTAGAAGATATTCCCTCCATCCCATATTAATTGAATACACTTTAACCTGCACAAGATTTTAGGAATTTTATTTGAATTCATATTTGATTGTTTGTTGTTGATAGTGGTGTATATTTTATTAGTTGGTAGTTGGGGCTCAACTTTTTAAGCGATGAATGAGGGAGATTTTATGTAATTTTACTATTGCTTAGGCCCCTCAAGACCTGGTAAACATCTGAACTGATACTTGGAATAAACTGGATCAAATTGAAACTAACCCGAAATAAACTTGACCCAATATTGAGTCAACACCCACAACGATCAGAATCGAATCAACTCGAATTTAATTGGTACGGATCCCACCCGAATTGAACCAACACAATTTGACCTGACAGGAGCAGTGTAAAAATTTTTATCTTATACTTTTTTTTTTATAGATATCGCCAACAATAAATTATTTGGGAGTTAACTAATAACTACTATGAAGTATGAACTTCAATGATCTATTTTAGGTATATGATATATGTGGGGTTTATGTAAGCGTAATATTATTTAAAACAAATGTAAGATATGGGCCCCATTCTTTTGGATTGGGAGAAACTGAACTCAACTGCAAAGAGTAACTAAACTGAACTGAAAAGAAGTCCAAGAGAACAGGGCTATAATAGTGCATTGGACCACCAAAGTGTACAATTGTGTAATTTTCTCTTAGGAGGCTTAATTCTCATTATCACAATATATATATATATGAAATGCAACCCTAATCCTAGTAGGAAAACTATGAGAATATTTATCCTTACATAATTACACAGATAATATCTTTACAGAATATCAAGAGAATATCTCCATATTCTCTATCACAAAGAACTAAAACAAAATCAGAACCTGAATGGACCCAAACTAATTGAATACAAACCAATTTTCACCCCGATCTAAAATGACCTGAAGTCTTGACCGATACTCAAATCAACTCAAATTATCAGAGGAATTGAATCGATACCAAAACCTCAATGGATCCATCGACCCAAAATTGACCTGAAGTAAAATAGAATCAAAGTGATCCAAAACGAACCTTATTCGAACAATTTTATTGCCAAATCTAAGCCCCTTCTTTGAAGAGATAAATATTATAGAATTTTTGGGACCATGCCTATTTAGTTTAATTTTTCTCACAAATTCATTAAATTTAGGCCCTGTTTGGACTTATTTTCAATTCAGTTCACTTCTGTTAATTTCAGTTTAGTTTCTCTCTGCAATTCAATTCAGTTCAATTTCTCTTGATCCAAAAGAATAGGGCCTTAGTTTCATTCAGCTCAAACAAATTGAGTAGTTCAATTTAGACAAATTATGTCCAGTTTAATTTAATTTAATAAAGTCAAAATAACCTGACTTAAATCTCCTTCCATGTTATATCAGTTCAAAATTTAGAAAAACTAAACCAATTGTCAAAAGGTTTTTGGTTTTGGGAAAGAGACGCTACTTTAATCCTTTTCTTTTAACTACAATTTTACCTCGTAGATCTCCTACTGGCTACAGCTAGGATCTACTAGTTATAGCCTTATAGGCTATAGTTATAGACTTATAGTAGCTGCAAATTTAAAGTACATGATATCATACTCTCAAAAAATACAAATAATAATACTTTTTTTTCTTCAAGGGACAAATAATAATACTTATAGAGTATAATACTGTACTAAAACCGATCACGTTTCCCCAAAATAAGCAGCTTCACTTCACTCCCCAAGTCCCCTGAAATCTGCATCCATGACCTAAATTAAACACCTGAATATGAACTTACTAAACCAAATGCCCGCCATTATTGCAACCTTGCCAACTCCCAAACCAAAAATGCTGCTTATTCACAACCACATTTTCTCTCTCCTCTTTCTACTTCCTCTTTTTCTCTCTCCTCCATTGTTCAGAGCCACCACCAACCTCGTACTCCCACATCAACACCCTGATCCTGAAGCTGTTGTTCAAGATGTTCATAGGTAAAAAAAAGAAAAAAAAACTTTCTTTACACACTTCATTTCTCATGAATTTCGCATCTGGGTTTTTCTTAGAAGTTCATAAATTGTTAAGTTTATGCTTTTTTTCAGTCTCAATAATATTTATATTTGTGGCATTTTCCAGTTTCAAGACATGCATTATATGAAAACACACTTATTTTGCTCACTCAAGCATTTTATCAAACATCAGGTGTGCGTTAGTTAAAATGCCATGATATTACCATCTGTTTAGTCTTTCTTGCCACCCTGGCCTTACAATCACTCCAATTTTTCCATTCAAAAGTGGTATATTTTCTAATCAATTTAGTTTATTTTCTTGGGAATTTGTGCTGAAATTAGCCGTTAATTACTTTTTGGATATAAGAAAAAATCGGCACTTTAATTTGTACCCAATTGTATGTCCACCAAATTGTTGGGATTTTGTTCTGTATTAGCCGTTAACTTAATTTTTTGGATATGAGAAAGTTGGCACTTGAATTACTACTCAAAATTATGTTCATTGAAATGTTGGGATATTGTGCTGAGTTAGGCGTTAACTAATTTTTGGATGTGTAAAAAGTTGGCACTTCAATTTCTACGCAATTTTATGTTCACTAAAATGTTCTAAATATGTGAAGAGAAATAGGTGTGACAATTTTCCATTTTCATTCAGGATGGTCAATGTATCTCTAGTAAGGAGACAAATGCTTGAAGCTTTAGAACACACGTCGTCTCCATCTTCGTCATCGTCATCGTCATCATCATCGTCTTCCTCTTCTTGTTTAACAGGCAACCCAATAGACGACTGCTGGCGGTGCGACCCACATTGGGCATCGAACCGCCAGCGACTAGCCGATTGCGGCATCGGCTTTGGCCGTGCTGCAATGGGTGGCAAAGGGGGTCAGATCTACACAGTGACGGACTCCTCTGACTCTGACCCAGTGGACCCGAAACCAGGTACACTGCGGTATGGTGTGCTCCAAGAGGAGCCACTCTGGATCATCTTCTCAGGGGACATGACAATCAAGCTTCGCTACGAGCTCATTATGAATGATTACAAGACCATCGATGGCCGAGGAGCTAACGTCCATATTACAGGTGGTGGGTGCATTACACTACAGTATGTGTCAAACATAATTATTCACAACATTCATGTTCACAATTGTTACCCTGCTGGCAATGCATTTGTCCGGTCTAGCCCGACCCATGTGGGGCGGAGGGGAAAATCTGACGGTGATGGGATGACGATTTTCGGGTCGAGTAATATTTGGATTGATCATTGTAGTTTATCTTCTTGTACTGATGGGTTGATTGATGCTACAATGGGGACTACAGCTATTACCATCTCTAATAGTCATTTTTCACATCATAACGATGTAATGTTGCTTGGAAATAGTGATGGACATGTCTTGGATGAGGGTATGCAGGTATGAAATCTCTACTACTTTTTATTTTAAATTAAGTTGCTTAATTTGACTCAATTTCAGCTGAAGGAACGGTTCTGTGTGGAATTTTGTGGGATTAAAGTGGGTTTTTTTAATCAAATCTAATTTTTCAACTGAATTTTTGTGATGTCTATATACAACACCAATTTGTAATGATTAAAACTGATTTTACTAAACCAAATAGATCTTTACTAATCAAAGATTGATTATTACTCCATAAAGATTAATTAAAACGGACTTTTACTAGTTTAATTGATCTTTGCTCACTCTCTATTAGAGGATAACAGTTCAAAACCGAGTTTTTTTATTATATTTTTGTTTGTATAATTGAGGAGAATAAGTTTCCGTTAGAGCAAGTGATAATTAATAGATACAATGTTTGTCGGTGGTAAAAACAAAAAAGCAGGTGACATTGGCGTTCAATGTATTTGATGAGGGAGTAGTGCAGAGGATGCCGAGGTGCAGAAGAGGGTATATACACGTTGTTAACAATGATTTTAGGTATTGGGAGATTTATGTGATTGGAGGCAGTGATAATCCCACTATTAACAGCCAAGGTAACCGTTACATTGCCCCAGAGAACCGGTATATAAAAGAGGTTAGACATTCTAATTCTTCCAGTTTATCGTTTGCCTTTTATTTATTTATTAATTTTTTTCTGTCTTAGGGCATTTTGAGAGGGATTATGCAACAGTTCATGTACTTCCTCGGTCTTCTTTTTTATAGATACTACATAGAAAAAGTGGAGAGTTTTTAAGAAAGGTACAGAGAGAAAGTAGGGGACCACCACTTTTTGAATAAAAAAACATTTGTTAAGAAAAAAGTATGGGTATTTTGGCTATGTTCTTTTCGTCTGGTCTGATCTGAATTTTTTTGATCTGATCTGATTTGGTTTGATCTGATCTGATCTAAACTTTTCTGATCTGATCTGATCTGATCTGAACTTTTCTGATCTGGTCTGATCTGATCTGAACTTTTCTGATCTGGTCTGATCTGATCTGAACTTTTTTGATTTACCCAATTTGTGCAATCTGCTATTTCTTTTCTGATTTGATCTGAACTGAACTTTTCTGATCTGATCTAATTTGATTTTTTCCGATCTTATCTGAATTTTTCTGATCTTATCAGATCAAATGTGAAATAAGCACTACACTGCTTAAATAAGTTGAAAAGAACATAACCTTTAAAGGAGAAAGTAGGGGACCACCAACTTTTTAATAGTATTTTAAAAACTTTATGGTGGAAAGGGATCCATTTATAGTATGTAGCATCTATTATGACATTTCCATTTAAGGGAAATGTAGCATCTATAAAAAAAACAGAGGAAAAAATATATAATAGTCACATATAGGAGCACTATTTTACAGTTTTCGATAAAGGTCCTGTTTGACACTAACGTTTAATGTAGCAGATAGCAAAATGCAACTTAAGAAAATTATGAGTATTTGGTAAGGTAGTGGTTGTAATAGCGGATAACAATTGGAGTAGATTATGGGGTAGCGATTGTAGAACGTTATTAGAAGTAACGTTTGAGATTTATTGTTAGCGGTCTAGTGAATAAACACTATATGATAACATATCTTAGAATAGTTAACTGATGTTTTTAATTTTTCTTTTTCCTTTTTCTGTTTATTAATTGCTTTGTTTTATGACAATTCATTAATTTTCCTTTACAATAGCCGGGATGTGATTTAAATATTTATTTTAAAGATAATATATAACTAATATTTCATAATATTTTATGCTCCAAATTCTACAAGAATGTAGTTAAAATAGATAATGTAATATTTTTTGACGGTTGAAATTATCTTAAATTAAATCATTTCTTAGAGTAGTTAAAAAATTCTTTTATGTACAAGTTTCTTGAAAAATAAATATTGAATTTGATTATTGAACTAATTAATGAAATTGTTGTAGTTTATTTTATATCTGAATAAATGTCATTTATTGTCTTTTACAATTTTAATAGCTATGTTTGCCAAATACTTATAATTAAACAATTACTTTAAACGCTAGCGCTAACATTTACTAGTAAACAACTAGCAGCTACCCCTAATGCTACAACTAATTGGCTAACTACTACTAGAATTGCTAATTTGGCCAAACAGGCCCATAAATTATCAAACTAAATCTTTGTGATTGATTTTGCCGAGGAGTGTGTAGGAGCTAAGGAATTTTACATTTATTATAAAGTGTAATTTATGACTTAATGTGAGTAACGTACTTCAATTTACAAAAAGCGTATTCATAAAAAATATTTGGAAAAAAGGGGTATTTAAGGAAATTATACTTCCTCCATTCTGTTTTTTCACGCAACCCAACGCGCTTATTTAATCGTTAATATTTTTAGTTGTGCGCACGTAAAAAATATAAAAAAGTTTTAATTTGATAGTATGCATCGAGATGAATCTAACAAGATCCCACTTGACTATGTTTTTCTTTATATAATGGTGATAAATTAGAGTCAAAATTGATTAATGAATAGTATCATTTCACCCAATATTTCATTTAAAACAGAACGAAGGAAGTACAAGGTTTTTTAGTATAATGTTATATGATTAATTATGAAAGGTTAGGCGAATGGGACTTGATTAATATTATAATCATCAAAGTTATACGTTGGAATTTCGAAAAACAATATTGCAACTAATAAAAAAAGTATGATAAAAAAATATATTAATTTTTTTTTGTCCGTATTGTAGTTTTGATTGCACTTTTTTGAATTCTAGTGTGAGAATTGATGGAGCGGCGAGAAGGGAGCGACATCAGTTATATATAGAGCCAAAATATTGGACTTTTGAGACTAGGGACCAACTTGTTTAACCAATTGGAGCTTTTAAGTAAAGGCCTTTAAAATATTGGAATCTCTCGTCAGTTTTTAGATATCTATGTATGTACTCAGTGGATGTGGGCCTCTGTCAAGGTGCTTGACAGCATATGAAGAATCTTTTGTTTACTCTTTTTGCCTAGATATTTTTTTAGTGTTATTGTATGTGAACACAAATACATGGTTGAATGCGCCAAGTATTTATAATAACTATAGAGGTTGAGGTAGTGTAGTAGTGGCATTGCTTCTCACATCATATCCCTGAAGTCTAGGGATTAAATCTCATGGGACTCATTTGAGGATTTCCCCCTATTCCCCTCAAGTGAGTCCCCTAGCCATTCTAGATATCGTGGACCTCCAATATAGTAATATGTGTAAATGCAATGTATTAGGATAATTAAACTACCAATTCTACTTATCTGATA
The DNA here is from genome assembly GCA_947646795.1 of Beta lomatogona. Taxonomy (NCBI): domain Eukaryota; kingdom Viridiplantae; phylum Streptophyta; class Magnoliopsida; order Caryophyllales; family Amaranthaceae; genus Beta; species Beta lomatogona. The sequence continues at coordinate 1,884,480 of CANSNZ010001069.1, forward strand.
CAGAAATGTAAGGTGCGTTCTTTTCACCTTATTTTTTCATGTAACTATCCTACTTAAACTTAGTGAAACTTATTAAAACTTTTCCGAATTTATTGAAATTTATTTATATGAAATCTAAAACGCAATCTTTTTAAAAGATAGAAGACTAGACACCCTTCATATAAATAAAGTAATCAAACTTACTAGATCCATTAAATTGATAAGAACACTTCTTTCAATATGAATAAAGTAACGAAAATAACTAGATCTATTAAATTGATAAAGGAACCCCTTTTAACATGAATCGAGTTATGAAACTATCTAGATCTAATTAAACTAATAAGAAAACTCATCATATATCCAGTAATCTTTTAAATTACAATCTAAAGACCTACCAATCTGCGTCATACTTATAGTGTCTGCTTGGACAGCATGGCCCAAGCCGTGTGGGAATCTGCCAGTGAATATTTTGGCAGCATGGCCTCATGGCTGTGTCCAACTATTCATGTCTTTAGCCATAAATTATATTGGCATATGGTTTTGTAAAGAAAAATAATATCTATGAGAATGAATAGAGTTGTACTCTATGGTTTGAAACAAACATCAAGGATCTGTTTTCTTGTAACTTATATTGATTTTCAGATAAATTAAGACTAGTTCTAAAATATTAATTGAAGTTTAAAACCTTCAAAAAGTCCAAATTAGTTAAAAAAATTCAAAAAATGTTTCGAAACATTAAGAAGAATATATTCAGATTAGTTAAGAAGCTCAGATTAGTTTAGAAAGATTAAGAATAATATATTCAGATTAGTTTAGAAAGAATGAGATAAATTTAAAATAAGTAAGTTGAATGGAATAAACTCTAAAGCATACTCCCCTTGTTTCTTTTTAATTTACACACTTTCCTTTTTGGTTCGTTTATTTTTAATCTATACATTGTCGCTTTTTCTATTTTTAGTAACATGTCCAATCTATTTTCTCCCATTTTTCCTCTCATATGGTCCACTTTTTAATATAATAATCCACCTTATCATTTCTCTCTCCATCTTTTTAGTTTATCTCTTACACTTTTCAGTAACTCTCTCCATCTTTTCAGTTTAATTTATTTTTATAAAAAAAGCATAATTACTTACTACCTCATTTGTAACCTTAAAAATGTACTTTTTTTTTATGGTTTTATACACAATTTAGTTTTAGAAGTATTTATGTCGGGTCTTTAACATTGTGACTTGGTATGGACCAATAATTTTGTTGATATTTTTCAAAAAAATGTAATTCCTCCGTTTTTTTTACATATTACACTTTGATATTTACACTATTCACAAATTTCACTTTGATCATCGTTTGTGATTTATACGTGAATAAAAATATAGTCATGTGAGATCTTGTTAGATTCGTCTTAATATGTATTTTAAAAATATGTAATTTTTATAATTTTTACAAATACAATATTAGAGATATATGTCCTCAAAGTTTTGCATTGGCATATGTGAAAAGTGAAGTGTAACATGTAAAAAAAACGGAGGAAGTATGTTATTTTGGACTATGATACCCAGACTCGGCAGTTTTTGCCACATACCCTACTCGGTACGACACGATACCGATTCGGGTATGTAATACTAGTCGGATCTTCCAAATTGCACTCGGACACGACAACGGGCAAACCCTAGAATTCGAACGCGAAGAGAAGAAGAGAAGAAGAGGAGAAGAGGAGAAGAGGAGAAGCGTAGAAGAGAACTTACCTCGATCGCCGGTTGGAGCTTCGAGCTCGCCGACCGGAGCCGCCACCGCCTGTCAGTTCCTTCTTGTTTTTCCTTCGCTTCTCTGTCTTCTCTCTCTTCGATCAACTCTTCTTCTCTCTTTCTTTTTTCTTTTTTCCTTTTTGTCCTTTATGGACCACGTGACTTTTCTTTTCTTTTTTCTTCTTTCTTTTTTCCTTCTTCACCTTTCCACATGAGTCTGTTTTCCTTATCCTCTCCTTTTTTTATTATTTTCTAAAAACAGTGTTCTCTAACCTATGAGGCTATGACTAGTACCTTAATTTATTAGTACCTTAATTTTATTACTACCTTATTTTATTAGTATAATATAAATAGACAATCATAACATTTAAAATTAGTATTAAATTTTACATTATAAAATATTAATTTCACCATACCCGTACCCGTGTCAAAATCTCGGACAGAGTCCCCGTGTCCTGATTTATTGGAAGTGTCGTACGATAGGGGTGTGCACCGGTCTAGAACTGGACCGGATCGGAACCGGCTGGATCGGAATCTGGGATTTTTTTTGGATCGGGACCAAACCGTAAAAATTGCAGCCCGGTCTGGCTTTGGACCTGTTGGACCATAATTTATATTTAAAAAAAAATCTTTTTTATTTGATTTTAGGAAAATTGGACAGAAATAATCCCACCTTTGGCCGATCTGCAAAAAATAATCCCACCTTTGGATTATTCTGGAATAATCCTACCTTTGCTTACTAAATCGATTTTTTGGTCCCAAGAACCTGTAACTTGGCAAAATGGTAACTCCCCTCCTCTTCCTTCTTTCTTCTTCTTTCCTAACCACCAGCCCCTCCCCAGCCACCAGGCCCGTCGCCGGTTCTCTCTCCCCGTCGCCGGTTATCTCTCCCTGTCGCCGGTTCTCTCTCTTCCTACTGTCTCTCGCCGCTTATCTCTCTTCCTCCTGTCTCTCTCCTCCTGAATCTGACTTGTTGAGTTCGAATGGTGGAATGGTGGAGATGGTGGTGCGAATGGTGGAGATGGTGGTGCGAATGGTGAGATGGTGGTGTGAATGGTGGAATGGTGGAGATGATGGTGCGAATGGTGGAGATGGTGGTGCGAATGGTGAGATGGTGGTGTGAATGGTGGAATGGTGCGAATGGTGGAGATGGTGTATACAAAGGTAGGATTATTCCAGAATAATCCAAATGTGGATTATTTTAGGCAGATCGGCCAAAGATGGGATTATTCCTGTCAAATTTTCCTTGATTTTAAGATATTTATAAATTAGATACATTAAAATTTAGTAATTTTAATAACAGTAATCCTAAAGGTAATAAAATAGTTGGTTTTTAACTTTCTAACTTTATACCTTTTAAACTTTTTTTAACCTATAAACTTTTTTTTTAACTAAAATAACAGAAATTCCGGTCCACCGGTCCGGACAGGCATTCTTTGGGTTTGGACCGAACCGGACCGGAAACCTTAGATCGGGAATTTTTTGTGGACCCGGTCCAGATTCCGTTCCAACCCTGGTCTTTGCACAGCCCTAGCCGTACCAGACACCGTAGCCGAGTCGAGGTAACATAGATTTTGGACAAAGTATTGTAGTCATGTATGACTACATGAATATATGACCTTGTATAACAAAATTACGCGGCTTTCAATAATATGAAAATGATTCATGTTTATTTATCAAGAAAACGGTGAAGTAGAGATAAAAAATTCTTGGTGTTAAAACAAAAGCAATCAAGAACAATCTACACATATCTAACGTGGTGCACTAACTATTAGCTATGTCTTTAAGTATTGGGAGAATCAACTCATATTAGGTTTTCTTAGAGAGAGTACAACTTACACAAATTAGGGGCAATATAATGTTAGTAGGTGCTCATATATCACTCCCTACATACGTAATCAGATTAGCCATGGGGACACAATAGAAACAGAAACAGATATCTCAATATACAATATGTTCGAAGTGCTAGGTAAATTCAAGGTATATCTCAACTCACACACTGCCGCACTCGACTCATTTTAAAGGGTTTGGGTCTACGCTTTTTTAACCTACGAGTTTGGGTCAGATGTGGGTTCAAATGTTCATGGGTTAGGTTGGGTTTAAGTCTAATGATTTCAAACTTAGATCCACCCTAGATTCGACCCATGGACTAATTTATAATTTTGTATTTTTTTTTTTTAAAAAGTAAATGGGTAAAGTGATTGGGTACCAAACTTATGCATGCATCTACTAAATTTTATAATTAAAGTACGACGTAAGGATTTCTTCTTGACCTGTACATGCAACCGACACATTTTTAAGGGTTTGGGGTCTACTTTGTTTTAACCTATGGGTTCGGGTCAAATGTGGGTCCAAATGTTAATGGTTTAGGACTGGGTTTAAGTCCAATGATTTCAGATCCACCCTAGATTCGACCTATGCTCATTTATAATTGGAAAATTTGTCAGAAACAACATTTTAAATACAAGTTTTTGTGAGAAATAACCTTTTCAAATTTTTTTGGCAAAATAAGACCTTAAGAAGAAAATATTTTGCAAGGAATAACCTCGACCTATATTCCGACATTGACCAAGCATTTAAAACTAACCATGTAAAGGGCACGTGAACTGCATCACTTAATATTTGAAGGGAAATGAGGTTGAAACATAAGAAATGTGGGTTACGTTCATTGCCATGTTTGGTTTTAGTGATTTGAAGCCGCAAAATACTTGGGTCAATGACCGGAAAGGTTGTTCCTCGCCAAATAATTGTTTTTAGGGTCTTATTTTGCCAGATTTTTTTTAAAAGGTTGTTTCTCGCAAAAACTTGTATTTAAAAGGTTGTTTTTGACAAGTTTTCCTTTATAATTCTGTACTTCTTAAAAGGTAAATGGGTAAAATGATTGGGTACTAAACTTATGCGGGCATCTTTTAAATACTCTTGTGAGTAGAAAATATTGACAATAGGGGTTTGAATTTTAGGTGATAATTTTTAAAAGGTTTGAACTTTGAATTATTGATTAACCTGTGTAGGTCCCTCTTTTAGGAGGTCTTAACTTTTTGCAGGCCTTAGTGACTTGTAACGGGCTTAATAGGTCCTAACTTGTAAAATGTGGGTCACACTAGAAGGTTAATTGAGAGGAAAGAAGTAGGAATTATGTGAGATTTAAAATAAAATCGTGAGTTTTAAGTCATTGAGGCCGCTACAAGTTAATACTCCCTGAAGTAGGGACCTACAAAGATTAATCAATAGTTCAGATCTTTTAAAAATTTTCTCCCAAAGTTCATACCCCCATTGTCAATTTTCCATTTAAGTATGAGGTAAGGATTTCTTCTTGCGTTGTGGTTAGGAAACAAAAACTTTGTCGTTCCGTTCAGAAACGGACAGCCATTTTGTAACAGATTTCAGAGAATCGTTCCGTTAAATACCGTTTCACACCAAACTCGGTGGACGACTGTTACCTAACGACGTTCCAGAACCGTTACAATTACGTAACGTCCGTTATTTGAAAACGACCAGTTCTTTTGGTCGAGGAAGAAGAACTCGACGCAAGATCAACTAGATAATTTTGTTTAAAAAATGTTATTCAATTTAAATCTTACCGAAGCTGTAGAACTCGAATTCAAGTAAAACTCCTCATTTAATTTCATGAGGTTACTTTGAATTGAACATTGAAAACCTTGATTTCGAAGAAACCCTAATATATAAATTGCGAGGCAATTGACGGCTGCTGCTTCTCCGGTCATGGTAGAGAATGTCGACGAGTCATCTTCGGCTTCTTCTGGCGCCATATTTGCCGCCGGCCTGCGATGATTCTCTTCTTTTCTTTTTCACTTGTTCTGTTTTTGACTTCGAATGCTTTTCTTCTTTTGAGGAAAACAGGGAGGGGTGGCACTCGACGGACCCAACTCCTTTTTTGTTTAAAGAAAAACTCCTCATTTTTTTATTGCTCTTTTTTGTAAGAAAAAGTTGCTACTCTTATGAATTTTTTTCCATTTTACAATATTTAATATAGTGTAATATGAAAAGTATCTCAAACAGTGTATTTATGACAGTTTTAGACATAATGTAGTGTAAAAAATTTAAAAAATGGAAAACAAGCTTGAAAATCCACCTATGTGATTTTTCAAAAAGAATTCACGCCGCTACGGCCGCGAAACGTTATAGTTCGCCGTTACAAGCCGTTCCCATGACACTTGACTGAAACCGCAAACGCGACCGTGTTTTTTTCCGTGGTTGTAATTTATTCCTTCATTATTCACTTAATAGTTAGTATTTTTTTGTTAGCACTAACTTGTATTTGTTTTAATTTGTACGTGAATTGGGTGAAAAAAGAATGTATGAAGAAGGATAAATGGGCGATAGAAGAAATTGAAAAGTAACTTTAGGACCCATTTTGGACCCAAGACCCACTAGACCCAGTGGGTCTGGGTATAAATCTGCCTTTTTTTGGGATGGGTTTGGGTTTGGGCCCATTTCAAAAAATCGGTTTGGGTGTAGGTCTTACCAGATGTGTCCCATATATGTCCCATATCCTACCCATTGCCATACCTAATCCTAACAGTTGGAAATGTGGTAAGTGGTAACTCATTGTCAAATTCCCACCTCGTGATTGTGAGTTTTACGAGTCAAATTCTACATTCAAGGTTTAAAAAGTTTTTGGGGTCTTTTTGTAGTTCATAACTTTGGATTTTCACCTAGTTTGTGATCTCATGCGATGTAGAGGTCCATAATTGATAGACTTTTGTGTAATATGTGAGTTTTTATTTGTGCGATTTTACTTATAAAATCTTAGTTTTAAGAATCTTTTCCTGTATGAGAATTTTCTATAGTACAATTGTGTCATTGAGTTGGTGGTTAAACGTAAAACAAATTATGTTATAAGGGTTCAAGTTTTACATTGAGCAGTTTATTTGTGCGATTTTACTTATAAAATCTTAGTTTTAAGAATCTTCTCCTATATGAGAATTTTCTATAGTACATGAGTTGGTGGTTAAACGTAAAACATTTTATGTTATAAGGGTTCAAGTTTTACATTGAGCAATTTAACCACATTTGTTGTGTCACGTAGCTTGTAGACGTTATAGACAACACCTGTTAGTATATATTTATCAATAGATTTTATGAAAGCCTTGTTTCCTTCTCGCTTCTTCTCTGGCTCAATATGTGTTATTTTTTTTGCACCCCCCAATTATTCAAGGGGAAAAAGAACATAGAATATCTGATTGTTGGAATATGAACAGGTGACAAGGCGTGTGGAAACAGGTGATAAGAATTGGGCGAATTGGAACTGGAGGAGTGAAGGGGACATAATGATAAATGGAGCCTTCTTTGTGCCTTCTGGGGAAGGCTTGAGTGCTGAGTATACCAAAGCCTCTAGTATAGCACCCAGATCTGCAGCTGCCATTGAACAGATTACCATGAATGCAGGTGTTTTTGGTGATCCCAGGTAACTTTGAATGCAAACGAGCTCTTGATTTGTTTCATATGAATACTTTTCATATAGGATATATATACTGTCAAGTGTTAAATGTTAATACTCTAAAGTGTGCTCTATTCAATTTGATAAACTTAATGTAGTTGTAAATTGAACTTATCTTCTTGAAATAAGTAGAACAAAATGCATCACTAAAGTCTTACTAGTTTAAAGGTTGCTTAAATTACTGATGAACATACTAATTCCAAAATATTAGTTCTCCATAAACATTCCATACCCTGGATTTTTTTAGAAGACGTTTAGAGTTGGGGAGGTCAGAGGTGGCGGTTGTATTAGTGAGTGTTGCAGAAGGCAAAGTTGCAGAGATTGGAAAGGTGAAGTTGGGATGGCAGGGTGTGGGAGAAAGTGAGCTTGGTGTGTGGACTGGAAAGCCAACTAGAGAGAAAAGAAAGAAAATTGGGACCCATAGGTCACCGAGGACCAATGTGAAGGGTAATTCTGAATTTCGGATTGTAAAACATAAATGGAAAATTGAGATTAATGTGAGAAAACACTCCAAACTCTGGTATATGGTGTTGATTTTCCTGATAAAATTTTGAGTTACAGTTTTTTTTTTTGGTTTAGACATGTGCATAAGCTATTATGATTCTTGACATTTCTTGTTATTCAATGATGACCCTCAAATATGGGTGAGAGCCATTGTTCAAACATCCCCGTGCGTCTAATGATTTTTGTGAAGCTCTATTCTCGAATTGGATCAATGTAGAAGGTTGTTACATCCTCTTTTCCAAAATAAATTTGGTATCTTTGAGTTAGAAAATAACTTGGTCACTGTTTGTTAGCACCATTTATGAGTTAAGATTGTCTATTCCTCCCAATCTCAATCAAATCTTGTACTTTCTTTCCTCCGAACATTTTGCACATTTCGGTAGTAGATACACAGTGGTATGAACTACTAATACCACCTTTTGGTAAATGTTAACCTTAAGCTGGAACGAGTGAGAACAAGCTTTCCTTTATTGACATTGTCAAGAATATGGTAAAATTAAAAGATACTGCCCCCATTTGTTTAGTTTTTTCATATTGATCTTATGCACTATTTTAGCAATATATACATTTTTTTGTCTAAGATGTTATTATACTTGTCTCAATATATATTTTTAAAATATCATTTATTTAATTTTTATAACTGTTTACGAATAGATAATCAAATATATGATCGGTCAAAGTTATGTGACGGCAAAAGTAAAACTCAAAGTAAAAGACTTTAAAAATGATGGAGGACATGTTTGCCTTAAATAGTTGCTTTTATTCTTTTAAATGCATCTTATGGAACGGAAGGAGAATTGAATCAAATAGATGGAAAAAATGGTAACTATACTTTATCACCTTCATTGAGTGTTTGGTTTATTACGGAAGAAAATAATACTTCTAAGTGTTAGATTGAGGAGGGTAACACACGTGTTACCATAGTGTTAAGGGTGGTAATAATTGGGTAGAGATAACATACTTTCAAGAAACAGAAACCATTACCCCACCCATTTACCAAACATGTAAACAAAAATGGTTTCTTTTTTCCGTTTTGAACGCCTATAAAATCTCGAATCGAACATGCTTAGTGTCATTATTATCCAAATAAATAGTTTGTAAACACGTACAGGTGGAAACACCCTAGAGTTTAGAACTAGGGTTTAGCTAGATGTTACAAGGAGTCAAGAACATGCTACAGAGCACTACAAACAGTCATACCAGCCCTTGCAAAATACTTGTTCAATTTTCTTCCTAACATTTTCACTTTTGATAAAGGTCCTTAAAAAGCTTATGATGAAAGTGAAAAAGGTAAACTAACCCCGCTTGTACCAATGGTTTTATTTCTGGAAGTGACCCCATCCATCCATGTGCTCTTGGCCTGTAATGGCCTTTCCTCATTTGATAAGAACATATGCCTGTACCTTTAGGGGGCGTTTGGTTGGGGGGTTATAAGAAAGGGAAAGGGAATCAGGTAAGTTGATTCCCTTGTTTGTTTTGTCTATTCAATCATTCTCTTTACCCCTTGGTTACCGCCAAACTCCTCTACATTGATTCCCCATCCCCCCCTAGGCCCTAAGGTTTCAGTTACCCTTTCTCTCCTCTAACTCCATGGTCAACTTAACCACCACTCCAGCCACCACAACCCATCACACTAGTCACTGGACCACCATCCAACTACCCCACCACCATCATGACAACCACCCGACCACCACCACAACCACGTAACCACCACGACACCACCACCTAACCCTACCCCACCACCACCACAACCACGAATCACCGTGAAACCTACCCCACCACAACCACAAAACCACCACCACAGCCACGAAACTACCACGACGCCACCACCCAACCCTACCCCACCACAACCACAATCACAAAACTCCACCCCACCACAACTGCAACCACAAAACCACCACAACAACACGAAACCACCGCAAGCCCACCACCACAAAACCATCGTCCACGAAACCACTATAGCCACGAAACCACCGCATCAACCAAACCCCCATCTAACCACCGAAAACACCACCCTAAACAGTCGGAAAAATCCCCACATAAACAAAAGAAAAGTATATAAAAACAATGGAATAACCTTCTCTTATCCTTGATTATGGTTTTAGATGGTCAAATTCGGCCATAAAAACTTCAGATTTGAAGTTTTTATGGTTGAATTTGACCTTTAAAACCTCAAAATTGAACTTTCATGGTGGTGGAGAAGGAAAAAAGAGAGAAGAGAGGTGGTGAGAGGGCGGCGGCAGCAACGATGGGGTGGGCGGCGGCAGCAACGATGGGTGGGCGGCGCAACAAAGGTGAATGTCGGCTGAGCAACGGTGAATGGTGGCGGCTAGGTGGTGGCAAAGGTTATTGGGGGAGAGAGGGAGAACACATCGGGTGGAGCTATGGTGAGAGTAGAAAGTAATATTTTTACAACCAAACAACACTTCTAATCAAAGGGTTTGGCTTTCCATTCTCCTTGTTTCTCTTTCTTAAAGACTTAAACCCTTTCCCTTTCCCCTTCAGTAACCAAACGCCCCCTTAGTCTTATATGTGTGTTTGTTGCCGACTTTTAGCTCATCCTTTTGATCTACACATCCTAGCTCATAGGAGTTTTACTTTCAAGGATTTGTTTTGATTAACAGAGCTAATGTTTTTATTTTATTTTAATCTACGTGGTAATTTCTATGAAGTTGCATTTAAGGTGTTTAGGCTGAATTCCTAGTAATTTCATAAGCTAGCCAACATTCCATCTAAGGGTTGCCCATTTAAATCCGATATGAATAAGTTATGTTCATTTTTCAAAAAAAAAAAAAAAAAAAAAAAAAACAGTAGTAGATTAAGTTAGAAATGTCGTATATTGAATTCTTTTGCAAAGTTAATAACCCAACCCCAATAAAATCTTAATCCATTAGGAGAGCGTTTGGTTGGGTAGAAAACAAATTTCTTGAAAACTGATCTCCCCATTTTCCTTTATTTGGTTTGTGAAGGGTGGAAAACAGTTTTCCAAATGGTAGAAAACATTTTCCTTTTTGAAGGAAGGGAAACCAATTTTCCTCCCTATACTACAGCTTGCTCTTTCTTTCCACTCATCCATCGTCCCCTTTTATTTTTATCTTTCCTTTTCTCTCCAACTTTTCTACAAGGAATCAAACACAGAAAAACTTATCTACCATTGTGTTTTCTATGAAAAATCATTTTCCATTAAAAACGTTTTCCATCCAACCAAACTGGGTATCTATTTTGGATCCGCCACATGATACCCCTGGTAGTAGCCAGTAGGCAATGACACCATATAGATCTATAGATCTGCCACATAAGTCAAACATAATGACTTGATCTAACATCTGCATAGCACCCAGTTGAGATCTCCCTTGTCCCAAGTGATTTACAATATATTCTACAACAATGACCTATTGCACATTTTGGGTTTCTGGCCCATAATCTTTTGTCTGAATCTGAAAAGGTTCATTGAACTTGCTTTCTTAGGGACGAACATTATCCTTCACCGTCTTGATTTTCTTATTTTCTACTTAATTCATGTTTGTGAGTAGGTCTAACAGGGAAATGGTGAGCCTCTTCTCTGCTGCTGTGTCTGGAGGTGGAAAGCTCACCACTATGTTACCATCTATTGTTCATCATTCTTGCTTAGATTATATAGTTATATTGGTTCACATCCTTCAAGCCACATTCTTTCATAGCCCACCCAAAAGTCCAAAGTCACATACTCTTGACGAGGATCTGATCCCGTGATGACAGATTGGCTAAAAACTAAGCTCCCAACTCAGCCAATGTTACTCGAACTTTTCAAGTACAATTTCAAATCCTGGACACTTCGGCTATGTTCAGTTCACCTTATTTTTGCTTATTTCAGATCAGATCAGAAAAAATAAGTTCAGATCAGATAAGTTCAGATCAGATCAGATAAGTTCAGATTAGATCAGATAAGTTTAGATTATGCTTATATTTAAAAACTTATTATTATTATTATTATTATTATCATCATGATTATTATGATTATTAGTATTACTAATGCTATTATTGTTATTGTAATAATAATAATAATAATAATAATAATTATTATTATTATTATTATTACTTTATACAATTACTATTACCATTAATATTACTATTTACTAGTACATTTGTTCAAAAAGATTATTATTATTGTCGTTGTTGTACTTATTAATTATTAATATTGGTAATTATTATTAATGTCGTTGCTATTATTATAAATGTCATTGATATCACTATTTGAAGCTATTTGTGTTCAAGAAGAAGAATGTTCTTTTGGCATTTGTAAGTGTTCTTTTTTATATTTATTCTAATTAATAATTTTGATATGTGATGTTCTTTTTGATGTTGTACATGTAACGAACATGACAATAGTATATGATGTTTATTTTTTAAAACAATTTTGGTAGAATAATATAAGTTATATATTACTAGTTTATATAAAACATGAGTAGCATGGGATAACCTAATGGTGTTGTCATCACGTTCAAAATTTTCCCTACAAAGGATTTCAACTTATCTTTAAAAAAAAATTTTATATAGAACAATACAACGATATAAGAAGAATATTTAACCATTTTGTTCAAGATCATATGATTATATATATTTATAAGTTTATTTATAATAAAAAAGAACAATTTATTGATATAACAAAGAACATGTTGTTAGTTAAATCCAAACATGTCATCAATATAAAAATAACATCTATCTTTTATTTTTAAAATGTGTTCTTTAAATAGATCTTGTATGCTCTTTTAGTATATGTTCTTTTTTTAATATCATTATATGTTCTTTTCATTACTACCTAAATTCTTATTATTAACGGACCTTGAACATGAGTGTTCTGTTATTTTCAATTTTTTTGGGCCCCTTTCGGGAATCCCGTGATAAGATGAATTTTCTCTAGGCTGCCCTTGCACAGGGTCACTCACCTAAAGACCCAACAAGCCCCAACCCCCCTCCCCCACCCACAACAATATTGAAATATATGCTTCCACCAAGATTTGAACCTTGGTGTCCCATGTGTGAGAGGTAAGAAGCCATACCATTGGACCCAAGAGTCCTTAGTCTTTTATTTTTAATTGTATGTTCATATACTAATGTGTTTTTTTTCAAAAAAAAAAAAAAAAACTAATTATGCTATAATAATAATAATAATAATAATAATAATAATTATTATTATTATTATTATTATTGTTGTTGTTGTTGTTGTTATTATTGTTATTATTATTATAATATTATTTATATTATTATTATTATAAACTTATTATATTATTATTATTATTATTATTGAAAGTTGTGTATAGTAATAAAATGATAGTAATAGTAATACTAGTAATGAAATACAAAGTAATAATAATATTAGTAATAATATGTTTTTTAAAAGATAAATTCAGATCAGATCAGATCAGATCAGAAAAAATAAGTTCAGATCAGATTAGATAAGTTCAGATCAGAAAATTTCATGTGAACTAAACATAGCCTTCACCAATGGTATAGACACCTCAACACGCCAAAATTATGAATATCTTTCATTTAATTGCTGAGTTAGACACGTGGATCTCCGTGTGCAACACAATTACCCAAGTTTGAGTAACATAGAATTCAACTATTCTCGTCCTCACTCATAATGTGTTATTATGTCATGTATATCTATAAATTTTTTTAATGACTAGGTCCTTTTAACTTTTGATATGATTATTTTGGTTATTTTGGTATAATTTTCTCAAGTAAAATTGCTGAATCCACCATTATTACATTTTTTGATTTTTACCACATGGGGTCCAACACAGCTAATATACTTGTTGAACTATCTCGTGTCTTGAGGATTAGTCTTTTCGACTTTCCAAAAAAGAACAGAAGTTGAAGTGCACATTATGTCTGGGCTCTGAGGACCCTCTAGGCTTTGGCGTGCCTTGTGCCTTTTAAAAACTAGGCTCTCCTAACTTGTCCATCTCCTTCCTTCCGTGAATCGGTTAATTGGGGTTTCCCTCACCATTGCTATTGGAGTTATGGATTTGGTGGTTGTGTAGTGGAGAGAGATATTGGTGGCAAAAGCCGACAGTGTAGTCACTAGAATCTTGGAATGTCGGTGGTGGTCGTCAAGGAGAGTGGGGTTGGCGGTGCGGATAACTTGCTAAGCTGGGATGAGGGGGTGGAGGAGGAATTCTGCAACTTGTATTTATTTTTTATTAATTGAAGTAGGGTTAGTCATAACTAAGTTGGTAATTAGTGATTATGGTGGCTTTATCTATGAAATTAAGGAGTGAAGGTGGTTTGTTGTAATGTTCTTAGGGATGGTTTTGAGAATGAAGCCTTTCACTTTGATTTAGATTTGTGCAAATAATTTTTTGTTTATCGATTCATGTTTTTGAAACTTGGCAATTTTTGTTCGATTTACTAATTTTGTCGTTAAGGTGGATTAATGAACTATAACATTTCCTGTACGTGCACACAGGAACAGCGTTAGCATACCTCAAGGTAGTGGAAGTACGAGCAGCAGCGGGGGGCAATTGGGGTCTGGGTCTGGTTCCAGTTCCGGGTCCGGTGGTGATGCAGACTACTTTGGCATGATGTTCGGGAGCGGCAGTCCCCCACCCTTATCTACGGCATCCATCATCTGGGCTATTGTTGTCATTCTAATTTTGTGTACAATTAGCAACCATAATTATTTATTGTCTTTAACATTATTATGCCTATAGTTATAATCAAAATGATTTATCAAGGCAACCAAAAAAAGCTCATTTTAGGAATTTTTGATTTTGCAATGCTAACATGTATAACATTTTCAAACACAAGGATTGGCCCTATAATAGTTTGGGCTGACCTGTATATTTTGGAACCCTGAGAGATGCCTAATCTAATCACTAATTATTTATTCTTCACTTTCTGTTACCATTTTTGTTTAATATTATAGAATATGAAAATAAACATGGGCTGACCTAGAAGGAGGAGGAGAGTTTGTATTACTTGTAAGCTCACAGGAAGTTAAATCTTAAAACCATTTGGTATGGGAATAGTTTCTTAAACTTACAAGGTTATACTCTCTTATGTTTCCTAACATGGGAAAACTAACATCTGCACAAGAACAGAGAGTTTGACAATTTCAGTTTCCATCATCCCTAAAACCAAGCATTTATTATTTGTAAATTAAAATGAAGGTAGGAACTAAGAAGTTAAAGCTAGCACTAGTGCTTCTATAAGGCTATTAAATTTAAATGAAGGCAATCAACAATATAGTTGCTGATTTTTACTGGACAGCAGCAAACAAAACAATTTCTCTTATCTCTTTTTGTTTTCTTTTTTTTCTAAGTCCCTTGGCTTATAGGGTTTTTGTAACCATCTTCTTCTAGTTTATCCTAGCTTATGTTGCAATAATAATAATAGTAATAATAATAAAGTACTTATAGAAATGGAGAAAGAGAAATGTTGTAAATAGCCCACGCCCTCGCCATGAGCCTGACCGATGCAAGAAAAAAACAACGGTTTTTTCACTATGTACACCTGAGTTTTCAGAAAATTCAACAGGTACTCTCGCACTTTTCAAAATTCACCAGGTACCCCGAGTTTTATGGTAATACATCAAAATGCCCTTAACCACCTTAATTCCGTTAGTCATTAACCGTAATTTTTTTTAAAACCCTAATTAACCTCTCTCTCTATCTCTCCCTAACCCCTAACATATTCGTATTCGTTTTGACGGGCTTCTAGAAATTTGTGCCCTTTAAGGGTCATCGCTGGCGTCCATTTTTTAAAAAAAAGCCATTTTGGCGGTGAAATATAGGGTTTAGGTTTTTGGGGGGTGGGGGAGGGGTTAAGGGTTAGAGGTTAGGGAGAGAAAGAGAGGGGTTATTTAGGGTATTTAAAAAAATTAGGGTTAATGACTAACGGAGTTAACCGTCGTTAGTCATTAACGGCATTTTGATGTATTACCACGAAACTCGGGGGTATCCGGTCAATTTTGAAAAGTGAAAGGGTATTTGGTGAATTTTCTGAAAAATTGGGGGCAATTGGTGAAAAACCCGAAAAATCAATTGCATTAGTGTCAATGCCTTGTGACTTGGATTAACACATAGTGATTTTGAAGCTAAGATCTCTTTCCTATTAAGTAACCTTGGTCTTGAACTTAATAGGGAGTAAGAAAACTATCACTCAAAAAATGCAATTGTTCTTGTATAAAATTCTGATACTCCACGAATAACTGTGACGCCTTATTCTGGTCATACGTCCAATGCCTGGATACTCATAGGTGCTTTAGAGAACCGACCCAATGAATTCTCATAGAAAGTAGCTATACTTTCACAGTAGGTGAATCCTATCAAGTGTGAGCAACATCGCACCACCATACATATGGATATGGCCTTATAGTTTCATTAAGAGTCTTCCGCTCATTCTCATTCTCAATGTAGCAAGCATTTTACAATAAACATTTAGGGATGGAAAATAAATTACATTACTTCAGAATTATTACATAATGTTCCCCTTTAAATTCATTTAATGAGTAGGATTTTATTACTTTTAAATTCAATCGATGGGTCTCAAACTCATCCCTTTTGATGTTTCCAAAACTAGTTTTCTACAAAGGTGTTTCATAAGCGGATATACGATGTTCTTTTCTGACTTTACATAGTCTAGTGATATCACTCTATTTCACAAGATGTCCTCAACTTGCTTATGTCTTAGGTAAATATGTCTTTTCTTTCCAGTGTAGGTATAGTTGTTTGCAAAAACAATAACAACTTTGCGAATCACAATGCATAACAACCGAAGGAATTGGCTTCCACCACAGCAGAATAGCTGTAAGGAAGTTTCTCAACCATTATGTGTCATGGCCTGCCAATTCAAGAGCAATAAATTCATATTCCATAGTGGACATGGCGGTATTTCCATGATACAACTCCACCACTTAATGTAAACATAGCCACTAGTGGAGTTGATCTCATCATTACCATATACTCAGTTGGCATCACAATCCATGGTACCTTAAGGTACCTAACTAATCGTCTCAAAGCATCCAAATGATTTGTGTTTGGGTTATGAGTGTACCTTCTTTATCTACTTACCACGTAAGTAATGTCAGATCTTGTGTAATTCATAAGAACATGACACAACCAATGATTTTCGCATACTTGGATAGACATATTGGATCACCCTTATTTTTCATTAAATGCAAACATGGGTGTAGGTGCGTTTTATTGCCTACGTGGGATGAACGCTTATTTGAATAACTCATTGTAAAGGTTTTATAGAAAAAGTTTTGAAGTCGCCAACAAGTCTTTAAAGGAAATTCATAAACCTAATTGGATATTAGGAAATCGTAGGGACAATTTAGGGACTTATCCAATGTAGATTTCCCTGTCATGACTTCATAAATGATCAATGAACCAAAGATTGAGCTCAAGGGTGAGGGTACGAATATGATAAGGAATCAAATTCTCCTATTGATAGCCTCTACTTATTAACGATTCATGTCTATATTTATACAATTAAAGAACCAAGCAATATGTTAATGCAATCTAAAAATTAATCTATGTTGATTCATTAAACGCGCAAAAGACTATTTTTTCGTGACATGTTATTATGCAATTAAATTACAAGAAACCTAATCTAATTATCTACGTTATCTGAATCTAGCAGTGGAACATTTATTTAGGTCTTTGATTAACAAAAATAAACATGTGAGGTGACGAAAGCATTAAATCGTACAGGCATGCATATGAATAATAATAATGAAATATAAATAGAAGAGACTTAGAGAAGAATGTACAAGAGAGAGTTAATTCCTTTGACAATCTACATCATGACAAATCGATTGTTAGAAGCAAAGGAATTAAATTGGAATTGACCCTCAGGAATTATACCTTTGTTGCCTGGGTCTTATGTAACAATTTGCAGGAGGAGCAATCTTGTAGCTTCTATGTAAATCAATGGAGTTTGAATGTGTTTAGATATGAGTTTAAGTGTGTTTAGTCGTATGTAAGTATATTATGGAGGATGTTGAAGTGTTAAAGCGTATTATGAAGTGATAAGTCGTAGGAAAAAAAACGTTCATCAAATACAAGGTATTTATAGAAGAACTGAGCCTGAAAACGGAGAAAATAAGTCGTGCGCTAGACGTACAACTCATGCATTTGGCGCACATGCCATGTGCGTCGCGCACGGACCTTGCGCCTAGCACTTGGGTCGTGTGTTTAGCGCACTCACTTCGCGTATTTTTATTTTTTATACGACATCGACGTTGGGTCAATGCACCAGTGTGTGCTTGACCCAACGCAGATCTGGCGCAATTTTTTTGTAGTTTTAAGGTTCTTTTTATTTTTGATGAAACTTACTTTTGAAATCCGAATTCAGATATCTTTATGAATAAAAACCTCATTTTCCAAATATCCTTAGAAAAATAATTATTAAGAATACTTATTATTAAAATACTAAAATTAAATTAATTATCAGGAATAATTAATAGTGCCTTTAAAATTGGGCTTGGAATGAATAAATAGACTTTATATATTTGAAACGCTTCTGGGCTTAACTCGTTTAATGACTCTTCCTTTAAACTGGACCAATTAGGACGATGATATGTTTCATTATTAAGTACTCAATGGTGAGACACTGTTTTGTATCTACAGTGGTCATAGGGAGTCCTGACTAGATCAACATTAAATGAGCCAAACTTTTAAAGAAGCTTTTCTACATAGTGAGACTGTTTTAGGCAAATCCCATTTGTAGTTCTTGAAATTTTCACTCCCAAAATACATCAACTTCACCCATGTCTTTCATTTCAAATTTAGAAATTCCTTTATCTCATTAACACGATCCAAATCAATCTCAAAATTAACATTTCATCCATATAAAGGCATATAATAATACATCCAATAGAGTCATCATGCTTAGAATAACACAAGAGCGAGTAATCTTCTTTTAAATGAAAAGCATTTTTGGTTAGAGTTTTATTAAATTTGTCATGCCACTGTTTTGGGGATTGCTAAGTTCATACACAAATTAACTAATTTACAAACTTCATTTTCTTGACAAGGAACTGAAAATCCTTTAGATTGAGTCATGTACATCTCTTTCCTTTAAGTCTCCGTTTAGAAGAGCAGTTTTTCATATCCATTTAATGCACAATAAGATTATGAATGCTGACAAAAGCTATTAATGGTCTTATTGTTGCAATTTAGGTGACAAGGAAAAAAGTATCAAAATAGTAAATTCCATGCTTTTGAGTAAAACCCCCTGACAAGAATCCTAGCCTTATACTTGTCAACGATACCTTCAGGTTTCAACTTTTCTTGAAAATCCATTTCTATGTAAGGGGTTTGCAACCTCTATTATTTTGCCAATGACCACCAATATCCTTCGTACCAAAGAAAAAAAAGCGACCACCAATACAACGTGGAATATCACCTCACAAATGATATATATATAATTGGCATCATTTGTTTCCACAATAAACCTCTCACAAAAAAAAGTGGTTTCGATCAAACTCAAGAGAGTAGAGGAGATGATGTGACACGTGCAATTAGATTACTATAAGCTCTTTTTTCTATAATCTAATAACACGCTCTAGCTCATGATGATGAGATGTTAAAGAAAATTTTAATCACTTGTATCATTGTGCACAATATGATCGTTGAAGACGAGAGTGGTCCCGTTCCCTAGATTTCGATCCAAAGGAGTTTGAGTAAGATCCGCGTCACGACTAACATCAAAGAACCTTTTTAATATTACATCAATGTGAATCACATCGTATATATGCAAATATACATGTATAATGTAGCTTAGGTTGTCGAGTTCAAGGTTTGGGCATGAGTTTGGTGAGGTGGAAGAGAGAACAAGTTTTCCGTTTTAGGAAAGACTGTAACCATAATGCATCTTTAGAAGCATGGCCAGTTCGTCATCCATGTCTTTTTAAGTCATCCAAAAATATCATCTAGTGTGATTTAAAAAAAATACGGGGATGCCAACTTATACGTCTACACAAAAGCTAACTAAAAAACTTTTCTCCTCCTCTGTAGAATATCTAAAGTACTGCTCACTTTTACTGTGAGGTGGTCTGATGCTCCTGTAGCATGCAAAAATATTTTCTTGTATTTCTTCTTTCATTGGGACTGTAGCATGCAGTCTTTTCTCCTCTTCCCCGTATTCTCTCATCTTGCCCAGAGTGTTGCGTACTGTAGCATGCAAACGTATTTGTGCTTTTCAAAATTCCCAATCTAAAATACCCAATCAAATTGCTTGCATACTCCTCATTACTCCTACTCTAGCCGCCTCTTTCTACATGAAATTGAATGGTCATTCCACTTGGCACCCATGCATGGAGATGGAGTGAGATTCTTGAATATACAAATTCCTTTGCAGGTTATCTATTAACTCGACATCCTTCTCCGGATTTCTTGTAAGTGGCTTCCTTTCTCTCTTTTAGTTGGTTTGTTTTCCTTCCTCTTGGTTGTATCTTGTTGTTCTCTTTTCTCCCTCTTCATTTACTACTCTATTCCAAATGCAATCTCCCAACAACCCTAATAATTTCCGAATGGGGGTGCTATTTAAAGCTCATGATTTCAACCCCATTGCTGATATTTGCTTGAATACTTCAGTTATAAGAGTGTTCTTTGGTCCCAATTCGCCACATCCTCATTTAATTCAGGGGATTATAAACAACAATTGGGTCAAGGGAGGTAATATCAATGTTCATAGAACTGGGTCTTATTATATTTTTGAATGTGATAACCTTCGAGATGTGGTTTAATAAACTATTATACTACCATTGTTGATGGTCGTATTATCACTTTTCGTCGAGGGCACTGGACAATAGTCCCTCAACACTTGAATTTTTCTACTGCTCGATTATGAGTTCGAATTGCGGGGCTTCCTCTTGGTTTCCTAATTTAAAATTGAATTCATAAAGTGCTAAATCATGTGGGTCATTTAGATCAAGTTGAGTCCTTTGAAGGCTCTCTTCCTGGCTCTCCAGAATTCCGAGCATTGTTATTTTAGATCTCTCAAAGCCTTAATTTCTAGATGTTTTCTCCCACTTTGGCACTTTACGAAGATCAAGTAATTTGGATTTATTTCAGATATGAAGGGGTGTTCAAATTTTGCAACATTTGTGGTTGTGTGGGTCGTTTCACTGTTAGATGTCCTTCAACTCTTTTTGAGGATCATCGCAAGATCCATGATCGTCTGTTGGAGTTTGAACGAAGTGGTTTAAAGGTTTCATATGGGTCTCTTGATGCTCAGTACTACACTAACCTCATCTGTGGATTGCCTGATAGGTTCAGGTATAGGAACATAGCTCTTAATCTATTTAGAAGAGATGAACCTAATGACTTTCCAGAGTCTTCCCGACATCAGCAACCTTATGAAATGCCAACATTCCAGACCTTTCCTCTTCATTTTCAAGTGATTGCGAAACAGGTGAGGAGAGTATGGATGAGAAGGATTTGCATGTTCATTCTCATTATCAAGAAGTTCAATCTCCTCTCTCTGTAGAAGGGCTTCTAGCTACTCCGTCACCTAATCATCTAGTATCCAGATCTCCTGGCACTCGTTTTGGATTTGATGGTGATCCATATGGGGCGTTTTATCCCTCAAATTTGCCATCTAAAGGTGATCTTTCCGTGCAGGTGACACACACGCCATTGACCCTGTTGTTCAATCGAGTTATATTACCCATCTCTATAATCCTTTTTCTTCCTTGTCAAGTACCAAACCTAATTATGAGGTTGGTGAGTCTTCTAATACCAGGTATCATCAAGTCTCTCCCCATCCTCCTAGACCCACTCTTTTTCAAACATTGGGTATTTCAAATTGGGCCCAACAGCAACATAATCCATCTGAACATAATGCATATGAAACTTCTAATTTGTTTCCTTCGCTAACCCATCCTATTGGTTTGTTAAATGATATTTTGAGTAACAACTATTCAAGTAAGGGAGGTTTATTGGTTGTTAGTTGGTCTAATATTCCAATTACTTGTACTTTTGCTTCTCCTAACATCATTGTTTGTAAAATTATTGATGTAATAAGTAAGGAATGTAATGTTGTGTTTTGTTATAGTGCACCTATCCTTCAACATAGATTGGCAATTTGGAATCAACTTAAAGAACTTCTATCATCTATGGATGTCTTCCTAGTATTGGGGGATTTTAACCAGTCAGACAATTATGAGGACAAACTTGGTGGTGCTCCTATTATTAAAGGATGGCAAAATTTTGTTGAATAGAAAATTGATTATATGGTTATGGATGTTCCCTACACAGGCCCACAATTCACTTGTTCTAATAAAAGGTTTCCACCTTTAATAATTTGTGAAAGATTGGATAGTGGGTTTATGTCTGCATCTTGGCTTATGCTCTGAGAATCAGAGAGGAGAGAACTTATCTCTCTAAAATGTATTAGAATGTAAAAACTTATTAAAGTGTTATTACAAAACTGATATTTATAGTTCAGTTAGTTACAACTGACTAACAGAATTACTAGAAGCTAATAGCAGCTTGTGCTTACAACAACTAGTTTATTACAACTTGAGGAATATAACTCATATCCCCCCTTCAAGCTGGACATGGGAAGAATGCACAAGTCCAAGCTTGGAAGAAACAAGTTGATGCTGAGGACCTCCAAGAGGTTTAGTGAACACATCAGCCAGTTGCTGAGAGCTTGAGACATGAGAAGTTTGAAGAAAACCAGACACCACCTGCTCTCTAACATAGTGACAATCCCTGTTCAGATGCTTCGTCCTCTCATGGAAAACGGGATTCTGTGCAATATGTTCAGCAGCAGTATTGTCACAATATAACTTAATAGGTAAATTAACTTTGATGTTTAAATGTTGTAACAATCCTTCTAGCCATACAATTTCTGAGGCAGCATTGGACATGCTCCTATATTCTGCCTCAGCAGAAGACTTACTCACAGTTTTATGTTTCTTGGTTTTCCAAGAAACTAAGTGAGAGCCTAGAAACATACAACATGCACTCAATGATTTGCAGCTAAAAACACAGGAACTCCAATCAGCATCACTATATGCTTCCAATTGAAGATTACAATCAGCAGCATAAAATAAGCCCAAATCAAGTGTGCTCCTAAGATACTTCACCACATGCATAGCTGCCTGGAGATGAGGCTTCCTGGGGCAACTAAGAAATTGACTAAGATGTTGAGTGGTGTAAGACAAGTCAGGTCTGGTGATATTCAGGTATAATAACCTTCCAACTAACTGTCTATACACCTCTGGTTCAGCAAGAATATCACCACTATCAGTTGACAAACCCAACCCTTTAGGTAGAGGAGTGGTAACAGGTTTGTCATGTGGCAAATTGAATTCCTTAACGATGTCTGAAATGTACTTCTTCTGACTGAGCAATGTACCAGAAGGATTCCTGATTATTTCAATTCCCCGAAAGTATTTCATAGATCCCAAGTCTTTAATAGTGAAAGCAGTGTCAAGATCATGTTTGATAGAGTCTATCTGAGATTGGCTAGTCCCAGTTAAGACCATATCATCAACATAAACCAAAATGATCAGGAACTCCCCATCTTTATGTCTAGTAAACAATGAATAGTCTTGAATGGATTGAACAAAACCATGACCAAGCAGAAACTTACATAACTCTTTATTCCATTGCCTAGATGCCTGCTTAAGGCCATATAGGGATCTCTTAAGTATGCAGACATCTCCAGGTTTTGCCCTTTTATACCCCATAGGTGGTTTCATAAAAACTTCTTCATCTAAGAACCCATGCAAAAATGCATTATTTATGTCAAGTTGACATAAAGGCCACCCCTTAGCAGTAGCAAGAGAAATCACCACCCTAACAATAGCTATTTTGGTCGCTAGAGAGAAGGTATGAGTGTAGTCTTTTCCTGGAACTTGTTGATACCCTACTGCCACCAACCTTGCTTTATATCTTTCTACTGAACCATCAGGATTATACTTGATTTTAATAATCCACTTGGAAGCAATGGCTTTCTTATCTTTGGGAAGTTGTGTCAATTCCCAAGTATCATTCTTTTCGAGGGCAGAAACTTCCTTATCCATAGCATCTTGCCATTCAGGAATCAAACATGCTTGTTCATAAGAATATGGTTCAGAAGAAGGTGGAGAAGAAGAAGAAACAGAAAAAGAGAGTGAATTAGATTGTTGAGGAATAGTAGGACAATCATAATCCTGAAGTTTGATTGGAGGTTTGCTGATCCTAGTGGATTGCCTAACAGGAAGTATGTGGTCTTGATGCAAAGAAATTTGAGGAGAAGTGTGTAATAAAGAGTTGGAAACAGGTGTAGATGTAGAAGTAGAAGTAGAATCAGGAATGAGTTGTGTATCTTTGGAAGTGTGATGAGATGTAAGGGGACTGAAAGTATGAGGTTGTGCTTGTGTAGAAAAATTTGTGGTGTTATGAATAGGAGCATAAGTACTGTTGTGAGTATTATCAGCATTTGATTGATGAGAAACAGAACTAGAATCATGTAGAAGAGGATTAGAAAGAGGATCTGTCATTTCAATGAGAGAACATAAATCCTCTGTATTAACAGAAGAAACTGACTCAGAAGAGTTGTGGAATGGAAAAATATGTTCTTGGAAAATAAGATCTCTGGTAACAAAACACTTCTTGGAGGACAAATCATATACTTTATATCTCTTTTGACCAAAAGGATATCCTAAGAAAATGCATTTAGCTCTAGGGCTAAATTTATCTCTTTTTCTGTCAGGGTTATGAACATAACAAAGACACCCAAACACTCTAAGGTAATCATAGTCAGGCCTCGTATTTGTTAGAATTTCAAATGGACTATTCTAAGCTAAAATGGGTGTAGGAATTTTATTTATGAGATATGTAGCAGTGAGTAGACATTCACCCCAAAAAATAGAAGGAAGATTGGCTTGAAATTTTAAAGACCTAGCTACTTCTAAAAGATGTTTGTGTTTTCTTTTTACCCTCCCATTTTGTTGGGGAACACCCACTATACTCTTTTGATGTATGATACCCTTATTACCAAATAGACTCAGGCATTGGTCTTGAATAATTTCTGTCCCATTATCAGACCTTATACTTTTAACATGTTTTCCATATTGTGTTTCGACTTGAGATAAAAAATTTGCAATGGTTCTATAAACCTGGTGTTTGTTTTGTAAAAGGAAAGTCCATGTGGTTCTGCTGAAATCATCAAGGATTGTTAGAAAATATGAGGCACCATGAATAGTTTTAATCCTATAAGGACCCGAAAGGTCTATATGAATAAGAGAGAAAGATTCAGCAGCTCTGGAAACACTTCTAGGAAATGGTGATTTATGGTGTTTGGCAAAAACACATATCTCACAGAAATACTCATTTATATGTGAACAAACAGAAGCATCTACATACTTCATCCTAGATAAAGAAGAGTGCCCTAATCTAGCATGAAGAATGTCAATTGAAGGTTTAGAAACAGTATGAGTTGTAGAAGAAAGAGGCATAAGAGGTGTGTTGGTGGAATTTGTGTTTATGGAAGATGAATTGTCTTGTGAACAAGCAAGAAGACTCTGAGCAGTATGATGCATATTAAGATAATACAATCCACCAATCTTAATACCCTGAAGCAATTTATTTCCATCAACAGCAACAAATGTACATTGAGACATTGTGAAATGCACAGTAATCTTGCTATGAACAGCTAACTTTCCCACAGATAAGAGATTATTTTTGAAACTAGGAACCAGCAACACATTATGCAATGTAATACTATCATTTATCACCACATCACCTATTTCAGTCACATAAGTGCATTTACCATCAGGCAACCCTACTTGACTTGTTTTATCAAGCTTTCTTTTAGAAGTAAGTAGAGAAGCATCATATGTCATGTGGTCAGTTGCACCAGAATCAATAATCCAAACAGAATTAGGGGATATACCTGCAAAGTGAACAGACGGTGCATGATTATTGGAAGATTCTCCAATAATCTGCTTGCCTTTCTCACTTTTGAGAAACTCCTGAAACAGAGATTGCATCATAGAAGAATCCACATGATTTGCAGAGACAGAAGTTGAAGGTCCAGCAGCTACAAACTCCAAAGGAGTGTCTTCATAGTTATTATCAGCAACAACATGTGCCACCAATTTGCCAGAAGAAGATGCAGATGATAAAGGCTTCTTATGATACCAATCAGGAAAACCAATAAGCTTGAAGCATTGGTCCTTGGTATGCCCTTTCCCCTTACAATAATCACATTTGAGATTCAATTTCTTCATTTTTTCTTTCCTCCAGTCTCTTTTTCCACCAGAATTTCTTTGCACAGCTAAGGCACTAGCTTCATGAGATGAGTACTGTACTGCAGAAATTTGTTTCTGTTTTTCAATTTGTTGTGCCAGAGAATAAGCTCTATTGATTGATGGCAATGGATCCATTGACAAGATGTTAGTTATAACATTGTCATAACCATCATTAAGGCCTAGCAAGAACTCCATGAGTTTTTCTTCTGCTTGAAAATCAGCAATTTTCTTCAAGAAGTGACAAGTACATCTAGATACAACTCCACAACTACAATCCGGAAAATTTCTTAAGTTCTGCAGTTCATCCCAAAGTCTTTTCATCTTGCCAAAATAAGCAACAATTGATAGATTCTCCTGCTTCAATTTCTCCAAATCTTTCTTCAATTGATAAATCTGTGGACCATTAGATTGTCCATATTTTTCACAAACCTCAGTCCATAACTGAGTAGAACTCTCTACAAACGTAAAATTCTCACCAATTTCTGGCTCCATGGAGTTAACAATCCAACATGTCACTAGATAATCACATCTCAACCATCTATTTAAATCCTTATCCTTCGAATCAGGTTTCACAATTGAACCTTCCGGAAACCCTAGCTTATTTTTCGCAATTAAGGCACGTATAATGTTTCTCTTCCAGCTAACAAAATTAGTTGAATTCAAACTAACTACAACTGATTTGTTCATAGTTTGATCAGAATTCGAAATGTAGAAAGGATCATTGTAACTATTACTTACATTGCTATCACCAGTACCTCCAGTTGCTGAATTTTCGCCACTAGCTTCCGCCATTGATGAATGAAGAAGCAAGAAATTTCAAGAAGAAATTCGAGGTTTAATCGCGAAATTTGCAGATGTTCAATCGCGAATATTTCAGAAGTTGAAATCGCAAATATTGCAGAAGATGAATCGCGAAATTTGCCGAAGTTTAATCACGAAATTTGCAGAAGATTAGAGGAAATCTGCGATTTCAAAGAAGAAATCGAAGAAGAGAGAAGTTGAATTCGAATTGATTCAATCTTCAGTTTGTCGAATTTCAAAAAAAAAAAAAATCGAAGAAGAAAGAAGTTGAAATATAATTGATTCAACTTCAGTTTATCTGGATTAATTCGCAGGTCAATCAATTTGAACCTGCTTTAATACCATGAGAATCAGAGAGGAGAGAACTTATCTCTCTAAAAAGTATTAGAATGTAAAAACTTATTAAAGTGTTATTACAAAACTGATATTTATAGTTCAGTTAGTTACAACTGACTAACAGAATTACTAGAAGCTAATAGCAGCTTGTGCTTACAACAACTAGTTTATTACAACTTGAGGAATATAATTCATATGCTCTTTCCTAATAATTTTGTTAATTAATCAACCTCTTACCTGCTCGGATCATGCTGCAATCATTTTCTCTCATGATGAAATTTCTACGTTGCTAAAAAGACCTTATCAACTAGAAAACTGGTGTCTTAGCATGCCAGCAGTTATTGACATTATTAAACAAATATGGATTGTGCCTTGTGCTGGTAATCCTAGTTTTATTCTTGCCTACAAACTTTATCATTGTCGGAATGCTCTTAAAAAATGGTGCTTGCAGCATAAGAAATTTAGGGAAATTGGTTGGAAAGCTGTCACCAATACTTTATCTACCTCAAAGCATATTTCGAACATATTTCAAGCTGCGAACTATTTACAAAATACTAAGCTAATAATGGATTCTGTTACTGTGCTATACTCGGGTTAAGATTCATGCAAAACAAAATTCTATTGTTGCTCTTCAAAATAATTTTGGAGAATGGATTGATAAGCAACATCATATGTTAACTGTTGGTTGTGGATTTTATTAAAAATATGTATTCTCCATATTCTACCTATTTAGTCAGAGGAGATATACTAAGTTGCCTAAATGAGTTAGATTTGCCTGGCCTTTTAGAGGATAATTGTGCTACATTGCTATCTATTTCAACCTCTGGGGAAATTAGAGATCACTTTCGAGTTATATGAACTTTAATACTTCTCCAGGTCCTGATGGTATTCCTTTCGAGTTTTCAAAGTGCATTGGGATATTGTTGGGCCTGCTAAGGTTAATGGAATTCATAAATT